>CM055120.1:106575684-107775684 GCA_029206835.1 Rana muscosa | reverse complement strand
TAGGTATGTGGTTAAGCAAAGATGGTCACATCTCAAGAGTGCA
Source organism: Rana muscosa (assembly GCA_029206835.1). Classification (NCBI taxonomy): domain Eukaryota; kingdom Metazoa; phylum Chordata; class Amphibia; order Anura; family Ranidae; genus Rana; species Rana muscosa. The sequence continues at coordinate 107,775,641 of CM055120.1, read as the reverse complement.
GAACAATGCTCCTTCCTCCTCCAAACTGATCTGTCATGTGCCTTTTCAGAACAAATAAATTGCTGTTCTCTTTGTAAAGTCAAGAATCTAAATCACTTAAAGGATTGCTTCAGTACCTCAACTGATTACATGAATAATCTCTGGCTCAGTTTCTCAAACAGAAATTTTAGATTTCGTGTTGGAAGATTTTTTTCTTTGATGCTATAAATCGACGTCAGTCCAAAACACAATATACACGTGTGCATATGTGACCAACATTACATTGTAATTTTACAAGTTGAATGAATGTCTGTGTAACATAGTCAATTGTTTCTAAGCAATCATGACAGGGCCCATTGGGCAGACCATTGGTCAATATAAAACACATTTAGAAATGCAGAAGCACGCGCTCACAAACTGCAGCAAACACTTCTGCATTGATCCAGGCAATTAAGCATTCTCTTGTGTGGAGAAAGGAGGGGGCAGCACGTTCCATCATGTCTTCCTTTGTCCAAGCCGTGTGCCGGGTTTATGCAGGAATGACTTGCCCAGTGAACTGGATTTGATGTTTTGCAGTGGAGATGAGCTAAATCAGGAAGGGGGGGGGGGGGAGTCCTGAACCAAAATGTGCGACGTCTCTGTAGGGAGCCCTGGTGATCTGGACTGTTCAACTCATGAACTTGAAGCAATAATAGAAAATCAGATTGATCTAGAAACGGAATAGCCAAAGTACTTTTTCTAAAGCCAGCCTTTAGTATTTTTAGTATATGACTGTTAACTGTCATCTGCTGCTTTAAAAAGGCATATGTTACATAAATCATAATTAGTAGAGATTCCAGTCAAGTGAAAGCAGACAATGGGTTATTGGTGTTATCAAGCAAACCTTGCAACTGTGCTAGAGTAAGAAAACTCACTCAGTTTATGTTTAATAAGAGCCCAGTGTCATTCACTGCTACCAGAATCCAGAAAGCTCTTCATGAGTTCATTGGGACTATGCCTGTTCTGAGTAACTTCTGAGCAGCAAGGGGATCACAGGCAGTGTGGTGTTGTTATGGCTAAAATGCATTGAAAGTACAAATTATTAGATCCACAAAACTGACCAAAGGCACTGGGGTGGACTGGTGAAATCTAGGAATCTGGAATAATCAAGCCCACACTTGAGGGCTATCACCAGCCTATCTCTACCATGTACGGTGGCTGCAGCAGGGCACATGCAAATAGGTAGATCAAAGTGACTATACCTGGGTTTATTTACATACCTAAAAAGTGCTTATTGGCTCCTTTTAATTGGATTTCTAGAAAAATAAGCCTTTACATTGGAATCGCGCACACACACATAAAATATATTGGGGGGGCTGATTGTAGGCTAATTTACACTCACCAGCCCTTTATTAGGTTTACTTGTGCAATTGCTTGGTAACACAAATTGCTAATCAATCAATCACATGGCAGCAACTTATTGCATTTAGGCGTGGTGAAGCCGACTTGCTGAAGTTCAAACCGAGCATCAGAAGGGGTGGGGAGTTTAGGTGACTTTGAACGTGGAATGGTTGTTGGTGCCAGACGGGCGGGTCTTATTTTATAAACTGCTGATCTACTGGGAATTTCACGCACAACCATCTCTAGGGTTTACAGAGTGGTCCAAAAAGAGAAAATATCCAGTGAGCGGAGGTTGTGTGGCTGAAAATGCCTGGTTGATGTCGGAGGAAAATGGGCAGACTGGTTCGAGATGATAGGCAACAGTAACTCAAATAACCACTCGTTACAACCAAGGTATGCAGAATACCATCTCTGAAAACACTACACGTTGAACCTTGAAGCAGATGGGCTGCAGCAGCAGAAGACCACACTCCAGTGCCATTTTTGTCAGCTAAGAACAGGAAACTGGGACTACAGTTTACACAGGCGCACCAAAATTGGACAATTAAGATTTGAAAAATGTTGCCTGGTCTGAGTCTCGATTTCAGCGGCAACATTCCTATTAGTAGGGTCAGAATTAGGCGTAAACCACATGAAAGCATGGATCCATCCTGCCATGTATCCATGGTGGTGTAATGGTGTGGGGGATATTTTTCTTGGCACACTTTGGGCCCCTTGGTACCAATTGAGCATCATTTAAGCTACACGGCCTACCTGAGTATTGTTGCTGACCATGTCCATCCCTTTATGACTACAGTGTACCCATCTTCTGATGACTACATTTAGCAGGATAATCCACCATGTCACAACTTCATTGTGATCACATCCCCTCTTATTTAAAAGCTAGCATTTTAAAAAGACATGTAGCAATAAATAATACTCCAAAAAGCCAGCTTTAAATGTTTAGGCCCCATGCACACAGGGCGTTTTTGCAGCTGCTAACAGCAGCGTTAGATGTTTTTTTTTTACAGCTGCAAAACGCCCATCCTTGTTATTCTATTGTGTCATGCACACATAGAACTTTTATGAGCTCCAAGTGGCATAGGTGTTTTCCAGCTGAAAAAAAAACCCAATTCCAGTGCGTTCTGGAGCTCCAGGTTTGAGCTGCAAAAACGTTCAACGCGCAAAAACGGTCCAACGCGCAAAAACGCCACGATTTTTTGAGCTCCATGATTCTTTTTTTTTTTTTTTTTTTTTTTAAAAAGGTCAAAAAATGTTTACAAAACATGGACAGGCGTTTTTAAGCTGTAAAAAACATGGCTGTAAAAACGCCCTGTGTGCAAGGGGCCTTAGTTGCACTAACTGATTTCTGACTAGAGTCATAAGTGATATTACTAAATTGAAATTATTGACGTGTGTGTGTGTGTGTGTTACTTTTAGTGTTTTTTTTTTTTTTTAATTTTTGTTTTTTTTTGTGCGTGCGTCACACGTTAGAAAATTATGCCAAAACATTAGTGACTTATTTCTCTGATCTTTTACAAAGCTAAAACCTCAGTTTAAAAACGGCTTCACAGTAGTTTGTATCCTTCTCGACGCACCATTACAATCCATGTTTTCTCACCGTTTTCCTTTATCCTTCAGATTTGCGTCGGGTATTTACCAGTGTTGTCCATTTGAAGAATAGCTATTTCTATTGATAAAATTTAACCTGGGCACAGCTGGTGCAGTCTCTCTTCGTCTATATTTCTTTTCATAATATGAAAGAAAGTAATTAAAATTCTGCTCACCTACTCAGCGACAGAGCCACAAATGTCCATCAAAGCAAACAGCCGCTCTGTTTCAGAGAACACGATTGTTGTTTTTTTTTTTTTTTTTTTCTTCCTTCCATCCTTTAAATTATTTATCATATTGTTCCATTCTTTATTGCTTTGATATCCACGCTTTGCCGTGATTTTATTTATTTATATTTTCCCCCCTTTTACTTGAATATCATTATCCCATTTTGTATTTAACTGTAATTAAATACTGTGTTTTCTTGCCGCTCACTGTTAGATCATTGCAGGATGAAAGAGAGCAAAGTCGTTTTAGTAAACACAGTGGGGTAGGGATGCAATCTGTGCAGTTTGGGGCATTATATACCTTTTCCATCTATTCTCTTTATAGCACAATGATCTTCTCTTTACAAAAAAAAAATAAAGTTTCAAAATTTTATACATACAATTTTGAATTTGAAGAGTTTTTTCTTCTTTTCCCCCTATATCAGATGTGTGTGTGTTTTGTGACATTTTGGAAATGTTGTTGGAAACTGATTTTCTAAATTCATAACGTAAATGTAGCACAAATAAATTGGATCATCTGCATATGCGAAATTAACGGCTTTTTTTCACAGCCTTCCTGGGACAGTATATAGAAAGCAATGATAGTCACAACCTGTGGCTGTCATCTGGAAACAGCCTCCACCTATCCTGTGTGTTTTTTTTTTTGTTTTTTTTGTATATACAGTGAATAAATCTCTAATGTACTTCCAGCTATTGCAAACAATCGCCATGAATTAATGCAGAAAGCACCACCACTCACTATATTCTAAATAAAAACTTGCAGTATGACCAAGTATAAAGAAGTATGGGTGCTCCTCTTGCCCAGAGTAGGTCTGTTTAGCTGCCATTTCTAAATCCAGGTTAAACAATTTAAATATCATAATTGGTGTGGGTTACACACTTACATTTTTGTTATCAAGCCTCAGCATTTGCACATATATATCTGTTAAAATGCTGTTTTAGGCAACCTGTAGTGCATGCTTTCAGACAATATACATTCTAAAGGTGACTGTAAGCTTTGAGTATAAAATCATTTACTACAGTTTTCTGTAATACCTTTTGTTAAAAACAATGTCTTAAAAACCATGAAGCACAACAAATGTAAAAATAAAGCTAGTAGTAAACATTAGGGCTGTTACTGATTAAAATTTTCGTGTTCGATTAATCGTTTTTTTTTTTTTTTTTTAATCGATTAATCGACTAATTTTGATTAATTATAACGCACATACAGATCGAACTACTTTTAGCTGATCTCCTTGCAGGCTGATTCCCAGTGCAGCTACCAACCACTGGAAAAATGGATAGCAGGATACAAAAAACACACAAAGGCAGCGCTCGATGGGAATAGCATTAAAACTTTTATAGTCTTCAAGTAGGTAACAAAATAAACTGTTAAAATGGTGCGAGTAATACCAAACGGTAGCAAAAGCAGTCATAAAAACATGTAGCCAAGTATGATACTGGTATAAAAATGTGTACAACGATACCACTGCTGAATCCAGATGAGAAGGGGCAACATCAGTCCGTCGTCATGTAGATGTCCCGTGAAGGGAACTATCACAATTCCCAGTGGATGGCTGTAGAATCCCAGGTTGATAGAGGGAAGTGATAGAGGGAAGTGTAACAGCCCTTGCGTGTGGCAGATAGTATAAATACATTTTGATGCGAAGTATAGATCTGTACAAATTTTATCTACCAAAATTGTTGCACTGTACATTAAATCTTTCATCGAAATTAATTTAAATCCAATCTCAAATTTAGTGCTTTTTTTTTTAATTTTATTTAATTGTTTTTAAACCCAGAATAAAGGAAACGTAGTGGTTCAAAAAAACTCTTCATTAATTTTTGTTGTACTAATTTTGCATGATCCACACAATGAGGGTTGGTATGTCTTTTGTTCAACAAACTGTATTTCCGTAACAGTTGCATCCATATATTGCATTAATCAGTTCAATAGGCTTATTATATTTTTAATAGAATGAGATCTGCTTGATGGAAATCTTACCAATGTGTACTACCTCCTGTAAGTTTTGACCCTCTTCTTGACAGGGCATTGTCATGCAACACTACAGAAACTAGATTTCTATCATTTTTTTTTTTTTCCCACAAAAATAGAGCTTTCTTTTGGTGGTATTTGATCACCACTGTTTGGTCTTTTTGGTTTACAATAAAAAAAAATAAAAAACATTTTGAATATTTAATTTTTTTTGGTTATAAAACATATCAAATAAAAAAAAATGTAAATTTTTTTCATAAATTTACATCAAAATGTATTCTGCTACATGTATTTGTTAAAAAAACCCGATAAGTGTACCATATATACTCGAGTATAAGCCGAGGCACCTAATTTTAACACAAACTGGGAAAATTAATGACCTCACTGTGCCCAATCTCCCTACCTGATCTCCTTCACTGTGTGACTAGACTGACGTTTAACATGGGAGTCTATGGAAGGGGTGCCCGGCTTAGAAAAATCGGTGCTCCCCAGCTGTAGGTCCCTTGGACAACAACCTTTGCACACTTGTACAGTGGGGCTACATGTGTGCCAAGTTTGGGGTCCAGGGGACCTACGGCTGGCCGGGATCAGGCACACAAAGTGAAGATGGACACATACTCGAGTATAAGCCGAGGGGGGCATTTTCAGCACAAATAAATGTGCTGAAAAACTCGGCTTATACTCGAGTATATACGGTCTATTGGTTTGCACGAAAGTTATAGCACATGAAAACTATATGGTGTGTATGTGTTTTTATATATATATATATATATATATATATATATGGAATTTTACGCAGTTGGACACTATACTGTAATGACGGTGATCAGCGACTTAGTGTAACTGTGATAGGATGGTGGGAAATCTGATGCTAACACACTATCTGGGTGGGTCACTATTTGACACGGACCTCGCGAGTGACCCTAATACAGTGATCTGTGATAAATACTGTACACTGACACTGGCTGGAAATGGGTTAACATTTAGGGGCCATCATGGGGTTAATTGTGTGCCTACCGTGTGTAATATGTGCTTCTTTTACTTTCTGATCTGGCTGTTCTGATCTCAATCATAATGTGCACACACATACATCAGCCATAACATGACCCCTGACAAGTAAAGGGACTGTCTCTGTACAATGGCATCTGAAAACTGGTGAGATATATTAGGCAGCAAGTGAACATGCTTGGGGTCTTTCACTTATCACTTCACACTGTCCCGGAATCTCTGGACAGGATTGGTCTGTTGTGATTTCAGGACATTCTTGTCCTACTGTGTGCTTCCTTTGATCTTTGGTGGTTTCACCACACTTCCCTGCTCTCCCGTTTCTACACTTGGACAGTCCTGAATCCCTGGACAGTATGGGTCTGTTGTGATTCTAGGATGCTTCACTATGTTTCTTCTTTCCGGTTGGTTTTGGGGTTCCCGGTGGTCCTCACACACTCTTTTTCTGTTTCATTTGCAATATTCCTGTCAGTCACACCTCACGTTCATTTTTTGACCCCATCATTTTCATTTCACACAGTTTAGAGCTGTTCACAGGTCATCTCCTGCAGCTCATCATGGACATCTTTTTTCTCGCTCCCCTCGAGTGTGATACTCTGACCCAGGCTGTATGCGGTTGTACGCCCCCCCCCCCAGCTCCCGGTGGGATAATTCCCGGTTTTCAATGGCCACCAGGCTATAGCACTCTGACTAGACAAGAGCTGTGAAGTAAGTAATTCTGGCATGTTTGGGTTTTTCCTCCATCACACCCTTATGCAATTCAATGGAATAATTTTGAATATTTCTCATAGATATGAATCTTGCATTTGCTTCTGAAGAAGTGGAATCTAATCCATGAAACGCGTCAAACTTTTTAATGCAGTTATGTATTTTATCATGTCTGTATATCATACTGTTTCCTTGATTTTATTCATCATGTGCAATATTGGAATTTTTACATTGCTCATTATGTGGTAATCAGCTCGTCATATCTGCTATGCATCATGTCCCATGCATTTTTTACAAAATAAACCTTCTTTATTGTGTAAATTTATTGTCTTTTCTCTTGACACACATCTCATCTAAAGTCCCAAGTCCCCCCTTTTTTCATCAGCAATAGGTGTATAAGTGTATGCTCGATCCAACCGTATACTTCATTTAAAGTCCCAAACCTCCCCCTCCTATATCGCAAGTGAACATGTTGTACATGTACATGAAGTTGATGTGGTGAAAGCAGAAAAAAATGGGCATCGCAGTTTGTGTGTATTGGGCTTTGAAGCCCATGGTGACCCATGTCCACATCATGTGAAAGGCTGGGTGTAAGTAGTAACGCAAAATAAGTGTTCAATGTAAATAAATACACATTTTTGCTTTATAGCTTTTTCCTTTTGCCAAGTTCCCTTTGCCAGTACATAGACTTTCTGTGTTATGGACACAGAATATATCTCTACTAAACCACATTCAAGATAATTGGCTTTTGCACCCGACTAATTTAAGGCACAAAACATGCGTAATCCCTTCATTAGGAGATGTCATGTATATATTGGCTGTGCTTGTCACATGTAGATATCCATTTGCGTTACTTAATGTCATTGCTTTTCATGATTTTCTCCAGAGCAGGATTCCCTTTGTCTGTTTATTCAGTAATGTGATATGTCCCTCTATCCATTTTCCTCCATGCTGTCTTACTAGTGTAACAATTTAGTATGTCTTGGTTTTTCTTAGAAAACATATAATCGGAAACATAAATTACCTCCTGGAAAAACAAATCCGACATCTACTTCTAGACAGATGCTTAAAATGCCAGATTCGATTTTTCGAATACTTTCATAGTGTAGAAGAGATAGTCACCCAGGCCTGGTGGGATATGAAGAATGTAGCTGTAACGGCACCCCCAATATAAAGGGGTATAACGCCGTTTACGAGGTTCCCTCTCCTAGACACACATCCACTCGCTACCAATATCCACAGCTAAACGACCCTTTCCCATAGGGGCCGATCCCTCTGGAAGAAAACGAGACGCACTCTGTCTTCTTCTGTAGTAGGAATGAATTTATTATTGAGTTTATAAATTGTAACTTTATACACAATTCAATACACAGGATTTGACATGAACAAGGGCCCAGCTCCACCCACACCTCCTAAGACTCAACACCTCATCCTGACGTCTGCTAGGCTTCAAAAGATCCCACCCAATACACATCTTCTCACAAAGGGTTGGCAGCCAGTCTGTCTGGCACTTTACAATACACACAAGGACTTAATCTCTATTCATACCAGACCTTCCCCAGTCATAATGAACAATAGAATGCAAAACAACTTAATTCCTCACAGCAATGATTACTTAACCCCCACATACAGTATACATCCAATCTATATACAATGTATATACAGCCTTGAATATGGCTATCACAGACCATATCGGGGGTTTCTTTTATTCACCCTGTGTCCAAAGTGACCCCACTGTCACAGTAGCTAAAATAATTCACTTTTCTTTTCTAGTTATTAAATTGCACAGAGGCTGCATTCACATCTAAGCATTTTGAGCTCGTAAAACGCCCAATAAGCAAAATCCCGTTCATTTCAATGGCACCTGTTCACATCTGAGCGTTTTTGTCACCTGAAGCAAAATGCCTGAAAAATGCCTTAAAGCAGAGTTCCACCCAAAAATGTAACTTCCGCTTTTCGGCACACATTTGGCACCTTTTAGGGGGGAGGGGGTGCAGATACCTGTCTAAGACCAGGTATTTGCACCCACTTCCGGAAATAGACTCTTGCGGCAGACACGCGTCTACCCGCGCAATCCCCCCCCCCACTGTCTTCTGGGAAATGCCAGTGACCTCGCGCATGCGCAGTAGGGAACTGGGCAGTAAATCCGCAACGCTTCACTTCCTGATTCCCTCACCGAGGATGGCGGCGGGTGCAGCCGAGGGACAAGCGATTGCTCGACCTCGGCTGCCGACATAGCGGACGCGCTGGACAGGTAAGTGTCCATATTTTAAAAGTCAGCAGCTGCAGTATTTGTAGTTGCTGGCTTTTTAAAAAAAAAAATTGGCGGAACCTCCGCTTTAAGCTCAAAAAAGAACATGAGCTTCTTTGGGGCAGATTACAGGTGTTCTGCTTTTTTACATTGGTGACCTGTTCAAAATCACGGCAAAAACACGCGACTTTGAAACGCTCAGGTGTGAATGCAGTCTAAATCTTGACCATTGGGTTATAGTGCCACCTGCAAGACTAGGGCATGAGGTGCAGACGCAGCCCAGGGGAAACTGCTGGTGGCCAAAACCCCTATCTGATAGAGGCCGCTCAATTTTTAGTCCTACATCAAGGATTTAGGACCTGCTAGGATTTTTTCATTACCAGTTGATGTTGCATTTTTCGATGCCGCTTTGGTCGCAAAGTATTGCAGGCAGCTGTGTAATTATCATTTGGAGGGAAGGGTGGCTTCTTGTTCTTCTACTGTTCAGTTATTATGCCCAATCCTTTTTATGTACTGCCTTGGGACATCCCAGTGGTCAAGATCTAAAGATCTACGCTGTCTTCTTTTTGCCCTGGTTCACACCACTGTGATTTGTTATGCTATTTGACAGTTCAAAGTTGCATGACAAGTCGCACCCCATTGCTGGCAATGAAACTGTTCAAATCGTTGCGACTCAAGTCGCAGCAACCTTAAAAAAGGTTCTTGTACTACTTTTTTTCCAATTTTAATTGCATCTTGCATTGACTTCTGTTTAAATGAAGTCACAAGCCGCAATGAAATCGGAGATTAAAATTGCCCTGATCTGCGGCTTTTAAATTTTCCTGAAGGCGCGTGAGTTCAAAGACGCGCTGGTGTGAACCGGTGCTTTAATGAATGCAGAGAAAAGGATTTTTCATTGAGTACAATAATCCTATTTTCTCTTATCATCCATGGACTGACACGGTGTCTCTTTACACTTTACACGTGGGTTATGTCCCTGCTTGCAGGAGAAGATCTAGGCAGAATGTGAGATGTTATACATACATTCTAAAAGCCAGAGCTGAACAGCCCCACCCAGGGGGCGGTCCCTCCAGACATAACCCTCCCACTACAGTCAGCAGACTTCAGTTTTTTTCTGCCTAGCAGAAGGAGAAGACGTGGCTCTCTCAGGAGCCAGTCTCCTGACCTAGTTTTATTCCTTTTCTGGAATTCTTATTTTATTTTTGAGAATCTTCTAGCAGATATGCTTGGGGCCTTTTTTTGTGTGTTTTGGGGCCTGATCGCCGAGCTTTAGCTGCGTCATGGCGGCCATCTTGCCGCGGATCGCCTCAGTGAAGTGCGGCGGCCATTTTCTTGTAGCCCGCACGCTCTTCAGCACTAGTTTTGGCCTCTAGCGCTGCTGTAACAGCGCAAATCTCCTCAACTGTCGGCTGGGCAACAGGTTGGGTACAAGATATCCTCGTAGTCTTCCCTGTCCGACCATCGAGCGTGCTGATCCTCGCCTTGTGTGCATGAGACTCAGTTCACGACAGGCCCCATGACTCCAGGGGTGGCCGGGTTTGCTTTCATGCTCCCACGGTCCTCTCAAGACTGAACAGTTCCTGACTGACTGTATCTTTCGCGGTGGACCGGGCCGACGGCTACTCAGTACTGCACTGTGATAGTCCTGTCAGAAACACACCAGTGGGTCCCTCAGGGGACGGGTAAGTAGTCTCTCCTGCCTGCAGGTGAGTACAAAAAGCTGTGTGTTTCTCTGTGGGAGGCTTCGTTAGGAGTGGGACTTCCTGTCCCACTTCCTCCTTCCGCCCAGAGACCGCCTAGGTGACTCCTCCTCTCGCCTTATGCGGCCCCTCCCTCTAGGCTATCTCCTGGGACACGTTACAGGTCCCAGGAGATTGCCTTTCCACTCCGGGAGCGCAGCGCAACTCGTGCACGGCCATGAAGCTGAAGGCTGTCACGGCCGGGTGGCAATGGAGGCGCCGTTCGGCCGAATACCTGGCTCGTGGGGCAGGTAAGTGTCTGTTTATTAAAAGTCAGCAGCTACACTTTTTGTAGCTGCTTACTTTTAATAAACATAAAAAGCCTGGAACTCCGCTTTAATTTACAATATCCCCTCTATTTCTGTATGTGGATGATGACTGACTTTTTTTTTTATAATTACAAAGTACCTTTTTCCTAATTTGATATAAAGCTGTCGCATGACCCAGATCTTTCCCAGCCTGTCTGCAGGGAAACGGTGACAGGAGGAGCTTCTAGTCCTCTGCTGCTGGTCAAAAAAAAAAAAAAAAAAAACAGCCTTTGAAATACGTGGTAAAAATAAATGTCAAACTGTTTTAAATTGGCATACGAATATATATTTGAAATCAAATCTTTATTTTTTTTTGGCAATAACATGGTGTGGGTGGATTTCTGCCAGTCACGGGCTTTGTCACGCCCTTCCAGCCTTTGTCCTAGAAAAAGGGAGGTAAAGCTTCTATCAATCTACATGTAATATCCCGCCCCATTGTGTTCAGCTGGTTAGTGGGCATGGAGGAGGAGGGAGGGAGTGGGCTGTCATTTACCACTGTATATACACCCACATGTGTGACTCTATAATCACATGAGCTGCTCATATGTGATGGGGCGGAAATGCTCAGCATAGAAACTCACTGTAAACTAAGCAGAGTTGTCACCACAGCTGCAAAATCCCTAACTAAATTGGGGACATGAACAGAAGATGGAGATGAAAGGCAGCAGTATTTTTGCAGAATACAGAAAACGAATCTCAGTGACCGAGTGAGTATGACGTGAGTTTAGTGACGCCTTAAAATGCAACCCAATGCCAACTTTTATTTTTCATCCTCCTTTTTTTTTTTTTTTTTTTTTTTTTAGCTTTGGATATTTGTGAGGGATTAGAACCCCTCTTAGGTTTTTATTGCTGGGTGTGCAAAATACAGATTTAATTATTCAGACTGTCATATCATGAAAAGCCAATGTGTTTCAATGGTTCAAAGGGGCCCCCCTTCATCAGGACTACAAATAAAACTGTATGATCCAAGTACAGTATGGACTTGTGTAAGTGGCATAGCATGCCAAGAATAAATATATAGTGATTTGTAGAGTAATCTAAAACAAAGCAATAACATATAGAGATATACCATACAAAATAAGGAAGTCACCTACTGATGGGAATATTCTATAAAAATATCGCTGTAAAATTTATGGAAAAAAACAAAAGCTATAGATAAAAGCACAATTTTTAAAAGAAAAAGGATGGACGTTGATTAAAAAAACTATATCTGTAGAAAACACACATTTTATTAAAGTGGTTGTAATAGCTCATTATGCATCACTTACCTTAGATCGGGGCCCCCGAAGCCGTCCTTGTCTCCCTCTTCAGCCGCATCCATCGCTGCGGCGATAGCCGGAAGGTTACTATCGTTAGTTGCAGCCCTACGTGGCACCCTCATTCTTTCTTGTGTTATGTTCTACATTTTCTACAAGAATATTGAACTTCAATAGCTTTATTTTATCCAAAATGATGGGCCCATACCCTATTGCTTCTAGAACATATTAAAGAGGACGTAAACCCTCTGACACTTTTCCTGAAAAAGAAAAAGGCATAATATCGCATTATGTGGCACTTGCTAGCATACTAGCGCATTATGTGGCACTTACTTGAAATCAAAGCCCCCGAAGTCCTCCTCGTTCCCCTCTGCCGCCATGTCCCCTCGGAGCTTCTTCCTGGTATCGACGCTCCAGCGTCACACGCATGGGCCGGCATTCGACCATTCAGAAAACCGGCATGTCCCATTCATTATGCCGGGACACTCAGTGTGCCTGCGCCGTAGACATCGGTGCAGTGTTATCTGCAAATATCTCCTTAACCGTGTAGGTTAAGGAGATATTTCATGCACCTACAGGTAAGCCTTAATCTAGTCTTACCTGTAGGTGCAAGTTGTGAAAGTGGGTTTACAACCACTTTAAGCAGCCACAGACTGAGTAGACCAGTTGTATGGCTTGTTGTAGTTATCATTTTGTCCCTGATGCTGGACCTTCCACCTAGTGGTAATTCGTGATGGCCATGTTGGCTCTCCAGTAGCTGGAGTTCTCCAGGCTTACACAGCAAAAGTTGGATATAAATACTAGTTTGCAAACATGCCTCCTTGATCTGGCCACTAAACTGACATATATTATAGAAACCAACTTTATTTTGGGTAAAGAGTAGCATTTGACCAGGGAAATTATCTGTGGAGTGTCTGCTACAGCTTCATGGTGTCTGTTGGCATCTTCAATGTCTTCCCATATTAACCTACAATTGGCTGGATTGGGTGGCAGTCATCTAAGATCTATAGGTTCCTTCAAAAAGACTATGGGCATCAATGCTGCAAAAATACCAGAAGCCACAGAAGATATAAACAATTTTCTTCATAGCTGTAACCTGTTGGCTTTGTCACTTCTGTGCTAGTCCAAAATATACAATATATATCTCTAAATCTATAACATATATATATATATATATATATATATATATATATATATATACACACACACACACACACACACACACACACACACACACACACACACACACACACACACACACACACACACACACACATACACACATACACACATACACACATACACACATACACACATACATACACACATACACATATACACACATACATACACACACACACACACATACACACACACACACACACACACATACACACATACACACACACTGTGTATATGCTAGTTGTCTTCATCTAATGGTCCTTTCACCTGAGCATCAGTCAAGGAAGGATGGCTACTGAATCAGGTTACATCAGTTTATTTATCCGTAGCTGGTTCAGTTTACAGTTTTTAGTTGGTGAAGAAAATAGTCATATAGGTGGAATAAAGTAGAAACATAAATACATTTCAAAATGAAACCGACTACGGTATGTATATTTATGCCTGTAAATATTGAAAACACAACCTCTTCCCATTTTTTTTTTTTTGCCAAAACCTGTCTGTTTTCATCCCTTCTCTCCTAAACATACGTTCTAGTTCAGTCTAGATTTGTCTGAAAAACTGACAGGCAGATCCAGACTGAACGCCTGTGTGAAAGGGTCCTAATACATTCCTCTTGTATTATCGCAGAGACCTTGGCTTATCTATATCGTTGACTGAATATGTACGACATGGGTGCATATCTTTGTCAGTATTCCTGTTTTTACTTTGTGACAATTTCAATACATATTTTCCTAATTCAAGATTTTTTTTTTAATTGGTATGTGTGTGTGCAGTTTTTATTAACCCAAGAGTTATTACACATACGCATTGAGATATATATATATATATATATATATATATATATATATATATATATATATATATATATATATCTCTATCTATATCCTTTTTTCTTTTTTTTCAATATAGGGTATTTAAGAGGCTACTGATGTCCTCCTTTTCCCCCTTCTCTCCTTGAAATCCCCACTTGTGTGAATAGTATAATGCTTTCTGTAAAGACAGAAGACATGATGGGCTTGGCAGGTGCTGCTGTTGGATTAGCGATTGTGCATTATCGCTTCCACTCACTCCAACGCACAGCATACCCTCCCCCATTCTCCGCTTCCCTTACCCCCACATCCCACTCTTCCTTCTGTGGAACAAAAAAAATATACAATTTTCTCTAAAGCAGCTATTTGCTGCCATTTTAAACACGCTTGAAATGTGTCAGTGGGGTCACAGATTCCATCTCTTTCAGTTCCCCCCCCTTTACCATTCCCTCCCGGCTGCATATAATGTGCATAAGAACGCTGATTGCTGTTCACTCAAGGGAGGGGGTAGGTCGCGTGCTCTTTATCAATTTTTTCTTACAACTTCATTAACCTCTTCTCAGCTTGAGACTGGTTCTTTGAATTAACCCTTTTAGCTCCTACATAGGCAGTCCTTTCCCTTTGTTTCCCTCCTCTGAGTGTGTAACCTGTAGATCACAAGCCTGCATTTCCACCTAAACGTTTTCTTCCTCCTCTACAGTATGGCACAAGAGGTCCGTTCTGCCTTCAGGTATACTGATTGCCTCCAGCTAACCTTTTCTTTGCTGTAGCAGGTTTTATTATAGGGCTTCTACAGTGTAATATATGTTTGTGGGCACTTTTCTTTTTAGCTTGTGTGTTTTTAAGCTACATTTATACCAAATCTAACTTTTTTTTTTTTTTTGAGGCCCGGCTCGTCTGTGCTGTTTCGTTGTCCATCCAAAAATTAAGGTGAATGAACAATGTTTGTGCAAGTCAGCACAGGGGTCAGCTGTGCCCCGGCCCTGGCTGGCATTGTACTGTACGTGATGGCTAACTCCAGAACACTAAATACACAACTGCTGCTTTTTTATATTTTTTAAAATCTGCAGTTTGAAATGTTGATCATACAAAAGAAAATCTGCTTATGCAAAAAAATAAATTGATAGAATTTTAAATTCTGGGATCTTTTCAGGAACAGAACCACAAATTTTTAGGCTCAAAATCAGTTAGTAACTGTGTTTTGAGCAACATGTGGTATTGGGGTTCACATTTGAGATTATTCAATACTAAATCTATTTTAGAAATAATTATCTACTTCTGTCCTCGGCTCTTAATTAAAAAATATCAATAGCTTTAACACAGATATGTCTCTAGCTCTTGACCTTGTCGAGTTTTCTTTGTTAATCTATTCTGTATGCATTTGAGGACCTGCAGAGATCTTCATTTGACACGTGACTTGCTAAGTACCAGTCCATCAACACCTTCCTGCTTGGCTAGCTGCACAGCCCTATACTTATACATGGGTGACAGCGGGTAGCTGCAAGTGGTCACACTGTGGGTGGAGGGTTGTTTCACTGTGACTGGGGAGCAGGAGATGGCGCAGAATGTAATGCGGATGGGAGGTGGTTTCCTTTGTGTGAAAATCGAGAGGTTTCCGGGGTGACATGGTAACCGCAAGCAGAATACTTTCTGATTGGATGCTTCCACAGCGCACCATACAGTGCCATTGAATCTGTGACAGCACTGCGCCAAATGCCCAGAAATTGCTGATTACTTACAAGATTTCAGGATTTTAACCTGTTCAGCTGTGAGACATAATTCAACCCTGCATGCAATTCATATGTTGCGTTGTTCAGGTTTAAATTACCTGTGTATGTTTTAGGAGCTTTTTGTCTAACTGGGTGTAAGTAAGCATCTTTTTTTTCTTGGTTTTACAGTTTCTGATTCTCTCTGTATATTAGCCTTCCACAACCTTTTTACCTTGCAAGAACCCTTAACATTTTTTGGTCTCAGGCATCCCCTATTAAAACCAGTTTATTGGGGGTTGATGGGGGAAAAATACCCCCTTACAGTGGTGTATAGAAAGCTACAGCTAAAATGATCATTTCTGGCTCTGCTGAGTGGTGTAGGCCCCAGAACTATACAGCCACCATGTTGGCAACCAAGGATGAGCTCCGGCATGTTCACAAACCCCACGAGCAGAGCCCACCAGGAAGTCGGCGCTGCGCTAATCACAGGCAGTGAGACATTTCCCGATCTCTGCAGCTGCGCATCGGGACAATGTCTCACTGCTTGTGATTAGCGCAGCGCAGTGCAGACTTCCTGGCGGGCTCTGCACGTGGGGTTTGCAAACACGCCGGAGCTCATCCTTCTTGGCAACCTCTGAAGGAACCCTGGTTGAGAACCTTTGCTCCATATTATGCTCTGTAAAAGTACCATCCAGTAGAAACCAATTTTATTTTTTCTTGAAACTGACATCTGGTTAACTTCTTAAAAGGAGCTACTGGTTTTCATCCTGGCAATACTTTGGGCCCTTAGGCCAACTGGATGCTCTTTTAGGTAATGTCATGTTCTGGGAGCGTCGGCTGCTACATTTATTAGTTACTTTACATGATTATTAGGGACCAAGTCCCTTATAGTGTTCTGTATTCCTTGAGGTTCACAAATGACATAATCTTTGTCTGATGATGTCATCCCCAGGCCTCCCCCATTTGTACTATGTTTTTTTACACTCTCCCTGTCTGTCCCCCAGCTTCTGCACACTTCACTACATCAGGGACATCACAACACTTCCTGCCCCTTGCTTGTTTTCTGCTTTTGTAGATTAGAGGTTAAAGCAAATGGATTGGACTTTCAGTTGTTTTTTCTTCCAGTTAATGGTTTTTCATTTGTCATATGGGGCTACTCTTTGAACAGTAATGCACTCTTTATACCTTTTTTAAAAATTGATTGCTTTTCTTGTATTATGACCTCAGGGTTTTGCCATTTTCATAACTTGTACAATTTAGGGTCCATGCACACCTGGCTTAAAAAGGCAGTTCTTTCGGCAGAAAAAAATGCTCATATAGATCGTTTTCGTACAGGCGTTTTACTTTTTCTTTTTTTTTTTTTTTTTTTTTTTTTTTACTGCCAGAAAACTCCTTTTTAAAAACACAAACCAGAAGGGTTTTTATTTCTGCTTCTAAATTGTGGGTAACCACAAAAAAACTTCTTTGTGAAAATGAACATGCATCGCATACCAGCACATTATGAAAGACATACCTGAAAACGAAGCCCTCCAGCGGTACGCTGTCACCACTGATGGGGCTTCCATCTTCACCCAGTCTTCCTTCAGGGTTCGCTGTTTGACTGGCAGAGCCACGGTGACATCACTCCCACGGCACATCTCTTTCACTATTGTCGTCTATTGAGACCGCAATGCACATGCGTCGGTGACATGTCTGGTGCTGCTAAAGTAAGCAAGTTTTGGAGATATTTAAGCCTTATTATTGTCTGCGTGTTCGCCCCCTCCCTTGGGACTACATCCCTGAACAGTCACAGCGTCTCCCCGCAGGCATGTAGTCCCAAGGGAGGGGTCGAGCATGCTGACTAACCCCCAGACAGAATGGCTCGGATGATGGGGGCAAGCTTACTGAGGAGGAACAGGAAGTAAGAAATTCAGACAAAGAAAAAAAACATTTAGAAGGGAAATTGAAGGAAAAGGTAAGTGACCCAACAATTAGAAAATAAAAAACGAACCTTTACAACCCCTTTAAGCCCTAGTGTGCATGGACCCTCAATGTTTAACATAAAGTTTATTGAAATGTCAAAAGAGCAGACAAAGAAATACAGGAGTACAATGAGAACCAAAAACAAGGGGAAAAAAAACCTGAGTAAAAGAAAAGTAAATAAAATGAATACAAACCGTAATCATATACCATTGTCACTTATTGTACAAAGATAGAGTGGTACAGAAAATGCAGCAAGTGCCTAACAAAGATATCCCATGCCTAAATCAAGAGGGCGAACTGCACAGACAGAGTAGGGTAGGGTAGCATAGCATGTCAGAAGAATCAAGCTGAGCCTGACCAAGACCCAAGCCTCTCAGGGGGCAGTAATAGATGTAAGGGGTTTGGGAATACTACTCAATGGTTAACTGTCTTGCCTTCACCCATGCTGCCCTTATTTTATCGATTTTTTTTTTTTGGGGGGGGGGGCAGTTCCTGCCTAGGTATGTCCGTTTGTAGAGCGGCAGGGCTGTGTTCAAGGGAAGAATTGATGGATACCCTCCTCCCAGTCATCATCTGCTAGGTCCGAAATGTCACATTGCCAACATGTAAACAGTTGAGAAACCTTAGATGTTTCTAGAGTGGCTAGTATATTGTAAAGGGTAGAAAGTGTTTTCCGATCCTCCGAAGACCCCGAGCACTAACTCTAGGTCAGACGTCTCTAGGAGTACCAGGGAGGGGAATTGGGAGCGGAAGACGTGACGTAGTTGTAGATACCTGAAAAACAGGAAGGCCCCGTCTCTGTTTAAGAGCGTAAAATGTAGTCAACTGCCCCTGAGTCACTGTCAGCCAGCGTCGTGATCCCGACCCTCAATGTTTACTGTTTTGTGATTCTGGTGCTATGTACAAGGACTGAAGGCAAAAAAAGCTTCCAACTTTTAGTTTTTCAACTTTCTTATTTTAGTACTATACCGCATCAAATGATATTTTAGTTGCTGCATGGGGCAGTTTATGGTCACTCCAACTGTTTCTGATACACAATTCATATAATCTCAAGCCAGCATGGTGACAACAATTGTTCAGCTGTTGTGGTAGAGCTACAGGAGTGAGCGTTTTAATTCTAGGATCTCCGTTCTGTGTACTTTTCCTTCCACTTTGAAAAGGATAACTCTGAGCTGTTCCGCGAATAAATGAAAAGGTCTCCCAAGAGACCTCCTATAGTGCTAATGATTCCCCACTTGCCCCCGTCAAATGCCTGTATCGCTTGATGTTCTTGACTCGGTGTATCACCCGCTGCAATCTTCAGTCCGCAGTCCCACGGCAGTCACTAATAGCTTCTGTTTCTTTAATAAAGGGCACATTTTCATTTTCCAATATTTCTGAGACCACATCTGCTCTGCTGATAATTACCTACGTGGCCTGGGGCTGCTGGTTGCACTGCGCATACCGCAGCTACCTGCGTGCAAGAAATGTCGGAGCCTCAAGCCATGAGAAAAGTCAGGAGACTCCTCAGTTTTTCATCAGATACTCATAATGAGGGTTTAATCTGAATTATACAGTTCTTAAACTAATAGGAGTAAAACCAGTATAGCCACGGTTTCTAGAAACTCCCCCCAGCACAATCGTTTTGAAATGATAGTCTCTAAAGCTAATTACTTTTAATTTTCAAAGAAAGCTTGAAAGACAGGGCAGACCAAGCTGTGACCTGTGTTTGCATGAATGTTTTAATTTGCATCTAGTATATTAAATGCAGAGCTGTGTATGGTATAGCATGCTATTAAAAGGCAAAGTTTTTTATTAGCTATACTAAATATGAGGCTGTTATTGAAGCCTCTCTCTGAAAATGTTAATTCTCTGGCTGTGCTGCGACTCAATGAACTTCAGTGAACTCTAATTAAAGCAAAAACAAAGATAATAAACTTTAACGGTTGCCAACTGTAATCCCAATAATGCATAAAAGTATACAAAGTTTATTTAACCGCTTGTCCACCGCCCCCCGTCAAATGACGGCGGGCGGAAGACCCTGTTGTTCTGGGCGGACGTCATATGACGTGATCGCCTTCAGAAGCCACTAGGGACCCGATGCGCATGCCCGGCGGCCGCGATGGCCGCCGGGCACCCACGATTGCCCAGTAACTGAGCAGGACACAGATCCACATCCTGTCAGGGAGAGGAGACCGATGGTGTGTCCATTGTACAGTCGGTCCCCTCCCCCCACAGTAAAAATCACAATCTAGGGAACACATTTAACCCCTTGATTGCCCCCTAATGCTAGCCCCTTCCCTGACAGTCATATTTACTCAGTAATCAATGCATTTTTATAGCAGGGATCGCTGTATAAATGTGAATGGTCCCAAAAATGTGTCCGCCGCAATATCGCAGTCACGATAAAAATCGCTGATCGCTGCCATTACTAGTAAAATAAATTAATAAAAAAATAATAAAAATGCTATACATCTATCCCCTTTTTTGTAGCTGCTATAACTTTTGCGCAGATCATATTTATATTTTTATATATATATATATATATATATAATACGCTTATTGCGATTTTTTTATTTTTTTACCAAAAATATGTAGAAGAATACGTATCGGTTTTTTTTTTAATAGATTTTTTTGGGGGATATTTATTATAGCAAAAAGTAAAAAATATAGCATTTTTTTTCAAAATTGTTGCTCTATTTTTGTTTATAGCGCAAAAAATAAAAACCGAAAAGGTGATCAAATACCACCAAAGGAAAGCTCTATTTGTGGGGAAAAAAGTGATAAAAATGTCATTTGGGTACAGTGTTGCATGACTGCGCAATTGTCATTTAAATCGTGACAGCGCTGAAATATGAAAAATGGCTTGGGCAGGAAGATGGTGAAAGTGCCCTGTAGGCAAGTGGTTAAACAACATGGTAAAAATCCCCGAATGAGCATGTCACAAAAGACATGCGATCTATTAAACATTTCCCCATAGGCTGATTGGCTAATACGATGTGTACATAAGTGAAAAAACCTGTCTAGTTCGCCCACTTATAGAGTATCTTAAAGGGATTGTAAAGTCTTGTGTTTTTTTTTTTTCATATAAAAATAATAAACTTGTCTAAACTTACCTGCTCTGTTGCAGTGGTTTTGCACAGAGCAGCCCCAATCCTCCTTCTTGGGTTCATCGTCTGTGCTCCTGGCCCCTCCTTCCTGTTGGATGCCCCCACAGCAAGCAGCTTGCTATGGGGCACCCAAGCCGAGTCACAGCTCCCTGTGTCCATTCAGACACGAAGCTGCGGCCCGACCACACCCCCTTTATAACAGCAGAGGGAGCCAAAGGCACTGCGCTGCTGTCTAAGCCAATGAGGAGGGGAGTCCCAGATGGCCGAGACATTCCTAAAACATCACTGGAGCTAGAGGTAAGTATTAGGGGGGCTGCTGCACACAGAAGGCTTTTTATCTGAATGCATTCAGATAAAAAAACCTTCTGCCTTTACAACCACTTTAAGTAGAATAGATAATCGGATGAAAGATGTCTTGTTTTAGGCCAAACACAGGGGACAACGTACCATCACCAGTAGGAATTGCTATGCGTTTCATCAAAGTCTTTCTCAGGGGGGATCCTAATGGTACTGGGAGAAGTATTATAATTATTATACAAGGTTATATAGTTTTAGGTACACAAATTTACATGTATAACAAAAATAGCATTTCAAATAAAAATTGTGTACAGAAAACATTTTTTTTGATTGAGTGCTCGCTTATATAAGTGAAGCCAAAATAAGAGCCTTGGAACATGGTAATCCACAACGACAGGGGAGAGAGAGTAGGCAGCGTGCATCCATAAAAGTGGAAAAGGAAGGGCACATCTGGGTTAATGCGGCTAAGAGCGCCTACCAGTGGTGTAGCCACTACCTAGCAAGTCAACAAAGTAATCATGTTGTGTAATTATAAACTCTATAAAGTGATAATTTGACTCGTTGGATATTGGATATCCAAGTGTCTTGTCTATATCGGTATAAGTGTATGTTTTAGTTACTCTTAAAAAGAATCACTTGGATATTAAATTGTAATGTAGACGGTAGATAAAAGGTTCTAGGTTCACAGCTCCATAGAGGGTCCCATATGTACATAACGTCCCGCCATGCGGTATACATCTGGAAAGAAATCCAGCAGTAATAATGGGTAAGGTGAGGACCACCAAAAAGTTTCCTTATTTAGAAAGGAGTATGGATAAGTGAAAACTGCTGGATATATATACCTATATAGACCAGACACTTGGATATCTGGTATCCAATGTTACCAACATTGTAACTATGGCCAGTCATGTGAGCGCAGATTAAAATAAGGTATACATCGGCTTATTTTATCGGACACTTGACACATTTTTGGGACCATTGTCATTTTTACAGCGATCAGTGCAATAAAAATGCACTGGTTACTGTAAAAATGACACTGGCACTAGGGGCGCTGAAGGGGTTAAGTGTGCCTAAGGGCGTGATTCTAACTGAGGGGGGGCATGGCTACGAGTGACACGTCACCCTCTCCGCTCTTATTACACAGTGTCCTCAGGCGAGCGGGGAGATCTCCCCCGCTCCATCCCTCTGTGAGACGATCGCGGGGATCCCTGCGGCGATGGAGTCCGCCGGACCCGCGGTCCGACTCACGGGGATGACTGCAGGGTCGCAAAAGCGCGCCGGCGGCAGGCAGTTAAAGGGCCATGTACAGGTACGTGATTGTGCCTGTACGAGCCATTCTGCTGACGTATATATGCCGTGAGTGGTCGTTAAGCGGTAAAGAACATGCTTATATTGAGTGTCAAGATTTCCTATTGCTTTAAAAGTGCAGTTAACCACTTAAGCCCCGGACCATTTGGTAGCTGAAGGACCAGAGGTGAATTCAGAATTTTGCACTGCGCTGCTTTAACTGTAAATTGTGCGGACATGCAATGTTGTACCCAAACAAAATTTGCGTCCTTTTCTTCCCACAAATAGAGCTTTCTTTTAATGGTATTTGATTGCCTCTGCGATTTTAATTTTTTGCGATTTATAAACGGAAAAAGACCGAAAATGTTGAAAAAAAAATATTTTCTACTTTTTGTTATAAGAAAAATCGAGTTAACTCAATTTTAGTCATACATTTAGGCCAAAATGTATTCAGCCACATGTCTTTAGTAAAAAAAATGTCAATAAGCGTATATTTATTGGTTTGCGCAAAAGTTATAGCGTTTACAAACTAGGGTACATTTTTCTGGAATTTACACAGCTTTAAATTTATGACTGCCTATCTCATTTCTTAGAAAGTAGACACCCCAAGGAAATTGCTGAGAGGCCTGTTGAGCCCATTGAATATTTTTTTTTTTTGTCCCTAGTGATTGAATAATGACAAAAAAAAAAAAAAAAAATTACAAAAAGTTGTCACATATTGCTCACACATGCCATGGTTATATGTGGAATTGCACCCCAAAATACATTCTGCTGCTTCTCCTGAGTACGGGGATACCACATGTGTGGGACTTTTTAGGAGCCTAGCCACGTACGGGACCCCGGAAACCAAGCACCGCCTTCAGGATTTCTAAGGGCGCAAATTTTTGATTTCACTCCTCACTACCTATCACAGTTTCGAAGGCCATAAAATGCCAAAATAGCACAAAACCCCCCCAAATGACCCCATTTTGGAAAGTAGACACCCCAAGCTGTTTGCTGAGAGGCATGGTGAGTATTTTACAGCTCTCATTTGTTTTTGAAAATGAAGAAAGAACATTTTTTTTTTCTTTTTTTTTTTTCAATTTTCAAAACTTTGTGACAAAAAGCGAGATCTGCAAAATACTCACAATACCTCTCAGCAAATAGCTTGGGGTGTCTACTTTCCAAAATGGGGTCATTTGGGGGAGGGTTTTGTGCCATCTGGGCATTCCATGGCCTCCGAAACTGTGATAGGCAGTGAGAAGTGTGAAATCAAAAATTTACACCCTTAGAAAGCCTGAAGGCGGTGCTTGGTTTTTGGGGTCCCGTACACGGCTAGGCTCCCAAAAAGTCTCACATGTGGTATCCCCGTACTCAGGAGAAGCAACAGAATGTATTTTGGGGTGTAATTCCACATATGCCCATGGCATGTTTGAGCAATATATCATTTAGTGACAACTTTGTGCAAAAAAAAAAAAAAAATTGTCTTTTTTCCGCAACTTGTGTCAACATATAAAATATTCCATGGACTCGACATGCCCCTCAGTATATAGCTTGGGGTGTCTACTTTCCAAAATGGGGTCATTTGGGGGGGTTTTGAACTGTTCTGGCATTTTATATACAACATTAGGAAGCTTACATCCACTCTTCTAACCACTTGAAGACAAAGCCCTTTTTGACACTTTTTGTTTACATGAAAACATATTTTTTTTGCAAGAAAATTATGTTGAACCCCCAAACATTATATATATTTTTAAAGCAAAGGCCCTACAGCAGAGATTTGCAATTAGCGGACCTCCAGCTGTTGCAGAACTACAAGTCCCATGAGGCATAGCAAGACTCTGACAGCCACAAGCATGACACCCAGAGGCAGAGGCATGATGGGACTTGTAGTTTTGCAACAGCTGGAGGTCCGCTAATTGCTTATCCCTGCCCTACAGAATAAAATGGTGGGTGTTGCATTTTTTTTTCTACACAGTATTTGCGCAGCGATTTTTCAAACGCATATTTTGGGGAAAAAATACACTTTTTTTTATTTTAATGCACTAAAACACACTTTATTGCCCAAATGTTTGATGAAATAAAAAAGATGATCTTAGGCCGAGTACATAGATACCAAACACGACATGCTTTAAAATTTCGCACAAACGCGCATTGGCGACAAACTACATACATTTTTAAAAGCCTTTAAAAGCCTTTACAGGTTACCCCGTTAGATTTACAGAGGAGGTCTACTGCTAAAATTACTGCCCTCGATCTGACCTTCGCGGTGATACCTCACATGCATGGTGCAATTGCTGTTTACATATGACGCCAGACCGACGCTTGCGTTCGCCATTGGGCAAGAGCAGGGCAGGACAGGGGTGCTTTTTTTTTTTTTTTATTATTATTAATTTTGCTTTTTTATTTTATTCTTAAATTGTTCCTTCCATATTTTTTTTTTTTATCATTTTTATTGTTATTTCAGGGAATGTAAATATCCCCTATGATAGCAATAGGTAGTGACAGGTACTCCTTTTTTTGAAAAAACTGGGGTCTAGACCCTAGATCTTTCCTCTGCCCTCAAAGCATCTGACCACACCAAGATCGGTGTGATAAAATGCTTTCCCAATTTCCCAATGGCGCTTTTTATATCCGGCGGGGGGGGGGGACATTCCCTCCCACTGCTTGTAAAAGCAGTCCAGAGGCTAATTAGCCACTAGGATTGCTTTTACATGAAAGCCGGCCGCTGGCTGAAAAGAATGATACCAAGATGATACCTAATCCCGCAGGCATCATTCTGGTATAACCATTCAAAGTCCAGCAACATACCAGTACGTTGCTGGTCCTTGTTGGACATGTATTGTAATCCTTTTTTTTTTCATGCAGCCAGGTGGCTGAACGAAAAAAGAGATTGATCGGTGGGTATGCCCACCATTAGAATACCGCCCTTCATCCACCCACTTCTAATGATGAGCATACATGCACCATTTATATATGCCGAAGCATGGGGGCATCCTCCCGCAAAAAAGTTATGCCGCACACACATGGTCGGACTTTTCCACGGGCAAGCCTCCGTCGGAATTTCGACCGTATGTATGCGGCATTAGGAGCAAAATCGCTCCTCCGCCCCTGCTGCCCCAATGCTTCGGCATATATGCTTCTTTTTTTTTTTAACTGTGGTGGTGAAATCGCCTCCTACAGCACTGGAGTCGCAGGGATCAGGCCTGTCTCTGCGAACGCTGATGTTATGTGTGTTGTGTTTTGTAAGTGACAGTGATCGATCGATACTGCACTTGGGTGGCCTGGGCTGAACGGAGGGGCAAAACGCAGGTGCTAGCAGGTATCTGGGCTGATCCCGCTAACACTGCGTTTTTGGGAACCCTAAACTGCTGGGGACGCTAGTATAGATCAGATCAGATATTGATCTGTTCAGATACTATACCACTAAGGGAGGTGTATGCTTCACGCGTGGGTGTTAGCGTTACTGGCACTAACCTGACGCTGCCTGGGGTGTGACGCAGACCCTCTCTGACGCTAAAACCTAATTGATATCACCCGCCGGGCGATCAGGGGGTTAAACCTTTATTGGGTTATATACGGCGGGTGCCCCGACACTATAAAAAGCAAACTAACTAACCAGCGTCACCCGTAACACTTATATGATGATCACTGGTGAAAGGGTTAACTAGGGGCAATTAGGGGGTTAAAACCTTTATTAGATCATTTATGGGGGTACCTGACGCTATAAAAACCTGCGGCGAACCTAAAAAAAAAAATACTGGCTACCGATCTGCATCACCGACGCTAAGACATCGATCAGAAAAATGATCGCTTAGCGACAATGGTGATAGGGGGTGAAAGGGGTACCTGGGGGGCGATCAAGGGGGTTAAACCTTTATTAGATCATTTATGGGGGTACCTGACGCTATAAAAACCTGCGGCGAACCTAAAAATAATTACTGGCTACCGATCTGCATCACCGACGCTAAGACAGCGATCAGAAAAATGATCGCTTAGCGACGGCGGTGCTAGGGGGTGAAAGGGTTATCTGGGGGGTGATCAAGGGGTTAAACCTTTTATTAGGGGGGGTTAGGGGGCTACACTGGACCTAAAACTAAATGTAGTGACACTTTTACAGTCACAAATGTCACTGAATTTAGTGATCAGTAAATGGTCACTGCAATCAGTGACACTGTGACTGGGGGCTGGGGGCGGCCTGGGGGGGGGGGCGATTTATGTGCCTATGTGTGCTGGTGTTAGTGTAGTGTTTGTGCACTAACCTTGATGTCTTCTCTTGTACGGCGCTCGGTATATGTGAGCGCCGCACAGGAGATGACATCACTTCCTCCTGCTTCCTCTGTCTGTGTGTACATTCGACAGACAGAGGGGGCATTTCCATTCGCCGGGAGCGATCGCGGGGGGGTGGCCGGAATCTAACGGCCGTCCCCTCATGTCGGATCGCTCCCAGACGAATTCCGACCGCTCACTGTACAGAAGGGGGGTCCGATCGGACCCCCCAACTGTACAAAGGCAATCACGTATGCTCTACGTGATTGTGCCTGTCGGTGCCATTGTGCCAACGTGTATATATACAGTGAGCGGTCGTTAAGTGGTTAAGCAGTGGCAACCTTGAAAAGTCCCTTTTTAAATACAGTATATAAAAGTGAAGCTGCTGACAAGGCCGCGCTTTCTGGCAGCAATGCCTGGATCACAATACTGGCTGAACATAATTACAAATTTTTGGGCAGATAAAATGGTTCTGTTGTAGACATTTCAACACTAAAATTAAAGCAGTTCTAAAGTCCATTTTTTTTTTTTTTTTTATTAATTAAAGGAATAAACATGTTATACTTGCCTGCTCTATGCTTGATCCTGTGCCAGGCTGTGTGCGGTTGTAGACACACACAGTGCAGCTCATCCCCTGCTCCCTCCTCACAGGATTTGATTGACAGCAGCATTCGCCAATCGCTCTCACTGCTCTCGTTGAGTCCTGTGAAGAGAGAAAGAGGCTGCTTTCAGGCACAGCACTGGATCGAGTTCGAACTCAAGTAGGTATTTGGGGGGCTGGGGGGAGCTGAACATGAAAGCTTTCTTTCCTGTGTAAAAGTAGTAAACTCTGTTTTACCACTTATGCCTACAAATAAGCCTATAATAAGGCTTACATGTAGGTTCTGTGAATATCTCCTAAATTCGCACTGTTTAGGAGATATTCAGAGTGCATGCAGCCTGTGACCTCACCGGACAAGGCGCACTAAAGGTCCAGCATACCGCACCAAATCTTCAGAGCCCATGCCATAAGTGACGGCCCCTGAGTGACGTCATTGCGCCCCAGGCGGAACGAAGACCATATGAAGATGGAAGCACTCTTGGCGATGACAGTGCGCCGCTTGAAGGCTTTGTTATCCGGTACATCTCTCCTACATTATGACATTTCCTTGCAGGGGAATTTTTTATTAATTTTTTTCCCCATCAACTACGGTTTACTACTAGGGTAAAAAAGACGACCTGCCTTTACAACCACTTTAACTGCTGACCTGGAGTTCAACTTCAGTCCACAAGATACTGATATTTCACCAGCTTCCTATATCTCCTTAGGGCATCAGTATCAAGTTTTCCAAACCGAAGTTACTGTATCTTTTCTCTTGCTGTGGGTTCTCAATCTTAAGGCCTCATGCCCACGGGCGTTTTTTCAGCCGCGTTTTTGAGCGTTTTTTACAGCTTAAAAACGCCTGTCCATGTTAGTCTATAGCTTCATGCCCACCTAGGCGTTTTTGAGCTGTAAAGAGCATAGGCGTTTGTAAGCTGTAAAAAAAACCCAGGGCCAGTGCGTTCCTCAGCGTCAGAACTAGGCAGGAAAAACGCGAGCGTCAAAAAACGCGCACTAACGCGCAAAAAACGCGCACTAACGCGCGGTCGCGTTTTTAGCTCCGACGTTTTTTTTGTTTTTTTTTTCAAAAAAAAAAAAAAAAAATATTTACAATAACATGGACAGGCGTTTTTAAGCTGTAAAAAACGCTCAAAAACGCAGCTGTAAAAACGCCAGTGGGCATGAGGCCTAATAGGTGATTTTCTATTTCTGCTGCTTTCAGATGATATAAAATACATGAAGTCAGTCAGCCAAGGTCGGGTTCCCTTGGAAAGGCTGTAGCAATTGGGTAGACTTGGAACACAGGAGCAAAGTTTTTTAGTGCTTGTTCACATATGCATGTTGCAGGACCACACTTATCTATTACCATCTATTTAGAATGGCACCCCAATGCACAATCTATGTTGTAGTATGCTGCAAAAATATGCTTTGAGATGCACTGTAGCCAATTAATTTAGAAAAGGTTAAGCACAGTTTGGTAATATAATGTAAACCCAGTGCAACGCAACCCTTTCTGTGAAATAAAATTGATACTTATGGACTCATTCTGCAAAAATACAAGCTTCTTTGTTGCTGCCTATAGTCACATGTCGGCTGTAGGGGTGAGCAGGGACCGCATGTCTCTTGGTTGAGAGAGATCTCAAAGCGATGTAATCAAAGACAACTAAGTTTGGTTGGATGGCGTAAAAAAAATAATATGCATAATAGCCAATATCCTGGCATTAGAAACTGAGCCAAGCTTATTAGGATCATCCAAGTAAATAACATACTATAAAAAAAAAAAGTGTGTTTACTGATTTATTTTTTTTTCAAACTTTTTTTTTTTTTGCACTATTGGTAACACAAAATGGGTGTCTGAGAAAAGGAGCCTCATCTCGCGCATACTCCATACCTCAGCAGCTGTATTTATAAATCTGGGCAAATCTTTATCTACCCAAGTGCACATAAACAGTTCTGCTTATATTCTATATAATGAAAGGCAAGTGACTGCATTCATACTGCGGAAAAAAATATATCAAACCCCACTCAACAGGCCTCCAAAGGCCTATGTTCATGGTCTTTGGTTTTGTGTAGATGTCGTCAGTTTGAGATACTTCTGAGATCATTCAGAACTCATTTGACCTGCATCTGACATCTTCAAGAGTTTTTTTTTTTTTTTTTTTTACGATATCATAGAATTGTTTGGGAATGCAAAATCCTTTTGACGTGGAAAAAAAGCCTTTGTACTGTACACTAACTGCATATGGATGTGGTAACTATTTTATCACAGCCATATGAAATCTGCTACCTCAATGTTGAGTGGTACTTTAGGGCAGTGGTTCTCAACCTCAGTCCTCGAGTACCCCCAACGGGCCATGTTTTCAGGGTTTCCTTTACTTTGCACAGCTGCTTTAACCACTTCCCGACCGCCCACCGTGGATATACGTTGATACTTTGGCGTATTCCCCGACTTGTTCATTCCCCGACTTAGTTGGGGTAGGTGGTACACTTTGGTGGGGGTGGGTCAGCCACGCCCAGTGACCTTTGACCTCTGGGGACCCGCCCTCTGACCTCTGGGGGAGGTCCCTGTTCAAGAGCCTGGGTCCTAGCCTTATTCTTAAAGGGAAAACCCTAAACCTGACCCTAACCCAAACTTTGGCGTTAAATACCATTGTTATGGTAGCAGATAGCTGCCATAACCCTGGTATTTTTCTCCAGAGAGGGCGGTCCGCTTTAAGATAAAATTGGTCTCCGCGGCACATTCGCAGTGAGATCACTTTTATGGGCGGTGGGAGAGGTGCCCCCCCGCCGCGTCCGGGGTGTCTGCCGCTTACAGAGACAGGCGGAGATGATCCGGTCCTGTGGCCTGATGGGCAGGATGTCAAATGAGGGCAGGATGGCCCCACATGACTCTATGCCAGGGATATGCAATTAGCGGACCTCCAGCTGTTGCAGAACTACAAATCCCATGAGGCAGCCACAAGCATGACACCCAGAGGCAGAGGCATGATGGGACTTGTAGTTTTGCAACATCTGGAGGTCCGCTAATTGCATATCCCTGCTCTATGCCCTTGGAGAACCAGAGCGACGTCAAACGTCACTTCTGCCCAACAGCCTTAACCACTTGACAACTGGGCACTAAACCCCCTTCGTGCCCGGACCAATTTTCAGCTTTCAGCGCTCTCACACTTTGAATGACAATTACTCAGTCATGTAATACTGTACCGAAATTATTTTTTGGTCCTTTTTTTCATACAAATAGAGATTTCTTTTGGTGGTATTTGATCACCTCTGGGTTTTTTATTTTTTGCGCTATAAATGAAAAAATACGGAAAATTTTGAAAAAAAACACATTTTTTTTTTTTTTTTTGTGATAAAATTTTGCAAATTATTAATTTTTCTTCATAAATTTTGGCCACAATTTATACTGCTACATATCTTTGGTAAACATAACCCAAATTAGTGGATATTTTTTGGTCTTTGTGAAAGTTATAGAGTCTACAAGCTGTGGTGCGGATCATAAACAATTGATCACACCTAATGTACTGGTGGCCTATCTCATTTCTTACGACCCGAACAAGCCAGCAAAGCACAAATACCCCCCAAATGACCCCTTTTTTGAAAGTAGACATTCCAAGTTATTTAGTAAGATGCATGGTGAGGTTTTTGATCTTGTAATTTTTTCCCACAATTCATTGCAAAATGAAGATTTATTTTTTATTTTTTCCACAAAATTGTCATTGTAATTTCTCTCTCATGGCATGTGTATACCACAAATGATGCCCCAAAATAGATTCTGCTACTCCTCCTGAGTATGGCGATACCACATGTGTGGGAATTTTTCACAGCCTGGCCACATACAGCGGTCCAACATGCAGGGAGCACCATCAGGTATTCTAGGAGCATAAATTACACATCTAACTAGTTGACTACCTATTACACTTTTGAAGGCCCTGGAGCACCAGGACAATGGAAACGCCCACAAAGTGACCCCATTTTGGAAAGCTAACACCCCAACGTATAATCTGAGGCATAATGAGTCTTTTGAACGGTTCATTTTTTTCCTCACGTTTTTGGAAAATGCGGGAAAAATATTAAAACGCAATTTTTTTAAGCAAAGGTGTGCATTTATAAGATATTGCCAACACATAACATGTACATAGCAAAAATGACACCCCAAAATACATTCTGCTACTCCACCTGAGTATGGTGATACCAAATGTGTGAGACTTTTATACAACCTGGCCACATACAGAGGCCCAACATGCAAGGTACACCATCAGGTGTTCTAGGGACACATAGCATGAACATACCAAGAATTACACCCCAAAATACGTTCTGCTGAGCAAATGGTAAACAAAAGATTACCTGTGGTTTTAGTAGCGCAGTTTTCCACAGGAGGATAGCACTGGTCCAGGCAGCAGGCAGGGACTTGGTCAGCAAAAGCGAATGCAATTGTCCAGGCAACAGGCAGGAATACTGTCCATAGTCAGTACAGGCAGCAGGCAGGGATTACTGTCCATATACAGTCCAGGGTCAGTGCAGGCAGAGATATTGTCAGCAGTGCCAAAATATTGGTCCTGGTAGTAGGCAGGTCCATGTGGTGTGGTCAGTTCATGCGACAGGCAGAGGCATGATGGCATAGGTCCTACAGGCAGTTGGCAGAAGTAGGGCCTCGTTCAGGACTGAATGGGGACAGGGGTAGAGGCTTATCCCACCCAAATCTCTTTGAAGCCTCCGAGTCTCCAGACCCTAATCTGGGAATGAGAAAAACAAAAACAATTGTTTTCTTCATCCAGAAAAACAATTCTGGAGCCCCTCACATATGTGAGACCCCTGTGTTATGAACCCCACTAGTCCACTGGCAGGGTACAAGATCAGTCCAAGAGGCAGGCAAAAAGCATGGTCAAACAGTCCAGGGTCAGTTCC
Source organism: Rana muscosa (assembly GCA_029206835.1). NCBI lineage: Eukaryota > Metazoa > Chordata > Amphibia > Anura > Ranidae > Rana > Rana muscosa. The sequence continues at coordinate 107,743,152 of CM055120.1, read as the reverse complement.
AGATCAGGCAGAGGTATAAACAGAATCGTTAGGCAGAAGCGTGGTCGAATAACAAGCCAGGGTCAGTTACAGAGAAAGCAGAGGCATAAGGGGTGTGAAGATAAATGGCAGGAAGTGAACTAATAATTTATTTTGGTATGGTAATGGCGGAAGCAGTCGCCTATGCAGAGGCCTGGTTTTGAAGGACATTGGGCACAATAATAAATGGTGTCTTTTCTCTCTCCTCTTTTGGTGCACACCCGGCATTTTTTCTGGCGTTTTTGGCCTGTTGGTCTGGGAGGGATTTTATCTGGGAAGTGGCGCTCAGAGTCGGCTAACGACATCGGATCTAATGTTTTACTGGTGGGCTGGTCGGGTATAAAAGGGCAGTGGTGGTTTCCTCCTGGAAGAAAAGGAAGGATTTGGGTCTTATAGTGGATTTCCGATAGATGACATAGGAGTTGTACATGGCCAAATTAAATAAATAAATGGAAACTTTCTTATACCACTGGTATGATCTTCTTGTGGAAAGGTAGGGTTCGAGCATCTGGTCGTTGAAGTCGACACCCCCCATGAACTTATTGTACTCGTAGATGCATTTGGGTTTTTGGATCCGGCCATTCCTCCTGGTGATCTCAACAAATTCATTGTTGTGGATGGAAGAAAGTACGTAGACATCTCTTCTGTCCCTCCACTTCACAGCCAAAATTTCCTCATTCCTCAAATTCGCCGTCTCCCCTCTTCTCAATTTTTTGGTGACCAGTCTTTGAGGAAAGCCCTTCCGGTTCGTCCGTACGGTGCCGCATGCTGGAGTCTTCATTCTATGTAGGTTTCGGAAAAGGGGTAAACTTGTATAAAAATTGTCTACATACAAGTGGTATCCTTTCTCCAGGAGTGGGTTTGAGTTCCCAAACTACTTTCCCACTGGTTCCTATATATTCTGGGCAATTAGGGGGGTGCAGTTCGGTGTCCTTCCCTTCATACACATACCCAGTTGCTCGGTCGCACAATTTATACAGCTTCACCCCATAGCGGGCCCTTTTGCTGAGTATAAATTGTTTTATGCCCAGCCTCCCAGAAAATTTGATAAGGGACTCATCCACGCATATATGTTGGTCTGGGGTAAACAATTGGGGAAGGTTTCCGAAAAATAATTTAGCGGCCGAATTTTATAAAGCTTATCAAAATTTGGGTCGTTTCGGGGAGGGCACTGGGTATTATCATTGTAGTGTAGGAATCTCATAATCATTAGATATCTGGTTCTGGGCATTACTGAGGAAAAGATTGGCATGTGATAGATGGGGCGGGATGACCAATATGAACGTACTTGATTTTTTCCATTTAGTCCCATGCAGAATGTGAGGCCCAAAAAAAATTCTAAACTCCTCCACTGCAAGGGCTCTCCACACGTAGGGACGGGCATAAGAGGACATTGGGTTGCTGGTTATAAACTGTTGGGCATATAAGTTGCACTGGGCCACAATTGTTGCCAGCATGTCCTCAGTAAAAATTAAATTAAAAAAATCTATTGGGGAAAAGTTTTCTGTATCCACCTGGACTCCTGGCTGGGCAGTGAAAGGGGGAATGTTGGCTTCTCCTGAATTAGGAGGAAGCCACAAGGGGTACTGAAGGGAATAGGGAAGGCTGGCATGGGACCTAACCCTTTTGGGGCTGAGGTGACACCCCACTGGTACGTGGCCTTGCTTCCCGAGGTACTGCAGTGCTGGTGGATGACACTGCAGTGGTGGTGGTGGATGGCACTGCCTCCTCAGCAGAACGCCTTCGTCTGGCGGGCGGGCCCTCTTCCTCTTCTTCCTCCTCCTGCTCCTCCTCCTCCGTCATTGATCCACTGCTTATGAGAGGCTCGTAGGCCACGTCCGACTCATCTGAATATGCGGAGGAATCCGAATCGGAGAGCTCCCCGTTGCTCCCGTCGGCCGCAAGAATTTCGTACGCCTCCTCGGCTGAGAATACTCTTTTAGCCATTTGATGAGGTGGCACTGGTGGCAGGTGGCACTGGCGGCAGGTGGCACTGGCGGCAGATGGCACTGGCAGCAGGTGGCCCTGGCAGCAGATGGCACTGGCAGGGACTGTGGGCACTGTTTTTTACGTGTGTGTGTGTGTGTATGTTTTATCACTCACTATGACAAGCTGCAGCACAGATCTCTCTCTCCCCTCACACGCTGTCTCTGTGTGAGGAGAGAAAGCCGGCAATGAGAGATGATCTCGTATGTTTACATTTGAGATCATCTCTCATTGGACAGTGAGATTGAGTGCTGAATGGCCATTCAGCACGATCTGTGATTGGCTGTGTCCAAGGGACACGGCCAACACAGATTTTCCCTGATGCGCGCTCGTGGGGGGGGGGGGGGGGGAGAGGAGGACATCCATGGACGTCCTGTCAGCACTTCGGCGCCGCAATGCAGACGTCTTTTGAGCATTGCCCGGGCGCAAAGTGGTTAAAGGGGGGGAAAAAAAATTCTTGAATAAATATATATTTTTTGGAGTGTAAATGTGAGGTCTTTTTGACCCCAGATCTCACATTTTAAAGAGGTCCTGGCATGCTTTTTTTTTCTATTACATACTATAGGATGTTTACATGCCTTCTAATAGGAATAAAAGTGAGCCAATAACAATTTAAAGGGACAGTGTAAAAATAAAAACTAAAATCAGATTTTTATTTTTTAAAGCGCCCCGTCCCTCCATGCTCGCGCACAGAAGCGAACGCATACGTAGGTCGTACCCACATATGTAAACTGTGTTAGAGTGAGAGCAATAATCCTGTAGAAATTTTTAAACGTTGCCTATGGAGATTTTTAAGCGTCAAGTTTGTCGCCATTCCACGAGCGGACGCAATTTTAAAGCTTTTTGGGTATCGATTTACTTGGCATAACATGTATCGTACTGGGCTAACTTTACTGTTTTCTTATTTTTTTATTAAAAAATTGCGTTTGTAAGACCGCTGCGCAAGTGCGGTGTGACATAAATTATTGCAACAACCGGCATTTTATTCTCTAGGGTGTCTGAAAAAAATATATGTTTGTGTTGTAAGTAATTTTCGACCAAGAAAAAAAATGATTTTAACTTGTAAACGACAAGTGTAAAAAATAAGCTTGGTCCTTAAGTGGTTAAATCAATATCAATGACATTGGTATTGATAAGGGCTATTTTATCTAAGGGAAGTTCCCAAAACATGGCCCGTTGGGGGTACTTGAGGACTGAGGTTGAGAACCACTGCTTTAGGGTACCCACAACCTGCTGTGACACAGATTACAAGTAATGTAGCAGCAGTGTCATAGGGGTCTCTGTTAACTGTGGGGTTACTATTTGTTCTGTCTCAAGGACATTCAGCTAAACCATTCTTATCCCATAAACATGATACCATATTTCTTTGATCGCAGTTTATTGGAACAAGCTAGGTGAAACTACAAATAACAAGAATAAACCTTGATAAGTACAATATCCCATACATTTAGCATACATTGCAGAGACAAAGATACACAGTACAATATGAGACAGTAAAAACTTACTTTTTACGTTTTTGAAGGGTTGATGGTAAGAGATTGAAATAAGACATATCCTGCCTCCTGCAGTGTCTTGAAAAAGCATGGTGAATGTGTCTCTTCCTGTAGAGAATTAACCAGAATACTTTGCTTTCTAATCACTTCCTAGGTTACACATTAATGCATTTAATAATGATTCTACTGAAACAATACCAAAAAGGGACGCTAGATGGCGCCTACGCTCTGCAAATGATTTCTATAGAAATTACAACCTTAAATGTCATTTTAATAAACACAAATGCAGATAATCAGAATATAGACATCTGATGGACAGAACAACGATTACTACCGATATTTCTCTTGCCACCCCCTTAACTTCCAATCTGCTAGGTTTTGAATGCATTGCACATGACTTAAAACTTTTTGAGCCACTGCATTGTAGGGCAGGTCTGATTGACAGCTATAGGATATCCCACAAATTCATCAGTTGTATCTGGACTAAGTGACAGTACAGTCAAGCAACAATGCTCCATGGGGTACTGTAACAGCAAAGGGCATGTGTTGACGTGCATTGCTTTGAGATGATTATAGGGGGTCTATGTCACGTATAAGGCAAAGTACTGTACGGGTTAATTCTTTAAAAGTGCAACATGCAGCACTATTTTCAGTACGCTACAATGCAAAACATTTGGAATGCATCCTTCTGAAACAAACCTATATTGTCTTGTCCATATATTTTATGGCAATGAAAATGTAACATGTATACCTGTTCAGTGTAAACCAAATAAGTTGTTAAAGTGTGACTGACTTATGAGAAAATTAAATTTTGTATAAAGGACCTGAAACCATTCCCCCTCTTGGACCTTTACTAATAAAAAGGCTTACCTTAAAAACAACTGCAAATCCTATATCCAACTTTTATCATGGAACATCCATAATTTGCATTTAGTTACTCTGAAGCAAGAAAGAATTCTATTAACTCCGCTATTATCTATCAGCACTGTCCTTGTCTAAGCCTTGTCTAAGCCAGCTAACAAGTCACAAACATTTTGGATGGCACGTGTGTCTCAATTACCTCAATCGTTTTTGACATACCAATCGTGCTCTGTAGCCTCGTTAATACCGCTAACTATACTAATCCTCTGAACTTAATAAGGCAAATTAACATTCTCGTTATGTAATAAAGTATTTGCAACCCGTTGAGCAGAAGTTCTGTACACTTACACTTCTACATCCTGTAATCCTGCCATTGAAGAACTTGATGCATATATGTGAAAGCTGCATTTTATATCTTTTGTGTGGGTATCGGAGCACTGATCATTTTATTAAAGCCCCTGTAAGGTTTTTTTAGTGCAGTTTTTGGCTCTGTGGAGATTTGTTCCCTCTATTTGCTTTGTGGCTAATGTCACTGGGTGTTAGTATGGTAAACAAGAAAGAGATTTCCTCTGACTTGCTGTTATGTCAAGAAAAATCTCCCAAAAGAGCACAAATGGCCAAAAAAAAAAAAAAAATGGTAGGGAATTGTTACCAATTTGATCTCTGCTTGCGGGAAATGGCTGTCTTTCAGAGCTCAGTGGTGCATCAGACATGCACTTAAGTGAGTCAGAAATGCAACCCCCCCTCCCCACTTCTAACTTTCCCTGTCTGCTTTGTTCATATGGATTGAAGAAAAAAAATGCAGATCAATACAAAAAACATTACAATTTTCCTTTTTACCATTTCTGGGGTTTGTTCTCACTAGAAGTTCAGCCAGGTATGCTGGAAGACAGAGCTCTCTTCCATCCTGACCCCCCCCCCCCCCCAGGCCCTTCTTGCGGCTCTCGCTGTACCCCTTGAAGGATAGTTGGGTTACATTTTGCGGCACAAAGCATATCAGCCCCCATATCTGAATTTTTTGTTTGCTTATCAGGTCAGGTTCTTATTCATTGAGTAATGAGCTGCTTACCAGGTTGGATACCAATTCATACTATGGTGTTTCTTTTTCCTTGCGGATAAATCATGTTTGACAAGGTGGTTTTGTTGACCCTTAGGCAGGCTATACATGTTTCGAACAGTGTATGGGCAAGCTGAATGTACCATGTTGATCAATCAACTTGGGTGCAACCAGCATGCTTGGTTTTACCTGTGATTATTGCTAGCTGCTGCTATACTATAAACCTTCGCTGTAATCACTGGCTTCCCCCGCCAGGAGAAGACCATGGCCTGGCAGGAGGGATTCTCACATCAACACTATCTGTGTTAATGGGGGATTTGAGAGAAATTTGCTCCGTGTATGGCTGGCCTTAGGCTAGAGCAGGGGTAGGCAACCTCTGCCCTCCAGTTGTTTTGAAACTACAAGTCCCATCAGACATTGCAAGACCCTGACAATCGCAGGCATGACTCCTAGAGGCAGAGGCATGATGGGATTTGTAGTTTCACCACAGCTGGGAGGGCTGCTTTAAGATACGGTCATCTAATGCTCACCAAAGCCAAATGTACTTAAATTATTGCAGACCGCCTGCTGTTCCTAAAGGCTGCCCCATAATGCCAACAAATCTATATTGCCCACTCTTCCAATAGCAATTCTTGTAGAGAGGTTTGAGTAACCAAGTTTTATAGTGGACCTTTAATCATATTGACATGGTCTCAAGTTTCTGCATTTTTTTCTATTCCTGTGTGTATCAATTGATCCAATATCCTTTTTAAAAATGTTGTAACCAAATCTCATTTGACAGCCAGACGGCCAAGACTCACTAGGACTCAGGAAGTGCTTCCGTCGGTTATCATTTCCCATTACCTGTCTGATCGGCTAATGGAGTAATGCCCAACATGTCTGTAGACTTAATCCAATCAGCATGTTCTTCCGGGCAGATTTTTCATCTTGCTGTGCCTTTGAGATTGTGCCTAGATATCTCGGACAGTGAATGTAGGAGGCCTGCAATGTGTCTCTATGTAGTTGCCAACCTCGGCTACTGTTTCTGGCAGACTGGCTATTTTTTATCGTCTAATAGGCACTGGAATTAAAAAATGGGCAACAGCTTTTGTTTTGCAGAGAAGCAGAGCTTTGCAGGTGCCAGTCATCTAGCGGCACAATTTAATATTCCTGAAATGTGAAATAATCTCACATCTTAAAGAGTTAGTGTGGGAGATCTTTTACGGCTGAGGTGTTTTCGGTTTACTATTTTTGACAGTTCATATGTTTGACTTTGAAACTAGCAGTAGACATAGGAGTTATATATATTTGTGTTATCAAAGACCTGATTTAAAGGTTACAGCTATTTACAATAAATATAATTTAAAGATTCTGTACTGTTACATTTTTTTATTTTAGCTTGTTATAGAATATACATAGAATTTATTAAATTAAATCTTTATATTCATAGATTAATGTCCAAACCTTTAAAAGATGGCCATGTACTTACAAGGGCAATCATTTTGTAATGCAAAAAAAGGGGATGTCTGGACAGCCGCACTCCAAAAATGTTGCTTTTATTGTAAAAATAGCATCACAAGATACATGCCACAGCAAATAGGATACAAGCTGACGCGTTTCACACCAAAACTTAGTGCTTAATCATAGCTGACAAACCTAGGAATGGATATCAAATATATACTCTCCTCCCTTGGTCACATGACCAGAGGAATGGTAATTAAGGGTCCAATCAACAAATTGGTTATTGGTATCCCCTGTGAACACAACAAGTGAACTTAACCAAAACATATGATTGCGCAGTAAACACACTCATGGACTGCTAATGTGAAAATAGAAAAACAAAGATAAAAAACAAAATACATGTGGTTGAGAATGTAGCCATGCACACATTAATAGGTATTCATGTGTGTTTCTGTGATCCATGTTGTGACAGAAGCCACTGTCACTGTGTTTTGGAAGGGACTGTGGGCTGGCCTCCTACCCACAGACTATGGGCCAAAAGAGACTGGAGATTTGGGGACAAGCTGGCATTGAGATAATGTAATGCAATTCTACATGTCTGTCCAGACATCCCCTTTTTTTGCATTGCTATATGCATTGCCAGCACCTGTGGCTCCAGATCCGGTGAAGAGGTTCATCATTTGCATCTTCTGCCTTGAGCGGTGACTCCCTTTCTCTATTGGCAATCATTTTGTGCTTGCCCAATCACCCAAAGGGATGTTTGTGAGCTGATCATTTCCTAAACATGTACACATCGAGGAAAAAAAAGGGGCCCAGGATGTTTTGGTACTGCATTATCGTAGGATATAGAGCATAAGTTAGTCAAGACCTGACGATGGTTGGTTAAAGGGGTGCTTAATGGCTGTACTCATTGCACCTTGATTGTCAAATTAAGTTTTGCTTTAGTAACAGCTGTGCCGTTTTGATATTGACCTTTATTGATAAAGAGGAACACCCAATCCCCCCGTCACCCTGTGTTAATTTATTTTTCATTTCACCTTATGTTTTATCCTCAATTTCCCGCTGCCACATGCAGGGTTCCACGCCGCCATTTTATTTTTGGATATCACTGGCAGCCAGCTGTCTCTGCCTGTTGTTGCAGTTGGCTCCCTCATGATGCACATAGGTTCTTCCTCCACAGGGCTGTCCATCTTCCATTGTTGTGTAAAAGCTGAAGAGCCTCCTGGAAAAAAAAGTTAGTTGGTAAATTGTAATAAGTTTGCTTTTGTCACTGTTGGAAAAGGTAATACACTGGAGCAACATTTGTTTTTTCCTATTTGAATGAAATTTCTGCTCGTAACTCGTAACCCATGTGGGGCGAGCAGGGAGCCATACCTGCTTGGAAAGAACACCGTGATTACCGCTCGCAGCTATAGTCCCTGGCAATAATCACATGTAAAAATCTGACATGCTGGTTGTACCCAAATCAATTGATTGGGTCGACTTCGGTACAATCAGCCTTCCCATAGATGGTTTAAATCTGTCAGTCCTTGCTAAATCATCTAAGATTCAAACCATCTATGGCCGGCTTTAGAAAGTATTAGGGCTGGGAAAAAAATTGATTTTAATCTTAAATCGAGTTTTGAGTTCAAATCGATTCAGATTTGAAGAAAATCAATTTTTTTTTCGATTAAATTTTTTTTTCCTTCAGAGTTTCCGTAGCAGGGCTGCAGGGGGCGTGTCCAGAATGGCACTGGGCAGCGTTACCCCAATTACATCTACTCGCCGCAGCCGCCGCGAGTAGATGTAATGTAACACTAACTAGCCGCAAGCCGCCGTCTGCCTACCTGATCAGCGTGTTATGCAGACAGACGGCGGCCATTGCAGTGTTAAAAAGCGGCACCTCCTGAGTCCTCGTCTGTGATAGGCGGAACACTCAATTTCACAGCAGGCAGTGTTCAGCCTATCACAGACATCCTCTCATCCTCGTCTGTGTTATGAGGATGAGTGGATGTCCGTGATAGGCGGAACACTGAATGCTGGGAAATTGAGTGTTCCGCCTATCACAGACGAGGAGGAGGCGCGGCTTTTGAATACTGGAATGGCCACCGGTGTAGCAGTAAAATCCGTATCCCATGAAAATCTGCATCAGGTACGGGCACAGTGATTGAAGCACGGGCACAGTTCAATTCAACTAAGAGTAACCTCAAGATTTTTTGTTTTTTTATTAGCTAAATCCAAATACAGTATTAATAATTTGGATGTTTAACCACCTCGCGCCCGCCGTACGAGAATATACGGCCGCAAGGTGGTTGTCAAATGCCGGGAGGCGGTTATTATACGGCCTCCGCTATTTGGCCACTGGGGGGCGCGCGCGCACGTGCCCGGCGCTTCACTGCAATGCCGATGCGCGTGCCTGGCGGCCGCGATGTCCGCCAGGCACCCCCGATCGGCGGTTACAGAGACAAGGACATGGATCTGTGTGTGTGTGTAAACACAGAGATCCATGTCCTGTCAGGGAGAGGAGACCGATGCTGTGTCCCTTGTACATAGGGACACAGATCGGTCACCTCCCCCAGTCAGTCCCCTCCCCCCACAGTAACAATCACTCCCAGGGAACACATTTAACCCCTTCCTCGCCCCCTAGTGTTAACCCCTTCCCTGCCAGTCACATTTATACAGTAATCAGTGCATAATTATAGCATATATAATGTGAATGGTCCCAAATTAGTGTCAAAAGTGTTCGATGTGTCCGCCATAATGTCGCAGTCACAAAAAAAATCACTGATCGCTGCCATTACTAATAAAAAAAAAAATATATAAAAATGCCATAAAACTATCCCCCTATTTTGTAAACGCTATAACTTTTGCGCAAACCAATCAATAAACGCTGATTGCGATTTTTTTTTTTACCAAAAATATGTAGAAGAATACGTATCGGCCTAAACTGAGGAAAAAAATATATAAAAAAAAAAAAATTGGGATATTTATTATAGCAAAAATCAAAAAATATTGCTTTTCTTTCAAAATTGTCGCTCTATTTTTGTTTATAGCGCAAAAAATAAAAACCGCCGAGGTGATCAAATACCACCAAAAGAAAGCTCTATTTGTGCGAAAAAAAGGACGTCAATTTTGTTTGGGAGCCACGTCGCACGACCACGCAATTGTCATTCAAAGCGTGACAGTGCTGAAAGCTGAAATTTCGCCTGGGCAGGAAGGGGGTATATGGGCCCAGTAAGGAAGGGGTTAACAATCTTTGTTGCACACTGACTTTGCAGTTAGAGAAAGGGTTTGCCTTTGCAATTTTGTTTGTTGATGCACATTAATATAATTTAAAAAATCGAATCGTAAATCGAGTTTTTTATAAAAAAATCGCAGCTTTTTTTTGGGGGGGGAAATCGCCCAGCCCTAGAAAGTATCCAAGTTTTTGTATTTTAATGACCGCCAGGTTAACTAGAATTCAGACAGAGAGATCAACAATGGCAGCCTACACGATTCTCTATGATTTCCTTAAAAGGTACACAAAATTGGAGATTAAACTTTGACATGCCTACTGACTTATTGATGAATACTGAAAGCTAGAGTAGACAACTGGTTAAATACACCATTTACATATTCCGTATATACTCGCGTATAAGCTGAGTTTTTCAGCACATTTTTTTGTGCTGAAAATGCCCCCCTCGGCTTATACTCGAGTCTGTGTCCATCTTCACCTTTGTGCGCCTGATACCGGCCAGCCGTAGGTCCCCTGGACCCCAAACTTGGCACATATTTAGCCCCACTCTTCCTCCTACAAGTGTGCAAAATCTGTTGGCCGGGGAGCACCGATTTTTCAAAGCCGGGCACCCCTTCCATAGACTCCCATGTTAAATGGTCATTTCTCCAGTGATTTTGGAGACCTGGTACCGGCGCACATGTAGCCCCACTCTTCATCTACAAGTGTGCAAAGTTTTTTGTCCAGGGGACCTACGGCCGGGGAGCACGTTTTTTTTTTTTTTTTTTTTATAAAGCCGGGCACCCCTTTCATAGACTCCCATGTTAAACGTCAGTCTAGTCACACAGCGCAGGAGATCAGGTAGGGAGATTGGGCACAGTGAGGTATGCACATGGACACCCTAGGCTTATACTGGAGTCAATACGTTTTCCCAATTTTTGTGGTAAAATAAGGTGCCTCGGTTTATATTCGGGTCGGCTTATACTCGAGTATATACGGTATACATGTCTGGGAACTAATTTATGGCCCCTTTCACACTGAGGAGTTTTTCAGACGTTTTGCGCTAAAAATAGCGCATAAATAACGCCTGAAAAACTCCTGCCCCAGTATGCTCAATGTGAAAGCCTGAGGGCTTTCACACTGAGGCGATGCGCTGGCGGGAGGAGAAAAAATCTCCTGCAAGCCACATCTTTGGAGCGGTGAAGGAGCGGTGTGTATACCGCTCCTTCCCATTGAAATGAATGGGACACCGTGGTAATACCGCCCGCAAACCGCGGCTGTAGCTGCGGTTTGCGGGTGGTATTAACCCTTTTTCGGCCGCTAGCGGGGGTTAAAACCGCACTGCTAGCAGCCGAATACCTCCGCAATTCCGACGGTATAGCGCCGCTACCGCACCCACCGCCCCAGTGTGAAACCAGCCTAAGTGACAAAGCATTTGTATTTGTCTGTCTCATCCTGACGTTTACAGATCTGTCAGGCAGCAGAGCTTAGCTGGTAACCTCACTTGACCATTTTTGCTTTGCAACATGTGCATGCAACACGCGTTTGGCCCAAAGTGCTGCCCCCACCATTTCCCAGTCTGAATTCTACTGTACATTTGATTACGGAAGGCAGATACAGACCGGCAGCTGCCTCTGGGCACAACACATAGCCTGTGTGCTTTCTGCCTCTGGGTTGAATCAAACTGGCTTTTCAAAGTGTAGGTGGGCAGCTAGTGGACTATCTGCAAAGAATAGCCAGGTGGGGGAAGGAAAGTATTGCAGCAGTTAGGAAATGTAAAAAAATATTTTAATGTTTTGCTCTTTAGTCTTGTTTGTAAAAAAAAATAAAAATATATAATCTGTGAGTTGTCTTTTTATGCCCGGTATATACTGCCTTGCCGGCCTGCATTCTCCATTCAGCTCCTAGTAATAGAAAATTCAGGGCGTGCTGACCGTTTGACTCCGTGCACTGTAAATATTAGTGTGCTTTAATGGGATCCTGCTTTATGTGGCAGCTTTATACATTTAAGACACTAAAATGGAAAAGGATCCTTACTGTGTATGGTGTTTGTATTACAAGCCTGTTTTGTACTTGGTTTAAACAAGCTATATTTCTTACAGGAGCTTAGTCATTGATCCTTTCTGTGTAGTATGAAATTTTCTATATCTATTTAATTTGGTACTATTTGTTGCATATTCTATATGGGTGGTAACCGCTACAGTGAAGAATATTCTATAGACCATCACATTCTTTCAACTCAAGCAGCACTCGAGCATTTCTGTATCAAACCATCAGTGTACAGCACCCCTAGTGTGAGCTGTAATAGAGGTCACACTTTCTGTACCAAGAGCTGTCAGAACTACAGGGGGCTGGCTGACCAATTATCAGATAGTCTTCCTGTGTGTACACTCGTTATTTCAGTATATTATTAACATGACCAGCCATAAGCTTATCCGGATATTAAAAAAGCAATAAAAGATTGACTGGTGAGACGGCATGTGCACAGTGCTGGCAGCAAGTGGAGGCGGAGGATTACCAATTCAGCGCTGCTGAGCAGTTCTGCATTTTGTGATACAGTATCTGTGATCCTAAATGTGTGGTCAGTCATCTGGAACAATGCTTAGAAAAGCAAGACAAAGCTGCAAGCATCTGTACGAATGTTGGTTACCTTGCATTCAGACGTAACCGTATTGCATTGAAACATGTACAGGGACACTCCACATCTGCTCAGTGGTTTTATTTTTTGATTCTGGCATTTGTTGTGTAACTCATCTTCTGAACTTGAACCTTCATAGATGCAGGCCAGCCTGTTCCAGTAGCATTTCTCTGAGCTCATGGTAGTCTCACCCACACCAACTGTAGCATTGAAGGGAGTTTGCACTGCAAAGAAAGAGTTGTGTGGCAAGAGGCTAATGATTCTTTTAGAAACAATGCAAGAAGCTGCTTGATTTTGAGCTATTGTAAATTATAGTTATTGATGGTCAGACATTAGCCTTCGGGCAGGTCATAGATTGGTCATTATTTCTTCTAGCAGGCACATTGTACACATTAGACGTGCACTGCCGAAAAATTTGTTCGTTTTCATTCTTTTTTTTTCTTCAATTTTTTGGGTCATTCTTTTATGATCGCAATTCGTAAATTCGAAAATAAGAAAGAAAATTCAAAAGAATAACTAACTATTAAATTATTATAGGTATTGGAATTTCCTTTTAAATTTGGTTGTTAGTGAACGCAACGGGTAAGAATTTATCCGAAGTTACGAATTATCTGAAATAATGAATGCCGCATCTAAACAAATGGAACGGAATGAATTATTAATAATAATAATAACGTTTTATTATTATTTATTATTAACTCGTTAAATTCCATTTGTTTAGATACGGCATTCGTTATTTTGGATAATTCGTAACTTTGGTTAAATTCGTATTTGATAGGTTCACTAACAGCCAAATTTATAAGGAAATTCCAATACCTATAATTTACCGGTAATAGTTCGTAATAGTTAAGTTATTAGTGGTTTCAGATTTTCGAATTTACGAATAGTCAGAAAAATTTGTTAAACAGGTTTTTGTTCGGATATTTACGAATTAACGAATTTGTCTAAATTAGTTTAAAGAATTTGGAACAAAACAAATTGCACATGTCTAGTACGCATGCCTGTATGTGTGTCTTCTTTTTTATGATTGCTATTATTAATTTCCTTAGAAAAACATTACAGCAAGCTTTAATCATAATATTACATTCTAGAAAATCTTTTCACACAAGTGATTTGATAACCTTTATCATCAAATCCAAACCCCTCCCTCACCCTCCTCCTATTTTAGAGTCCTTTCACACAAGCGTTCCGTATGTCTGTTTTTCCTCCATCCGTTGGCAGATGAAAAACGGATATACATGTATGTCTATGGGCTAGCGGATGATCATCTGACATCCGCCTCCGTTAAGTAAAATTTTTTGAGACCAAAGAAAACCCTATTTTCCTTCCATTTAAGAAATGGAACGGATGAAAACGGATGTTGGGAGGACGACATACGCTTACATCTGATCTGCTGACGTTTGTTTTTAAATCCTTCCCCCCCCCCCCCTTTAAACACACTGTATATAGCTGTACATAGCTGGTTGCTAAGGAGGGGGCCAGGAAGAAAAAGAGCGCAAAAAAGTTGCCGTGGGGTCTCCCCCCCCCCCCCCCCCCCCAGATCCATACCAGGCCCTTAAGCTTTCTATACTGTTTAGAAAGTAAACATTGTGTTGAACTGGATGGACTAATGTGTTTTCTCTTATCATCCATGGACTGACACGGTGTCTCTTTACACTTTACACGTGGGTTATGTCCCTGCCTGCAGGAGAAGACCTAGGCAGAATGTGAGATGTTACACATACATTCTAAAAGCCAGAGCTGAACAGCCCCACCCAGGGGGCGGTCCCTCCGGACATAACCCTCCCACTACAGTCAGCAGACTTCAGTTTTTTTCTGCCTAGCAGAAGGAGAAGACGTGGCTCTCTCAGGAGCCAGTCTCCTGACCTATTTTTATTCCTTTTCTGGAATTCTTTTTTATTTTATTTTTGAGAATCTTCTATCAACTGTCGGCTGGGCAACAGGTTGGGTACAAGATATCCTCGTAGTCTTCCCTGTCCGACCATCGAGCGTGCTGATCCTCGCCTTGTGTGCGTGAGACTCAGTTCACGACAGGCCCCATGACTCCAGGGGTGGCCGGGTTTGCTTTCATGCTCCCACGGTCCTCTCAAGACTGAACAGTTCCTGACTGACTGTATCTTTCGCGGTGGACCGGGCCGACAGCTACTCAGTACTGCACTGTGATAGTCCTGTCAGAAACACACCAGTGTGTCCCTCAGGGGACGGGTAAGTAGTCTCTCCTGCCTGCAGGTGAGTACAAAAAGTTGTGTGTTTCTCTGTGGGGGATTTTCCCTGTCTCCCCCTGTATTTCATTGTCACTCTCTGTCACCATTGCTGGCGCTGTGCTGTGTGGGGTGCCTGGGGGTCACACTGTTCTTGGAGGGGCTAATGCTGGTCTGCAGATATGCTTGGGGCCTTTTTTTGTGTGTTTTGGGGCCTGAGCGCCGAGTGGCGCTGTGTGTGTGTGTGCTGTTTTTTTCACTTTTGCTGAGTCATGGCGGCCATCTTGCCGTGGATCGCCTCAGTGAAGTGCGGCGGCCATTTTCTTGTAGCCCGCGCGCTCTTCAGCACTAGTTTTGGCCTCTAGCGCTGCTGTAACAGCGCAAATCTCCTCACAATCTCCTCACAGCTCACCAGCGCTGACACAGCGCGGTACAGACAGCGGAACTGAGCGGTCCCTGGTCCGGTTTGGTGAGTCCCCTGGGCGCCCCCTCCTCAGTCAGCACAGCCTGTGGGTGGACTTTTTATCTGAGGAGTCTCAGAGGGGGGCAATATGGAGTCTCTGTCACCAGCTTCCCCTAAATGTCAGTGGACAACAGGCAGTGCTTCAGCACCTGCGGTCCCTAGGGACCAGTTGTGGGCAGTCCTGATGTCATTTCTGACCAGGACGGGAGCTGTGTGCAAGCGCAAGGGAGCAAAAAAGCGCCCTCCCCCCACTTTACTTCATGAAGGCAGTGCGCTGATTCAGATATGGGCCTAGCCACTACCGCTCAGGACCCTAGTTCTGAATGTATTGGATGGTTTTGAACAGGACATTCCTTATGAGGAAAACTCCAGTTCTGAGTCAGTAAATGACAGGGCGCTTGTTAGTGTGCTCATGACTGCGGTGAGGGACACTCTCAAGCTAAAATGCTGCGGATGCAGAACCTCAGGCGGATACTGTCTCCTTTGGTTCTTTTAAGGCCAGGCCTTCTAAAGAGGTTTTTCCATATGTACTTTCTTTGACCAGCTCATTGATAAGGTCTGGGAAAAGCCGCAGAAGAATTTTTTTATGGTCCCGTGGCGTTTGTCTATCAGATACCCCTTTGAAGATGCCCTACTTAAAAAGTGGGCTTCTCCCCCAGGGTCGACCCTCCAGTCGCCCGGATGAACAAGGCCATCACTCTCCCGATGGAGGGGACTCCTGCATTTGAGGACCCCACTGACAGGAGGGCAGAAGTGGTGAGCAGAGCCATGTTTGCCTTGTTGGGATCCGCCCTACGGCCTGTGGTAGCGGCGACCCTTGTGTCTTAAACACTTACAGGTTGGGCAAAAATGTTGCACCTAGCTGTACAGGAGCATAATCTTCCTCCAGACACAGTTGCTCTGGCCCACCAACTGGTTCAGGGCCTGGTTTATGTGTGCGACGCCACGTTGGACGCGGCCCCTTTAATATCCGGGGCCTCTGTCTCGGCGGTGGTATTGCGTCGTCTTATCTGGTTGAAGTGCTGGTCTGCTGACCTAGCCTTAGGAAGCTCCTGACAGATCTACCATTTAAAGGTGGTAGACCTTTCGGTGCTGCTCTGGATGACATCGTCATGGATGTCATGGGAGGTAAAAGCACTCTTCTTCCTTAGACTAGCAAGAGTGAGGAGGCCCGCCGAAAACAGGGGCCTTCCTTTCCAGCAAAACAGGTTTTTTTCGTCAGTCAGAGTCCACGGGTAGGTCCTCTCAGACTGATGGCAGTGCGGCTGGTGGGCACAAGTGCCCCTGGGTGCGTAAGCCGAACAAGCGGCTCCCAAGCCCGCCTCCGCGTGAAGTCTTGCCTCCGCCCGACTCTGGGGTGGGGGGACGACTTCGCAGGTCACGAAATCGGTGGTCCTCCTGAATCTCCGACTGGTGGGTGTGCGAGGTGGTCACCTCAGGATACAGGATAGTATTCCGATCCTGGCCCCCAGACAGATTCTTTCCCTCAAATCTTCCTCTCTTTCCTACCTGTCGGGCAGCCCTCTTGGGGGCTGTACAGGATTTGATCAGGTCCGGAGTGATTGTGCCGGTTCCGTCACAGGAGAGTTTTCAGGGATTCTACTCGAATCTGTTTGTCGTCCCAAAAATAGGACGTGGTTCGACCTATCCTGGACCTCAAGGCCCTGAATGCCTTCGAGAAGGTGCAGAAATTCTGCATGGAATCCATTCGCACGGTGATCGCTACACTCCACCAAAGGGATTTTCTTCTGGCGTCCTTGGACTTCAAGGACGCCTACTTGCATGTTCCGATCTGCGCAAGTCACCAGAAGTTTCTGCGCTTGCGATCAGCGAAGTCCACTATCGATTGTGGCTCTTCCTTTCGGCCTAGCCTTGGCACCAAGGGTGTTCACCAAGGTGCTTGCTCCGGTTCTAGCCTTCTGTTACAGTGAGGTATTGCTGTCGTGGGCTATCTGGACGATCTTCTGCTAAGAGCAGAAAGTGGCTCAGACTTAGAGGAAAGGTGACTATCGTCAATTAGACCCTCAGGGACTTCGGGTGGTTCCTGAACATTCAGGAGTCAGTCCTGGTCCCGACTCAGTGTCTGGAGTATCTAGTTCTGATTTTAGACTCCTTGGAGGCAAAGGTATCCTACCTCTGGATAAGTTGCTGACACTTCAGTCTGCGGTGCGGGTGCTGACATCCCGAAAATGGTTGTCAATCCGTTTGTTTGCATGAGAGTCCCGGGACTCGTGGTGGCCTCCTTCGTGGCCGTTCCGTATGCCCAATCACACACCAGGGCATTGTAGAAGGAGATCTTGTCCACCTGGGACAAATCCCCGTTGTCCTTGGATCTTCAGATCCAGGTGATTCACCTGGTCAGGGCGCCCCTGACGTGGTTGAGATCCTCGGCTCTTCGGTCCGGAAAGTTGTTCCCTTCCCATCCAATGGACGGTACTCACGACGGACACCAGCCTGACGGGCTGGGGTGGAGTCTGGGGAGTCCTGTCGGCTCAAGGCCTTGGACTCCGGACGAGCCCGTTTACCAATCACTGTTCTGGAAATACGGGCCATCGGACTGTGTCTCTCCTCAGGTCGGAGAGAGTACGGGGTCGCTCCATCAGGAGCCAGTCGGACAACGCCACGGCAGTGGCGTATGTAAACCATCAAGGGGGGACTCGGAGCTCAGCTGCGGCTTCCGAGGTAGTCCGTATCCTGAAGTGGGCCGGAAGAAACGTGCCGGCTCTGTAGGCCATTTACATTCTGGGCATAGACAATGGGCAGGCGGACTATCTGAGTCGCCAATCGCCGGACCAAGAAGAGTGGCCCTTGCATATTTCAACTCCTTTGCCGACGGTGGGGCACGCCGGATGTGGACCTGATGGCCTCTCGACTCAATCGCAGAGGTTGAGGTTGTGGCCAGATCCAGGGATCCTTGGGCGATGCCTCGGATGCATTGGTGGCCCCATAGGGTCCTTATCGCCTGATATAAACTCTGGTGATCCTAATTGTTCCTGATTGGCCTCAGCATCACTGGTACGCTGATCTGGTATGTCTCGTCGCGGACATTCCCTGGCGGTTGCCGATGAGGGAGGACCTTCAGTCTCAAGGTCCTATGTTTCATCCGGCTTACAGTCTCTGGCTTTAACGGCAGGGCTGTTGAAAGCCAGGTGTTGAGGGTCCGAAGGTGTCTCGGACTCGGGCATTTTGACCATGTTAAGGACACGGAAGTCTTCCTCCAAGCAGATCTATCACCGTGCCTGGAAAGCTTATATCGCCATATGCGAAGCGCTGGACTGGCGTCCTCGGACGTATTCCGTCCCCAGAATCCTGCGTCCTCTGCAGTGTGGAGTGACCCAAAAGCTTGCTTTGAGTACCATCAAGGATCAGATTTCGGCCTTGGCCGTCTTCTTTCAGCGACCTCTAGCGGGTAATTTCTTGGTTAGCACCTTGTGTTGGGGGTTCGCCATGTGCTCCCTCCTGTCAAGCCTCCTCTCCCACCGTGGGATCTGAATTTGGTGCTCTCGGTCCTCCAGGAACCTCCTTTTGGGAATATCCGGGATATTCCCCTCTTGTCTTGTCTCAGAAGGTGGCCTTTTAGTGGCAATCACTTCTGTTTGACGGGTGTCTGAGTTGGCGGCTTTGTCCTGCAAGTCGCCATATTTAGTCATCCATAAGGATAAGGCGGTGTTGCATCCGCGACCTTCCTTTTTTGCCAAAGGTGGTGTCGACCTTTCACCTACATGAGGACATTGCCCTCCCGTCCTTGTGTCCTCACCCATCGCATCCCAGAGAGTTTGCGCTGCACATATTGGATGTGGTACAAGCCTTACGGGTGTACCTGTCTGCTACTGCTTCTATTCAAAAGTCCGACTCACTGTTTGTGACTGTCTCTGGTCCATAACAGGGCCAAGCGGTTTCGTCTGCCATCATTTCTAGGGGAATTAGACAAACCGTCATTCAAGCCTATGCTCTCAAAGGGCGGGCACCTCCCTTTCCGGTTACGGCGCATTCCACCAGGGCAATTGGTGCTTCCTGGGTTTTCCGACATCAAGCGTCGGTTGCACAAGTGTACAAGGCGGCGACCTGGTCGTCTGTTCATGCCTTTTAAGTTTTATAAGGTTAATGAGGCTGCATCTCCGGATGCTTCCTTCGGCCGCAGGGTGCTGCAGGCCGCTGTTTAAAGTTGCGACTCCTCCGTTGAGGAGCTCTGCCTTCTTGGAGTGAAGTTTTTGGTTTTTCCATTTATACTGCTCCCATCCCTCTTGACACTGCTTTGGGACATCCCACGTGTAAAGTGTAAAGAGACACCGTGTCAGTCCATGGATGATAAGAGAAAATAGGATTTTTTTTTCAACCTCACCAACTATGTACAAATGTTTTTTCCTGTTCCACCACTGGATGTGGAGTCTTGGCATACACTGTGTGACAGCTGATTAGAGGAAAGGCACACACCCCCACTCCACATAGGCAGAGGAAGAAAGAAACACGCAGAGCAGTGAATAGATCATCTCTCTGCTAATCTATCTCTATGCCCCCACCCCAACACAAATTTGCAGCTGCTTTTGTCTCGTGTGGGAGAGCTTATCAGAAGTTATCTTGCTGATAAGAGGAACAAAGCAGCAGAAATACACGGGACTCAGAGCTTTGGCGAGAGATGAGTAAACACTACAGATATGTGCCCATGTCTGATTTCGTAATGGGGTTTACATCCACTTTAACTCTCTCAGGTAGTAGGGCTTAAATGACAGGGAAGAGGCTACTCCCACACTGAGGCGTTAAGGGCGTCGGCGGTGAAGTGCCGCTATTTTTAGCAGCGCTTTACTGTTGTTTTTGCGGTGCTTTTCGGCCGCTAGTGGGGTGCTTTTAACCCCCGCTAGCGGCTGAAAAAGGCGCTTTGCCGGCGCTGCCCATTGATTTCAATGGGCAGGGGCACTTTAGGAGTGGTGTATACACTGCTCCTACAGCGCTGCAAAGATGCGGCTTGCAGGACTTTTTATACCGTCCTGCCAGCGCACCGCTCAAGTGTGAAAGCCCTCAGGGCTTTTACATTGGAGTGAGAGGAGAGGCTCTTTCCAGGCGCTTTGCAGGTGTAAAGCGCCCTAAGTGTGAAAGCAGCCAAAGTGTATCTAAAGTCAAAATCTAAAATGATATATCAATCTACACATTCTATTTAAATTATTTCTAGCCTACTCCCAGTAATCTGAAGGATCTTCAAGTTATGTAAACAGTGTGCAGATCCTCACTAATTTGCTTCCTTGAATTCTGTCATGCAGAGCAGATTACTTTCTCGTGCAGACTTGGGTAGCAAATTTAAAAATTTGGATCTTTATGCTTCTTTAAAGTGTATCGATGGACACAATGTAAAATCATATATTCATTTCCGCATTGCATTTAATTTTATTTATAGCATATTTCTATTAATCTGAACTTGAAGCCTTTTAAACTTTTGTGACGATCCCCACACCTTTTTAATGCCTTGAATTCTGTGACATGTATTTGTTATGCCCAATTGATAGGCGCTTCTGTGTCACAGAATTAAAAGGAAAGGGGGAGACGGTTTTAATTCCCCCTTTCCTCATGGGCTAGTGGCAGAGCAGGAAGTTTCAAGGCTCCCCTCTCCTCATGCAGAGAGGAGCCCGCCAAAAGTATTCAAACACCTGGAGCTCACGTGTACCAGAGAGGTAGTACACGTGATGTTTCCGGGTTTTTTGAAGAGGTGCTGGGTTAGAACCAGTTTCAGGCAGCTTAAGCTAGGTCAGGATAGGGGTATAAAAATAGGGTTCCGTCAGGGAGGCTCAATTCGCCTCAGAAGACGGAGCTGTGGTGTCCCCCCCCCCCACCCCTATATATATATATATATATATATATATATATATATATATATATATATATATATATATATATATATATATTAAACCCTTGTCGCGAGCTGCATCTATGTGGTCGGTGTCACCTTTGTATGAGAAAATACAAAGGTGGACAAATCTGTTATGTTGATGTTGTTAATTTATGAAGGATGATTTTGAAAGTATGAGTTATTTATGCAGCCTGAGCTGTAGTGGCTAGGTTGCAAGTTATTAAGTATTTATTTGTTATTAAATTAATTGTATTTAAACCAATAATAAAGCAGTCGCGGCCGTAATAATCCAAAGCACGTTGTTGGTGAGTTATTAAATATATAAGTAAGGTTAAAGGTTCTGCCTACTATCCCATTCAGAGCCTGCCTTCTGAACTACAGAGATGCTGAGGAGGAGTTTCAGGAGGCGGAGTCAGTACAGGAAATCAGCATTTGCTTTGCAGCAAGGTACCATGGTATATGAAGTCTATAAAAAGTGAACAGCAGTGCCCTCTGGGGTCTCTCTCCCGATTTTGCTTTGTTGGAACGGTGGTAACTTTTTGGTTGTCATATTGATGCTTTAGTAACCTTGAAGGATAGATTTGGTCCAATTTTACGCTTCGTTTTGGTATGCATCTTTTGTTCTGATGCTTTGTTTCCAATGAATATGCTATGCATGTTCCAATGGAAACTGCCTTTCTCTTCTAAATAAAAAAATTGAAAAAGCGAACAGCAGAGAAGGAGCTGCAAAGGGATTTGAGCTCAAGTCTATCTTTCATTTATTTTACACCAGAGTTTGAATACAGTGTGCGGCAATACTTGTATGCTATATTGTATCTTGGAGCGAGATGTGTTCTGTCTCTGCCAACACCTGAATACAGAGTGTAAACTGGGGAGACTGACCATGCAGGGCTAATGCCGCGTACACACGATCGGAAATTCCGACATCAAAACAGTGGATTTTTTTCCGACTGAATTTTGTCTCAAACTTGTGTTGCATTCACACGGTCACACAAATGTCAAAAATTTTGATGGTCAAGAACGCGGTGACGTACGATGAGCCATGATCAATGAAGTTCAATAGGCAGTTCGGCTCTGTTGCTTGATTCTCAGCATGCGTGTTTTTTTGAGCGTCGGAATTGCATACAGACGAGCGGAATTTCCTGCCGGAAAATTTGGGAACCAGCTCTCAAATTTTTGTTGTCGGAAATTCCGACAGAAAAAGTCAGATGGAGCCCACACACACCGGTCGGAATTTTTGACCAAAAGCTCACATCGGAGATTTCTTGTCGGAAATTCCGACCGTGTGTACGCGGCATTAGAGTGCCACCAATCTGTTATTCTATTATTGTTTGTATTGTCAATGTAATTAGTAATTATAGGGTACCTATAAGACAGGGCTTGACAAATTTACTTGGAATCTAGGAGCCAGCTAAAAAAGTTAGGAGCCAGGAACGCGCCCCGTCCCGCTGAGCTTGCGCGCAGAAGCGAACGCATACGTGAGTAGCACCCGCATATGAAAGCGGTGTTCAAACCACACGTGAGGTATCGCCGCGATCGGTAGATTGAGAGCAATAATTCTAGCCCTAGACCTCCTCTGTAACTCAAAAGATGCAACCTGTAGAATTTTTTAATCGTCGCCTATGGAGATTTTAAAGGGTAAAAGTTAGTCGCCATTCCACGAGCGGACGCAATTTTGAAGCGTGACATGTTGGGTATCAATTTACTCAGCGTAACATTATCTTTCACAATATTAAAAAAAATTGGGCTAACCTTACTGTTGTCTTATTTTTTTATTAAAAAAGTGTATTTTTTCCCAAAAAAGTGCGCTTGTAAGACCGCTGCGAAAATACGGTGTGACAAAGTATTGCAACGACCACCATTTTATTCTCTAGGGTGTTAGAATAAAAAATATATATAATGTTTGGGGGTTCTAATTAGAGGGAAGGAGATGGCAGTGAAAACTCCATTAGCATTGCTGTTTGTTTTGCATACCAACGGCCACCACAAGATGGTGCTAGATCACAGAAGGAAGCATAGGCCTGCAAAAGGCCGCAAAGCCGCGGCCTCAATTACCGGCCGACGCGATCGCGCGGAGGGGGGGTACGGAGAGACAGGATTCCCCAGCTGTGCTGCCCCAGGCGCCAGGTCGCTGATTCTTGTCGCAATGGCGACCTGGCGCCCGGGGTTTGTCAAGCCCTGCTATAAGATTATCTTTCATAGCTCTTGTTTACGCTAGTGGCTAAGGGAACGTTAAAACCTCACGGTTGAAAGACAGTGGCCCGGGACGTACACATGCTTTGTGGCTGGAATTATACTCGCTGTCGTTTTTGGTCGGTGTAGCTCATTCAAGTCAATAGGGTCTCTCTGCAAGTGCCCCACAACCGAGCGCAATGCTAGTGCTGAGCTTCAGGGGGTTAAAGCAGGGAATTCTTTAAAACACATTTTCTAAAAAAAAATTGTGCCTTTTTTGTTTGGTTGTTTCTTAAAAAAAAATGTATAACATTTCCGTTGATCATGCCAGTCACCTACTATTGCCTGTTAGTGGTGGTATCTTTGAGGTCATCTACCCTCTGCAGTGCTGCACATGCTCCAAAAAACATATTTATGGCTTTTGCGGTTTCTTGATCCAAATGGCCCGGGCAGTGCGTCGGTACCAGTCTGCCCTGCTGTGAATGGCTTTGACAAGAGGAGCCACTGTCAATCTACTCTTTAGTGACACTAAACAATATCCTTATTCTCCAAAAATAAAACCTACGCAATCACTACTTAATGGTCCCGTAAACTTTTTTTTTTTGGTTAAATTTTTATTTTTTATTTTTTCTGCATCTGTGTAGCATGAGCTTCCCAACCCTTCCTTTTCCCCTTAACTTCCATTTTCATTGAGCAATGCACATTAGTTAGGTTCATGTGCACTGCTCTATGCACATTATAAATCTTCTAGTTCGTCTCAGTAGTGAGAGGGTGAGTACGCTCCTACACAGCGAAATTGTGGAGAACTAATGTAGCCACCGTCTAACAGAAAATCTGATCATAGCAGAAAGAAAAATTGAATTTGGCGGAGATGCTATTTTGAGCCAAGATTTATATACTTGTAGAATTGATTTTTCCTTTTAAACCGGTGTTTTAGGGTTGTTTTATCTGCCCAGTTAGACATTGCTCCTAGTAATGTAGGCAGATGGGAGATGGACAGGTAAGAGTGTTTGACAACAGCTCCTTCTACTACCAGCCTGGTCCAGCTTACCACCGCCCAGGTCGTTTGGATCTGAGAGAGAGAGCAATGCAGTCATGTGACTTAGCACTAAAGCCCCTTTCACATGAGGCAGAATCTGCTTTGCTCAGCAGGGGAATCTGTCCGCTGATTCCCTGCTGAGCAAAGCGGGTAGGTGAGCGGTCCATGTCCGTTCCATTAATGCAGAATGGACACAGACCCAGCTCTGCTCTATGGGCAATTGGGTGTAAACGGACTGCCTTCCAATCTGACCCACCTAGATGGAGGGGATGGATCACCTTCGTTTTTTTTTTTTAGCGGACCAGATCGGATTGACAGTAGGCCGGTGTAAACTAACACAAGTCCGTTTACCCGTAATAGACATACATGGACCATCTAAACAGGTCAACCTTAAAAACTGGCAAGCACACCCGATCAGATCACCCATGCCTAAAGGGTAGAATAAAAGTATTTGGAAGCATTTTTTTTTTTTTTTAATACTCTCTCTCTATTTTGTTTTTGGAGAAAATTCCTAATCTAGACTCCTAAAAGTGTAAATTTTAGGTTTACAGTTTTTTAAATACATTCACATTTTTATAGATGGGGGGGGTTGTTGGCTGTTTCCTACTCGCCTCTGCATCTTGTTTTGTGTTCTGTGCACTTACAGCTTCTACATAAATACTTTTTATTTTACACATTAGAATAAATGGAGACATCAATCTGTTTTATAATGCCGTTGCCTGCAAAATGTGTTTCTTAGAATTATATTACATTCTAATATATTATAGGCAATCTTCAGACTGACTGGAACATACTGGATGTCTTCATTGTTATGCATTCTGTTTCTATGTCAACAAGTTTTATCCATCTTCTTCCATGGAATAACCTTCATTTCTATAGGTACCCTTGTCTGCATGTTATTGTCACGGTCTATATATCCAAGGCCACCCATGTTCTCTGCACCTGAAACATCTGAAAATGATTGGCCTTGGGATGTTAATGGCATACACAAGTGCTTTCTGCTTCGGGGTAGACTTTGTAATTGCAGCAGATAAGAGGAAGCAGTCAGATATGTAATAACTAATACAGTACACAGACTTAGATATTGTTTTGATAGTCACCTGTAAATGGCAAATCCTTTTTCATAGATTGAAAAATATACTTTTTATTAGCTGGCAAGCAAGAGAGGGTTGGAAAGTAGTTGTGAAATTGATGGGAAAATGATTTCCTTTGGCAAGGCTTGCAGACATGGATAGTCGTAGTCACAGGCACATTAAGAAAGTGAGACTCTCACATGCAATGTGCAAGACTGTGGCTGTGCATGCGGAATGCAGGATTAACGCCTTACAATGTGTACTTATGAGAGGTTTTATTTCTATTTGTGTACGTTCACACTAGAACTTTATAGAGTATGGTAAAAATGAAGGATACCCACACACTTATACATCCTCCACCACTCCTACCTGACACCCCACCACATCTCTAAGTACAGACCTGGACACAGTCCAGACTGCCCTGGCTGTGGCTATCCCAACGCATCCTTCTATCATCTCCTCTGGGCTTGCCCCCGCGTTCAGGGATTCTGGGCCCAGGTGGTCCGGTTCCTCCATGACCGCATGGGCTCCCCAGTTACCCTCTGCCCCCGTCAGTGCTTGTTGGGGCTCCTTTCGCTCACTGAGGCCGAAAAGTATCTAAACACACTGCTGCAAGAAACATTTATTCCTTGCCAGGCTTCAGATAGCCAAGACTTGGTTGAGGGTCCCCCCCCCCACCCTGCAACTATGGATCAGAGCAGTCAACATCACCCTACCATACAAGAAACTGCTGAACTTGCACAGAGGTTGCCCTGATAAATATCACAAAGTTTGGGATATATGGTTGGGAGATGCCTCCACTTGTGATGCAGAGGGTTAGACGCACTGCCATCTAGCCGCCCCATGTGCCTACTATGAGCCTCCTCTCCCCTTCTCCTTCTAGCTGACCCCGGGATGCTATGCTGTTCATCTAGTAATATGCTGCACACACTTCTACAGCTATTTTGCCATGTTATATTGTACATCAAATGCGATGCTCCGTAATTGTAGTGCCTGTTGCACTGTTTACTCGTATGTCAATGTTATACCTATGCTCAATAAACGTCGTTCTGATTAAAAAATAAATAAAAATGAAGGATACCTGTTAAGTTTTATACTGTTTTTAGTGTGCTAACTTCGAATGTTCGGTTAAACGTTCATGGTACTGGGGTACACATCTTTTTAGGGTTTTTGGAGCAGTGGTGGGTTTGCTCCCATCATAAATGCACAGTGAGGCAGAAAACAAATAGTAAGACCTCAGCCCATCCTCTAGGCCAGAGATCTCCAAACTTTCAAAATAAAGGGCCAGTTTATTGTCCTTCAGACTTTAGGGGGGGCAGACTGTAGCTAGTGGGTGCTGAAGTTTTAATGGCATCAGCGCAACTAAACATGGCCACATTTGGTTTTAGGGGGAGGGATGGTGCCCCATCATTAGTATCCTTGGGAGGAATTGGTATGTCAGAAATGGTGCCCCATTGTTGGTGTCAGTAGAGAGAATAGTGTCACGTATCAGTGGAAGGGTTAATGCCCCAAGGGGCCTGATAAAGGTAAGCAAAGGGCCACATCCAGCCCCCCCCGGGCCACAGTTTGAAGACTGCTGCTCTAGGCTATGCCGCCATCCTCTGTGTAACATGGCTAATGCTGTGCAGTTAACACTCACTTTCCCCATAGTAAGGGAGGATTGTTGCCCATTATGCACACTTTCCAATAGTTCTTGTTATAATGTGGCAGCCATGAGACACCTGGGTTCCAGCAAAACCTAGGTTTGGTAAAATCTAATGGCAGATAGATATTTTTTATATTTAAGATAGGGTAAGGAAGTGTTGCTGCTGTCACCAGGATAAGAAATGAAGGGATTTTTATTTTATTTTACATCTATAGTATTGCATTGGTATCGCTCACTACCCATGCATGTACAGTAGAATGCCTATAAAGGAATGTATTATGGCATTAATACCAGACTGGATAATTTTCTACAAAGACCGGATCAGCTTGGGTCTGTAATATATCATATTGGAAAAAGCAGGACGATTTAACTGATACCGATCCTTTAGGGCAGTGGTTCGCAACCTGGGGTCGGGACCCCCTCTGGGGTCACTGAATCCTGGGCTGTTCCTGAAGACCCCACCCCTCTCCCAGCCTTTTTTGCGGCTGCCCAGCAGGGCTGTTCCTGGAGCCCGTGGCCACCCACTCGGCCTCTTCGCAGCCGCCCATTCAGTTCACGGCATGGCTGGGGGGCAGAGACTAGAGGTCAGCTGACTGGTGAAAAATGTGAAGTGGGAGGGGTTGGAGGAGACCCCATCTCCTGATTTTGGCATAGGTGTCACTGCTACAAGACACCACAAAGTTTGGAGACGTACCTGTGATTAAAGTTGCCATTTAAAGTCCCCACTACAGTTCTCAGATGAGCAGATGACCTTGATCAAGAGCACCTAAGTTGGCTGATCAGAACTCCCCCCTGCACTGCCACTCATTCCATTCCCCTCACCAAAGAAGGAATAAAAATAGAGAATACATGGAAGGGAAAGGAAAAGAGGGGGAGGGACAAAGAAAAAGGGGGAGAAAGAATAAGAGAACAAAGACGGCTAGAGAGAGGGATGGGGAAAAAAAACAAGAAATTAGGATAGAGAGATATAAAAGGGAAAGAAAAAAGATAAAAGAGAGAAGAGTTGTACATCCTAAAATTTACCATAAGGGTTTTTAATACTGTACGAGTGGAAGGGACTCAGGGAGCGCTAAATGTCCGTGGGTTGGAGACGCAAATTACTAGTCTTGCCTTGGGTGCTGACAACCCACGCTACGAAAATAATTTTACTTTTAGGGGTCTCCACAACTTGGGAAATTTTATCCAGGGGTCACGGCACTAGAAAGGTTGAGAACCACTGCTTTAGGGGGAGATTATGAAAATTCGTTTAAAACTGGGTTCTTCTATACATGTGATAGTTGATGCTTTATCCAGGAATGTTTTCTTAGTTTTACCTTTTTCTCTTGCAGTTACAGACGAGGATACTGTAAAACGATATTATGCCAAGTTTGAAGAAAAATTCTTCCAGACATGCGAGAAAGAACTTGCCAAAATCAACACATTTTATTCAGGTAAATGAACTGTGAACACCAGTTAAAGCCAAAAACAGAAAAGGAGGGCATAAAGCGGAACTTGCCCTTTAGGGGAAGTCCCGCTTTATGCCCTCCCCTTCTGTTTTTTGGCATTTTGTTTTGGGGGGTACCTGGTTTTGACAGGTACCCTCTCCCACTTCCAGTCAGATCTCTGCAGCGATCCATCAGAAGTAGCTGCTGACTTTAACCACTTCAGCTCCGGAAGGTTTTACCCCATTCCTGACCAGGCCATTTTTTGCGATACCGCACTGCGTTGCTTTAACTGACAATTGCGCAACCGTGCGACACTGTACCCAAATAAAATTGATGTGTTTTTTTTCCACAAATAGAGCTTTCTTTTGGTGGTATTTGATCACCTCTGCAGTTTTTTTTTTTTGCGCTATAAACAAAAAAAGACCGACAATTTTGGGGAAAAAAAACACAATTTTTTACTTTCTGCTATAAAACATATCCAATAAAAAAAATAGAATTTCTTCAATTTAGGCCAATATGTATATTGATTGGTTTGAGCAAACGTTGTAGCATCTACAAACTATGAGCTAGATTTATGGACTTTTTCATTTTTTAAATTGTTTTTACTAGTAATGGCGGCGATTAGCGACTTTTAGTGGAACTGCGACATTGCGGCAGACAAAAGTGTCACAAAAAGGAGGCCAGCCAGATCCACTAATTGGCTCCCGCCGTGTCCAATCACAGCAGGAGCGGGGCTCCGGCAGGGTGCGCCCCAGAGCTGATCACAGGAATCGCGTACAAGGGCCGCCCTGCCGCAGTATATGTACGTAAGGTGGTCCTTAACGACTATATACGTCGGCAGAATGGCACAGCTGTGCAAAGCAACGGCGGCAAGCTCCGTGCCCGTGGGACCCGCGGACTCTTAAGTCCGCCGGTGTCCCGCAATCGTGTCACGGAGCCTATGTAAACAAGACATTTTCCTGTTCTGCCTAGTGACAGGACAGTGATCTACTGCTCCCTGTCACCGAGAGCAGTGATCACTGCCGTGTCACTCGTAGCCACGCCCTCCCACAGTTAGAATCACTACCTAGGACACACTTAACCCCTTTCTCGCCCCCTAGTGGTTAACCACTTCCCTGCCAGTGTCATTTACACAGTAATCAGTGCATTTTTATAGCACTGATCGCTGTATAAATGACAATGGTCTCAAAATGGTGTCAAAAGTGTCTGATGTGTCCGCCATAATGTCGCAGTCCTGATAAAAATAGCAGATCACTGCCATTACTAATAAGAAAATAAATTATAATAAAAATGCCATAAAACTATCCCCTATTTTGTAGACGCTATAACTTTTGCGCAAACCAATCAATATACGCTTATTGCTATTTATTTTTTTACCAAAAATATGTAGAAGTATACATATCGGCCTAAACTGAGGAAAAAATTTGTTTGTTTTTTTGTTTGTTTTTTATATATATTTTTTGGGGATATTTATTATAGCAAAAAGTAAAAAATATTGCTTTTTTTTTCAAAATGTTCGCTCTTTTTTTGTTAATAAAAACCGCAGAGATGATCAAATACCACCAAAAGAAAGCTCTATTTGTGGGAAAAAAAGGACGTCAATTTTGTTTGGGTGCAACGTCGCAGTGGGCAGCCAAATCTTCCAGGGCTGAATTAAGCGGTTAAATATTTTTCAAACCGCGCAAAGAACTGCTTTAAAGCGGAGCTCCACCCTATTTTACATATTTTAATCGTATTGCAGCAATGTATTGAGTTAAAAACTGAAGTTTTTTTTTTTTTTTTTTTGTACGGCACCTGTGTTTTCCTGATGTGTCTCTTTGTTTCCTGTCTGTGTATTCTGCGGATATGGGTGGGTATTCTGTGGGTATTTCGTCATTTCATTTCAGCCGCACTGTCTCCTGGGAGCTTGTGTCATTGTTCCCAGGAGTCATTGCGGAGGCCTGCCACAAGTTATCTTTTGAGCTATTGAGCATGCGCAGGAACGCGCAAGGAATGCTGGTAGCTCAGCACCGCTGGAATCAGGAAATAAATGCTTCTGCGCTTCAAATGCCCACAAGCAAGATAAAAACGGCTGTCCTGATTTTATCAAACTTCATCTTTTCAATGAAACAGGACATCGGTCAAGCTAAATCACCAAAACAGTGAGTTTCCAAGTGTGAATGTGTGATTGTGTTGCTGTTTGCGGGAAAAAAAAAAGTCAGTGGAGCTCCGCTTTAAGTATAGACAATCTGTGGTTCTCCTGAAACGTCTTGTCGATTGGCTTCACTCCATTGGCTATGGTGTCTAAACAGCTGTTGGAAGCAACCACTGTCAGGATTCTGATCAAAGCAAGAAGACATCTATGCCCACACTGCATCTCTTAATTACTGTTTTTGTCTTTCCTTGCAGAAAAGTTAGCAGAAGCTCAGCGACGCTCAGCCACTTTACAAAATGAGCTGCAATCCTCACTGGATGCACAAAGGGAAATCAGCCGGTTGCCAACCCTCAGGCATCGTAGAAAAGCTGTATTCACCCTTTCACATGAGGAGCGGGTCCAGTACAGAAACATCAGGGACCTGAAACTGGCATTCAGCGAGTTCTATCTCAGCCTAATTCTGCTGCAGAACTATCAGGTACAACATGTCTGCTGTCATTTTGAGCCCAGACTCTTATATGGAGAATGTGGTAAACTTACATATAACTTGTTTATTTTATCAGATACTAAAGACTAGTTAATATACAGTTTATATAAGAATGGAATTGGTAAAAAATTTTAGGGCTCGTTCACCTCATATGTGCATGAAAACTGATGGGAACTGAAGGGAAAACCAAACAGATTTTACTTGCAGAGACATAAGTTTCACATCAGTTTACATCAGTTTTCATGCACCTTAACAGTTTTCATGAGCGTCCGTTACGTGCCCTATTCACTCCATCATTGATGTCATGTCAGTTTTCCCATGCAGAAAACTGCATACATGTTGCAGTTTCCTGCGTAGAAAAACTGTTAAATTGATGGGTTTACTTCCACTTAAAGTAGAATTCCACCTTTTAATATCAGTTTTTAAATTGTTTGTTTGGGCCAAGCTGGCCTAAGTGAAATATTTCCGTTTCATAACTGAAACCTTTTAGAAGAAGACTTGTATTTGTTAACAAAGATACAGGGCTGGCTCTGAATGGTGGAGACGCACTCAGATGACTTTTGTTTATTTCCAGCAATAAATGGAAAGTCATCCGTACTGCTGCTGGAATATAGCACCACTTACTACACTAGTGCCCAATCTGTGGCCCTAGGGCTGCATGCGGCCCTTTGGTGCCTGCAGGGAGCCAGAGGGCTTAACGAAAAGTGCCAATCTGTTTTTCCTATTGCCCTGTTAGAGTAGTGATTTCTAGCAGTCTCATGTAATGTGTACCATCTCTTGTATCATGCCCTTTCATCAACTCTTGTATCATGCCTGCAGTTTCTGACTGTTGTATGTCTGTTGTCTCTGACATTAAAGTGTATGTAAACTCCATTCATGAAATTTGACCTGGGCACGTATATCTGTAGTGTTTACTTATCTCTCTTAAAAGCCCTAAGTGCCCTGCTCCATTCTTCTGATATCAGCATTATAACTTCTGACAAGTCTGTCAACTGAGATGAAAACAGCTGGAAATTTGTGTCGGAGTGGGTCCTATAAATCGATTAGCAGATAGCTGGTCTATGCACAGCCCAACTCTGCACATTTCTTCCTTTTTCTGCTTATGTGGAGAGGGGGTGTGTGCCTTCCCTTCAATCAGCTGTCTCAGTGTATGGCAAAAATCCACACCCACAGGTGAATCGGAAATAGAAAATTCTAACAGGACGTGCACTTTCTAAACCGTATATAAAGATGGAGACAGCAGATATACATTTAAAACTTGGGTAGGGAGGTTCTGGAGGTTCTCCCACTTACTACTTACTGGTCTGACTGCCGCGAGGATAAGTAGCATTTAGTCCCTTAGGCCCGGACTGTCCCCCCTTGGGTAGGGAGATTTGTTTAATCTCTGTATTATCTGAGGCTGTTCACTTCACTGGGTATATTCACTTCACTGGGTATATGTGAGGCTTTACATCCACTTTAAATATTTACAGATCTTTATAAAAAACGGCCCCTTTGGTGATGTCAAGGGCTGCGCTTGAGCCCCCCCCATATCAATCAATATTTTGATTTTATAAAAATCTTTGAGTCACCCATTAAACCTGCAAAAAAAATGAGATAATGGTCCAAAGTGTGTCTCTATAATGGCTTGTTCCAGGCAAGCAAAAAAATCCACTGTGAATGAAAGATTAAATCATCTTCATATTATGAAAAATGCTCCTCCTAAGTGAAAAAAGACAAAGCACTCCATGTTCCCACACCAGTGCTCAAATCAAAGGCTTACTGAAACCGTATGACCCTCACACTGCAAAGTCATATAGTGCTTGAAAGTTGTTATCTCAGATCCTGGATATTTGATATTGCCACTTCAATCCACCATGTATGTTAACAGCCACTCAGGGAAATATGCATCAAAAAATGGAAACGCTTCACATGGCATATAATCAATGGTAACCAGTATTTATTGAAAATAATGCTACTCACATGTATATAGACAGACAGCGCTGTACAAGTAAAATTTTCCAAGAGAATGCACAGCTTCCAGATTTCATGATGTCACGAGCGCAGACACTGCATTACATATTTCGCCAAACGTGACATCTTCCGAGGCTTCCTAGATTCTTCTTCCGTTTTACCAATATTGTCTGTCTGTATTTGCCAAAAATATATCAATTTCAGAGCCACTTTGCAAGTTGTTGGCCTGCCTTTTACCTCTGAGTGTAGTCTATGGCCTTATTAAAAGGTCTCGATTTCAACATTATGCTTCTTTTTCCTTCCATTAATGCAGTGAGTAAAATAACTGTTGTCCGCTTTAAGCAGAGCTAAAGCTGAGAAGCTTATTTATTTGCTTTATTGATGGAAAATCAACACTCAATAGAGAAGTGTGATCATAAAAAATGAGACTGTGGTTACATTAAGTCCCGGTTCACACTGATGCGGTGTGGGATTCACAGTGTGTCCTGTGCGTTTCTGATGCGGATGTCAATGTTAACGACACCCCAAAATCGGTTTGCAAAATGCAGTGCTATTGGCTGTGAACACCCATGCGATCCAATTCCAGTGTGCCAAAATAGTGCATGCATTTCTTTGTGCGGGTGTGGTGCAGTTTGAGCCATGTAAAATCAATGGGCTCAAATCGCAAAGAATCACATGTGATTTGAACAGGAATGCGGTGCAATTGCTGTCCAAATCACATACAGCTCCCTGCACCACATTAGTGTGAACTGGGACTAAAGGTAAAGAAGCATTCATACCTAATGCACCCAGGCAGGAAAGTGTCAACTGCCTGTTTTTACACCCCTCCCTAACTGCCCACCTAGATTCCATCGTGGACAGGGTGGATTTGCTTTAACTCAACTCTTTTTAAATCAGAGCAACTGTCATCTCTGTCCGGCAGCGGCTCCTCCTCTGACCCGCTGTTGACTCATCAATAAGGATGGATTTGAAATGACAGGTGCTCTTTAAATGTATGCACTTATTC
The DNA here is from genome assembly GCA_029206835.1 of Rana muscosa. NCBI lineage: Eukaryota > Metazoa > Chordata > Amphibia > Anura > Ranidae > Rana > Rana muscosa. Next base: position 107,709,030 of record CM055120.1, on the reverse strand, counting down.
TTATTATTTTTAATATTTGCAAACAAAAATAGGATTTTTTACTCACCGTAAAATCCTTTTCTCTGAGTCCATGGACCGACACAGCTTCTCTATTGACAAAGTGGGTATTATCCGTTAATTAGGAGTGACTAGGCAGAAAAACTTGTAAAAAGTGTTGCATCACACCTTCTACAGTACCGCCCAGGGGGCGGACCCCCCGGGTATAACCTCTCAGTCTGCATCTTCGCAGATCAGTTCGTCAAAAAGCAGTACAAACTTAAAAGGAGGGGTGGGTGCTGTGTCGGTCCATGGACTCAGAGAAAAGGATTTTACGGTGAGTAAAAAATCCTATTTACTCTTTCGTCCATGGACCGACACAGCTTCTCTATTGACAAAGTGGGACGTCCCAAAGCAGTGTCAGAGAAAAAACTAGGGGTGGTAACAGCATAAAAATAAACTTCACCCCAAACACAAAACAAAACCCCTCCAACGGAGGAGCTGCAACTCTAAACAGCCGCTTGTAAAACCTTGCGGCCGAAAGAGGCATCCGAAGATGCACCTACATCAATTTTGTAGAATTTTGTGAAAGTGTGAGCGGACGACCAAGTCGCCGCTTTACATAATTGGGAAACAGACGCTTGATGTCGGAAAGCCCAAGAGGCACCTATTGCCCTGGTCGAATGCGCCGTGACCGGGAAGGGGGGCGCTTGACCCTTTAAGGCGTAAGCCTGGATTACTATCTGTCGGATCCACCTAGAGATGGTGGCCGATGAGACTGCTTGGCCCTTCTTGGGACCAGCTACCGAAACAAACAGTGAGTCTGACTTCCGGAACAGGGAAGTAGCAGATAGGTATACTCTCAAAGCTCGGACAACGTCCAAGGAATGCAACGCCGACTCCTTAGGATTCGACGGCTGAGGACACAAGGATGGAAGTACTATGTCTTTGTTGAGATAAAAAGCCGAAACGACCTTTGAAAGGAAGGCTGCGGCCGCAGCACTACCTTATCCTTGTGGAAAATCAAATAGGGAGCCTTGCAGGACAAGGCTGCCAGCTCAGAGACTCGTCTAACTGATGTAACAGCCACGAAAAAGACCACTTTCTGAGAAAGTGTCAACAGGGGAATATCTCTAATCTTCTCAAACGGTGCCTTCTGAAGCACCGAGAGGACCAGGTTCAAGTCCCACGGAGGTAACGGGGGACGGACCGGAGGGGCCACATGTCGAACCCCTTGCACAAATGTACTCACGAGAGAGTGAGTCGCCAGGAGTCGCTGAAAAAAGACAGCCAGGGCAGATATCTGTCCCTTAATCGTACTTAGGGCAAGCCTTTGGTCCACCCCATGCTGTAAAAACAACAGGATTCTGGAAACCAAATAGGTACGCGGATGCAATTTCATTTGGAACACCTCCGGGTGTAAGGACCATTCTCCCTGGTCCAGCATCTGGCGGCTCAGGTAGTCCGGCTGCCAGTTTTCCACACCCGGAATGTACACGGCCGACAGTGCCGGTACGCTCCTCTCTGCCCACTTCAGGATGCGAGCGATCTCCGATGCTGCAGCTGAGCTTCTTGTTCCTCCTTGATGATTGACATATGCCACTGCTGTGGTGTTGTCTGACTGGATCCTGACTGGACGCCCCCGCAGCAGCCTCTGAGACCATTTGAAGAGGCACAGCCTGATCGCCCGGATTACCAGGGCATTGATCGGCAGGAGGGCTTCCTCTGGGGTCCAGCGACCTTGCGCCGACTGAACACCCCAGATATCCCCCCAACCTGTAAGGCTGGCTTCCGTCGTGATCACTATCCAGTAAACCGGAAGAAATTACTTCCCGGTCATTAGAGCCGGTGCTGTCAGCCACCATACCAGGGATCTCCTGACTAGGTGGCTCACTCGGATTTGATAATCCAGAGATGATGGACATCTGTTCCATCTGGACAGAACTTCCTTCTGTAACACTCGAGTGTGGTATTGAGCATATGGGACCGCCTCGAAGGAGGCTACCATGAGGCCCAACACTCGCATGCAAAAAACGGAGTGACGACCAATTCCTGGAAGTCCGCTGCCGTACTGCAGCCCGGAGGGTCTGCAACTTCTCCACAGGGAGGAATACCTTTTGCCTCTGAAGAATCCAGAATCAACCCCAGGTACACTAGGCGTTGAGTGGGCACCAATACTGACTTTTGCGTGTTTAGTATCCAACCACAGTCTCGAAGAGTCTGACAGGTAATGGACACGCTTACCTCTAATTCTGAGCTTGAAGGGGCCTTCAGCAGAAGGTCGTATAAGTAGCCTGTGATAGCGATACCCCGCTGTCTTAGAAGTGCCAGAATCGGAGCGAGCACCTTGGTGAACGTCCTGGGTGCTGAGGCAAGGCCCAACGGGAGGGCCACAAACTGGTAGTGGTCCTTCCCGATAGCAAATCGCAGAAACCTCTGGTGTCTGGAGTATATGGGGACATGCAGGTATGCGTCCTTGAAGTCCAAGGAGGCCAGAAAGTCCCCCGGATGGAGAGCCGTGACTACAGATCAAACTGACTCTATCCGAAATCTTTGTACTTTCACAAAGCAATTGAGGGCTCTGAGATCCAAGATTGGCCGAACCCCCTCCTTCTTCGGCACAATGAACAGATTTGAGTAAAAACCCTGCCCCTGTTCCTGTTCTGGAACTGGAATAACTACCCCGCGTTCCAGTAGACCCTGGACCGCCCCATACAGGGCCTCCCGACGGGTCCGTAGTAGCTGGAGATTGGAGGTGATGAATCTGTCCGGTGGACAAGAGAGAAATTATATCTTGTAGCCTGAGGAGATTACTTCGCGAACCCACCTGTCGGAGACTAGAGCAGTCCACTGAGTCGCGAATTTGCGAAGACGTCCCCCCACCCGAGAGCTGGGTGGGGGCGGACCTTCATGTGGACGCAGATTTGTCCGCAGGCTTGTTGGGTCTGCGGGACCAAGGACGCTTTTGTCCTTGGGCAGGCGCTTTATCGGCCTGGGGTCTTTTCCCTGTCGCCCTAGGGGGGCGAAAAAAACGCTTGCGTGCAGTAAAGGAGGGCCCTTGCCCTTGGCGTGGCCCCTTACCCTTGCTAATTTGGGGAAGCAAAGTGCCTTTTACCTCCTGTGGCATCCTTGATGATGTCATCCAGAGAAGCCCCAAAAAGTCTGTCGCCCTTAAAAGGCAGATCCAACAGGGCTTTCTTGGAAGTCTGGTCCGCAGACCAGCCTTTTAGCCAGATCAGGCGACGTATTGCTACTGCATAAACCAAAGTTTTAGACAGCAGGGGAATAGTATTCATGTCTGACTCGCAGACAAACCTAAGGCCCTGGACCAACTGGTCGGCCAATGTTATCTCATCAGGAGGAGCATCTCGCTCCTTAACCCCTGGAGTAGCAATCTTGCCCATTCAGTAAGTGTGTGAGACACTAGGGCCCCAGCCAATGCTGGGCGTACTGCCGAGCCTACCACTGAGTATAGGTAGCAAGCGAGTGGTTCAGCCTTCTTATCCACAGGGTCCTTAAAAACAGGAGCCCCTTCTACAGGAATTGTGGTGGCTCTATTAAGTCTGGACACCGGAGGGTCCACTATAGGGGGGAGAGGTCCATTTCTTCAGAAAACTCTCCTCAAAGGGGTACCGTACCGCAAACCTCTTTGGGCTGTAAAGACCCTCAGTGGGTTCTCCCATTCCTTGTATAAGAGTTTATCAAAAGACACACAAGGGAACACCTTAGCAGAGCGGGCAGGTCTATGAAACCCAAGTGGACCGGAGTCTCTGCTGCTTCTGCAGTATTTTCCAATTTTAGCATATTCCGCACTGCAGTAATAAGGTCAGATACCAAAGCCGTCTCGCGTACTGACCTGGACTTTGAGTCATCCTCACTGTCCGGTCACGGTCTGCAGTCTCTGATGCGTCAGAATCTGGGCCCCGAGCCGTAGCTGGACCTGGTTCTGCACCAGAATTATCCCCAGAAGCTTGCAGGGGACGGGGCGTTTACTACCCCCTGTATTCCCGTGTGCTGCTTCCACCCTGGCAGCAAACGCCTCTAGGATTGCCGTCATAGCGTTCATAGACACCTCAGGGGCACCAGCTGCTAAATCTGGTGTTTCAGGGGAGAAGACATCTGGCTCAGATGCCATGCTGACCACGCGCTGACACTCACAGGGCTCCAGGCAAGATATCAATAGGCCACCCTCCTGCGCTGCAGAGATGCTGGGTCACCCAGAGGACTCACCACCCTGGACCGGTACTGCTATGCTGCCGTGTGCTGCGCCTGTGATGCTGTCCCACTGCTGCTGTGTCAGTCTGCTTCTTTTATCAGCCTTTCCTGTGTGAATTTTCGCACCAGTGTAATGCACCCTAGAGGCCGGAGGCTCTCGCAAAATGGTTGCCAAAAACGTCTGTATGGAAGATAATGTGGGCTCTAAGAAAATGGCCGCCCACCGAAGATAGAGGTCAAGCAGCCATAGCCCACAAAAAGATGGCCGCCGAACGGCAATATATGCATACAGGTTGGACAAACATGGCCGCCGATCAGCTGATAGGGGCCAGTGGGTGTGGCCGAACCACAGGAAGATGGCCGTCGGGCAGTCACAAGAGGCCGAACTCGGCATGGACCACCTCAAAATGGCCGCCGACAGCATGGAAGAGGAAGCACACAAACACAGGTAAGCAGAAATGACATTTCTTTTAAATGTTAGTTACAGCCAGCCCCGCTCCAGTGGAACCCCCTAGGTGACCCCCAGCACCCAGCAACCTTTAGCTAGAAGCCCAGGGAGGAGGGAAAGGCAGGGAGAGAGGGAAGAAAGGGGCCACAACCACTTACTTGATCTCTCCAGGAATGTCCAGCTAAATCACCCAGCCGAGGCAGGGGAGTTTTACTTGCCTATCCTGCATGTATTATGCTGGAAGACATTCCAAACAGGTCATTGTCCGCGCACGGAAGGTGACTGTTGGCCAGGCATGCTGTGATTGGACCCAAAAGGGACGATCCTATGTATGCCCTGGAGCGTGACGCTCACCGGCCAGGCTGCTGCGACTCGGCCGTAAGGTCAGCCGAAGCTGACCGGTCCGATGCATGCCCTGGAGCGTAGGCTCACCGGCCACCCGTGGAGCGACGGGCATGTCGTGGAAAACCAAGCGCGTAGCTAGGGTCGGCACACACTCGATGGCCGAAACTGGGGAGACTACAAGGATCGAGGATCCAGCCTGTCACCCAGTCGGCAGTTGATCGAAGATCGCAGGAAACAACAAATGAAAAAAAATATATATATATTTTTTCCCCCGGACCAATGGGCCCGAAGGGAGCCATGTCCTACTCCTTGCTAGACAGAAAAAAACTGATCTGCGAAGATGCAGACTGAGAGGTTATACCCGGGGGGTCCGCCCCCTGGGCGGTACTGTAGAAGGTGTGATGCAACACTTTTTACAAGTTTTTCTGCCTAGTCACTCCTAATTAACGGATAATACCCACTTTGTCAATAGAGAAGCTGTGTCGGTCCATGGACGAAAGAGTAATGAAGGTTTCCTATTTAGAATAATAAGCTGTCAGATTAGTAAAACAGCGAATACAGAACCGATTTAATCATACAGTTTTTAGTGTACATTGATTTGCAAAACAATGGGATAAAGGCATATTCCTGAACTTTTTTTTATCTCATGGTAACTGTGAAAGTGTGTAAATGCATCAATGCAGTGCATGTTATTTCAGCTTGCAGAGCTTGGATTCATTGAAGGAGTTTACTTTTTTTTTTTAAATATTGCAGAATATACGGCCTCATGCTACATAACTAAGCTCCATTTCATGCTGAATAAACTAAATTATTAATGTATCTTGAAAAGAAAACCATCTATAGATAGGTTTTTACTCCAAAAGCATTTTTTAGAATAAATTGATAAAAATCAAAAAGAAAATGGATTTAAATCAAAAAAATTAGATTGAAATAATATTTTTCTTTTTCTTTTTTCTTTTAAACAAACATCGATTTTTATCCACCCTGATCATGGAAGAGTTCATAGAAATTCCACAGCCGTCATGCTTTGCATGACAGGCTGTGGAGTTTTAAAGGATAGGTTCACCTTTGGTAGTATGTTGCACATTACACCCATAGGGTGTAACCTGCGCCAGCATTTATCGCTTCCTGAACGCCTGAAAACCTCATTCCAGACAATCTGAAAGGTGATCAGCATTTTATTGCCTTTCAGGTGGGGCAGTGCTGCCCATGTGAAAGAAGTCTATGATGCCAGAGGTTGACCTTTTAAAATAGATATGCAGCACAGTGGTGTAGTAGTTAGCACTTCCGCCTAGCAACACTAGGGTCGACCGTTTAAATACCAACCACACAACACAACTTGCCTGAAGTTTGCATGTTCTCCCTGTGCCTGCATGGGTTTCTCCAGTTACCCTGGTTTCCTGCCACACTCCAAAGACATTCTGGTAGGTTAAATGGCTCCTGTGTAAATTGGCCCTACTATGTGTATGTATTAATGTGAGTTAGGGACCTTAGATTGTAAGCTTCTTGAGGGCAGGGACTGATGTGAATGTACAATATATATAAAGCGCTGCCTAAATTGACAGCGCTATACAAGTACCTGTAATCAATAAAATTAAATCCTAAGAAGCAAGAACATCTCTCTCAGCTCTACTGGTTCAAATGAAATGTTTAAATTTAAGATTTATGCTGCCGGCAGTGCTGAAAACATGAAAACCGGTTGAAACAAAATATAAAAATTACAATGTGTTTTATTATATGCAATAATAAAATACATTTGCATAAAAATCACACTCTTGGCAGAGTAATAATAGGATTTTTGTACTCACCGTAAAATCTGTTTCTCTGGCATCCATGGACTGACACAGCGTGTCTTTACACCTTTTACACGTGGGTTATGTCCCTGCTTGCAGGAGAAGACCTAAGCAGAATGTGAGATGTTATACATACATTCTAAACAGCCAGAGCTGAACAGCCCCGCCCAGGGGGGCGGTCCCTCCGGACATAACCCTCCCACTGCAGCCAGCAGACCTCAGTTCGTAACAAAGCAGTACAAACTTAAAAAGAGGGTGGGTGCTGTGTCAGTCCATGGATGCCAGAGAAACGGATTTTACGGTGAGTACAAAAATCCTATTTCTCTTACCATCCATGGACTGACACGGTGTCTCTTTACACTTTACACGTGGGTTATGTCCCTGCTTGCAGGAGAAGACCTAGGCAGAATGTGAAATGTTATACATACATTCCAAAAGCCAGAGCTGAACAGCCCCACCCAGGGGGCGGTCCCTCCGTACATAACCCTCCCACTACAGTCAGCAGACTTCAGTTTTTTTCTGCCTAGCAGAAGGAGAAGACGTGGCTCCCTCAGGAGCCAGTCTCCTGACCTATTTTTATTCCTTTTCTGGAATTCTTTTTTATTTTATTTTTGAGAATCTTCTATCAACTGTCGGCTGGGCAACAGGTTGGGTACAAGATATCCTCGTAGTCTTCCCTGTCCGACCATCGAGCGTGCTGATCCTCGCCTTGTGTGCGTGAGACTCAGTTCACGACAGGCCCCATGACTCCAGAGGTGGCCGGGTTTGCTTTCATGCTCCCACGGTCCTCTCAAGACTGAACAGCTCCTGACTGACTGTATCTTTCGCGGTGGACCGGGCCGACAGCTACTCAGTACTGCACTGTGATAGTCCTGTCAGAAACACACCAGTGTGTCCCTCAGGGGATGGGTAAGTAGTCTCTCCTGCCTGCAGGTGAGTACAAAAGGCTGTGTGTTTCTCTGTGGGGGATTTTCCCTGTCTCCCCCTGTATTTTATTGTCGCTCTCTGTCACCATTACTGGCGCTGGCTGTGTGGGGTGCTTGGGGGTCACACTGTTCTTGGGGGGCTCATGCTGGTCTGCAATGTATGCTTTGGGGCTTTTTTGTGTGGTTTTTTTTGGGGCCTGAGCGCCGAGTGGCGCTGTGCGTGTGTGCTGTTTCATTTTAACTGCGTCATGGCGGCCATCTTGCCGCGGATCGCCTCAGTGAAGTGCGGCGGCCATTTTCTTGTAGCCCGCGCGCTTTTCAGCACTAGTTTGGCCTCTAGCGCTGCTGTAGCAGCGCGAATCTCCTCACAGTCTCCTCACAGCTCACCAGCGCTGACACAGCGCGGTACAGACAGCGGAACTAAGCGGTCCCTGGTCCGGTTTGGTGAGTCCCCTGGGCGCCCCCTCCTCAGTCAGCACAGCCTATGGGTGGACTTTTTATCTGAGAGAGTCTCAGAGGGGGACAATATGGAGTCTGTGTCACCAGCTTCCCCTAAAAATGTCAGTGGCAACAGGCAGTGCTTCAGCACCTGCGGGTCCCTATGGACCTGTTGTGGGCAGCCCTGGAATCCATTTCTGACCAGGATGGGAGCTGTGTGCAAGCGCAAGGTACAAAAAGGCGCCCTCTCCCCACTTTATCTACTCGACTGCAGTGCGCTGATTCAGATATGGGCCTAGCCACTATCGCTCAGGACCCTAGTTCTGAATGTATGGATGGTTTTGAACAGGACATTCCTTATGAGGGAAACTCCAGTTCTGAGTCAGTAAATGACAGGGCGCTTGTTAGTGTGCTCATGACTGCGGTGAGGGACACTCTCAAGCTCAAGTGCTGCGGATGCAGAACCTCAGGCGGATACTGTCTCCTTTGGTTCTTTTAAGGCCAGGCCTTCTAAAGGGGTTTTTTCCATTGTACTTTCTTTGACCAGCTCATTGATAAGGTCTGGAAAAAGCCGCTGAAGAATTTTTTATGGTTCCGCGGCGTTTGTCTATCAGATACCCCTTTGAAGATGCCCTACTTAAAAAGTGGGCTTCTCCCCCAGTGGTCGACCCTCCAGTCGCCCTGTTGAACAAGGCCACCACTCTCCCGATGGAGGGGACTCCGGCATTAAGGACCCCACTGACAGGAGGTCAGAAGTGGTGCGCATAGCCATGTTTGCCTTGTTGGGATCCGCCCTACGGCCTGTGGTAGCGGCGACCCTTGTGTTTTAAAACACTTACAGGTTGGGCAAAAATGTTGCACCTAGCTGTGCAGGAGCATAATCTTCCTCCAGACACAGTTACTCTGGCCCACCAACTGGGCAGGGCCTGGTTTATGTGTGCGACACCACGTTGGACTCGGGCCCTTTAACATCCAGGGCCTCTGTCCCGACGGTGGTATGGCGTCGTCTTATCTGGTTGAAATGCTGGTCTGCTGACCTAGCCTCTAAGAAGCTCCTGACGTATCTACCTTTTTATAGGTGGTAGACTTTTCGGTGCTGCTCTGGATGTCATCGTCAAGGATGTCATGGGAGGTAAAAGCACTCTTCTTCCTTAGACTGGCAAGGGTAAGGGGGCCCGCCGCAAACAGGGCCTTTTCCTTTCCAGCAAACAAGGGTTTTTTTCGTCAGTCGAGTCCACAGGTAGGTCCTCCCAGACTGACGGAGTGCGGCTGGTGGGCACAAGCGCCCCTGGGTGCGTAAGCCAAACAAGCGGCTCCCGAGCCCGCCTCCGCGTGAAGTCTTGCCTCCGTCCGACTCTGGGGTGGGGGGACGACTTTGCAGGTCACGAATCGGTGGTCCTCCCGTATCTCCGACTGGTGGGTGTGCGAGGAGGTCACCTCAGGATACAGGATAGTATTCCGATCCTGGCCCCCAAACAGATTCTTCCTCTCCTTCCTACCTGTCGGGCAGCCCTCTTGGGGGCTGTACAGGATTTGATCAGGTCCGGAGTGATTGTGCCGGTTCCGTCACAGGAGAGTTTTCAGGGACTCTACTCGAATCTGTTTGTCGTCCCAAAAGTAGGACGTGGTTCGACCTATCCTGGACCTTAAGGCCCTGAATGCCTTCGAGAAGGTGCAGAAATTCTGCATGGAATCCATTCGCACGGTGATCGCTACACTCCACCAAAGGGATTTTCTTCTGGCGTCCTTGGACTTCAAGGACGCCTACTTGCATGTTCCGATCTGCGCAAGTCACCGGAAGTTTCTGCGCTTTGCGATCAGCGAAGTCCACTATCGATTGTGGCTCTTCCTTTCGGCCTAGCCTCGGCACCAAGGGTGTTCACCAAGGTGCTTGCTCCGGTTCTAGCCTTCTGTTACAGCGAGGTATTGCTGTCGTGGGCTATCTGGACGATCTTCTGCTGAGAGCAGAAAGTGGATCAGACTTAGAGGAAAGGTGACTATCATCAATTAGATCCTCAGGGACTCGGGTGGTTCCTGAACATTCAGGAGTCAGTCCTGGTCCCGACTCAGTGTCTGGAGTATCTAGTTCTGATTCTGGACTCCTTGGAGGCAAAGGTATCCTACCTCTGGAGAAGTTGCTGACACTTCAGTCTGCGGTGCGGGTGCTGACATCCCAAAAATGGTTGTCAATCCGTTTTTTGCATGAGAGTCCAGAGACTCGTGGCCTCCTTCGCGGCCGTTCCGTATGCCCAATCACACACCAGGGCATTGTAGAAGGAGATCTTGTCCACCTGGGACAAATCCCCGTTGTCCTTGGATCTTCAGATCCAGGTGATTCACCTGGTCAGGGCGCCCCTGACATGGTGGTTGAGATCCTCGGCTCTTCGGTCCGGAAAGTCGTTCCCCTCCCATCCATTGGATGGTACTCATGACGGACACCAGCCTGACGGGCTGGGGTGAAGTCTGGGGAGTCCTGTCGGCTCATTCTTTGGACTCCGGACGAGCCCGTTTACCAATCACTGTTCTGGTAATACGGGCCATCGGACTGTGTCTCTCCTCAGGTCAGAGAGAGTACGGGGTCGCTCCATCAGGAGCCAGTCGGACACCGCCACGGCGGTGGCGTATGTAAACCATCAAGGGGGGACTCGGAGCTCAGCTGCGGCTTCCGAGGTAGTCCGTATCCTGAAGTGGGCCGGAAGAAACGTGCCGACTCTTTAGGCCATTTTACATTCTGGGCATAGACAATGGGCAGGCGGACTATCTGAGTCGCCAATCGCCAGACACCAGGCCAAGAAGAGTGGTCCTTGCATAATTCAACTCCTTTACCGACGGTGGGGCACGCCGGATGTGGACCTGATGGCCTTTCGACTCAAATCGCAAGGGTCAAGGTTGTGGCCAGATCCAGGGATCCTTGGGCGATGCCTCGGATGCGTTGGTGGCCCCATAGGGTCCTTATCGCCTGATATAAACTCCGGCGATCCTAATTGTTCCGGATTGGCCGCAGCATCACTGGTACACTGATCTGGTACGTCTCGTCGCGGACGTTCCCTGGCGGTTGCCGATGGGGGAGGACCTTCAGTCTCAAGGTCCTATGCTTCATCCGGCTTACAGTCTCTGGCTTTAACGGCAGGGCTGTTAAAAGCCAGGTGTTGAGGGACCAAGGTCTCTCGGACTCGGTCATTTTGACCGTGTTAAGGACACGGAAGTCTTCCTCCAGGCAGATCTATCACCGTGCCTGGAAAGCTTATATCGCCATATGCAAAGCGCTGGACTGGCGTCCTCGGACGTATTCCGTCCCCAGAATCCTGCGTCCTCTGCAGTGTGGAGTGACCCAAAAGCTTGCTTTGAGTACCATCAAGGATCAGATTTCGGCCTTGGCCGTCTTCTTTCAGCGACCTCTAGCGGGTCATTTCTTGGTTAGCACCTTGTGTTGGGTTCGCCATGTGCTCCCTCCTGTCAAGCCTCCTCTCCCACCGTGGGATCTGAATTTGGTGCTCTCGGTCCTCCAGGAACCTCCTTTTGGGAATATCCGGGATATTCCCTTCTTGTCTTGTCTCAGAAGGTGGCCTTTTTAGTGGCAATCACTTCTGTTTGACGAGTGTCTGAGTTGGCGGCTTTGTCCTGCAAGTCGCCATGTTTAGTCATCCATAAGGATAAGGCGGTGTTGCATCCGCGACCTTCCTTTTTTGCCAAAGGTGGTGTCGACCTTTCACCTACATGAGGACATTACCCTCCCGTCCTTGTGCCCTCACCCATCGCATCCCAGAGAGTTTGCGCTGCACATATTGGAGGTGGTACGAGCCTTATGGGTGTACCTGTCTGCTACTGCTTCTATTCGGAAGTCCGACTCACTATTTGTGACTGTCTCTGGTCCATAACAGGGCCAAGCGGTTTCGTCTGCCATCATTTTTAGGGGAATCAGACAAACCGTCATTCAAGCCTATGCTCTCAAAGGGCGGGCGCCTCCCTTTCCGGTTACGGCGCATTCCACCAGGACAATTGGTGCTTCCTGGGTTTCCCGACATCAAGCGTCGGTTGCACAAGTGTGCAAGGCGGCGACCTGGTCGTCTGTTCATGCCTTTTAAGTTTTATAAGGTTAATGTGGCTGCATCTTCGGATGCTTCCTTCGGCCGCAGGCCGCTGTTTAAAGTTGCGACTCCTCCGTTGAGCAGCTCTGCCTTATTGGAGTGAAGTTTTGGTTTTTCCATTTATACTGCTCCCATCCCTCTTGACACTGCTTTGGGACATCCCACGTGTAAAGTGTAAAGAGACACCGTGTCAGTCCATGGATGGTAAGAGAAAATAGGATTTTTTGTGCTCACCGTAAAATCCTTTTCTCTGACATCCATGGACTGACACGGCACCCACCCTTCCTTTTAAGTTTGTACTGCTTTGTTACGAACTGAAGTCTGCTGACTGTAGTGGGAGGGTTATGTACGGAGGGACCGCCCCCTGGGTGGGGCTGTTCAGCTCTGGCTTTTGGAATGTATGTATAACATTTCACATTCTGCCTAGGTCTTCTCCTGCAAGCAGGGACATAACCCACGTGTAAAGTGTAAAGAGACACTGTGTCAGTCCATGGATGTCAGAGAAAAGGATTTTACGGTGAGTACAAAAAATCCTATTTTTCTCTTGTCATCCATGGACTGACACAGCGTGTCTTTACACCTTTACACGTGGGATGTCCCAAAGCAGTGTCAAGAGGGGTGGGAGCAGTATAAATGGAAAACCAAAAACTTCACTCCAAACAAGGCAGAGCTCCTCAACGGAGGAGTTGCAACTTCAAACAGTGGCCTGCAACACCTTGCGGCCGAAGGAAGCATCCGAAGATGCAGCCACATCAACCTTATAAAACTTAGAAAAGGTATGAACAGACGACCAGGTCGCCGCCTTGCACACTTGTGCAACCGACGCTTGATGTCGGAAAGCCCAGGAAGCACCAATTGCCCTTGTGGAATGTGCCGTAACCGGAAAGGGAGGCGCCCGCCCCTTGAGAGCATAAGCTTGAATGACGGTTTGTCTGATCCACCTAGAAATGGTGGCAAAAGAAACCGCTTGGCCCTGTTTTGGACCAGAGACAGCCACAAACAGTGAGTCAGACTTCCGAATAGAAGCAGTAGCAGACAGGTACACCCGCAAGGCTCGTACCACATCCAAAGTGTGAAGCGCAAACTCTCTGGGATGCGATGGGTGAGGACACAAGGACGGGAGGACAATGTCCTCATTTAGGTGGAAGGCCGAGACCACCTTTGGCAGAAAAGAAGGTCGCAGACGTAACACCGCCTTATCCTTATGGATGACCAAAAAGGGCGACTTGCAGGACAAGGCTGCCAACTCAGACACTCGTCTAACGGAAGTAATGGCCACCAAGAAGGCCACCTTCTGAGACAAAGTCAGGAGGGGAATATCTCTAATATTTTCAAAAGGAGGTTCCTGGAGAACCGAGAGCACCAAATTCAGATCCCACGGGGGGAGAGGAGGCTTGACAGGGGGGAGCACATGGCGAACCCCCTGCACGAAGGTGCTAACCAAGGGATGACCCGCCAGCGGTCGCTGAAAGAAGATGGCCAAGGCCGAAATCTGACCCTTAATGGTACTCAAAGCGAGCTTTTGGGTCACGCCACGCTGCAGAAAATGCAGGATTCTGGGAACGGAATACGTTCGTGGGCGCCAGTCCAGCTCTTCGCACATGGCGATGTAAGCTCTCCAAGTACGGTGATAGATCTTTCTGGAGGAAGACTTCCGTGCCCTTAACATGGTCGAAATGACCGAATCCGAGAGACCTCGGTCTCTCAGCACCTGGCTTTCAATAACCATGCCGTTAAAGCCAGAGACTGTAAAGCAGGATGAAATATAGGACCTTGAGACAGAAGGTCCCCCCGTATTGGTAACCGCCAGGGAACGTCCGCGACGAGCGTACCAGATCGGCGTACCAGTGATGCCGAGGCCAATCCGGAGCAATGAGGATCACCGGAATTCCCTCGGTCGCTACCCTGCGCAGCAGGCGAGGGAGCAACTGCAGCGGAGGATAAACGTATATCAGGTGATACTGATGCATCCGCGGCATCCCTGGATCTGGCCACAAACCTCGACACCTTGCGATTGAGTCGAGAGGCCATCAGGTCCACATCCGGCGTGCCCCACCGTCTGCAAAGGAGTTGAAAGACCTCCGGGTGCAAGGACCACTCTCCCTGGTCCAGCGTCTGGCGACTTAGATAGTCCGCCTGCCAATTGTCTACGCCCGGAATGTAGACGGCCGACAGAGCCGGCACGCTTCTTTCGGCCCACCTCAGGATGCGGGCGACCTCGGAAGCCGCAGCCGAGCCCTGAGTCCCCCTTGATGGTTGACATATGCCACCGCTGTGGCGTTGTCCGATTGGATCCTGATGGAGTGACCCTGTAATTTCTCCGACCATGAGGAGAGGCACAGTCTGATTGCCCGTATCTCCAACACATTGATCGGTAAGAGGGCTTCGTCCGGAGTCCAAAGCCCTTGGGCTGACAGGACTCCCCAGACTCCCCCCCAGCCCGTCAGGCTGGTGTCCGTCGTGATCACCGTCCATTGGATGGGGAGGAACGACTTCCCGGACCGAAGGGCCGGGGACCTCAACCACCACGTCAGGGACGCCCTGACCAGGTGACTCACCTGGATCTGAAGATCCAAGGACAACGGGGATTTGTCCCAAGTGGACAAGATCTCTTTCTGCAAAACCCTGGTGTGCGCTTGGGCATAAGGAACAGCTTCGAAGGAGGCCACCATGAGTCCCAAGACTCATGCAAAAGCGGATTGACGACCATTTTCGGGACGTCAGCACCCGTACTGCCGACTGAAGTGTCAGCAATTTGTCTGGAGGTAGAAAGACTTTTGCCTCCAAGGAGTCCAGAATCAGACCTAGATACTCCAGACGCTGAGTCGGGACCAGAACCGACTTCTGAACGTTCAGGAGCCACCCGAAGTCCCTGAGGGTCTGACTGACGATAGTCACACTTTCTTCCAATTCTGAGCCACTGTCTGCTCTTAGAAGAAGATCGTCCAGATAGCCCACGATAGCAATGCCTCGCTGTCTCAGCAAAGCTAGGACCGGAGCAAGCACCTTGGTGAACACCCTTGGTGCCAAGGCTAGGCCGAAGGGAAGAGCCACAAATTGATAGTGGACTTCGCCGACCGCAAAGTGCAGAAACTTCTGGTGGCTTGTGCAGATCGGAACATGCAAATAGGCGTCCCTGATATCCAAGGACGCTAGAAAATCCCCTTGGTGGAGTGTAGCGATCACCGTGCGAATGGATTCCATGCGGAATTTTTTCACCTTCACGAAGGCATTCAGGGCCTTGAGGTCCAGGATTGGCCGAACCCCGTCCTTTTTTGGAACAACAAACAGATTTGAGTAGAACCCCTGAAACCTCTCCTGGGACGGAACCGGCACAATCACTCCGGACCCGATCAAATCCTGTACAGCCCCCAAGAGGGCTGCCCGACGGGCAGGAAGGAGAGGGAGATTTGAGGGAAAGAATCTGTCTGGGGGCCAGGAGCGGAACTCTATTCTGTATCCTGAGGTGACTACCTCGCACACCCACCGGTCGGAGATCCGGGATGTCCACCGATCCGTGAACCTGCGAAGTCGTCCCCCCACCCCAGAGACGGGCGGGGGCAAGACTTCACGCGGAGGCGGTCTTGGGAGCCGGCTTGTTCGGCTTACGCACCCAGGGGCGCTTGTGCCCACCAGCCGCACTGTTGTCAGTCTGGGATGGCTTACCCGTGGACTCTGACGGACGAAAAAAACCCTTTTTTGCTGGAAAGGAAGGACCCGGTTTACGTCGAGCCTCCTTACCCTTGATAGTTTGAGGAAGGAGAGTGCTTTTACCTCCCGTGACATCCTTGATGATGTCATCCAGAGCAGCACCAAAAAGCCTACCACCCTTAAAAGGTAGATCCGTCAGGAGCTTTTTAGAGGCTAGGTCAGCAGACCAGCATTTTAACCAGATAAGACGACGCAATACCACCGCCGAGACAGAGGCCCTGGATATTAAAGGGGCCGCGTCCAACGTGGCGTCGCACACATATATCAGACCCTGCACCATCTGGTGGGCCAGGGCAATCGTGTCTGGAGGAAGGTTATGCTCCTGCACAGTTTGGTGCAAAATTTTTGCCCATAACGTGAGTGTCTGAGACACAAGGGTCGCCGCTACTACAGGCCGTAGGGCGGATCCCAACAAGGCGAACATGGCTCTACTCACCACTTCTGACCTCCTGTCAGTGGGGTCCTTAAATGCAGGAGTCCCCTCCATCGGGAGAGTGGTGGCCTTGTTTAAACGGGCGACTGGAGGGTCGACCACCGGGGGAGAAGCCCACTTTTTAAGCAGGGCGTCTTCAAAGGGGTATCTAATAGACAAACGCCGCGGGACCATGAAAGTCTTCTGCGGCTTTTCCCAGACCTGGTCAATGAGCTGATCAAAGAAGGGTACATATGGAAAAACCTTTTTAGAAGGCTTGGTCTTAAAAGAACCAAAGGAGACTGCCTCCGCCTGAGGTTCTGCAGCCGCAGCATTCAGCTTGAGAGTGTCCCTCACTGCATCAATGAGTTCACTAACAAGCGCCCTGTCATTTACTGACTCAGAACTGGAGTCTTCCTCACAAGGAATGTCCTGTTCAAACCCATCTAAATATTCAGAGTTAGGGTCCTGAGCAGCAGCAGCTAGGCCCATATCTGAATCAGAGCACTCCCCTTGTGGAGATAAAGTGGGGAGAGGGTGCTTTTTTGCTCCCTTGTGCTCACACACAGCTTCCATCCTGGTCAGAAATTGATTCCAGGACTGCCGACAACTGGTCCATAGGGACCGCAGGTGATGGAGCACTGGCTGCTGCCTCTGGCATGTTAGGGGAAGCTGGTGACTCTGACTCCATAATGTCCCCCTCTGAGACCACCCACAGGCTGTGCTGACTGAAGTAGGGGAATGCCCAGGGGACCCACCAACCTGGCCAGGACCGCTCGGTTCCGCTGCCCTGTCTCTCCGCGCCGCGCTGCTCAGCGTGAGTGAGCTGAGAGGAGAGAGACTGTGAGGAGATTCACGCTGTTCCTGAGCGGTGCTAGAGGCCAAACTAGAGCTAGAAAAAAGTGCGGCTACAAGAAAATGGCCGCCGCAATGTGCTCTGGCGGACCACGGCAAGATGGCCGCCAATGTAAAAAACAGCACAGTCACCAAACATGGCGCCGAACGGCGCCCAGGCCCCTCACTCTCAAATAAACAGCCCCAGCGAAATGCAGAGAAGCATGAGCCCCCCCCCCCCCAGGACAGTATGGCCCCCAGGCACCCCACACAGTTTAGCGCCAGCGAAGTGCACAGAGAGTGACATTAAAAAACACAGGGGGAGACAGGGAAATCCCCCACACAAGAAACACACAGCATGTACTCACCTGCAGCCAGGAGAGACTACTTACCCGTCCCCTGAGGGACCCACTGGTGTGTTTCTGACAGAACTATCACAGTGCGGTACTGAGTAGCTGTCGGCCCGGTCCACCGCGAAAGATACAGCCGGACTGTTCAATCTTGAGAGGACCGCGGAGCTGGAAGCCCACCGGCCACCCCTGGAGTCGCGGGGCATGTCGTGAACTGAGTCTCACGCACACAAGGCGAGGATCAGCACGCTCGATGGTCGGACAGGGAAGACTATGAGGATATCTTGTACCCAACCTGTTGCCCAGCCGACAGTTGATAGAAGATCTCAAAAAATAAAATAAGAAAAAAATTCCAAAAGGAATAAAATAGGTCAGGAGACTGGCTCCTGAGAGAGCCACGTCTTCTCCTTCTGCTAGGCAGAAAAAAACTGAGGTCTGCTGGCTGCAGTGGGAGGGTTATGTCCGGAGGGACCGCCCCCCTGGGCGGGGCTGATTAGCTCTGGCTGTTTAGAATGTATGTATAACATCTCACATTCTGCCTAGGTCTTCTCCTGCAAGCAGGGACATAACCCACGTGTAAAGGTGTAAAGACACGCTGTGTCAGTCCATGGATGACAAGAGAAACATCTTTTAGAAAAGCGTAAACCCATATTTAACTGGCGGGAAATAAATCACAATATACCACATGCAAGAATGTCTTCACAATGCTGCCTATGTCTCTGGGTCTGCTGGTTGTTGAGACTTTGTGATTTTTCACTGAAGAGGATTCTGCTGACGCAGCTTTTCATCATAAGCAGTTTGATAGTCCCAAGCTTGTTTTTGTATTTTTAGAAGTAGAACTTCATATTTTTCCTAAACTTATTTTTTCATTTTTTTTATTTGGCTAGAATCTAAACTTCACAGGGTTCCGAAAGATCCTAAAGAAACATGACAAGATTCTGGATACGGGCCGTGGTGCAGACTGGAGGGTGGCTCATGTGGAGGTGGCGCCATTTTATACCTGCAAAAAAATTAATCAGCTGATCTCTGAGACTGAGGTACGTCTATATACACGGAATAGGTTTCTTTCATCTTTTAAATGTACTTCTTTTTGCACACACAACTTGTTTGAAAAACTTTACAGTGGGCCTAATCTTCCCTCCTCCAATTTAGAGGAGGTAGGCAGTACTGTACCATGCAGGGGCCAACTACCGAGACATGAGGTGAAGTGTGATCAGGAAGAACATTCAAAGAGTAAATATTTTCCTTTTTGTCCACCCCAAGTCTTGGGGGGGGGGACGTATGGGGAATTCACATATTTATATGATATAGGCCCCTTTCACGCGTGCGCCTCCGTTTTGCGGATTCTGCCTGCTCAGTGGACGATCTCTCCACTGATCCCCACTGAGCAGGCGGTTGGCAGGTCCTGTCCGCTCCACTGTGCAGAGCGGACACAGTCCCGCTCTCCTCTATGGGGAAATTGGATGGAAACAAACCGCTTGTCCATTTTCATCCGATCCGCCAGACTGATGGAAATCAGGACCACCATCCGTTTGGATATTGCCCGCAACATCCAGCATCGGAAGGGATAGCGGTGGATGACGGCAGACATGTGTCAGGTCTGCCTGAAAAACGTTTAACCATGTCAATTTGTCACTATAGCTACATAAGCTATGAAGCAAACATATTTTTTTGTCCCATTAGTTTAACTTTTTATTTGTGTTTCATTTTTATATCCTGCTTGCCACATTCCTTTTTAACCTGGATGTGATTTTTTATTTTTTTAAGCAATGTTTGTCATATGATGTAGTCACTACTCCCTAGACTAGAGACTACTATACTTTGTAATTGCAGACTAAAAGATACATTTCTAAAGTGAGGCTAACACCCAGTTAACACTGAATGCGACTTTGAAATCGGGCTACTTCAGCGTGATTTCAAAGCTGCCGGTAAGTGCGATTTCACGTGCAGATTGTCAACAGCCGTGCGACTTCATGCACAGATGTCTATATTTTCTGGGAGTGTTTGGTGCAGATGTCACATCTGGTGAGCAGCAGGAAGTTGAGTGGGGTCCGGATTGGAGCAGAGCAACTAGCAGACGGCACACACCATGTGCAACATGGGAATGCTATAGCGGAAGATGAGCGGGGACTGAACGGCAGAATATGAGAAAAGCTAGGGGACTGGAGTAGAAGAAACTAGCAATGTCACACGTGGTGTGCATTGTAGAAAAAATATAGCGGGAGGTGATCGGGGACCAGGGAGAGAGAAGGATCAGCAGAGCCAGGGGTTACTGGTGAGTGGGCTATCAGCAGAGCTGGGGGTTACTATGGAGCGTGTAATCGGCAAAGCTGAGGGTACTGCTGAGCTGTGGATCAGCTGAACTAGGGTACCAATAAGCTGGGGATCTGCTGAACGAGGGTACCAATAAGCTGGGGATCTGCTGAACCAAGGGTATCAATGAGCTGGGGATCTGCTGAGTGGGGGTGCTACTGAGCTGGGGTTTTACTGGGCCACTTAAAAACAAAGCTAAAATCACTAGACATGGCATTTGCTAAGCTTCATTAAAGCTTCAAAAAAGCACCATTGAAGCATTATCGAAGGTTTACAGAAGCATCACGAAGCATCAAAAGCGTAAAAAAAGCATGTTTAAGCAAGTGTAAAGGAGCCCCTATTTGCTGACTGTATGTCATTTCCTTTAGTGGTATTAGCAGGTGCACTGTCATTGAATGTGCAATATCTGCAGTTTGGTTTTTAAAACTAACAAGGAAACGTGAAAGTAGAACTTCTGATTAAAAAATAAATAATCCACAAGATAATATTGCCACGGTGCCTCCCAACTGTCTTGATGGTTACTGTATTTATTGGCGTAAAACACTCACTTTTTTACCCTGAAAATAGAGGGTAAACTGTGCCTGCGTGTTACACGGAGGGGGCTGTGGAAAGTTTTTTTTTTCTGAAACTTCCCTCTTAAAGTTAGGGTGCGTGTTATACACGTGTGCGTGTTATACGCCGATTAAATAGTGCAAATTCTTATAGGAATTTCCGTATCAATAGCCCCAGTAGATAGGATCTGCTGAACCAGGAACACAAAAAAGTTTGTCACTCTGATACTACTCTTTATCTCTGCACTGCACAGAGCACTCCAGTCTAATCACCACTTTTTAAATCCCCTGGCTTCCTAGTATACAGCTTGGAATGCTAGAAGATTTATTCCTGGCACCTGTTTACATCTCTTACGCCTCCACCCATCTGTCGTCATTTCAAACTCTGTTGCAAGGAGAACACGACAGTAGCCAAGTTTGGGAGCAGAATTTACATTATTATAAAATTGTATTCATCTAAATAAATTTTTGACATGTTCAGTGTTACTGTTCTCGTGTGATAGGTCATTGATCTTGCACTTCTTCTGTTTTAATGAAGGTGGAAGGTTTGGTTACATAGTAAGGTTGAATAAACACGCCAGTCCATCCTGTGTTTATAATTCTGTCTTTGACATTTCCCATATCCAAGTATATTGTGTTAAGATGCCCATCTAAAAGTTTTTTTTTTTTTTTTTTTTTTTAATTATCCACACTTTACGCTGATTGTTTCACTTCCCAACTGCCCTAACAGTAAAAAAAAAAACCTACACAGTTTTAGGTTAAACTACTTCTCCAACTTAATTGAATGGCCTTGTGTCTTTTTAAACTACCTGATACTAAAGATTTTTTTTCCATACGCTAGCATTTCTGATAACTGAGATCCTTCAGTCCCCCTAATAAATTCACTTAAAAAAAAAAAAGATTTATTTTTTTTTCTGGTAAAAAAAAAAGTTGCATAACACCCTCAATCAACAGATCCCAGGTTCAATGTTAAGCTCCTGCAGACTCTCAGTACAGCATGCTGTCTTCCCATACAGACAGACGTTTGCTGAAGAGCTGGAAGAATGAATAAACTACGAAGGCGCTCTCTAGCGCCCTCGCCATGAACCCCTTAGCGTTGGCACCTCCTGGCCCTTTAAGAGGTTTCAGATGCCGAAGGCGGGCTTTTCGGTATGTGGCCGCCGTAATTGGTTGTCACAGCAGTCACATGATCGGAAAGCCGGTTACTGGAGCTCGCAGGGTGCACACTCTCGGCACAGCATTGTTTGTTTTGGTACGCATATATGTGGCCTCTTGGCGTTAAGACCCAGAGGCTACATATATGCGTATCGCCGGCATTAATTAAGAACTACAAGCCTTCTGCCTCAGTTTATTTTATCACCGATAGCTGTGAATGAATGATGCCGCTGTGTGGGTATGGAGAGTATCCCCCACCTGCTGTCAGTTGGGGGTTCAGGGGGTTGCGGCAATGCTGTTTTTGGAACATGTTGCACCCTGATTATGGGTGCAACAGGTTGCTAAAAGTCAACTTGGCCTTTAAGGCAAAGCTTTATTATTAGGTAGACTGCTCTCTCCTTCATCACTATACAGTAGCCCAGATCCATGCCTATGCACCCCAGCAGAGGGTTGCATCCCAGAGGCTATGGCAGTGAAAGGCTGCTCATCTCTAAATCTAAAGTCTATAGTAGCCGTTCAGAACACCCTAGGTTCTAAATCTTCATACATATTGCAGGAAGTATCGCCAAGATACCTGGCATCATCACTGGACAAAGACCTGTTTGTAAACTTTCTCACACTTTCTTACGTTTTTCTGTTTTTAGGGTCTAGTGACAAATGAATTGGAAGATGGAGACAGACAGAAAGCCATGAAACGTCTGCGTGTGCCACCCCTCGGAGCTGCACAGGTGAAAAATTTGGGCAAGAGAATCAACAAGTGTTTCTACTGTCTTTAGTTTCCTGTTTCTAGCTTCCTAAAAGAACCTCCTAACTCTTTGATTGGTCAGGCTATCTGAGGAATTTTTCACCCCTGACCATGGATATAAAGTGGCACCCAGAATGCAGCTGATGAGACGCTCA
This sequence comes from Rana muscosa, assembly GCA_029206835.1. NCBI lineage: Eukaryota > Metazoa > Chordata > Amphibia > Anura > Ranidae > Rana > Rana muscosa. The sequence goes on along the minus strand of CM055120.1, from coordinate 107,686,575 downwards.
GTTTTTTTTTTTGTTTTTTTTTTAATAATACCTGCAATCTATATGGTGAAAACACAAATTTTTCTCCATTTTAGGTACGCAATAGCTTGCAGTTGTAGTGACACAAGCAAGCAGTTCCATCAATATTATGGCACTGAAAACTACAAATGCTGGAAGAAGTGTATTGATGCTGTACACTCTTTATAAGAAAGCATTTAATAAAAGCTTATCTACAAAGATGGATAAAGACTTGATACAATTTAATTTAAAGCAGCATGATCAGCACCGAAAGTATGTCTGTACTACTCGGTCAGTATTCTTCTATTTATGGTCTTGGTGGTGGTATGCATTACTTGCACCCTTTTGTAATTGTGTTTTGATGTGTTCCTCAGACATGCCATGATTTATGATCCTGAATCATATTGCTTGTGACCATTTATGGTCCCTCTGTCTAATGCATAAACAGATTGGGTTTTTGAGGATTTCCATCTTAACACACACTATAACAGAACATAAAGGCTGCTGCTGCAGACCTCTCCTTCTAAAAATGCAAATTATCTGGCTGTCGCACTGCGGCTCTTGGTTCATTGCTATGATTCTTTGTGGAAGAAACCAGAAGACGATGTGCAGAAGATGTCAGTGGCAGAATGATGGACAGCACTTAACATGACATCGCTGGAAGAGAGCGCACTAGTAGGTAAGTCTGTCTGACATACAAGTATAATTAGTTTTTACCCCTTTTCAGCAGCCATATGCAAAATGGTCAGAAATATGTACAGTGGGTATAGAACAGAATCACCCCCCTTTTTAAAATAATAAATTTTGTTGCTTTGCAGCCTGAACTGAAGACAGTTTTTGTTTTATCCAGCTATATTTACTAGTGCAACTTAGAACATCCAAGTGAAAGATATACCGTATATACTCGAGTATAAGCCAAGTTTTTCAGCCTTTTTTAGGCTGAAAATGCCCCTCTCGGCTTATACTCGAGTCACTGGTCAGCCCGTGACATGCAGTCAAACTGCGGGCGTCCAGTGTAAAAAAAGCCGCGCCTCCTCCTCGTCCTGTTCCGTGATAGGCGGAACACGGTTTCCCAGCAGTGAGTCAGTGTTCAGCCTATCACAGACGTCCTCTCAACCTCGTCCGTGGGACAAGGACGTCCGTGATGGGCTGAACACTGATTTACTGCTGGGAAACTGAGTGTTCCGCCTATCACGGAAGAGGATGAGGTGGAGGCGTGGCTTTTTTACACTGGACGCCCGCCACGGACCCTGCTCCTCTCCTCCCCCTCCCTCCTCCGATCCTCTGCTCTCTGTGTGTGGGTGACGGCTCGAGAAGTGTAGCAGTGCTAGGTGGAGAGGATCCAATCCCCACACTGCTCCATCCACTCCACCTCCAGCATCTCCTCTCACCCCCCTGTCTCTATCTCTCCCTGAGGCGTGCAAATGGGCACAGTGAGGCATGCAAATGGGCATTGTTGACCCTCTTTTCCACTTACAGTAGCTGCTGTATTCTCACCCTAGGCTTATACTCGAGTCAATACGTTTTTCCAGTTTTTTTGTGGTAAAATTAGGTGCCTCGGCTTATATTCGGGTGGGCTTATACTCAAGTATACATTGCCTTGAAAAAGTATTCACACCCCTTGAAATTCTCCACATTTTGTCATGTTATAACCAAAAACTTAAATGTATTTTATTGGGATTTATGTGATGGACCAATACAAAGTGGCACATAATTGTGAAGTAGAAGGAATATTTATAAATCGATATATAAATCCACTGATTTAACACAAAAAAAAAAACGAATGGTCGCGGAACTTCCGCTTTAAACTTCTCCACAACTTTATCCCTGACCTGGCTGGTGTGATCCTTGCCCTTTATGGTGCTGTTTGTTCACTAAGGTTCTCAAACAAACCTCTGAGGGCATCACAGAACCGCTGTATTCATACTGAGATTAAATTAAACACAGGTGGACTCTATTTACTAATTAGGAGACTTCTGAAGGCAATTGGTTCCACTAGATTTTAGTTAGGGATATCAGAGTAAAGGGGGCTGAATACAAATGCACGCCACACTTTTTTCAGATATTTTTTTTATAAAAAAATATTGAAAACCATTTTCCTTCCGCTTCAAAATCATGTGCCACTTTGTGTTGGTCTATCACATAAAATCCCAATAAAATACATTTACGTTTTTGGTTGTAACATGACAAAATGTGAAAAATTTCAAGTGACATGAATACTTTTTCAAGGCACTGTAACACCAACATATCGGGAAAAAAAAAAAAATTCAAAAACAGAATCACCGAGTTGGAAAGAGGATCACCCCCCTTATGTCAGTATTTTGTTGGACCACATTTTGCATTAATTACAGCCTTTAGTCTGTTGGGATGTAGGTCTCTACTAGCTTTGCACATGTAGACTTTGCAATATTTGCCCACTCTTCTTTGCAGAAATGCTTAGGTTCAGTTAAATTTGATGGTGACCGTTTGTGGACTACAGTCTCCAAGTCATTCCACAGATTTTCAATGTGGTTTAAGTTTGGGCTTTGTCTAGGCCATTCGCTTTTTTTTTTTCCTTCAACCACTGTGTGGTCATTTTTGCTGTGTGCTTTGGGTCATTGTCATGTTGGAAGATAAACCTTCTTCCCATTGATAACTTTCTAGCAGAGGGCAGCAGGTTATCCTCAAGAATTTGATGGTATTTTGCCCCATCCATTTTTCTTCTATCCTGAGAAATGCTCCAGTCTTTGCTGCAGAGAAACACCCCTATAACAGGATATTACTGACCTCATTCTTTACTGTAGGAATTGTGTTATTTGGATGGTGAGCTGTTGGATGTCTGCCAGACTTATCGTTTGGTGTTGAGGCCAAAAAAAAAACAATTTTAGTCTCATCTGACCACCTTAAACGCACCCTGAAGATTCTGAGGTCATATGAAAATTATTATTATTATTTTTTTTGACATTTTTTTTATTAGATTTCAACATATGTCATACAGTGGTTTAAAACATAAACAAAAGAGAATAAAGAAATAAAAGGGAATTAGTAGTCACCAACAGCTCTGGAATGGGCATGGAGGTCTACGTATTACAAAATTAACACACAAACCACAGACATAGATCAACAAAGAACAGCACTATGTATCAGGCAGAGGTGGCGCTGAAGTAATTACAGCGCAGGATTCTCTAACAAAACAGACCATCAATAGAGTCCGTGATTTACATTTGCGTGGCCCACTATCCCAGAGGAAAAAAAAAAAAGAGAAAAAGAAAAGTAATAAAAAGGAGGAGAGAGAGGATAGGGGGGGGGGTGAGATGAGAGGAGAGGGGAAGAGCAAGGAAAGGGTATAAGAAAGTCCCAAACAGAAGGGCGCGTCTCTCCTGGGCTTCAAGCGATGGTGTTGTACAGAACAGGGGGGGGGGTCTCATGAGATCATGGGGGCTCTATTCGTTGATGCCATGGTTCCCACGTTGCTGTATGTCGGTCCGCCAGCCTAGCCGTCAAGGACTCCATGACCTCCACATCCTTAATTCTGGAATAAAGGTCAGATAGAGACGGAGGGTTTCGTTGTTTCCAGTAAAGGGCTACTCGACATCTGGCTGCTGTTAAAATTTCTGTGGCCAACTTTTTAGCTAGTGTGTTAAGTTTAGGAGGGGGGAGGCCCAGTAAAAAGAACTTAGGGGCGAGAGGGATATTTACCTCGAACAGCCGGTGAAGCAGTCCCTGGACTGAATGCCAATAGGGCTGGAGGAATGGGCAGCTCCAGTAAACATGAAGTAGCGTGCCCCGGTCCTGGAGACGCCTCCAGCAGCAATCCGAGGCCGATGGGAAAATGGCATGCAGGCGTGACGGAGTCGGGTACTGGAAAAATGTCTTGTGGTCAGATACCCAATAATGACAAAGTGAAAACAGAATTTTAGAAATATGTGGGAATAAATTAGAAATGAGAAACTGAAATATCACATTGGCAGGTGCCTTCCCATTTCTCTCGTAGACGCCAATGAAAAAAAGAAAAGGGGGCATCCAAGAGGCGCTGTAACTTTTGATATGAGTTTAAACAAGGTAGGGAGAGGGCAAGAAACCTTTGAAGAGCCCACTGGCTTAGGTTAGGCTGCTCCCAACAGGCAAGGCTACCCTACTGCGGGTACTACAGCAGGTTACCAGGAAAAAACATGCATATATGGAAAGAGCGCCAGGCCAAAAAATAAGAGTCCAAATTAATTTATTGATGTTGCGTTAAAAGCCAGCCAACACGTTTTGAGAGTCAAATTAACTCCCTCTTCATCAGGGCTTCAGTTAAAAATTAGAGTCTTTGAGTGGACTCAAAATAATGTTTTCCTGTTTGAATCTGTGCAGAGAAGCAGATTACTGGATTAGGATTCCTGGCCAGCAGTATCTGCATAAGCAGTCAAAATGAGAAGCAATTTCTCTTGATTGTTGCTGAGATGTTTCTACACCTTGATTGGAGTCCACCTGTGATAAATTACCTAAATTGTTTGGACGTGGCACACACACTTCTCTATAAAAGGCCCTACAGCTGACAATGCATACTGCATCAGAGCAAAAGCCTTGTGATCAAAGGATCTCCCTGCAGAGCTTAGAGACAAGAGAATTGTAAGGCACAGATCTGGGGAAGGCTACAAAAAGTTTCTGCTGCACTGAAGGTTCCCAAGAACACTGTGGCCTCCATAGTTCTCAAATGGAAGTTTGGCACAACCAGGACCTCTTCCAAGATCTAGTCGTCCGGCCAAACTGAGCAGTCGGGGAGAAGGGCCTGTAAGTGAGGTGACCGAAAACCCGATGGCCACTCTGACTGAGCACCAGAGATCCTATGTGGCGATGGGACAAAGTTCCAGAAGGACAACCATTACTGCAGCCCTCCACCGAGCTGGGATTTATGGAAGAGTGGCTAGACGGAAGCTTCTCCTCCGTGCCATTATTGCGATCCGTTATGTAATGGAAAAGACACATATATGAGAGATATAGGGCTGCACACCCCATCTGTGATTTGAATGGGAATGTTCCCCCTGTATGGACAATATCTGCGAATCTGCAGAAATTGTTCCAATGACACTCTCTTCAGAGAAGAAGCAGGAAAACTCCAATACAGGTTACTAGAGAGAGGCTATAGTCGTTCTTGTTTACGTAAAGCATACAATAGAACAGTTACAAGATTGCGATATGAAATTATTTTTCAAACACAAACCCAAAAATGACTCCGATTCTGATCAAACGAGGACAGTGATGGCGAACCTTGGCACCCCAGATGTTTTGGAACTACATTATCCATGATGCTCAACTACACTGCAGAGTGCATGAGCATCATGGTAAATGTAGTTCCAAAACATCTGGGGTGCCAAGGTTCGCCATCACTGAACTAGGATATTTATGCGTTTTTCTAAACAGCATAAGCAAATTAAAGAAATAATCCAACTACATTGGACAATACTTGCGGACGATCCTAAGGTCCAACCATTTGTCTCTGATACTCCATCTATCTTCTGTCTAGAAAAACAGATTAAAATTGTTGCATGCTGAATTTTAAAAGAATCAAGAAAATAATAAGGAATTAACACATCTAAACATTTTTAAAATGCATTCTAATTTCTGTAGCATGCATTTGCCTTATTGTATGCCGCTTCTTCAGCAACTTCCAAGTAAGGTGACAGTGAGGCCCAGGCAGCTCCCTAAACGGTAGGGGTGCAACGGATCAAAAAACTCACGGTTCGGATCGTTTCTCGGATTAGAGTCACGGATCGGATAATTTTTCGGATCGGAGAACGGAACACAGGGAAGGCAGTGGAGCTCACCTAGGCAGCCGCCCAGGTGGAGGAAGATGGCCGCCGCTCCAGGAGGTAGGCCTACGCCGCAGCCTGTCCCAAGGCAGGTGTAGGCTGTGGGAGCGCTCTCAGGCACTCCGGAGGCTGATCCAGGAGGGGAGCGAACAGGAAGGCCAGAAAAGCTTGTTGCGGCAGCCGCCAGGTGGACCAAGATGGCCGCCGCTCCGGGAGCGAGGCCGAAGCCGCGGCCTTTCCTATGGCCGATGCAGGACCGGGAGGCCGCACGTCCACGACCACGGGTGGCGTTCTAGCAGGCTGACAGGCTCCAAAAGGCAGCAGAGGAGACCGGACGGAACCCAGGATGAAGTGGATGGCAAGAATGTACTAGGATGGTGAGGATGCTGACAGGATGGTTCACACTACCTGCGCCGCGGATCACGTGTGTGTGTGTGTGTCAAACCGAAGCTGCAGTTCCGTACGGATCATTGACGATCCGTTGCACCACTACTAAACAGATATGTACATTCCTGCAGTGTATTACAAGTACACATCCCCATACAAAGCAAGTTCAGCTTGGTGGGGGGCACAGTGAGGAATGGCAAAATGATAAATCTTGTACATCTGCTCTGGCCACACCTGTTGTGACAAGCAGCTGTCCTGGGAATCGCCCTCACTGACCATCAGAATACTATACTGCCTATAGATATGATCAGAAGCAGCATAGTAGTCTCTTTCCAGCTCCCTACACCAGTGCCTGGAACATGCATCCACGGATATATTGTGAGTCCAAGAATCGAAGAGCAGAATCATGAATTTTCTAGCTTATAAGTGTGAGTTTGAACATGTTTAATTTAAATAAGGAACAAGCAGATGTTTTTTTAAGTTTTAAATAAAGCCCCAAGGATACATGGGTTTTGTTGAGAGGGTTTGTTTAGTTTTAAAGTTGTAATATCTATGATTCTGTAGAAAACTGGCATTTTAAAAGATAGACACACACTGAGATCTCCAAACTAAACCTTATTTGCCCATCTTTTTAAGCTGGCCATACGCTTTTGCCTGAATCTGATTTGGATACAGCCATTGTTGCATTAACAGTTTTCCACCTGTCTCTGTAGATTTTTGAATTTGCCCAGTGTATGGCCAGCTTAACCAATTGGCGCACGTGTCAACTGCCATTCTTATGCCGTGTACACACGGCCGTTTTTCTCGTTGGGAAAAAACAACATTTTTCCCATTTGACGAGAAAAACGATAGTCTGTGGGCCTTCTGTTGTTTTTTTCGACGAGAAAAGCGGCATTAAAAACGACCAGAAAGATTAGAACATGTTCTAATTTTTCTCGTCGTTTTTTTCGACATGCTTTCCGCGGCAGTGTTTCCCATAGGGAAACACTGCCGCGGAGCCCACAGTCGGTCGTTTTTCTCGACAAGAGAAAAAACGACGTGAAAAACGACCTTGTGTGTGGGGAACAAGCCATTCCCTCGTTTTTAATGACATTATTCACGGCGGTTTTTTAACCGCCGTGAATAATGATCGTGTGTACGCGGCATTACTCTTCTGCTACCTACATTTTTCTGCAATGGGGCATTCTGTATACTTTTGTCATGTTGTAAATTGGCATTAAGCCAGAAGTGGCAGGTAAATTTTGTGTCTTGTCATCTGTTTTCTGGGGGTGTGGTCAAATAAAACTGTTGGAATGTGAGGCCTTAGGCCGGCCATACATGGAGCGAATTTCTTTCCTGACAGTGACAGGGGAATTCCTCCTGTCGAGCCATTGTCTTCTCCTGATTGGGGGAATGCCGTCCCTGCCAGGAGAAGACCTTGCATCATCGCTAAAGCCGATGGCATCCGCTTGTGATAATCGCAAGCGAAATCCGGCAGGCTGATTGTTCCCAAGTTGATCGATCAATCAATCAACTTGGTACATTCCGTCTGCCCATGAATGATTCGAATCAGCAGGAACCGGCTGAGATTCAAACTGTGTGGCTGGCCATAGGGATGTTTTTCAAGGCTTCAAATGGAAGTTACGGTACTTCTTAGGTGGCATGTTCTTCTAGCATAGATGAAATGCAACGCCCTCCTGCATAATATGTGTCTGCAGGCATTCTGATTCGTGCAACGGTCACCAAAACATTGTCGTTTTAAGATACTGGGCTTTTTATGTTTTTCTTCTAAAACAAATTGTATCATTCAGCTGCCCAATTTGAACATTAAAAATTGCTGATTAACATTTGTTCTCTTTTATTTTTCAGCCTGCACCAGCCTGGACTACATTCAGAGTGGGACTGTATTGTGGGATATTTATTGTGTTGAATTGCGCGGTTGTGTATACTGGTAAGCTTACATTTTCTGCTTTTTCCCACATACGGAAACAATAGATGTGCAGGGGTTGCCAATACCTTTCTCTTAGTTATGCAGCCTTGTGTCAAAGATAAGCTGTAAACCGCATCAGGGCAGAAAATTATATGTTTGATATCTGCGGCAAAGGAAAATGGAGGTGTTGCTATAGCAATGAACCATGTACCAGCTGTTGTCGTAATGCAGATTTGGAAATGATCGTGTTATTGGTTGCAGAAAAAAATACTATTTTAGACTTTGTAGCATTTATTTTCATTTTATAATGCTGTTCAGATAACCAGTGTAGAATTTTATTGTTCAGCAATATATCTTCAAGGTAAGCATGAATTCTAGTAAAATATATTGATATCTTATTGACCACCAAACATAACCTCATAGGATTTCAGAAATATAACACTGTTACTGTGAAAATATACTCCCGTGGAGAGACACCTTCTACACCCCCTACTGCTGTATAAAAGTCTATAGTAAATACCCTGATTTGATTTGTAGCGCATTTGACATTGCTTTCTATGGGGCCCGTTCACATTTATGCATTTTCCTGCAGTGCATTTTTGGAAGAGGTGCAGGTACTTTTTTGATGCAAGAAGGTGCAAATTTGACCCTAAAGACTTCAATGGGAGTGCAAGGTGGAAGATGCACATACATATTTTTTTTGGTGTGTTTTTGGTAGAGTTTTGTGTTTAACAACCAGTCTCCTCCTGCAAAAAACACATGACTCGTGAAACTGCATCAAAAACCCATGAAGAGGCACTTGCACAGATGTGAACCTAGCCTTAGGGGCCAATTTCCAGACTTAAACACTCACCTGCCAAGGAGGAGGAAGAATTTAACCCAACATTGAGCTTACACCTTTTAACATAGAATATTTTTTTTTTTTTAATTCCCTGTCCTTTTCTCCTGAGCGAGAGTCTGTTTGCTAGTGGACACCCATACACATGCAGTTTGTGCGGATAAAGGTTAGTTGAGGTATGTGCTGGCACCAACTGAGATTGAGATACCTACTTGGTGTAAAGGCATTGAAATAAAAAGTTTAATACAACAGGGTTGTTTTTGGGGCTCATGTGCAGTTGTTTTCATTTTACCCATAGTATGGACAGTCTGTTGGCCTATCTCCCATAGCTGTCACTGTTGACACCTAAATCTGTTGCGGGTCAGGCCACTGACGGCTGACAAGTTGCTAGGTTTGTTCAATCTGCATGTGTGTGTGGGCAGTTTGTCCTTAGAAATATGCCGTTCTTAAGCAAATCTGAACCAGTAAGAACCTCTGCTTCCATGAGCAAGATGGGAAATGATCTGAAGGTGCCATGTGGCTGTAGTAGTATCACTGCAAATGTCTGGGGTGCGCTGTGTGTAGGAGACAACTCTGTCATCATTTTGTCCTTTTGCAGGTTACGAGAGGTATAAAATTACAGACGTCTGGCCCTTGGTGCGCATTTACAGGGGTGGTTTCCTGCTGGTGGAATTCCTTTTTCTTCTGGGCATCAATACTTATGGATGGAGACAAGCTGGCGTCAATCACGTCCTCATATTTGAGCTCAACCCTCGTAACAACCTCTCACATCAGCATCTGTTTGAGGTAAGAATTCATCCACATGTCTTCATAATGGCAATGAATATACACCATAAAAATGGAAAACACCCATGGCTGTAATGTGATGGTTTTATTGCAGGTCTTCAAATTGAGTGCGTTTTACTTGACTAGAGATAATAATTTAAAGAGAACCTGTTTTTTTTATTAGTCTTCTTTGACTGTAAGCCTCTGTAGCCTTGGCTATTACTCCAACAGCAGATTTTAGTTACTCTTATTATGCTTCACAGTCATTCAGAGGTTTTGCATATCAGTCTTACCCTTGGTTGCAATGCATATGTTGTACAGAACCAAAAATGACAGTGCTAAATAAATCATTTGTACGTCACCTGCCCCATTCCCCTGACATTTTCCATGATTTTTCTTGTTGACAGTCTGGCCTTTCATGTTTATTTCAGAGACATGCCTCTGTTCAGTCAACAGGAGCAAAGGAAATTCAGGTTTAACCACTTTAGCCCCGGAAGGTTTTACCCCCTTCCTGACCAGAGCACTTTTTACAATTTGGCACTGCGTCGCTTTAACTGACAATTGCGCGGTCGTGTGACATGGCTCCCAAACAAAAGTGACGTCCTTTTTTTCCCACAAATAGAGCTTTCTTTTGGTGGTATTTGATCACCTCTGTGGTTTTTATTGTTTGCTCTATAAACGAAAAAAAGCGAAAATTTTGGGAACAAAATATATTTTTAACTTTTTGCTATAATAAATATGCTCAAACGTTTTTTTTTTTGTTTTTTTTTTTTTGTTTTGTTTTTTTAAACTAATTTAAACTCTAGCAAGGGACCAGAAAAGAGGAGGCTGCGCTGTGCAAAACCACTGCACAGGGTAGGTAAGTATAAAATGTTTGTTATTTTAATAGAAAAAAAAACGAGATTTTACAATCACTTTAAAGCTACATGTCACTAGAGTTGTAGTTTAAAAAGGGCTTTGGAATCCCATATGACAACCCTGTTTGGCCCAGCACTGTCACATGGAATGATCCACATGCTGCTTCATACCCATAAGGTGTTTGCTTCAGCTCCTGACACTAAATGCAGTGGTGGAGCAGTGAAGGTAAGTACAGGTGAAACTCGAAAAATTTGAATATCGTGCAAAAGTTCATTTATTTCACTAATGCAACTTAAAAGGTGAAACTAATATATGAGATAGACTCATTACATGCAAAGAAAGATAGTTCAAGCCGTGATTTGTCATAATTGTGATGATTATGGCTTACAGCTCATGAAAACCCCAAATCCACAATCTCAGAAAATTTGAATATTACATGCAATCAATAAAACAAGGATTGTAAATAGAACAATATTGGACCTCTGAAAAGTATAAGCATGCATATGTACTCAGTACTTGGTTTGGGTCCCTTTTGCAGCAATTACTGCCTCAATAAGGCGTGGCATGGAAGCCATCAGCCTGTGGCACTGCTGAGGTGTTATGGAAGACCAGGATGCTTCAATAGCGGCCTTCAGCTCTTCTGCATTGTTCGGTCTCATGTCTCTTATCTTTCTCTTGGTAATGCCCCATAGATTCTCTATGGTGTTCAGGTCAGACGAGTTTGCTGGCCAATCCAGCACAGTAACCCCACGGTCATTGAACCAGGTTTTGGTGCTTTTGGCAGTGTGGGCAGGTGCCAAGTCCTGCTGGAAAATGAAGTCAGCATCCCCATAGAGCTCGTCTGCGGAAGGAAGCATGAAGTACTCCAAAATTTCCTGGTAGACGGCTGCGTTGATCCTGGACTTAATGAAGCACAGTGGACCAACACCAGCAGATGACATGGCTCCCCAAATCAACACAGACTGTGGAAACTTCACACTGGACTTCAAGCATCTTGCAGTGGGTGCCTCTCCATTCTTCCTCCATACTCTGGTCCTTGGTTTCCAAATGAGATGTAAAATTTGCTCTCATCAGAAAAGAGGACTTTGGACCACTGAGCAACAGATCAGGTCCGTTTTTCTTTAGCCCAGATAAGACGCTTCTGACGTTGTTTGTTGTTCAGGAGTGGCTTGACAAGAGGAATACGACATTTGAAGCCCATGCCCAGGATCCGTCTGTGTGTGGTGGCTCTTGATGCACTGACTCCAGCCTCAGTCCTCTCCTTGTGAAAGTCCCCAACACTTTTGAATGGCCTTTTTCCTGACAATCCTCTCCAGGCTGCAGTCATCTCTGCTGCTTGTGCACCTTTTCCTTCCACGCTTTTCCCTTCCACGTAACTTTCTATTAATGTGCTGTGATACAGCACTTTGGGAACATCCAACTTTTGCAATTACCTTTTTGAGGCTTTCCCTCCTTATGGAGGGTGTCAATGATGGTTTTCTGCACAACTGTCAGGTCAGCAGTCTTTCCCATGATTGTGATTCCTACTGAACCAGACTGAGAGACCATTTAAAGGCTCAGGAACCCTTTGCAGGTGTTATGGCTTAATTAGCTGATTAGAGTGGGACACTTTGAGCCTAGAATATTGCACCTTTGCACAATATTCAAATTTTCTGAGATTGTGGACTTGGGATTTTCATGAGCTGTAAGCCATAATCATCACAGTTGTGACAAATCACGGCTTGAACTATCTTGCTTTGCATGTAATGAGTCTCATATATTAGTTTCACCTTTTAAGTTGCATTAGTCAAATAAATGAAGTTTTGCACGATATTCAAATTTATCGAGTATTACCTGTATAAGCTAGGGACAATTTGGGGATTCAGGCTACATTTGCACAGGCTGCTGCCCTGTCATTTTATAGTAAAGTGCTTGGCAGTTTCAGCTAGCCGCTCACAAGTGGCGAAAACAGCTGCAGGAAGCAGAAGGTTCCTGCCGCCGTCATTATCAGAGGCGCAAGTTGCTCGTACAAATGTAGCTTAATTCTTTAACTTGCCTCCTCCGGTTTGATTCATGCTTTATGGACCTGGCTTCATATTAAAGTTTGTCCTGTAGCATAGTGCAGATCTGCCCATCACAATCAATATACTTTGATCTAAACATACTCTGCTATCCTAGGTACCACCTGATAATACAAACATATGATTAAAAAGAAAGGATGACACTAGAATGTAAAAACAGGCTATATAGTAAAAGCTGCAGGAGGCAGGTTCAAGATGGTAAATTAAGTTCATCTCCTGTTGAAGCCCCTATTAAGCATTGTATAATGAATAATAGATGGGCAATTACAGAATACATAGTCTAGAAAGTAACTTGGACAAACTGGGATGGCTTTGATTTTTCTGTGTGCAGCCCTGCCTGTGTGGTTGCTATAACAGCGGAGTTCCCATTTGAGCATAATGTAATGGACATTCCCTTGTGAGTGGATCAGAAGCAACTAGTTGTGCAGGGATATACGCTGCTATAAATAGTATTCATTCCTGTGTTTTATCTCTTCTGTCCACTGTGCTTTGTCTTTTCCAATAACCACATAGCACTGTTGGCCGAATTGGGGCTTTGTCTCCAGAATGCAAAGGTGTGATCGGAGTCACATTCTAGGTCTCCAGGCTTTATTTGTAGAGACTGGGGATCTTGCACACCTCAGTCAGTTACATTATTGATTTTACAGGTCACAATAATGGAATATTTTTTTTATTCCGTTGCTTGATTTGGTGCAATAATAACAAAATTACTTTTTAATACAGGATTTGTTTCTTCAAAGTTAACTCCCCTTTCATATCACTAAAGCATTGCTATCCTTATTTTTAACCTTTACCCAGTCGTTTCCTATATTATGTATAATACTCTATGGCAAGGGTCTCGAACTGGCGGCCCGCCAGCTGTTGCGAAACTACAAGTCCCAATGAGGCATTGCAAGGCTGACCGTTACAAGGATGAATCACAGGCAGATGCATGATGGGACTTGTAGTTTTGCAATAGCTGGACGGCCACCAGTTTGAGACCACTGCTCTATGGCCTGAGGCACACAGGCATATTCATGTATGCTACTTAAACTGTTACTAAACACACAACAGTAAAAAACGGTCTGTATGTGCAGTAAAGCATGCTTGTTCTACTCACTGTGGAACCTAAGGGGTTAATCCTCTACATTGTGTAAAAAAAGACTGTTTGATCCTTTCTTCTCTGATCCGCCCCTTCTGCCACCATTCCCAATCCATCTCCTGATAGTACAGAGCTTTGGGGGCACTCTGCACATGCTCAGTTTGGTGTGTATTGCTAGAGGTTTTTGTTTGGGAGGGTGCATGTGATTGACACAGCACCAATCAGCACTGTCCAGACATAAGGTCAGGGGTCCTGCACCCTCATAGGCCAGTCGGAGTAGAAGGAAAACTCCTACAAGCTTTAACCAGACACTGATAGAAATCACTAGACTGCTATATACTGCTAATGATGAGAAAAGGTATTCATCATTTTTATGTTTACTAAATTTGCATGTACTGTGGGAGACCAGATATAGTATAGTGAATGCACGGTCCTGGGTTTATTAACACTTTAAAGTTGACAGAAAATGCCTCTAATCCCGCGTTTTTTTCACTTGTGTTTAGGCGTGTTTATGTGTGTTTGTGTTTGTGTGTTTATATGCAAATAGCGTTAAGAAGTGTTTGTGCATAAACTCAATCTGCTGGCTAGAAACTTCATGAATTCTATCCATTAGCCTAAATTTACATGCATAGGAGGGAATTTGTGCACGTTTATACGTGTTTATGCACATTTGCACAGAAAAAACGCATCTCCGGGAACGCATGCCTGTGCCGTTTTTTTTTCTCTGAATGCTGTTCCATAAAAAGTGCTAAATTGTCTGCATGGGCACATTAATGAACATGCAGGTGCATTCATAGGTGGTAAAAAAAATTGCCAAACACCCCTGGAAGGGGCATTTTATTAGGCCTATGTCACCTTTCTATGGTAATGAGATGTATAACTTTTCCTTTATACCTATACAACATATTTTATGGCCTATACAACAGGATATTTTTATACATTAATGTCTCTACCCAAAACCACCTTGCTTGATGCATTTCAGCACTGCTGGTTTGCTCACAAGGATAGGGGAAGTAACCTTTATCCTTGTCAGCAAGCCAGCAGTGGTGAAACTCGTCAAGAAAAGGTGGTTTTGGGTGGAGACTTTATTATATGCAGTTTTCATCTTCTGACACATTAAATAGAAATAAGAGCGAAGTTTTGATGTGTGGCTTACATTTATTTTTGTCTGAGAGCAGAGGCAGGCTGTGGTAGCCAGCACCTAGGTCACCCCTGTTATATGAAGGGAGCAGTCTGGAGTGGAGCCATGAGTTAGGGTATTGCTAAATACATTACTAATAGTGTAAGTGCTATTGTCGGCACAGCTTTATTTTCTGGAAAATACTGTTTCTGTGGTTACACTGAAGTCTTCAGCGAATGCAGTGCCTACCTCCATACATATGAATTAAGCTGTCTGTACAAGATTTATGCTTATGTAGCACACGGCCCTTTTTTCCTAGCTTTGGCTCACTTGCAGGAAAAGGGCACACCGTACTATATGCCCGAACCCTCTTGTTTGAGGAGGTTGAGCGGTGTCATGTATTTGGGTCCCACAGCCAGGTTCTCCATCAGTTGGTTCTCATCTCCTAGGATATAGGGACAAGTCTCTGTTTTCCCCCCAAATAATTCCAATGTCCACACCACTCTAAACTCCAATGTTGAGTTTATTTTTCTTGTATGTTCAGTAGATAGGAAAGAGTGGATAAGAGACAGGATAGCAAGATTTTGGGAGGTAGGTCCAGGCACAAGTAAATATTACACTCACCACTCTATCCCAGAGTGGGTTCAGCTCACCCGGATAGTCTCCTGTAATAGTAGATCCTAGCAGCCGCAGTGATGCTCAGACGCTTAATTAGGTTATTTTCCTAGATACGATCGGGAGACCCTCTGCCACAAAATCTATCATGTCCTGAACTTCTCAGCTTTTGCAATACAAGGGCAGGTGCCAGCGACAGCACATTACTAGGCCCTTGGTGGATAGATGACCCCCTCCAGAAAGTTATCGGGCCCCTTCACTGTGAACTCTCACCGGTCCCTCAGAAAGGTCCTCCCCCAGCCTCCTCTTCTTAGAAGCGGGCTCCCTCGCAAGGGACACCCAGGGATTCGTCTGCTCAGAAGTGGGCTCCAGTTAAAGGTGCTGGGCTCAGTGCTGAAGTTGCAGCCCCAGGGCTAAAGGTGCCTGGGACTGATGCGCAAGCGGCCCCATGCCTGGAGGGCCGAGCGACGTGCACTTCGACTCGGACTCCCGACTCCTCTCTTCAGAACCAGAACCCCGTCTCAGGCAGCGTCTGCCCCTTATGTATCTTCTCCCAGCATGCACAGCAGGCCAACCATGCCCACTGTACCGCTGCCGAGAGAGGACACCCTAAAGCACAGCACTATTACTGATGGCTCAACCCTGACCTGTCATGGCAGTGCCACCTACAGGCCACAGGGAACTGCACACCAGTATACCACCTGGAGAAATAAAGTAGCAAAACCTAACTACTAACTCAGACCAGCCCCCTAAATTTGGATATATAGCATCCCCTAAAAGGGGATGGGCGCTACATACATTAGAACATAAACATAAAAAAAAAAAAAATCCATAGCCTTGCAGGGTTGATTTGTGTAATTCTCGTTTAGATTGTTAATTTAGATTGGAATACTTCCATGTGTTTGTATGTAATTTAAACATGTAATGAGAGAAATACAGATCTGCCACGGAAGCCCTTGGAAGAATAGTGCATAGGCTTCAATAATTTGACTTGCTATCCTGGAACAAGTATTCAGATGAGGAAAGTCAGTAATTGTGTATAGTTGTTCCGGGTCTGTGTCAAACATAAAAAGATCAAATGGGTATTTCAATTCTAAAGCCTGGTACATACGATTGGATTTTCTGCGGACAAAGCGTAGGACTTTTGTCCGAAGGGCGTTGGCCATGAACTTGTCTTGCATACGAACGGCAAATAATTGCCAACAAACACGAAACTACGTGGTTTTTCAGCTCTTTAGCTCCACCCTTTGGGCAACTTCTGCTAATGTTGTGTTAGCATTGCTTCTGAGCATGCGTGTTTGTACTTTGGAGTTTTGTCAGATGGACTTCAGTACACACGATCGGATGATCCGACAACACACATTTGTTGTTGGAAAATTTTAAAGCATGCTATCCAACATTTGTTGGTGGAAAATCCGACAACAATTGTCCGATGGAGCATACAAACGGTCAGATTTTCTGACAACAGCCTGCCATCACACAATTCCCGTCGGAAAATCCGATCATGTGTACAGGCCTTAAGAATGGTGTCATTGCAGCGCCTCCAAACCAAGCTCCTGTCTCCCATTTTTGCAGGAAATTAATATGCATTTATTACTTTTTTCACAGGAGCCTGCAGAGCATTGCACATACGATCAGTAGATTACGTATGCAATTTCAGACTCCTGCATACAATGCCTCCCGCTTTCTTGCCAGTGCCCTCTGTATGGGCTTTCTGTTTGAACGCTGGAGGAAGCGTTGGTGAACTATGAGGGTGCGGATGAGCCGCATTTGCAGACAGTAGCTCATTCATTCACAGGTTGCTGTGAATAAGTGACGTGACTGCATGGGAGAAGCCCTGCTCAGCTGTGCCGATTTTAAAATGTGACAGCAGCTGTGGGGGAGATGGACCACTGCCACAGGGGGGTGTGTGGGGTGCTGCACACCAACATGTCACACCCTAAATACTGGTGTAACACCATGTTACTAAAGGTGAACTGATCCTTTAAGTTCAGGTCTGTGAAATGTAGAAAGAAAGGGGGCCCAGAATACCACATTTAGACAGAGGCTAAGACACATGATGGCTGTGTCATGGACGGCACTGGGAATTTCATTTCAGAAATCTTAATTAGTGTACTAGAAACTTAATAACAGTGTGTTTTTTTTTTTTAGCTTTGAGCGTTTATTGACCACCAGGAGATCTATGTGGAAGAGTGTAGCCGTTTAACCCTTTCGCTGCCAGGTGTGTACGGACCTACAACACTGCCCCCAGGTGGCCAAGTCCTTATGGACCTCTTTTCCCCCTCTTCTATAAGCTCATGGTCACTTCAATGACCATAAACTTATAGAAGAATTGTTCAGCAGACTCTTCTCCTATAAGCTCATGGTCACTTCAATGACCATAAACTTATAGAAGAATTGTTCAGCAGACTCTGCTGAACAATTATATAACTGTGATCAGCGAATTACAACCATCTGATCAGAGTTATTAACCCTAAATGTGACCACCCACCCCCCCCCCTCCTCCATGCTGCCGCTTCCCTGTCCGAAGCCTCTCCACCCCTGCCACTCCCTTCCACCTAAAACTACTCCCCCCCACTCTCCTTTCCTATCCCATTCACCCCCATCCGACCCCCTACAAATTTGATCCCCTGCAGCTACAATCATAAGCCGGCATCCCTCCTCTGCCGCTCCCGCAGAATGGAATCTCTATACAGATGCCATGCATTCATTCAAGTAAAGTGATGCAGAGAAAAGGACTATCTTCAGTCCCTTCCTCTGTCTCAAACAAAAAAAGAAGAAAGATATAGGGGTCTGTTTAGACCTCTGATATCTCACCAAAGACACCCCCCCCCCCCCCCCCCAAAAAAAAAAAAAATTCTAGTAAGAAAACCCAGTGACTTTTTTTTGGGGGACGGCAACCCCCCCCCCCTGCAGATCCGCCCGCACCCAGCCTCTCCATGGCGACGGGCCCCCCGCACTCACCCCTCTATAGCCTCCATCAGTCCCATTGATGTCATTGGGATGTAGCACCTGCACGGTCAGAGCCGTTGCTCCCAATTTTATATCCATGTAGGTCCGCATGCATGTCCCTGAGCACACTCTGTCTGCGTTCGGGGTCATGTACCCACACGGATATCAGATTGAGGACAGCAGCTATGCCTGTGCAGCCGTTGCATCCCAATTGACGACATAAATGGGACTGCTTTAGTACTAATTTAGCAGGAATTTTGTAAGTTACGTTGTGTTTATTTATGATTTTAGTGTATTTTTAGTGAAAATAGCGACATGATGAACATTTGCGCAGGGCCCAAAAAATCAGTAGCACTTTTTTTTATTCTACAGGTCATGTGCTTTTAGAAAATGTCTAATTTGAGGAGTCTTTTCAAATTTTGAAAGCTGTAAGTGAAAAATGGTAACCTCTGGATTTTTGGAGTATATGGTTATTTACAGTTTTGCGTACCTTCAGTTTTCACCATTTCACAAAAAGGTGCACTTTAAAATGTACAAATATTTATTTATTAACTCAATACTGTTTAAACTTTTATATTTACTAGGAATTTAGCAGGGATTTTGTACATTTTGCCATGTATGAATCCACTATTAATGATTTTAGTGTCATTTTAACAAAAATATTGCTTTGGTAAACATTTGCGCAAATATCGTGGGGCCTTAAAAATCAATAGCACCTTCTTTTTATTTTACTGGTCCAATGCTTTTAGAAAATATATGGTTTTCTGAAAGCTGTAAGTGAAAAATGAAAACCTCCGGATTTGTTGAGAAATTTTTCGGTACGTTCGATTTTCACCATTTTGCAAAAAGGTGTAATTTAGGATTTACAAATATTGCTTATTTAATAACTCCATACAGGTTAAGCTTTTATATTTCGTAAGGATTTAGCAGGAATTTTGTAAAATTAGCTGTGTTTTTACCTGCCAATAATGGTTTGTGTATTTTTTGCTAATATGTTGGTTTGGTAAACATTTTCGCAAATACCGCGGGGTCTAAAAAATCAGTAGCACCTTTTTTTTTCTAGAGGTCAAATGCTTTCAGAAAATATATGGTTTTGGGGGTCTTCCACAAATTCTGAAAGCTGTAAGGGAAAAATGAAAACCTTCAGATTTTTAGAGAAATTTGGATATTTACATTTTTGCGTACGTTCGATTTTTCACCATTTTGCGCGCAATGTAAAAATTAAAAATATTTGTTATTAACTCAATACAGGTTAAGCTTTTATATTTATTAGGAATTTACCGCAAATACCGCAGGGTCTAAAAAATCAGTAGCACCTTCTTTTTATTCTACCGATCAGGTGCTTTCAAAAAATATTTGGTTTGGGGGGTCTTTTACAAACTCTGAAAGCTATAAGTGAAAAAATAAAAAAGCAAAGGAAAAATTGCAAAAATGGTCTGGCCACCTGAGTATACAAAAAGGAGCACAGGGCCTGGCAGCAAAAGGGTTAAAATTATTATTTTAGGAAGAAAATTGCATTATAAAATGTGTGAATATTTTGTTTGAACATGGTCTAGAGCAAGTATTGTTTCATTGTATTGGGTGAAAGACCTGATAGTGTATTGCCAAAAAGTCACAATGGCCTTTTATTTACAATTTGGTGTGTGAGCTGATAATTTGCAAATGTAAAAAAAAACACACACACATTTAATATAAATAAAGCTTTATATTATTTTGTAATTTATTGTGTGTATATAATGTGTTTATTTTGGTCTATAACAGTTCTGTGTCTGTTTCAGCTTGCAGGATTCCTTGGCATGCTGTGGTGCCTCAGTCTATTCTCCTGTGTCTTTGGACATCATATCTATTTGCCAATGCAGGTGAATCCACTGGTCTTGTATGGCTTCATGCTGCTCTTTCTCATCAACCCCACAAAGACCTTCTACTACAAGTCTCGATTTTGGCTCCTTAAGTTATTGGTGAGTGCTACAGAAGCCATTTGGCAAAAGCCTGTTCTACTCTCTGAGCTTATGTTCCCATTGATTTTTGATATGTATGGATTGCAATATGTACTTCCCAAGGTTGTCTTATTGTTACCCTTACCAAGGCTAAGATCAAGCTTGGACCCAGTCCTCTGAATATCATAGCTGAATATGTCTGAAACCGAACAACAAATAGAATTCGTTTTTCTATCTGTAATAGATGTTTCCTCCTCTATGCTATAAACTACATCATGGGCTGTTTATTGGTTTATATTCCATTGCACAAAAGAACATTAAACATAATTGCCCATTCACAATCATGTTTTGCTGTAAAATACCGTAATACACAAACTAACACTGAAACAGCACCTGCACTGCACATTATAGTGTGGAGTGTTAAAAGGGTTGTGTACGTTCCTTTTGGGCCCTTGTTTTGCATTGGCAGCCAATTCAAATGGAATCAGCGGTCTTATCCCCTTGTGCATGATGTGTGATAATTTACTGCAGCAACCTTCAAAGCTCTGAAAAGGACCAAAGTGTTTGACTTCCATGCTTTCTATATTTTTATTATAGTTGTGTAGAAGAAGGGGCCACCTACGTTACTAATTTCATACTTCAGATTTGTTGCTGATTCTGCAACCAGTTGGTGGTTTTGAGCTTATATATCTCTTAAAACCCTTCTTATGTGTACTTTGTTTCTGCTCTTGTGTTATCCTCTTCTGTCTTTGATCTGGTTTTCATTTTTATTTTCATACTAGTTCCGAGTGTTTACTGCCCCCTTCCATAAAGTGGGCTTTGCAGATTTCTGGCTGGCCGACCAACTCAACAGTCTTGCAGTAATACTTATGGACCTGGAGTTCATGATCTGTTTCTACAGCTTTGAGCTGAACTGGCAGAATGACAATGGACTTATCAGTGCTGGTAAGAAAACAAGGCTAGCTTCTTTTTTTTCTTGCTTGTTGTGCATTGTTTTAGAATGTCTTCAATTCTTAATTTCCATTGATATTGGAGGGTAAAAGAAAAGCATGATATGGTGGGAAACAATGCAAATAGAAACAAACAGACCTTCATAAAGTTATTTTTCCTTGAAACGCATTGTTGTACCATGGATATGTCATAAAGTATAGTGCACAACCCTCAACCAGACCCTTCCTTCTCTGATGCGTCAAAAGTGCAGAGGGCATTGTGCTTTCGCTGGACTTTGTAACATATCTATGGTTCAGTAAGGGGGGGGAGGCATAGAATGAGTTTTCTGTTTTATTTGTTTTTTTTATTTTTTCTCTTGCATAACTAGCCCTAACGGAAATATAATTAGCTGACATGTCTCAAAACATGTCTTTCTTTTGTAAAAAGCTATTTCAGTGTTAGAAAATATAAGATGTGTTGCATTAAGTATACAAGAGGAAAGGAGTGTATAAAAGAATAAAGGGGTAGGTCAAAGGGGAGGGTAAGAGCCCATTCACACAGGGACGACTTTGGATCCGACTTCAAGTCGCCCCTAGTCGCCTCAAGTCGGGCTGCATGAGAAAATCAATGTAAGTGAATGGAGCCGTCTTAATGCACGCTACTGGAGTCACTCCGACTTCAGGAAAGGTTCCTGTACTACTTCAATCCGACTTCTAGGCGACTTGTAGGCAACTTGTACCCATTGTTTTCAAATGGAAGTCGCCTCAGAAGTTGGATCCCCTGTCTTAACAGAAGCAACAATACAGGAAGAGAACATAAATTTCTCAGGCAAACCCCTCCCTCCCACAGAGCTGATTCTTGTTTGATTGGCCACTGGAAAGCCTCCTGTCCTGGAGGCAACTTGAAATTGCCTTGTAAGTTGCCTCATGTCGCGCTGTGATTCATACTCAAGTTGTGTCCAAGTTGCCTCCCAAAGTCGCGCTGGAAGTCGTGTTGCCCCTGTGTGAATGGAGTCTAAGGGGAAAAGTTTACAAATTCTCTGCCTACCTTCTTTCAGTTGTAACCCTAATATTCAGATATAGGAGAAAATCCGAGAAGGAGGTTTTGAGGCAATGAATTGTGAGCACTTTAAAAATCTCTGGAACAATTCAATAATATCAGGGCTTCCAAAAACAATATTCTACTTTTAAAAAGGGTGAGTTTTTTTTGTGTTATTTTTTGTTTTAATAGCCCTGGCACAGGCAGGCATGAGCAAGCCCCATGAGAAATTTTATTGATGCAAGAAAACTGCAGGTTGCTTTTCATTTGATAAAAGGGGCATTTTAAAGATTCAGTGAAAATATACAATTGGATTTACTGCAGAATGATAGAACTTTTGGAGTGTCATGTCCTAACAGCTTCTTTTTTTTTTTTTCCCCCATTTGGTGCAGGCCCATTTTGTGTCATAAAGTTTAATAAACACCTGATGAGCCTTTTGATGGAAGTCTCTATTCTCTGGCTCTTGGGCTACATACTTCTTGTAGGGTAGTTGCCTCTCACTGAACAGGTGCCTCAATACCTTGTCTTTGTTCAAGTGTTAAAAGATATAGGTCAAATACTTAACAGGAAATCTCTTCTTACACACCAATTCAGTTCCAATTATGTCAAAGAATTGTTAAAGTAAAACTATAGGCAAAACTTTTGTTTCTCCTATCGTCCATGGACTGACACAGCTGGATACTGTAAACGTGTGGGTATATGTCCCTGCTCGCAGGAGAAGATCTAGGCAGAATGTTAGATGTTAAAACATTCTAGAACAAACCAGAGCTGAACAGCCCCGCCCAGGGGGGCGGTCCCTCCGGACATTACCCTCCCACCTGCAGCTAGCAGACCTCAAGTTTTTTTCTGCCTAGCAGAAGGAGAAGACGTGGCTCTCTCAGGAGCCAGTCTCCTGGAAGATTTTACTTTTAAATTTTATTCCTTTGGGAATTGTATTATTTTATTTTTGAGACCTTCAATCAACTGTCGGCTGGGCAACAGGTTGGGTACACTAGTATCCTCGTAGTCTTCCCTGTCCGACCATCGAGCGTGCTGATCCTCGCCTTGCGTGCGTGAGACTCAGTTCACAACATACCCCATGACTCCAGGGGTGGCCGGGTTGCTTTCATGCTCCCGCGGTCCTCTCAAGATTGAACAGTACATGACTGACTGTATCTCTCGCTGTGGACTGGGCCGACAGCTACGCAGTACGACTCTGTGATAGGTCTGTCTGAAACAAGCCAGTGGGTCCCTGAAAGGGACGGGTAAGTAGTCTCTCCTACTGCAGGTGAGTACATGCTGGCTGTGTTTCTGTGTGTGGGGGTTTCTCCTTGTCTCCCCCCTGTTATGCTGCTCTCTGCACCCTGTACTGGTGCTGTGGGGTGCTTGGTGGTCACTCTGGCCTGGCTGGGCGCTCATGTCTGCAGTTTTATCTGGTGTGTGAGGTGATTATTGCGTGCGCCATTGGCGCTGTTTGAGGTGGTTATTGCGTGCGCCATTGGCGCGCATTAGAGCTTTGAATTTCGCGCTCGGCGGCCATCTTGGCATTCAGTGGCGCAGTTATAGCTGCGGCCGGCGGCCATTTTCTTGTGGCCTCCGCGCATTTATTTCTGGCGGCGGCGCGAATCCCCTCACAAGCTCCTCACAGACTGAGCGGTCCTTAAGGGTTGGTGGGTCCTCCCGGGTATCCCCTCCTCAGCCTCAGCGTAGCCAGTGGGTGGACTGTATATTCACTGTATAGTGTATAAGGTCTCAGAGGGTGGCGTTATGGAGTCTGATACACCTGCTCTCCACACTTGCCTGAGGCAACTGGCAGTGCTGCACAGTTAAACATGTTCATATGTTTCCTGCACCTGCGGTCCTTATGGACCAGTTGTCAGCAGTCCTGGAATCATTCCTGTCAGAATGGAAGCGGTGTGCGAGCAAAAGGAGCTATAAGCCCCCTCCCCCCACAAAAATCTTTACTGAAGGGGTGCTCTGAGTCAGATACGGGTCTAGCTACTATGCTCAGGACCCTACCTCTGAATATTTAATGTTTGTGAACAGGACATTCCCTTGTGAGGAAGACTCCAGTTCTGTGTCAGTGAATGACAGGGCGCTTGTAAGTGATCTCATTGATGATGTGAGGAACACTCTCAGGCTGGAATTGCTGTGACAAGCTTTTCTTTTACACAGTTTCCTCACTGTTTTCCTCACGCTGCCTCAAGAGCAGCATGGATGAGGGAGGACTTTATTCATTTATGTATCTAGTCCCTGTGAGCCTTATGTGTGATACCTGAGGTAACATTTCCCGCCATTTCCTGGGGAATGATTTGAGCTCTGACAGACACACGGTCTGAGGATCAGAGGTTACCTGTTACCTGCATACTGCTTCGGCAGCACAGTCAAGCAGATTGGAATGATACAGAGAAGATTATGCGCCTCTGCGCCATAATTTAAACTCATCCTATACCTCTACACTGCATACATTCACAGTGTATGTATGTGTTATTGGTCTCTGTGTCTGCGTGGCTGTCCCCACGTTCCAATGCTGTGTTTCAGTGCCATACATGATATAAATGTACAAAATATGTTTATGCACGACTCCAGATACATTCACAGTATATGTATATATTATACTCTCTGGGTTGGCGGGGGCTCCGGTGTCCTCCCGCACTCTCATGGTATGTGTGCTTCGGCTCTTTGCACAGTATAGACATGTTCAATATGTTTATTGCACATATTATACATGTTTACAGTATGGGTATACTGTTTGCGTGGGGTTCCTCCGGGTACTCCGGTTTCCCCCCACGCTCCAATGGAAATGCACAGCATAAACATGTGCAATATGTTGATTCACATGCTATCATTCCTACACGGTATCTGTGTGCTGTCTGCGTGGAGTTCTTCCGAGTGTTCCGGTTTCCTCCCACGCGCTGACGGTATGTGCGCCTTTGGCTTTCTGCACAGTTAAACATGTTCAATGTTTATCACACATGCTATAATACCTACATGGTATGTGTAGGCAGTCTGTGTGGTTTTCCTCCGGGTACTCCGGTTCCCTCCCACACTCCATTGGTATGGGCGCTTCGGCGCTATGCACAGTCAAAATTTGTGCGATTGGATATCCACATACTAACATACCTACCCGGTATGTCTTTGCAGGCTGCGTGGGTTTCCGCTCACGCTACATGACATGCATGCATTTGGTGCAATACACGATGTAAACATACACATTATGTTTATACACTACACTAAATACCGTACATTCACAGTAGTTGTAGGTATTGCATCCTCTGAGTATGCGTGGGGTACTTCAGTTCCTCCCACGCGCCAACAGTGTGCGCGCCTTCGGTGCTATGCACACATGGGCTTGTGCAAAATGTTTAGCACACATACTATAATACCATACATGGTATGCGTATGCAGTCTGCATGGGTTTCATCCGGGTGCTCAGGTTTCTCCCCTGCGTTCCAATGGTGTGCGCATTCTCAGCGCTATGCACAGTATAAACATGTGCAATTTGTTTATTCGCAGGCTAACATACCTACACGGTTGTGTACGCAATCTGCGTGGCTGGTTTACGTCCAGGCCCCGATGATGTTCGCGCCTTCGTCGCTGGCACAGTATATACGTGTTTAATAGATTTATCCACAAATACTAAACTACATACGCCGTATGTGGTGGTATTATGCTCTTTGTGGCTGGGTGGGTTTCCTCCCACACTCTTCATTTGTGCGTTTGACGCAATACATAGTATAAACTATGTGTTTGCACAATCGGCACCTATCCATGGGTAGCTGCTGGATGTAGCATTGTCACAAGGATCCCTGGTTTCAGGGGTATCACTTTCCACCTGCTTTCAGTGGTGATCGGAAGCGCTGGCTTGGACTGTGTTCGCCAGGCTGGGGTTAGCGTTACGCCCATTAGTGGCTGCGTCTCTGGCATTTTTTGTAGCTCAATGACTGGGCAAAAGCCTCTGCTTCATCCTTCAGTCGTCTAGCAGGTGCACTACAACTGCTTTAGCCTTTAGGGTCTCTGTGCCCGGGGTGGGTTTGCGCCACCTGTGGAGGCTGAAGTACTAGTCCTCTGACCGAGTTTCTAGGGAAGTTCCGTCAAGTTGCCTTTATTGGCCAACATTTGAGGCACCCTGTACACTGGGGCCTTCCTTCTCCGATACATTGTGGAGTCTCTTTGGGATTTTCATACATCTCGCTGCAAGACGGTCCTGTCGGCCGGGTGCATTGCAGGCGAAGGGTCCTTGCACCCGGAGGTGTTGCCACCTTCTTTACCGGAGGTGGGGCACTGGAAGTGGACCTTGTGGCCTCTCGACTCACTCGCAAGGTGGCAAGATCGTGGTCAGGTCCAGGGACCCCTGGGTGGACGCGTCAGACGTGTTGGAAGCCCGTGGGGGCAGTATCGCCTGATATATGCTTACCCTCCGCTACTGTTGTTGCCTCGCCGGCTTCGCAGAGTAGGGGCTGAGGCCATTCCAGTGCTCCGGAACGGTGACATTGGTACGCCGATCTACTTCGGCTAGTCGCAGACATTCCTGGCGACGGCCTATTGGGGTGGACCTTCTGTCTCATGATCCCATACTTCATCCTGCTTTACAGTCCTTGGCTTTAATGGCATGGCGGTTTAAAGCCAGGTGCTGAAGGACCGAGTTCTCTCGTATTCGGTCATCTCTTCTATGTTGTTGACACAGGAATCTTCCTCCAGAAAGATATCTCACCGTACCTGGAAGGCTTACATCGCTGCGAGGAACTTGAGTGGCATCCTCGGATGTATTCCGTTTTCAGGATTTTGCTGTTCTTACAGCGTGGTGTGACCCAAAAGCTGGCCTTGCATACCTTTTTTGAGGGTCGGATTTCGGCCCGGGCTGTCTTTTTCAACGACCGCTACCGGGCCATTCTTTGATTGGCACCTTTTGTGCAGGGGGTTCGCCATGTGATCCCCCCTGTCAAGCCTCCTCTCCCTACTTGGGATCTGATTTTGATGCATCTCGGTTCTCCAAGAACATCCCTTTGAGAATATGAGAGATTCCTCTCTTGACCTTGTCCCGGAAGTTGGCCTTAGTGGCCATTGCTTCGGTTAGACGGGTGTCTGAGTTGGCGGCCTTGTCCGGCAAGTCGCCTTACTTGGTCCTCCATAAGGATATGTTGGTGTTGCGCCTACGACCATCCTTCTTTTCTAAGGATGGTCTTGGCCTTTCACCTTAAGAAGGACATTGTTCTTCCGTCCTTGTGTCCTCACCCATCGCTTCCCTGAGAGTTTGGGCTTCCTGCATTAAGATGGGTACAAGCCTTACGAGTGTACCTGTCTGCTACTGTTTCCATTCAGAAATCTGTGTCTGGTCCAAAACAGGGCCGAGCGGTGTCGTCTGCCACCGTCTTTAGGTGGATCAGGCAGACCGTCATACAGGCCTATGCCCTTAAGGGGCGGGCGCCTCCCTTTCCGGTTGCGGCGCATTCCACCAAGGAAATTGGTGCTTCCCGGGCCTTCCGACATCAAGCGTCGGTTGCACAAATGTGCAAGGTGACGACCTGGTCGTCCGTTCATACCTTTTCAAGATTTTATAAGGTTGATGTGGCTGCATCTTCGGATGCTCCCTTCGGCCGCAAAGCATTGCAGGCCGCTGTTTAATTTCGCAACTCCTCCGTTGAGGAGCTCTGCTTGTTTGGAGTGAAGTTTTGGTTGTTCCTTTGCTACCGCTCCCACCCTTCTGATACTGCTTTGGGACGTCCCACACGTTTACAGTATCCAGCTGTGTCAGTACATGGACGATAAGAGAAAATAGGATTTTTGTACTCACCGTAAAATCCATTTCTCTGACGTCCATGGACTGACACAGCACCCACCCTTCCTTTTAAGGTTTGTACTGCTTTGTTACGAACTGAGGTCTGCTAGCTGCAGGTGGGAGGGTAATGTCTGGTTTGTTCTAGAATGTTTTAACATCTAACATTCTGCCTAGATCTCCTCCTGCGAGCAGGGACATATACCCACACGTTTACAGTATCCAGCTGTGTCAGTCCATGGACGTCAGAGAAATGGATTTTACGGTGAGTACAAAAATCCTATTTTTTCATTTCGGATAGCTTAAAGGGGTTGTAAAGGTACATGTTTTTTCACCTTAATGCATTCTATGCATTAAGGTGAAAAAACATCTGAGTATTTGCGCCCCCCCCAGCCCCCGTTTACTTACCTGACCCCTCGAAAGTTCCACGCCGTGAACGCGCAGGCTTCTCGGTCGGCTTCTCGGGTCATTCATTGGTTGATTGAAAACAGCGCAGCCATTGGCTCGCGCTGCTGTCAATCACATCCAATGACGCGCCGGGGGGCAGGGCCGAGTGATACAGCGAGCGGCTATGGCCACCGGCTGTATCACAGGAGCGTGCCCGTAAGAACTCAGCACTATGCGAGAGAGCTCGCATGAAGGAGGAAAGTTCTTGCGGGGGGGGGGGAGCTGAGACAGCCGCCGAGGGACTCCAGAAGACCAGGTTCGGGGCCACTCTGTGCAAAACGAGCTGCACAGTGGAGGCAAGTATAACATGTTTGTTATTGAAAAAATAATTGTGCCTTTAGTGTTTCTTTAAGGGAGAATTATAACCCCTGTCAGTTTTTTTTGCCTTCTGTGTCCCATTGGGGAGATTTTCCTTCACTTCCTGTCCCGTAGCCAAAGCAGGAAGCGAGAGCAAATCCCTGCAAATTAAGGGAATTTTTTGGGACCCCCCCAGGTCACCAGACCTAGTGTCCCAAATGGGAGATTCCCCCCCCCCCCCCCCCCCCATTACTTTTTTGCGGACAACCAAAAATGTGGGATTTTCTTTTACTTTCAATTTCAATAATAATGGTAAACAGGACAAACAGAGGGTGAATCTCCCCAACATGGGCACAGACAGCAATAAAAACCTGACGGCCTTTAGTTACACTTTAATGGCTTTGCAGCTCTCCTCAGGTTAGAGAAATTATCAATCAACTAAATTAACAAAAAGAGAGCAGGCAATAATTTAATGCAACACCTTTAACACCACTTTATTAAAGAGGAACTGCAATCTGCTCACATAATTTGTAAAAAAAATATCTTTGCCATTCTAAGGGCTTCCCGCCAACCACTTTGCATATTATTTTATATATATATATATATATATATATATACTGTGATTCTGTACTTGCCAAATATGCTGCAGAAATCTCCCTACACCAAGTCTGGCTGCAACCATTTTAACTGTGGGCAGCTGAAGTGGCTGCCTGTTCACTTCCTGGATGTACACAGAGGCACACCTCCAGGTCTGCAGCCCTGCAGCTTTCATTGGCCCTCTTATGACTCATCCCCCCTCCCTTCCTGGCAAATGCTCACAAGAGTGGGAGAGAGAGCGCTGTGCATGATGTCATAAGCCTAGGCTAATGACCAGACAAACAGGAAATGGGCTGTATACGTTCTTTACTGTCAGAAAAAAAATATTTTACTATCCAAATTAAAACAACAAGGGCAGAAGATTTAATAGATGGAAAGTTGAAAAGTTTATAGCATAATGCCGCGTACACACGATCGATTTTTTTCGACGGTGAAAACACCGTCGAGAAAATCGACGTGAAAAACAAGGAACAGCTTGTTCCCCCCACACACGGCCGTTTTAAATGTCATTTTTTTTTTGGTCGAAAAAAACGACCGTGTGTGGGCTCCGCGGCAGTGTTTCCCTATGGGAAACACTGCCGCGGAAAACATGTCGAAAAAAACGACGAGAAAAATTAGAAAACGTCAGCCCACAGACTATCGTTTTTCTCGTCGAATGGGAAAAATGTCGTTTTTCTCAACGAGAAAAACGGCCGTGTGTACGCGGCATGAGGGATAGAACACCTGTTGGCTTAATTTTGCTATCTCTGACCCATTGGGGAGATTTCCCTTCACTTCCTGTCCCATAGCTAAAACAAGAAGTGAGAGGACATCATATTCTTTCAAGTTTCTCAGGCAGTTACTTCATTTTAGGACAAATTCCCTTTAAATCTCTATCACATAAAATATAGACTATATGTTTAAAAACGGAGGACAAGGATATGGTTGACATCATTGGTCATGATAGCCAGTCAGGTGCCTGAATCAGAGTGTGGGTTTATTTAATCTGTTTATTCTTGTGTCTCACTTCCTCTCCTCTGTTTACAGCGACTGGAAAGTGTAATACATATTCTTATGGGGTGCGAGCTGTGGTTCAGTGTATTCCAGCCTGGCTGCGTTTCATCCAGTGCCTGCGACGATACAGAGACACTAAAAGAGCCTTTCCTCACCTGGCGAATGCTGGCAAATACTCCACTACTTTCTTCATGGTCACATTTGCTGCTCTCTACCAAACCCACAAAGGTAAAAGTCCCGTGTGTGTATATTCTCTCCAGATCTTGAGACATCATTGTGACTGATTAGCTGTGAAATCCCAATATTGGTGACATATGTGATTCATTACATGTACACTTCTTGTCTCCCTGATGGATAAGCCTTTGTTGTATCACTGTCCTTCCTCATTTCAAACAAACAGCTTTTTCTTAACCACTTAACTCTAGGTGGACATCATATGACGTCCTGGGCTTTAAGTGGTTAAATCTGAATGATGCCTGCAGGCATCATTCATATATCATTTTTTACCGCTGATGATCCCTCTCATATAAAATCAATCATAGCGGCTGTTGACTGCCTACCCTCCAGTGCTTCTACCAGCTCGCCCGTGCGATTGGTGAGCTGGGGAATGAATCGCCCAGCAGTGGCCGTTTAAAATAGAGCTGACCGAGAACCAGATGGTCTCCGGCCATCTCTATGACCTTCGGATGCCTCATGACGTCTTTTCCGGCACCGGAAGATGTAAACACTGCAGTTTTTTCGCACGCAGAAACGGACGCATATGTACGTCTTGCCCGCATATTTAAACAGGGTTCAAGCCACACATGTGAGGTCTTGCCGTGAACGTTGGAGCAAGAGCAATAATTCTAGCGCAAGACCTCCTCTGTAACTCTAAACTGGTAACCTGTAAACATTTCTAAAGCGTATCCTATGGAGATTTTTAATTACCGAAATTTGGCGCCATTCCACAAGCATGCGCAACTTTAAAGCATGACATGTTGGGTATCGTATTTACTCAGCGTAACATCATCTTTCACACTATACAAAAAAATTGCTGTGCAAATACCGCAAATGCATAAAGAATTGCAACGACCACCATTTTATTCCCTAGGGTCTCTGCTAAGAAAAACATATATAATGTTTGAGGGTTTTGAGTAAATTTCTAGCAAAAAAATTATGATTTTTACATGTAGGAGAGGAGTGCCAGACTTAACATGGGCTGGAAGTGGTTAAATGAGTCACAAAAATTGTTTTGTCATGCATCAGTGTCAGGCTATGATTACAAAAAAGCTCCAAGTAAAAGCATTCATTTAATTGACAAAATAGGGGGAATCAACCCCAAAGCATTAGAATGGCATAAAAACAAATACGTTTATGAATACAAAAACTAAAAACTTTACTCGTATACATAGAAATTAAAATAAAATCACATAAATTGACAGAATATTTTGTTGGGATATGAAAGACACGAGTAAGTACAACACCCCTAAGATGATGGAAAACTTAGGGGTGGTGGTTGCTCCTCGTAAATATTTTGTGGGTTAAGCCGCTTCTTCAGGAGGAAAGAACAAAACATATTTTGAAACAAAACACGATATCGATCAAATACAGAAGCATAATAGAAGTAACAGATAATGAAGTACAGTGGAACCTTGGATTACGAGCATACGTTCCAGGAGTCTGCTCGTAATCCAAAGTACTTGCATATCAAAGAGAGTTTCCCCATTGAAGTCAATAGAAACGAAAATAATTTGTTCCACATTGACTTCAATGGCATGCAATACCCAATGCGGCCACAGGCAGGGGGGGGGGTGCCGAAGAGCCTCGGAAACGTCCGAAAAGCCCGAGGACTCAACGGCTGACCCCAGCAAACCTCGGAAAGACTTTGTTCCCAGCTGTGCTGTCCTCAGGCCTTTCCGTGCATTTCTGAACGGTGCAGATCGGCGTCGTTCGGCTCTGCTTGGCTCCGGCACCCCCCCTCACCTCAGACCAAAAGCGGTACTGCACACCGCTTTGGCCTGAATCGTGCTCGTGTTGCAAGACAACACTCGCAAACCGAGTCACAATTTTTTAAAATACAGTGCTGGTATTGGGAAACGCTCGTTAACCGCGTAACTCGCAATCCGAGGTTCCACTGTAACAGATGATGGGTATAAATTACCACAATGGTACACTGGAGTAGTTGACTTGTTTCTAACCAATGTGGACTTGTATCCCTGGAAGGCCAAACAAGGGCATCAAATAACTTCCCTTACAGCGGACGTGGGGGGGGGGGGGGTGTTAAAATAGCGGGTGCACAACTACGCGTACTGCCCTAGAAACTGAACTAATTGTTGTTCATTCATTTTAATAATATATGATTTGGCCCTCGTACTGGTATGTTTGGAGGCCCCTGCCTCTATGCTCAGTGGCCACTTTCTTTAGGTACACCTGTTCAATATCCAGTTAGTCAGCACTGATCTGTGTTTTCTGTATTTCAATAAATAAAGCCTGCTGACGCAATAGTTGATTGATCAAACATGGGAAGTTTGACTTGGCTCTGCCATTATAACCTGTATACCCCAGAAATGCATCCGCGGAGAGAAGCTTGGTGTTGTGCACATGCTATATGGAACTATTACGTTTATTGTCTATTGAACAAATGTGGACTGTGGATTTCCCTTTATGACATCTGAAGAGCGAAGGATGAGATCAGCCCTGAATCGTCCGCACACACAATTTGTGGTTATGGCCGAAGGAGCAGAGGAGTGTTGTAACCGATTTGGAAACTGCAATTTAGGCTGTCCAATGATTATTGGTGTCAGACTTGGTGGTTGCAGCATCTCAAAAATTTCTGGCTACTTGAGATTTTTTGTATACTGCATTCTGTAAAA
Source organism: Rana muscosa (assembly GCA_029206835.1). Classification (NCBI taxonomy): domain Eukaryota; kingdom Metazoa; phylum Chordata; class Amphibia; order Anura; family Ranidae; genus Rana; species Rana muscosa. The sequence goes on along the minus strand of CM055120.1, from coordinate 107,653,373 downwards.
ACAAATCTTGAGTTGGCGTTCTGTGGGTAAGAACACTTTGTAAAATAGAACCTGTACTGTGAAAAATAGGGGAGCTTCCATTGCTTACCATTCCTCCTAAAAGATCTTCAGTACTTTTTTCTTTATCGTACACCACGGGACACAGAGCCAGTCATTACATAATGGGTTAAGGGTCACCAGCGGTGATTGGACACTGGCACAACCAATAGAAGACAGTTCCCCTCCATATAGCCCCTCCCATCAGGGGAGCACCTCAGTTTTTTCACCAGTGTCTAAAAAGGTGTTGGATGCGATAGGATGTGCTAAAGGAAAGCTCTGCCAAAGAGACCCTCTGGGGGTAAAAGAGCTATGCTTTTGGACCCATCCAAGACGCCTAAAGTAAGCCAAAACTGGATGGGATCCGGGCCTCACGTGTGAGGCGTCGCCTGTAATGTCTCTCTTCGGAGGACTGGGCTCTAAGATCCAGCACTTTCGCTACTTCGCTAAAAGTCCTGGTAAGAGTCTTGTACAAGGCCCAGGGGAGAGGTATCCTTTAAATAGGAACCCATATCCCTGAAGGTTGGCACACATAGCCCGCCGTGAGGGGTTTAGTTTGGTATCTGTCTGAAAATTTCAGCAGAAAAAACCTGCGGCGTGGATAAGGTAAGAGGTTAGATCCTAAAACTAGGTTTAAGGACCTTTCCAAAGAAAAACAGTGGATGTCTTCTCTTATTCCGCCACTGGGGGAGTAAAGAGCCGAGTGTAAAACTCACCTCGCTCTGCTTCAGTGTCTGCTTCGGCAAAGTACACTGTCTGTCCCTCTGCTGCTGAGCTGGCTTGGGCGCCTCCCTCCTCCTCTCGGATGGCTGACCAGACACCTGCAGAAGCAGGTAAATTTGAAACAAGGGCTGGTGAGAGGGAGCTCCACTCTCACTGTTACCGCCGCCATTAGAGCCGCGCGCGGGAGCGCGCTTTATCGGAGGGGGGGCGGGAGGCCGCAAATGACACGTGCGCGGGCACGTAGGGCGCACGCATGCACGGAAACGGCGCGAAATTTAAAAAAAGGCTGTCAGTGTGCAGAAGCGCTGCAGAACAAGCAAGTTCGTTTTTTTTTTCTCTCTCTTGGCAGGGATACACAGCAGCGATACAGGGACGTAAGACTCCATGTGGTTGGGCTGGGTACTTCCTAGAAGACATCCACTTTTATGCATAGCTGTGTGTTTTTTAAGGTTGCATACTTTATGTAAATTGCTGAACTGAGCACAGTAATATATGCATTAGAGTACCTTGTGTTTTTTTCTGAGCAGTATGCCTTCCAGGGGAAAGAATGCTGACAAAAAAGATAAAAAAGCAGCGCTGCCTGAGACAGGCCCTAGCCGTGCTAACTCGGTACCTTCCTCTCCTGTGTTGCCGGACGCAGCTGTACAGGATGAGCCATTACCTCTGTCGGGTATGGCGGCTTCCCCAGTGAAGCCTGGGCCTGCGTATGTCACTGAAGACACTTTGTCAGCAGCCCTAAATAATCTGGAGGAGAGAATTGCTACTTTGATTGCTAAATCCTCAAAAAAGGACAATAAGCGAAGCAGATCTCCTCCAGTTGTTGACCTCCCTGCAGAAGTATCTGAGGAGGATGAGGATGATGCTACACAAGCAGAGGATGAGGAGTCAGACGGATCAGGGATATCAGATGAGCCTTTCTCTGCATCCCAGATTCTGAAGTCGCAGGTGCAATGTTATGCAGGAACAGTGCAATCTCCATTTAAGTTACCCTCTTCGGAGGTAACTGAATCACCTATCTCCTCCCTAGGTTCATTAACCACTTAAGCCCCGGACCATTTCGGGCCATTAGGACCAAGCCTGTTTTTGGGATTCGGCACTGCGCTGCTTTAACTGTAAATTGTGCGGACATGCAATGTTGTACCCAAATGAAATTTGCGTCCTTTTCTTCCCACAAATAGAGCTTTCTTTTAATGGTATTTGATTGCCTCTGCGATTTTTATTTTTTGCGATATAAACAGAAAAAGACCGAAAATTTTGAAAAAAAATGATATTTTCTACTTTTTGTTATAAGAAAAATCGAATAAACTCAATTTTAGTCATACATTTAGGCCAAAATGTATTCAGCCACATGTCTTTAGTAAAAAAAATGTCAATAAGCGTATATTTATTGGTTTGCGCAAAAGTTATAGCGTTTACAAACTAGGGTACATTTTCTGAAATTTACACAGCTTTAAATTTATGACTGCCTATCTCATTTCTTGAGGTGCTAAAATGGCAGGGCAGTACAAAACCCCCCCAAATGACCCCATTTTGGAAAGTAGACACCCCAAGGAAATTGCTGAGAGGCATGTTGAGCCCATTGAATATTTATTTTTTTCGTCCCAAGTGATTGAATAATGACAAAAAAAAAAATAAAAAAAAAAAATTACAAAAAGTTGTCACTAAATGATATATTGCTCACACATGCCATGGGCATATGTGAAATTACACCCCAAAATACATTCTGCTGCTTCTCCTGAGTACGGGGATACCACATGTGTGGGACTTTTTGGGAGCCTAGCCGCGTACGGGACCCCAAAAACCAAGCACCGCCTTCAAGGTTTCTAAGGGCATAAATTTTTGATTTCACTCCTCACTACCTATCACAGTTTTGAAGGCCATAAAATGCCAAGATGGCACAAAACCCCCCCAAATGACCCCATTTTGGAAAGTAGACACCCCAAGCTATTTGCTGAGAGGCATGTTGACCCCATTGAATATTTTTTTTTTGTCCCAAATGATTGAATAATGACAAAAAGAAAAAAAAAAAAAAAATGTACAAAAAGTTGTCACTAAATGATATATTGCTCACACATGCCATGGTTATATGTGGAATTGCACCCCAAAATACATTCTGCTGCTTTTCCTGAGTACGGGGATACCACATGTGTGGGACTTTTTGGGAGCCTAGCCGCGTACAGGGCCCCAAAAACCAAGCACCGCCTTCAGGATTTCTAAGGGCGTAAATTTTTGATTTCACTCCTCACTACCTATCACAGTTTTGAAGGCCATAAAATGTCAAAATAGCCCAAAACCCCCACAAATGACCCCATTTTGGAAAGTAGACACCCCAAGCTATTTGCTGAGAGGCATGTTGAGTCCATGGAATATTTTATATTTTGCCACAGGTTGCGGGAATATGACAAACTGTTTTTTTTTTGCACAAAGTTGTCACTAAATGATATATTGCTCACACATGCCATGGGCATATGTGAAATTACACCCCAAAATGCATTCTGCTGCTTCTCCTGAGTACGGGGATACCACATGTGTGGGACTTTTTGGGAGCCTAGCCGCGTACGGGACCCCAAAAACCAAGCACCGCCTTCAAGGTTTCTAAGGGCATAAATTTTTGATTTCGCTCCTCACTACCTATCACAGTTTTGAAGGCCATAAAATGCCAAGATGGCACAAAACCCCCCCAAATGACCCCATTTTGGAAAGTAGACACCCCAAGCTATTTGCTGAGAGGCATGTTGAGCCCATTGAATATTTTTTTTTTTTTGTCCCAAATGATTGAATAATGACAAAAAAAAAAAAAAATGTACAAAAAGTTGTCACTAAATGATATATTGCTCACACATGCCATGGTTATATGTGAAATTACACCCCAAAATACATTCTGCTGCTTCTCCTGAGTACGGGGATACCACATGTGTGGGACTTTTTGGGAGCCTAGCCGCGTATGGGACCCCAAAAACCAAGCACCGCCTTCAAGGTTTCTAAGGGCATAAATTTTTGATTTCACTCCTCACTACCTATCACAGTTTTGAAGGCCATAAAATGTCAAAATAGCCCAAAACCCCCACAAATGACCCCATTTTGGAAAGTAGACACCCCAAGCTATTTGCTGAGAGGCATGGTGAGTATTTTACAGCTCTCATTTGTTTTTGAAAATTAAGAAAGACATTTTTTTTTCTTTTTTTTTTTTTCTTTTTTTACATTTTCAAAACTTTGTGACAAAAAGCGAGATCTGCAAAATACTCAACATACCTCTCAGCAAATAGCTTGGGGTGTCTACTTTCCAAAATGGGGTCATTTGGGGGGGTTTTGTGCCATCTGGGCATTCCATGGCCTCCGAAACTGTGATAGGCAGTGAGGAGTGAAATCAAAAATTTACACCCATAGAAATCCTGAAGGCGGTGCTTGGTTTTTGGGGTCCCGTACGCGACTAGGCTCCCAAAAAGTCCCACACATGTGGTATCCCCGTACTCAGGAGAAGCAACAGAATGTATTTTGGGGTGTAATTCCACATATGCCCATGGCATGTTTGAGCAATATATAATTTAGTGACAACTTTTTGTACATTTTTTTTTTTTTTGGTCATTATTCAATCACTTGGGACAAAAAAAAAAAATATTCAATGGGCTCAACATGCCTCTCAGCAAATAGCTTGAGGTGTCTACTTTACAAAATGGGGTCATTTGGGGGGGTTTTGAACTGTCCTGGCATTTTATGCACAACATTAGGAAGCTTATGTCACACATCATCCACTCTTCTAACCACTTGAAGACAAAGCCCTTTCTGACACTTTTTGTTTACATGAAAGAAAATTTTTTTTTGCAAGAAAATTATGTTGAACCCCCAAACATTATATATTTTTTTAAAGCAAAGGCCCTACAGATTAAAATAGTGGGTGTTGCATTTTTTTTTTCCAAACAGTATTTGCGCAGCGATTTTTCAAACGCATTTTTTGGGGGAAAAACACACTTTTTTTATTTTTAATGCACTAAAAAACACTATATTGCCCAAATGTTTGATGAAATAAAAAAGATGATCATAGGCCGAGTACATGGATACCAAACACGACATGCTTTAAAATTGCGCACAAACGCGCAGCGGCGACAAAACTACATTCATTTTTAAAAGCATTTAAAAGCCTTTACAGGTTACCACGTTAGATTTACAGAGGAGGTCTACTGCTAAAATGACTGCCCTCGATCTGACCTTCGCGGTGATACCTCACATGCATGATGCAATTGCTGTTTACATATGACGCTAGACCGACGCTTGCGTTCGCCTTTGCGCAATAGCAGGGGGGGACAGCGGTGCTTTTTTTTTTTTTTTTTTTTTTTTTTTTATTATTTATTTGGCTTTTTTATTTTATTTTTAAACTGTGCCTTCCATATTTTATTTTTTTACCATTTTTATCGTTATCTCAGGGAATGTAAATATCCCCTATGATAGCAATAGGTAGTGACAGGTACTCTTTTTTTTGAAAAAAATTGGGGGGTTAGACCCTAGATCTTTCCTCTGCCCTCAAAGCATCTGACCACACCAAGATCGGTGTGATAAAATGCTTTCCCAATTTCCCAATGGCGCTTTTTATATCCGGGGGGGGGGGACATTCCCTCCCACTGCTTGTAAAAGCAGTCTAGAGGCTAATTATCTGCTAGAATTGCTTTTACATGAAAGCCGGCTGCTGGCTGAAAAGAATGATACCAAGATGATACCTAAACCCGCAGGCATCATTCTGGTATAAACATTCAAAGTCCAGCAACATACCAGTACGTTGCTGGTCCTTGTTGGACATGTATTGTAATCTTTTTTTTCATACAGCCTATTGGCTGAACGAAAAAAAGAGATTGATTGGTGGGTATGCCCACCATTAGAATACCTCCCTTCATCCACCCACTTCTAATGATGGGCATATATGCCGAAGCATGGGGGCATCCTCCCGCAAAAAAGTTATGCCGCGTACACACGGTCAAGCCTTCGTCGGAATTTCGACCGTATGTACGCGGCATAAAAGGTTATGCCGCGTACACACGGTCGGACATTTCCACGGATAAGCCTCCGTTGGAATTTCGACCGTATATACGCGGCATTAGGAGCAAAATCGCTCCTCCGCCCCTGCTGCCCCCATGCTTCGGCATATATGCTCTTTTTTTTAACTGTGGTGGTGAAATCACCTCCTACAGCGTTGGAGTCACGGCTTTATGTATCGTGGGAGCAAACGCTGTTGCTGTCAAGATAAATAGATCCGTGCTGCAACTGAATGGCGTACCTGCTAAGCAAATGGTGGTTAACATTAAAACAAAGTAACATTACAGTACAACAGTAAGACCTTACCATGCCATACCTGCAAAGCAAATACCAAAACAAAACCTAGTAAAAAATAAAAAAATGTTTTAACGCAACCTGTGCCTAAAATATATATACGCCGAAGCATGGGGGCATCCTCCCGCAAAAAAGTTATGCCGCGTACACACGGTCGGAATTTCGACCGTATGTACGCGGCATTAGGAGCAAAATCGCTCCTCCGCCCCTGCTGCCCCCATGCTTCGGCATATATGCTCTTTTTTTTAACTGTGGTGGTGAAATCACCTCCTACAGCACTGGAGTCACGGCTTTATGTATCGTGGGAGCAAACGCTGTTGCTGTCAAGATAAATAATTCCGCGCTGCAGTTGAATGGCGCACCTGAAAACAAAAAATTACATACCTGAAAAGCAAGCATGATAAAACATTGCAGAATACAATACAGTAAAAAAGAGCAGAACAATAGAGAGAAAATAGAGAGAGAGAGAACAATAAAACGACAACTATTTTTGGTTTTTTTATTTTATATTTTTTTTGTGTTTTGTTTTTTAAGTTTTTTTTTTCTTTTTTACACTTTTTTTTGTAACTTTACAACTGTAATGGTTCGGGTCTCTCAAAATGTAATGGCATCTTGGGAGACCCTGTGTAAGTGTGTCCTAGTCTGTGAAATGCTGTACCCTACGCTAAAACTTCACTTTTGAGTGGTAGCGTTCAAAACATTCACCTTGGCAAAGACCAGGCTTGTCAGGACAGCGTGGACAAAAACTACGGGTGTCACGCCTAAATCCGCGCTTGCTACAGACACGACATCTTTTTTGGGGGTGGCTTTGGGTAGGGGTACTCGGGAGGACATACGAATAATGCCTCTCATGCAGCCGGCTTACTGCATTTGGTTGGGGATGGTGAGGTGCAGAACCGCCTGGATACAGGAGTTCTGTGACTATCTCATTCTGGAATTTTAGAAGAGATAACGTCCCGCCTGAAGCTCTGTATAGCACATGAGCGTTCAGCAAAGCCAATTGGAATAATGATAGAGACACTTTTTTGTACCAGCGTCTCGCCTTACGGTCAATTAGATACGGCGCCATCAACTGGTCGTTGAGGTCCACCCCTCCCATATTTTGGTTATATTCGTGGACACAGAGGGGTTTCTCCACAACACCAGTCGCCGTAGGAATTTGGACTGTCGTGTCTGCATGAAGGGAGGTAAGAAGGAAAACATTCTTATTGTCCCTCCACTTCATAGCGAGCAAGTTATTACACTTCAAGCAGGCTCTCTCCCCCAGCCTAAGACGGGCATCTACAAGCCGCTGGGGAAAGCCCCGGCGATTAGGTCGCACGGTGCCACATGCTCCAATCTTATGATCAAACAAGTGACTAAACAGTGGCACGCTCGTGTAATAATTGTCCACATACAAGTGGTACCCCTTTCCGAATAAGGGTGACACCAAGTTCCACACTATCTTGCCAGCGCTCCCTATGTAATCCGGGCAGTTGACCGACTCAATCTGACTGTCTTTTCCCTCATAAACCGTAAAGTTCACTACATAGCCTGTTGCCCTGTCACAGAACTTGTAGAGCTTGACCCCGTATCTGGCACGCTTGCTGGGAAGGTACTGCTTGAAAGACAAGCGGCCAGAAAATTTAATCAGGGACTCATCAACGCAGACAACTTGATCGGGAGTAAACAAGGCTGCAAAACGTTCGTTGAAGTGGTTTATGAGGGGCCGAATTTTATAGAGCCGGTCGTATTCAGGGTCCCCACGTGGACGACAAAGTTCATTGTCGTTGAAGTGCATGAACCGCAAAATCTGCTCGTATCGTGCCCTGGACATGGAGGCAGAGAACACGGGCATGTGGTCAATTGGGTGCGTGGACCAATAAGCACGCAATGACGGAAATTTATGTGTGCCCATGTTGAGGGAAAGGCCCAGAAAGGTCTTAAATTCGGAAACCGTAATTGGTTTCCAATTTCTGGCAATTTTAGGCAACTGGGGGTTAGCGGCGATAAATTGACCAGCATATAAATTACTCTGGTCCACAATAGATCTATAGAGATCTTCCGTGAAAAACAGCGAATAAAAATCGATTGGCATAAAATCAGCTGTTTCCACCTGAATACCGGGTTGGGCAGTGAATGGGGGAAGTACGGGCAGAAGTGGTGGGGACCCAATCAGGATAGGCGAATTCTGCAGGAAGGGCAGTATGGGCACGACGGGCCTGCCTTTGTCTTCTTGGTGGCAGCGGGACACTACTTGTGCTTGCCACCTCGCCAGCTTGAACTGCACTTATGGGACTCGCCACGTCACCAAGTGTTACTGCAGTGCTGGATGTACGTCCAGGCTGTACTAGGCCGCTGGTGCTTGCCAGTTCACCAGAAGGAATAGCGGCGCTAGTACTACTCTGCTCCATGATACGAGAGACCTGCGGTTCTTGCTCCTCAACAACCTCAGAAGATCGGGATCGGGTACGCCTGACCTTAGCAGGGACCTCAACTTCGTCGTCAGAGCTATCTGACGTGGGGCCGCTGACGTCACTGTCTTCTACGGGAAGATATTCTGAGCCTGAATCTGACAGATACGTGACCTCCTCTTCACTATCTGTCATGCTCAGAATCTCGTAGGCCTCTTTACTAGTGTACCTTCGACTTGCCATTTTGGGCTCTAAATTTAGGGGTACACTAGTAAGATTCACAGGAAAAAAAGCACCTGACTGTCGTCAGCAAATATATCAAACGCTACAAAAAAACTGTTAGCGATCGCAGGGATCAGGCCTGTCTCTGCGAACGCTGCAGTTATGTGTGTTGTGTTTGGTAAGTGACAGTGATCGATCGATACTGCACTTGGGTGGGCTGGGCTGGGCTGGGCGGAAGGGCTAAACGCAGGTACTAGCAGGTATCTGGGCTGATCCCGCTAACACTGCGTTTTTGGGAACCCTAAACCGCTGGGGATGCTAGTATAGATCTGATCAGATACTATACCACTAAGGGGGGTGTATGCTTTGCGCGTGGGTGTTAGCGTTACTGGCACTAACCTAACACTGCCTGGGGCGACGCAGACCCTCTCTGGCGCTAAAACCTAATTGATCTCACCCGCCGGGCGATCAGGGGGGTTAAACCTTTATTGGGTTATATACGGCGGGTGCCCTGATGCTATAAAAAGCAAACTAATCAACCAGCGTCACCCGTAACCTTTATATGGTGATCACTGGTGAAAGGGTTAACTAGGGGCAATCAGGGGGTTAAAACCTTTATTAGGTTAAATATGGGGGTACCTGACACCAATAAAAACCTGCGGCGAACCTAAAAAAAAAATAACTGCCTATCTAAAACACCAGCGACACGAATACAGCGATCGGAAAAACAATCGCTTAGTGACGCTGAAGTTAGGGGGTGAAAGGGTTACCTGGGGGGTGATCAAGGGGTTAAACCTTTATTAGGGGGGGTTAGGGGGCTACCCTGGACCTAAAGGGGCCTAATCCTAACTGCCTTGCAACTTTTTACAATCACAGATGACACTAAATGCAGTGATCAGTAAAATAAATGATCACTGCAATCAGTGACACTGTGATTGGGGGCTTTGGGGTGACCTGGGGGGTGATCTGGGGGTGACTGGGGGGTGATTTGTGTGCCTATGTGTACCTACGTGTCAGTGGACTGTTGGAGCACTAACCTCTGTCTTCTCTCCTCGGCGCCGGGAACGAAAAGACCGCGGCGAGGGAGATGACATCACTTCCTCCAGCCTGTGTTTACATCACATGGCGGAGGAAGCAATTTCATTGGCCGGGAGCGATCGCGAGGGGGGGGCGGAATCGAGCGGCCGCCCCCTCATGCCTGATCGCTCCCGAACACTTAACGGCCGCTCACTGCAGTGAAGGGGGGTCCGGATGGACCCCCCAACTGCACAAAGGCGATCACGTAGATCTACGTGATTCTGCCTGTCCGTGCCATTCTGCCGACGTAAATGGGCGGTCGTTAAGTGGTTAAGATCCCTGCAGGGTGCATGCTCCTTTCCGGTTCATCCATTGCTAGAGGATCTAATGTACGCAGACTGGCTACACCCAGATAAGCGTTTCTCACCTCCAAAAAAGTTTGACATTCTTTATCCTATGGAGGAAATTTTTTTAAAGAAATGGAGCCTGCCTTCTGTAGACGCGGCTATTTCTTGTGTAAATAAGAACCTGACGTGTCCGGTGGACAATGTGCAAGTATTTAAAGATCCTTCTGAGAAGAAATTGGAATCCCTACTTAAGTCTTCCTTTCTTTTGGCCGGCTCAGTTACCCAACCTGCACTAGCAGCAGTCGGTATGTGTCAGGTCATCAGCCAACAGGTAAAGCAGGGGCTGAAGGAGCTGCCTCCAGAGCAGGCTAAAAATTGGGAGAATTTGCCAAAAGCCTTATGTTTCACGGTGGATGCCATGAGAGATTCTATTATGCAGGCATCACGCCTTACACTCCAACTGGTACATATGCGTAGGGTGCTGTGGCTTAAGCATTGGTCAGCGGAAGCCCCATGCAAAAAAACTGTTGGCAAGTTTCCCCTTCCATGGCGAACACCTATTTGGGGAAGATTTAGAAAAATATATCCAAAGGATATCAAGTGGTAAAACGACTCTTTTACCTGAGAGAAAGAAAAACAAGAGGCCTTGTTTTAAGCGCCCTCTTTCCCCAGCTCCCGGGAAACCTGCCTCTAGCCAGTGGCGACGGCATTTTCAGCAACCCACAAAAGCCAAAGGAAATCAGGCTCAGAGGAACAAAAAGCTGTGGGGTGCAAGAGCTAATAAGCAGGACCCCAAGACCTCTCAGTGAAGGGGCGCCCCCGCTCGGCCGAGTGGGGGGAAGGCTCCGTCAGTTCTCAGCAACTTGGCGGACAGAAATCCAGGACAAGTGGGTTGTATCCACAATATCCTCAGGGTACAGACTGGAATTTCGAGAGATCCCATCTTCGCAATTCCGAGGTTCAAGACTCTCCAAGGATCCACAAAAGAGAGGATCCTTCTTCAAGGGTTTCAATCACTTACTGGCTCAAGGGGTGATTACAGAGGTACCCCAAAAAGAGCAGGGTTCAGGTTTTTACTCAAACCTCTTTGTGATTCCAAAGCCAAATGGAGACGTCAGACCCATCCTGGATCTAAAATCTCTAAATCGGTTTCTGAACGTGCGCCATTTTCGAATGGAAACGATCCGATCCGTGGTCGCCACCTTGCAAGGCGGAGAATTCATGGTGTCCATAGATATCAAGGATGCATATTTACACATACCCATCCTCCCCGCTCACCAAAAATTCTTAAGGTTTGCGGTGGAACAGCGCCACTTTCAGTTTGTGGCCCTGCCCTTTGGTGTAGCCACCGCGCCCAGAGTATTCACAAAGGTACTAGCTCCCCTGTTGGCAAATCTGAGGACACAGGGCATAGCGGTAACAGCCTATCTAGACGATCTACTGGTGATAGATCAGTCAAAAGAGGGATTAGATCACGCTGTGCTCACTACAGTAAGATACCTGGAGCATTTAGGATGGATTATAAACTTACAAAAATCCTCTCTTCAGGCCCAGAGAAGGATAGTATACTTGGGCTTGATCATAGATACAGCCCAAAACAAGGTATACCTGCCAGAGCCAAAGATACAGTCTCTGAAAGATCTGATCCACAAGGTCAAAGCAAACAAGAGGCCGTCTATTCGCCTTTGCATGAGGCTATTGGGGAAGATGGTAGCCTCCTTCGAGGCTGTCCCTTACGCCCAGTTTCATTCGAGACTGCTTCAAGGCAATATTTTAGCCGCCTGGAACAGGAAGAGCCAAGCTCTGGATATACCCATGCGCCTGTCCTCGCAAGTACGCCAAAGCTTCAGTTGGTGGCTAGAAGCCAAGAACTTACGGAAGGGAAAATGCTTTCTCCCGGTCTCCTGGAAGGTGGTGTCTACGGATGCCAGCCTATCGGGCTGGGGTGCAGTATTCGAAGAGGCTTCTGCCCAGGGAACCTGGGCCAAGACCCAAGGGATCCTGCCCATCAATGTACTAGAGATCAGGGCAGTATATCTAGCCCTCAAAACCTGGACATACAGGTTACAGGGCCACCCAGTTCGGGTTCAATCCGACAATGCTACGGCAGTAGCTTACATCAATCACCAAGGAGGCACCCGCAGTCGGGCTGCTCAAAAGGAGGTGAACCGGATTTTGACATGGGCAGAAGAGCATGTACCTTGCCTTTCGGCAATCTTCATCCCGTGGATAGAAAACTGGCAAGCGGACTATCTGAGTTGTCAGCAGCTATTACCAGGAGAGTGGTCTCTCCACCCCGAGGTCTTTCAGGCCATATGTCTGAGATGGGGAAACCCAGATGTAGACCTGCTAGCCTCCAGGTTCAACAAGAAATTGGACAACTTTGTGTCCAGGACGAGAGATCCTCTGGCCTACGGAGTAGATGCTCTAATAGCTCCGTGGAACCAGTTCTCACTAATCTATGCATTTCCCCCGATCCCTCTTCTACAAAGACTTCTTCGCAGGATCAAAGAGGAGGGGATACCAGTAATCCTAGTGGCCCCAAACTGGCCCAGGAGGCCTTGGTACGCCGAGATCGTAAAGATGGCGAAAGGAAGGCCCTGGAAGCTACCGCTTCGACACGACCTGCTGTCACAGGGTCCAGTATTCCACCCTTCCTTACAAGGGCTAAATTTGACGGCCTGGCTGCTAAGACCCACATTTTGAAAAAGAGGAGTCTCTGGTCCAGCTCTTTCTACGCTCATTAATGCTAGAAAGCCAGCCTCCAGACTCATCTATCATAGAGTCTGGAAAGCATACGTTTCCTGGTGTGAATCCAGAAGTTGGAACCCTCAGAGATATGAAATAAGCAGGATTCTTGCCTTTTGCCAGTTAGGAGTGGATATGAAATTAGCCCTTAGTACCATCAAGGGTCAAATATCGGCTCTATCAGTATTTTTTCAGAGACCATTAGCATCTCATTCCCTAGTTCGGGCCCTAATTCAGGGGGTACTGAGGTTAAATCCTCCAGTCAGGTCTCCCTTGTGTCCATGGGATTTGAATTTGGTATTGTCAGTGTTGCAAAAGCAACCTTTTGAACCTATTTGCCATATTCCTTTAATTATATTAAGTAGGAAATTGGCCTTTTTGATTGCTATTGTTTCTGCTAGGAGAGTATCAGAACTAGCAGCTCTTTCTTGTAAAGAGCCTTATCTAAATTGTCACAAGGACAAAATTGTACTACGACCCCATCCTGCCTTTCTACCTAAGGTAGTGTCAGCTTTTCACTTGAATCAAGACATTGTTTTGCCTTCTTTTTTTCCAAACCCGCGGACGGCGGGGGAAAAGTTGTTGCACTCTCTAGATCTAGTGAGAGCGGTAAAGGTGTATCTGCAAGCAACCGCTCAGATACGTAAAACAGATGTTTTGTTTATTTTGCCAGATGGTCCCAAGAAGGGCCAAGCGGCATCAAAATCCACCATTTCCAGGTGGATTAGACAGGTAATTGTTCAAGCTTATGGTTTAAAGAACAGGACTCCTCCTTTCTCTGTTAAGGCGCACTCTACCAGGGCGATAAGTGCTTCATGGGCAGTGCACCACCAGGCTTCAATGGCTCAGATCTGTAAAGCTGCAACTTGGTCTTCAGTCCACACATTTTCCAAATTCTATCAAATAGATGTGAAAGGACATGAGGATTCCGCCTTCGGGCGAAGTGTGCTGCAGGCAGCAGTATAGGGCTTCTTGTCCGCAAGCGGCCTATTTGATCTGGGTCTCCCACCCTTCATATTGAGCATTGCTCTGGGACGTCCCATTATGTAATGACTGGCTCTGTGTCCCGTGGTGTACGATAAAGAAAACAGGATTTTTATAACAGCTTACCTGTAAAATCCTTTTCTTGGAGTACACCACGGGACACAGGGGTCCCCCCCTTCTTATGGGAACCTTACTGCTGGTGCTCCCCTGATGGGAGGTGTTATATGGAGGGGAACTGTCTTCTATTGGTTGTGCCAGTGTCCAATCACCGCTGGTGACCCTTAACCCATTATGTAATGACTGGCTCTGTGTCCCGTGATGTACTCCAAGAAAAGGATTTTACAGGTAAGCTGTTATAAAAATCCTGTTTTTAGTTGCTTATCTGGAACAATCATGCAGATGAGGACTTCTGAGTTTGCAGGATTTAGGCCTCATGTATACGGGACGTTGTTCAACCTCTCCTGAACGATTTAACTTGACAGCTAGAAACCGCTTAGCCGTGTTTACATGCCGCGTTTAGCCGCGTTTGCGTCTAGAAGCGTTTGGAAAAAAAATAAAAAAAATTTGGGTTATAATGAAAAACGTCTAAACGAAACGCTGCTAAACGCGAGTTACTGTGTTTAGCCGCAATTAGCGCTTGAAATGCCTCTAAACACAACTTCTGAATGCATTTTTTTGGGGGTTCCAGAAAAAGCGTCTAAACTCAACTGCCTAGAAACGACTATAAACGACCCTCTGTACATGTACTAATAAGATGACATAAAGGAGAGTTCAGGCGCAGTTGAAAAAAAATGCCCAACTGCTCCTAAACATCTGTTTACCAGCAGCGTGTACATGAGGACTCTGTATTGAAGCTAAACAGTAAGGCCTCTTTCATACTGCCCACTGCAGTTTCCTCGCAGCACTGGTACAGAGCAGTGTACTTGTGGTTCACAACTGTTCAAATATACACGCTTTACAGCAGTGGTCTGCAGAATGGCATCTATACACTCACAAGACATCCTACTTAGAGGAGGATAGCTGATGTGAGTGAGATCCTGCGTGGATAAGTAACCGAACTGAGCTGAGGCTACGGTAGTTGTGGGATCACCAAAAGTAGTCGACTGAAACCTGGGGAAAAAGTGCCTGTTCTGACTAGTCCTGGTTTCCGCTTGTCCGTTTGGCACACACCACATTAATCTATTGATTTGGCCAGTGTAAGAACGTGTCAAGTTTGTATTTCAATGTGACCCATCAGACATTCTATACGTGGCACCAAGACCAGAAATGTGTGGAATCAGTGTCACAGGGTTATTAAAGCGGAGCTCTGCCGACTTTTTTTTTTTTTTTCTTTTTTTTTTTTAAAGTCAGCTGCTACAAATACTGCAGCTGCTGACTTTTAAAAAAAGGACACTTATCTGTCCTGGGCACCCAAAGCCGATCTCTCCCTCAGCTTCACTTCTTGGTTCCCTACTGCGCATGCACGACTCACGCTGCACGTTCCCACTGGTCTCTGCTGTCTTCTGGGACCTGTGTGTCTCCCAGAAGACAGTGGGCAGGTTGGGGGGGGGGACGTAGATACCCGCGGGTAGCTCAGGTATCTATGCCCGGAAGTGGGAGCAAAATACATGTATTACACAGGTATCTGTTCCCCCCCCCCCCCCCCTCTCCCTCCTGAAAGGTGTCAAATGTTTTGACAGTTTAGTATTGTCAGAAAAATCATTTTACCAGATATTCGGCTAGCTCCCTTGTCACTGGCCTTGTTACACCGCTGGGGAGATCACGTGCCCAGTTTGGAAATACTCTGAGAATAGGTACGTTTAGGCATCTTCCTTCTACAGGGTGGATATAATAGGAGTTGGAAGGGGGATAGGAGCAGTTTTAAGCTTGGTTAGAGCCTGGAATTCCACTTTAAACAGTTGCAGTTTCTAATTTACTTATGGGTTGCCTGCTTTTTGCTACGTTTTCTTATTACTACTACTACTGTTACTTTGATAGTTGTAAGTCTGATGCTTTTTTAGTTGCCACGGTATGTGTTAGAATGGTTGATGTAGGAAAGGCCTGTGCGAGTAAATCTCCTGTAGTAGGCCAACCTATAATATAAAGAGGATGCAAAGCTGTCTAATAAGACATAATGCTGGCTCAATTTTGTATCAGTAACTGTCCCCCCCCCCCCCCCCCAAGTCCTAGGTGTCCTAATTTTGTTTTCTGCAAAATCTATTTAAAACGGTCAGATACTTAGGGTACATTTTGTCATGTGATGCCCTCTAGTGGCTGTAACATACTTAAGAAAAATTATCTATACAAATAATGCTTAAACTCAAACTGCAATGGAGTAGTCATGTTTAAAATTAGGGTTATAATCTAAGGTAAGATTTATACAAGTACAGAGATAAAAATATGCTGCTTTATAGTAAGCATTCAGATTCTAGGGGGAGGGGGAGACAAAATGTCCAACCATGCTGATTTGCATCCACAGCATCTATAGGAATCAGACAAAGAATGTAGGAATTTATGTATGGTTAGAGTTGTTCATTAAACGCCCATTACCCCTGGGTCCTAATATGCACAGATCTCACCTATGTGATACTGGACAGTATACAGGTGATACTCGAAAAATTTGAATATCGTGCAAAAGTTCATTTATTTCACTAATGCTACTTAAAAGGTGAAACTAATATATGAGACTCATTACATGCAAAGCAAGATAGTTCAAGCCGTGATTCGTCATAATTGTGATGATTATGGCTTACAGCTCATGAAAACCTAAAATCCACAATCTCAGAAAATTAGAATATTGTGAAAAGGTGCAATATTCTAGGCTCAAAGTGTCCCACTCTAATCAGCTAATTAAGCCATAACACCTGCAAAGGGTTCCTGAGCCTTTAAATGATCTCAGTCTGGTTCAGTAGGAATCAAAATCATAGGAAAGACTGCTGACCTAACCTTTTGTGCGGAAAACCATCATTGACACCCTCCATAAGAAGGGAAAGCCTCAAAAGGTAATTGCAAAAGAAATTGGATGTTCCCAAAGTGCTGTATCAAAGCACATTACAATAGAAAGTTATGTGGCAGAGAAAAGTTTGGAAGAAAAAGGTGTGCCGCGCGGGGGAGAATTCTTTCCGGCAAGGTCCTGCATCTGCCGGGCTTTCAGCCAAGAATCCGTGTGCATTCGCCGCTGCAATCAGAGGCTCATTGAGAGGGGAATATCTCCTAAACCAATACAGGTTTAGAAGATATTTTTTTTACCTACAGATAAGCCTTATTATAGGCTTACCTGTAGGTAAAAGTAAAAAAAAACTGACTATACAACCACTTTAAATTGTGACATGTCAGAACAGACTACAAAATAAATGTGTTTTTTTTTTTTTTTTAATAGCACAGCTGACACATTTTCAAAATGAAAAATCTTTCTGTTCCAAGGGGCAAAAAGGCCATGACCCTGAATGAATGTGTGATTTCATTAGCATGACTAACATATCAGCCAAGGTAATTGAAATGCAGCCCACATGTGTATTCTTTGTCTTGCAGCTCAGAATCACTCGGATGCTCAGGTGTTCTTTTACCTGTGGATCGTTGGTTATGTCATCAGTTCATTATATACTCTTATCTGGGACTTGAAGATGGACTGGGGTTTGTTTGACAAGAACGCCGGTGAGAATACTTTCCTGCGAGAAGAAATTGTGTATCCTCAGAAGGTGGGAGCTCTGTAGATTTCTTTTGTTGTTTCTGGTCATTATTCATCTTTGTGTCATTTATCTAAAACACTACTACTTTCTCCTTTTTCCTATTCTAGGCCTATTATTACTGTGCAATCATACAGGATGTCATTCTGCGCTTTGCATGGACCATACAGATTTCACTCACAACGTTAAACCTACATGGGAATATTTCAGATATAATATCCACTGTCCTTGCTCCGCTTGAAGTCTTCCGGTGAGTAATTGAACACTGCTTCTCATTCTTTCAAAGATGTCTACTCTGTGCTGTAGATAAGTATAAGGGATAGAGTTCTGGCTATAGGCCCAAGTGGTTCTTTCCTGATTCTGTTATCTTTTCACACTTGGTGGTTGTTCAGTCATATATCGAAAGATTAAAATTCAGCAGCTACAAAAGCTATAGCTGCTGACTTTTAATAAACAGCCACTCAACTGTCCCAGGAACCAGTGCTGTCCTCTCCTGGCCACTTCCTTCACCGGCCTTCGGTCCCCAGTGCCTGCATACTAATTGTGGGCAGCTTGCTGTGACTGCTTGTGGCTTCAAAGCCAACTGTGCATGTGTGGGCCACGCTACTGATTGGTCCTGGAGCTTTCTGGGAAGGAGGAGGAAGAGCGGAACTTCCCCTTTTGGGTGAAGTTCTGCTTTAATCTGACTGTCAATGAACTCTCACTGTTTTGCTATAGAAACCATCCAGTAAATTTTTTATGTTTTTTATTCAATCACCTAAGCATAAATCTTAAACTAAAAAGGGAAAAGAAAATTGACCCTTGCAAAGCTGTAAGGACAGCCCTGTATAACCCCTTCTGTTTTTAGCATGCCTTGTGTCCTTAGCACAGACATCTTATTTTCTGCTCTAAGAGAAGCATTTCCTTTTTCACCTTTTAGCAACCGTTTTTTGTAAAGAATCTTCAGTTTCTTCAGAGCCACCAGGACTTCTGTTTGCAGCTTCTGGATTAGTTACTTCTCAGCTTTATCCTGGGGGACCATATCCAGCCTCTGGCAGGAGGAAGATGCTAGATTGGTCTATAATGCTGCTTTCCATTCACTGGATCCCATGTTTGGTGCTTACTTGGGCAGGTTGTGCAATGCGTTGAATTTAGCCACAAAGGTGGTCTACAGATCCAGGGCAATGATGCACCCTTCTGGTGGAAACCAGTCCATGAAAAGACCCCTTAGGTGGTATAACAGCGGGACAAACTTATCTATCAAGGGTGGTCCTCAGAATTGAAGATGGCTGCTGTGATTAAAGACAATTGCACGTTAAATTGGAGCCCAGGCGAGCTGCTCAGGTCTCCTGGTGCAATTTTGTTTCCTAGGCGCTGCCACTTAGCCTGTGCAGCCACCTTCTAGATCAGGCTTGCTTAACATCTGCCTTTCATTATGAGACACGCATGTGGACCAAGCTTAGCCTCTCCTGCCTTTTTTCCTCAAGAACTCTGTCTTCCCCAGCTTTGCAGGCTTGAGATGGAAGGCATCAGTGATTCTCATTGCATCAAACTTGCCCAGGTAGCCGTGGTACTTATTGGACTACTAGTGGACTCTGTGTGGGCTCTCCCAGATTGTCCAAATCTTTAACAAAGACAGGTTTGCCACCCTGCTTTTCGGTTGTTGGCTTTAACGACTTGGCTGTTAAAGCACAGGTCCTGAGGAAAATTGGCTACTTGTTTCTGTTATCCCTAATCTCCTAAAAGCTAGCAAGTCAACTTTTTTTTCAAGTCTGAACATCGCACCTGGAAAACATATTTCTTGGGAAATGGTAGAGGCGGGAAATTGGGATTATGGCGTTGCTCAAATAAAGAAATATACATAGATTGTAAAATTTTAAGTTTTATTACATAAAACATCAACATAGAGGTAGGGTTCAGTAAAATGATTGACAGAGCATATTAAGAAATATTTTTACTGGTTGCTAATGTCCATAAAAGAGGTGGTCAGCAGTAGATGTTCTATCCCAACATGTTTCGCCAGCATTGGCTTCCGTAGGGGATTATCTATAGACCACCAATATCCATACAGCACCCAAAGAGGGCAGCAGGCCAATCCGCAGTAAACGGTGGGGGAGGCTGTGTGTGACCACAGGGGGCATAAAAGGACCAGGTATGCTCAGATATATATAGAGATAAATACAGGGGTGCCAGAGAAAGCTGTAGTAATGAAATCTATATATTGCTGTGTTGCTTTAAATAGCCACTGCAATAACACAGACGTAAAGCACAGTCGCCCCTGCTCTCCAGCTGGAGAGCAGGGGCGACTGTGCTATACGTCTGTGTTATTATTCCTGTTCTGGTGAAAACCCCAAATTTGTCATTTTCTTTTACTTTTGCTCTCTGGTAACTGTAAACAGGACAAAGAGGATGAATTTCTTTAATGGGGACACAGACAGTTATTCTAATCCCACTCTATCTAAGATTAAAATACATTTTGCCTTTAGTTATATGTTGTTAATCTCCTTTTACCTATGGGCTTGCTTTTACCTTATCTAATTTGCTTGCTGGCCACATGGGGAGCTCACCTCTTTCTCTACTCGGACTACACAAAAAGTGTTTACATGTTTATCAGGCCACTATGCTCTGCTTACCCTGAACCACTGACAATCCCTAAACTAGCCATACACCGTTCAGCCTGCTGGCTAACCTAACAGATTCCTCTATCCACACAGTCGAGGTTGATGATCAAATCTTCCTGAGGGTTAAGGCTTGGAGGGAGGGGTTCTGTACTGAGGGTTTAGGCTGAGAGTTGGTTGGGGTCTGTACCGATGAGTTAGGGGGGACTTTCCTGGGGAAGTGTATTTTGAGGGGTTGGGACAATCGTACATGGATAAAAATTCAGCAAGGATTGGGCAAATTTCGATCCATGTATGGGCAGGCTGGTTGTGCAGAAGTCCATTTACTAATCAAATTCTGTACAACCAGCCTGTCAGATTTTTCTCGCTTGTTTAGCACTGCCAGCTATAGCTGGGAATGCTGATAAGTATATCCTGGTGATGGGGATATCGCCCCAATGTCAAAATACAATAACTCAGCAGGGAGGATTCCCCATCCACATTGAGCGTGTGGATGGGAGAGTCAAGTCTTCTTTTTTTTTTTTTTTCGTTCAACCAGCTAGTTAAATGGGGAGAAAAACTGACTCGTCTATGGGCAGGTTTTGTGTTGAAAAGTGATTGATCCAAGGTGACAAATATGCCACTGAACTGAACAGCCATTTGCATTTTCATCCCTCTTCTTTAACAGGGTGCATAATGTGCTTTTTTGCTTTTCAAAGTCTCTTTTTACTACATTAGGTCGACATCAACTAACTCATTCCTGGCAGCTCTCCTCCTGTGCCAGTAAATGCTGTGACAGATGCATGTTCTGGCTAGTGCATGCTGCAACCAGTGCTGCAGACAATAGGTAAAAACACATACAAAGCCAGTGGATTCAAGTGCATAGTGTCCAGGGCTGCAGCAGTTCTCCTCCTCAGTGAGCCAACATTGGGACATGGCAAACCACAGCAGACAAAATACTGGGGTTAGCATTTGACGCCTACAGTTACTGGGTCACTTACCATGCTCCAAGTACTCATGATAGTCATAAGTACTATAGAAGGAGTGAGTAGCTGCTTTTCCTAAAAGTTGCATTTGCATTTTTAGTTTTGCAGCATCTCTGATGTTACACAGTAGGGCGGTCGCCCTACCCCTGCAAGCATCCTTCAAACTCGGGACCCAGTTTTCTCGCTGTGCTATACTTGGCAGTGCTTTGTGCAGTAAACCTGCACTTTTTACTACTGTCACACACTGCCTGTGATGTCAGCTCCTGCTGATTCCCTCTTTCAGTGGATTTTTCCTTTTTAAGCCGAGATGTACGTTCCACTTTACCATTAGAGGATTACACATTCCTTCCTCTAACATGGTGTCTGAGTTGATTTCTAGTAAACCCAAACACTCCAGCAGAAGAAAGAAACTGCAAATTACACCCAGGCGCTACAGCCTTAGTATAAAGGAAAAAAAACACTCTTCAATTCATATCCAGCCACTTTGACCTCGCTGCTCATACAAAATCTCCCAGGAATTGAGTGATGAGAAGAAAAACACACAAACAAGAATGCTGTTGGTAGGGGGGTCACTAGATGGTGCTAGAGCACAGTTAAGGAGCTCATCTGGATGGACTGATATATACAGTATGTTTCTGTGTATATGTATGTATATATATATATATATATATATATATGTATGTATATAATATAAAGGCATGTATCCACAGGGTCCATGAAAAAGGTTTATTGAGCACATAAGGACAAATTAAATGGCTATTTAAAATGATGCTGTGGTAAAAATCTCACTGTAAAGATGACAGTAATAGCATACCGTGAGAATTGCTGGTTAAATAGGCGAGTCCAAGGAAGAGACCAGAAACGGCTGACATTGTACTGCTGTGGTGGTGTTCAGAGACGATCGTTGGCTACACTGAGATACAGTGATATCAGAGCAACCAGCCATTGTACATGTACAACGCCACTGCAGTACAAAGTCACTATAGTGACACTGCACTTGCTCTGGTGACGGTATGTAAAAAATATTTTCTTTTTCTTTTTTTACATACGGTCAAAGAGCAAAGCCATGTCACCACATCATGAATGCTTATTACAGTGATTGAAACTGTACCATGTGATCACTGTGACCAATCAGAGATCACAGTAGTAAGCGGTGCCATCATGAAGATATTGTTTACTACTAGACATGTGATCGCTGTGATTTGACATAGAGATCACATGGTACCAGGGCCCATCACGGCCCAGTACTCCGATCTGTGATCTGCTGTGTCTGGTGGACAAAACCGCAAAGGATCACAAGGCTGTACACCCCCCGGAGGGGGGGGGAAAGCGTTTCTTGGAGGACGTACCAGTCTGCCCTACCAGAACAATGCTTGTACCGCCTGGCCATTTATATGCGGTGAAGCGGTTAAGCATACACCATGGTAAACTATCACATTATTCCTCTGTTTTAATCCTCCAGTATACTAGGCCTAGTACAAAAGTTCCCCCTTGGGACATTTCATTCCTATTGACGTGTAGCACATTTTAGTTTCATTGCTTTATCAACTGGAGAGACCAAGCAGTTGAATTTTAGGTTGGTCTATTGTCTTGTTTGGTAGCCAACCTGTTATGTACCTGTTTTTATTTCTCTGAGCCGGGAAAGGCTCTGTTCTGTAACTTTCTTACTTCTTTGAAAATACCAATAAAGAGAATAAAAAAGAAAAAAAAGCATACATCTTAGTTTTAGGAGTCTTTATTAACATGCAATGTCATCATGGAGTAAACCTTATTTTTGAGGTTATGTTAATCTCATATCATCTAAGCGGAGGTGGCCTTTAGTGTCAGATTTCAACATATCTAGCAGGGCGGGAGACAGCATGGCCTGTGACCACACAGTGTATGATGAAAAAAAAAACTTCTACTAAAATGATTTAAGGAAGTGAATTGTGGAAAAACAGGGTTAAAAATTTGGTAGTCCGTTCAAACATTGTCATTTAAAAATATTTATGGATCCTCTGTCCTTCATGTGTGCTCTCTATGCGTGTTCAGTTTTGCTGAGCGTGCTTTTTGTTTTTAGCATTTTTTTATTCTTCACACCAATAAACAAAATGGTTTCTGACAGCAATTTTTTAATAAGGCATCAATTTAGTCACATAAACTAGTTTGCTTTTTCAAGGTGTATTTTTGATCAAATGAAAAGCTCTTTATCTGCTTTTACCTACATATGACCTTGATGGAAGTATTCAATTTTCCTTCTTTGTTGCCTGCTTGGTATTATTCATGCACGTTTCGCCCTCTGCTGTTCACCAGAAGAACTCGTACATTACATTTTATTGTCATAGCTTGTCTTACTACCATGTATGCATTATACTAAACACCCATTTTTTAATACATGTTTAGAGACTTGTTTATGATATTTACGTTTTTCAGCCTAGCTTAGCTGTGTAGTGAAGTAATATATTCCTCAGATATTTGATATTTAGTTATTACAATGATGATATAAGTTATGTTTCCGCAGCAACACTCAAATTCTCCAGAGAGTGCATTTTATTTAACTTCCAACACAGAACAAAGTCCAATACTTGCACAGATGACAATGAATCCAACAGAATATATATAATTCAGAGTCCCATTTCTCCTAGATCAATTCTAGACCTGTGCCTTCCTATCCATGCAGAGTGACAAGACTGACTGAATGCCAGCTTGAATGTCTCAAATACTGGTCTGACACGGGGGGGTTCTGCCAGGTCAACCAAATGTTTCCATGAATGAATACCCCCTCAAGTCTAATTACCATCAATAAATACTTCTCAGGTCCTAAACAATATACCCTTTGAAATGTTCAATTAAGTTAACAGGCCACCTCACACACCTAGGTAGGCTTGCATAAGATTAGCCCATCAGAGTCATTATCTGTCCCCTCTGATATGTGTAGTAAACCTTGTTTGGCCACTAACCCCTTTGATCAACAAACACCCTTTGATATGTGTAATCTTGAATGCCTGTATGTAACACATATATATTGTGCCATACATAGAACACAAATAAAATACATACACATGTATATTAATATTACAACCAGCTGCCTGATCTTTAAGTGCATATTCTTCTTTATTAGAACATAATCGGATGTATTCTCCTAGAATTTTTATACCTACCCATTTTTTCTAACTGTAGATGGGTATAAAACTGGGTCACAAACCATTTGGATGTACTACAGTGTTTTAAAATTTGTAGAAGCTGCTAGCGATGGTCACAATTGAATCTGGCAGGCTGGTTGTATTCAAGTTGATCGATCTATTCAAAAGTTTGAATCTCAGCAAGTTCCTACTAAACCAACCTAAGCCCTATGTTCCAACAGCTCATCCTCTGTTTGTATTGAGCAGGGTTTGAGCAGCAGTGTTATGTTGATGTGGGCACAACATTGTCTCCTTAAAGAAATACTATACTGAGGATAAAAAGGGAAGCTGTGGAGGTCCTTCAGAAAATGTAAGTTGCCTGGCTTTCTGGCCTCAATACTTATGAGTCACAAAAAAGCCAAAACTTCTTATATACCCGGTACATGTTTGTTTTTGTACATTTAAATTTACGTCTGTATATTTTAAAAAACATTGAAGTGTTTCTAACGGTTGAAGTTTTTTTTACCTTCAGTATGCAGCCACCCCCCTAATACTTGCCTGATCGAATCCAGCCATGTAAACGAGAGCGGCTGCTTTCTGTTCTCCGACTCCTCATTGGCTGAATGACCGCAGCAAGAGCAATTGGCTGTCAATCTCAGCCAGTGTGAAGGGTGCGGGTTCTGTGTGTGTATTATGGACTCGGGAGGGGGCACACATGAGTTCCCCTTAGAGCAAGCGGCTTGCTATGGGGACACTCATATCCCTTTAAAGCCCAACTGAACTTTCAGGTATAAGACTGCTAAATATATTTCCAGGTGCATGAAAACAAAAGATGTGCAAAGTCTTACAGTTTATTTGCTTTAGAAAGTAGCCACAGAGTCGAAAAGCCTGTCTGCTGCTGCCATGCTGCTAAAAAGGATGTTTTCTATTTGTGTGGAAGCATGGCCTTTCTTCAAAAGTTCAACATGCCCCCCTGCTGAGTTGGAGCTAGAGCCCTTCAATCAGTGTCAGGTTGTTGCTGAGCTATAGGTCTGATGCAGAGAATCTCAGACCACTGCTTCCACACAGAGAACAAGGGTCCCTCTCCCCAGCATTCTGGCAGGGTGACTGGCTTTTCTACTCAGGCAGTATGGTTGCCTTCTATAGAACACAGACGGTAAGACTTTGCACACTTTTTGTTTTGTTGCGCCTGGAATGTATTTAGCAGATTTCATCTGTAAGTTCAGTTGGGCTTTAGGATCAGCATAACAGCCGGGCATTTAGCATTGACAAAAGGAGAGTTTATTTAACAAAGGCAGTTTTCACAAGTTTTTTAAAGTAGAAATATTTATGTCCACGTTCCACTCTCACCCCACAGCCGTTTTGTGTGGAATTTCTTCCGACTGGAGAATGAGCACCTGAATAACTGTGGTGAGTTCCGCGCCGTGCGCGACATCTCTGTGGCACCGATGAATGCCGATGACCAAACACTGCTGGAGCAGATGATGGATCAGGACGATGGAGTGAAGAACAGAGCCAAAAGCAAGATATGGAAGCGCAGCCAGAGTATCTCTCTCCGTATACCACGCTTGTCCTCCCAGTGAGTGATACCTGTTAACTGTGTAATAAATAACTAATGTATTTGTATCTAAGTACTGAACAGATGCCAGGAGCCAGATATTTAGTACACCTAATAAAGTCCATACGGCATCTAGAGTTTTCTGCTTTCAACAAGGAAACTATGAGCTTTTATTTATTTAATATATTTTCAACCTGTACTAAAGAACAAGTTCACTGCAAGGCACACACATATGCTGCATCTAGAGATCAGTGCTTGTCAGTCTTGTGGAGCCTGATAGGATTCAGGACAAAGAGATAGGAATGTTTGCTGAAGTACGTTCTAGTGAGCAGTCTGTATGTAACACTGATATAGTGTGTTCAATGATGCGCTATATTGCCACCTACCTACAGTATAAGCTAAAAGTAGTTGGACACCCCTCCACATTGAGTGCAGGTGTTTCCAGTTAAGGGTACTTGCCTGTTCAACTGCATGCAAAGACCTCAAAATTTTGCTAGCAAAATACTTATAACCCCCAAACATTATATGTGTGTGTGTGTGTGTATATGTATGTGTGTGTATATATGTATATGTATGTATATATATATATATACACACACACAGTGGGTACGGAAAGTATTCAGACCCCCTTAAATTTTTCACTCTGTTATATTGCAGCCATTTTCTAAAATCATTTAAGTTCATTTTTTTTCCTCATTAATGTACACACAGCACCCCATATTGACACAGAATTTTTGACATTTTTGCAGATTTATTAAAAAAGAAAAACTGAAATATCACATGGTCCTAAGTATTCAGACCTTTTGCTCAGTAGTTAGTAGAAGCACCCTTTTGATCTAATACAGCCATGAGTCTTTTTGGGAAAGATGCAAAAGTTTTTGGGGATCCTCAACCATTCCTCCTTGCAGAACCTCTCCAGTTCTGTCAGGTTGGATGGTAAACGTTGGTGGACAGCCATTTTATGGTCTTTCCAAAGATGCTAAATTGGGTTTAAGTCAGGGCTCTGGCTGGGCCATTCAAGAACAGTCACGGAGTTGTTGTGAAGCCACTCCTTCCTTATTTTAGCTGTGTGCTTAGGGTCATTGTCTTGTTGGAAGGTAAACCTTCGGCCCAGTCTGAGGTCCTGAGCACTCTGGAGAAGGTTTTTGTCCAGGATATCCCTGTACTTGGCAGCATTCATCTTTCCCTCGGTTGCAACCAGTCGTCCTATCGCTGCAGCTGAAAAACACTCCCACAGCATGATGCTGCCACCACCATGCTTCACTGTTGGGACTGTATTGGACAGGTGATGAACAGTGCCTGGTTTTCTCCACATTTACCGCTTAGAATTGGGGCCAAAAAGTTCTATCTTGGTCTCATCAGACCAGACAATCTTATTTCTCACCATCTTGGAGTCCTTCAGGTGTTTTTTTTTAGCAAACTCCATGCAGGCTTTCATGTGTCTTGCACTGAGGAGAGGCTTCTGTCGGGCCATTCTGCCATACAGCCCCGACTGGTGGAGGGCTGCAGTGATGGTTGACTTTGTACAACTTTCTCCCATCTCCTGACTGCATTTCTGGAGCTCAGCCACAGTGATCTTTGGGTTCTTCTTTACCTCTCTCACCAAGGCTCTTCTCCCCCGATAGCTAAGTTTGGCCGGACGGCCAGCTCTAAGAAGGGTTCTGGTCATCCCAAACATCTTCCATTTAAGGATTATGGAGGCCACTGTGCTCTTAAGAACCTTAAGTGCAGCAGAAATGTTTTTGTAACCTTGGCCAGATCTGTACCTTGCCACAATTCTGTCTCTGAGCTCTTCAGGCAGTTCCTTTGACCTCATGATTCTCATTTGCTCTGACATGCACTGTGAGCTGTAAGGTCTTATATAGACAGGTGTGTGGCTTTCCTAATCAAGTCCAATCAGTATAATCAAACACAGCTGGACTCAAATTAAGGTGTAGAACCATCTCAAGGATGATCAGAAGAAATGGACAGCACCTGAGTTAAATATGAGTGTCACAGCAAAGGGTCTGAATACTTAGGACCAGGTGATATTTCAGTTTTTATTTTTTAATAAATCTGCCAAAATGTCAACAATTCTGTGTTTTTCTGTCAATATGGGGTGCTCTGTGTACATTAATGAGGAAAAAAATGAACATAAATGATTTCAGCAAATGGCTGCAATATAACAAAGAGTGAAAAATTGAAAGGGGGTCTGAATACTTTCCGTACCCACTGTTTATGTATATGTGTCACAATTTATTTGACAAATAATACAATTTAATGAATTTTTTTGCACACAAACACAATACAATACACAATTGTTTGATAAAATATAACAGATGAGGTTACGCAGAATAGATAGATACCCAACATGTCACACTTTAAAATTGCATATGTCTATGAAATGGCGCCAAATCACAGTACTTAAAATTCTTTATAGGCGACGCTTTAAACATTTTTTACAGGTTACCAGTTTAGATTTGGAGGAGGTCTGGCACTAGAATTCTTGCTCTGATGTTCACAACTATACTTCATGTGTGGTGCAATCACCGTTTACATATGTGTGTAAGATTTGTGCATTAGCGCGGGGGGGGGCGCTTTCATTGTTTTTTAAATAATTTTTTTGTGTAAAAACACTTTCTTGTAAAAATTGTATTAACTTTATTGCTATCACAATGAATGAACAACATCTCTTGTGACAGCATGGGCCCTGGCAGGTCCTCTTTATGGAGAGATCTGGGGTCTATTGGACCCCAAATCTCTCCTCTGGCCACCAATGCAGTTGATCAGACACAGATCGGTCCGATCGCCTGCTTTCCTGGCCGCTAACGGAACCAGAAGGGACAAAATACTTGTTTCCGGGGTCACAAAGCAGGAGGAACGTCTGTTACACTCTCTCTTTATGCCGTGCATCCGTCGTCACCAGCCGCAGCGCTTCCAGACTCTCCGATCAGACAGGAGAGCCTGGGGACCCCCCTTCCACCGCCTGCATAAGTGACCGAGTGGCTAAACCACTCAAATAATTTCTTCCCTGCAGGGAATCGCCGCCTGAAAATTCTAATACTGGGATGATGCCTGTACCTACAGGCATCGTCCCAGTATAACAATTGCAAACCAAGGACGTCCAATGACGGCTGGTTAAACAAAAGAGATCTTTGTAATCTTAGTAACAGTTTGAGCATGGCTACACCCCTGTGCACAAAGCCAGGTCCATGGAAACCTAGTATGAGGGAGTTTATTGTGGAGAAACTTAAGTGGTCTGGACAGATCCTTGACTCCAAACCTAATCAATATCTGACTTCACAAATGTCTGTTATAATCACAAAAGGGGAGCCATCTCCATATTACTGTCTAGCAAGCATTTATAGGTGTGATGGTCAGACGTTAAGAAACCTTTGGCCATATAGGTGGGGAATTTACTAAAACTAGAGCCGAAAAAATCTGGAGCAGCTGTTCTTCGTAACCAATCGGCGTCTAAACTCTGCTCGTTCAGTTAGGGCCCTTTCACACGTATGGATCCCGTGAGGATCCGTTCCTTTAACATCCGCTTGCTCAGCGGGGATCGCTCCGTTGATCCCCGCTGAGCCGGCGGATGACTAGCCGAGATGGACCAGTCAGATCACCGCTCTCCTCTATGGCGGGATCGGATGAGCACGGACCGTCTGTCCGTGTTCATCCGATCCGCAGACGGATGCAAAAAATAGGATTTTCCTCCGTCTGCAGAAACGGAGCATAGCGAAGACTGATGAGATCGAATGTCAGCGGATGTTCATCCACTGACGTCCGCTATCCCGTAGGGATAAATGTATGTCCGTTTTTCATCTGAAAACGGATGGATGAAAAATGGACATACGGTCTGCATGTGTGAAAGGGCCCTTAAGCTTTGAAAATGAATCACAAGCTGATTGGTTCCCATGCACAGCTGCTTCATATTCTGGCTGCTCCAGTCTTAAGCCTCATACACACTATTGGATTTTCTGCAGATTTTTGTCTTCAGATTTACCAAAACCATGTAGTGCAAGGGCCTGCCTGATTGCATATAAATTTAAATTCTAAAGCCCTGTACACACGATCGGATTTCCTATGGTTTTTAAACCGATGGATTTTTCCATCGGAAAACCGATGAAGCTGACTTCCATCAGTCTTGCCCACACACCATCAGTCAAAAAACCGACCGTTCCAAACGTGGTGACGTAAAACACTCCGATGAGCCGAGAAAAATGAAGTTCAATGCTTCTGAGCATGCGTCGACTTGATTCTGAGCATGCGTGGGTTTTTTAACCGATGGACTTGACCATAGACGATCGGAATTTACCATCGGTTTTTGATCCATCTGAAAATTTTAAAACAAGTTCTATTTTTTAAAACCGATGGGTCCCATACATGATCGGTTTGTCTGATGAAAACAATCCATCGAACGGTTTTCATCGGTAAAACCGATCGTGTGTACAGGGCTTTAAGGTTTGACCTCCATATTATATGGTTTTGGTAAATCTGAATACAAAAATATGCAGAAAATCTAATAGTGTGTATGGGGCCTTAGTAAGTTCCCCTCATAGTGTCTATAAAGTTAATTCTTGCATTGTATAGCTTATGTTATGTTCTTCATTCTATAGGAGCAAGGCTCGTGATGCCAAGGTCCTGATTGATGACACTGATGATGAAGCCAACACATGAGGCACTCGTTGCTTTTACCCTTCACTCTCTTCGACCATCTCCACCAAGCTTTCATCCCCACTTCAGGCTTCTTTCTGTCCACTCACCAAACCCCTTTATTACAGGGCTGTCCTTCTGTGCGCTTGCCAACTCTTCATTAAGTGATTTGCCTGCCCCCTTCTTCCAAACCCATGGACAGATGTAAACAAAGAAGCCAAGGAATGACCTCTACACTCAAGGCTGCTTAGATGGAGTTAGAATATTAAAGGGTGATCATAATCTCCCATCTGCTGATTTGTCCCACCTTTCTGCTTACCTGACTTCAGACAGACTTGATTTAATTGATCTCTATCGCTGTGATGCCACACACAACACCCTGTGCTGGGTTTGTTTTATTCACAGCTGATTTTTTTTTTTTTTTTTTTTACATACTCTTTTCATTGCCCTTACCCTTGACATCCCCATTCATGCATTTTTTTTGCAGAGCATTATGGACATTTTTTGTTCCCACCCCCCAGCAGTGCTGGAAGGGGTCCCAATTAAAAAGGGGCTGGGGGAGTGACTGAGCTTTGAGGGATTAACTTCCCTACATTTAAACCTTCATCAATTCATTGTTTTAAACCAAAGTTTTGTTTGCTCTTTCTCCATCCTATCTTCTCTCTGATCTTTCCGATCTTCTTGCTGGATGTGTTCAATTCTCTATGCTCATCTTAGTGGTGTGCAGCCACACCATAATCTGACAGAAGCCAGTCCTGCCAAGGGCCTGTATTCTGCTCTTTGTAAGAGCTGAGCACTCCATTCCATAGCCTCAATAGCCTGCACTGGGAGAGCTGTGCCTAACCATTCCCCTACTGAGTACTGTTGGCCACAGGGGTAAATGGTTCACAGACCCTCCCACAGCAGAGTGGGTTAAGTTAAAGCTCTCCCCTTTTACTGCCAGATATGACATGTCAACATTGCACATTGAGGTGCAATGTATGTCTCAAGTATTCTCTATGACTTCTGTGAGAGCAGGCTCATACACGGCTGTCAGCTGTCTCATTGCTGCCTTTCTGGGTTCTACCCACATTTGCCAGCAGACCCTCCCACAAGGGCTGACAATAGGGAACCAGTCTTAATACCCCTCCCTCCATACCCAGCACTGCAGTAGATGCACAATGCAGTTATTGGGAAGAGGGCAGCATAGTACTAACGTCATTCATTCTCGAAAGACAATGTTGGCTTTAAAGAGTCCATCCTCACCTTCTCCATGAGACAGGTATAGATGTTATAACGGAGCTGCCCTCTCTCACACACCTGTCTGCTTTCTCCAGTTAGTGCAAGGACAATCTTATGAAATAGACCTCCGCTAGGTGACAACGTACCTCTACAAGAGTCTGCCTCTCTCAGCACTGCCCTGGCTTCAGTTCTTTGACGGGCACGAGTCAAAGGGCCATGCTGAGAGATCTCGAGGTTTGTGGCCACTGCTTTGTCTTAGCTGTTGCTGTACATGTGCATTGCTGTTCAGCTTGGCTTCCTATGTCTGTGTGCATGCTTTTGTCCTTCCTTCCGTGCCATGGGGGGAATCATTTGTATTTTTAAAACCGAGCTCAACTGTTGTGTATAGGGAGTGGGCACCAGTTGCTTTTAAAGCCGGATATGCTGTAATAGAAAGGAACTGCACATCAAGACTGACATTATACCTGTTTCAACATCTACAGTAACAATCAATAACTCCTATGTCTGCTTAAAACCAATTTGTTTGTTATTAGGAATATGCAAAATGAACTTACAGCAAGGGACTCTTCAATTGTATTGTGAAGGCAACCATTTTGAAACCTTGACCAATGTCATATAAAATGGCTTACTATGAGCTAGGGAGCTGATGAACAACATTGTAGTTCATCCTACAAAATGGCTGACTTCAAATTGTATTGGTAAACTTCTTACAGGGCTTAGGAGCCACATCGTTTACTGTCGGATTTGTATATAGTTAGTAATCTAGCCAACTCGGGCTTTGATACTTACATTCCCTAAATATGTCTCAGCTGTTTACTTGGCAAACATTGCTGTAATAGGAGAAATACCGGAAGTATGGCCACTTATAAGCTGAGATCAAATAGCACCTTCCTGGTATGCAGCTGTAACTTCAGTCTTTTGCTGGTACTGCTGTGAACAGTCTTTATAATGCGATTACTTGCAACAGGATCGCTCACATCAGTAGAGAGAACAGACACGGCCTACAGGAGCTCCCTCCCTGCCTCAGAGCTGGCTCAAGCTTTGTAGCTGTGATGTAACAAACGTGCTCTTCTTGTGTAAGACGTGATGTAAGGCTGTACAGCAAGGGAATCCTACCTGGACGAGGGACGTGGAAAAACAGGGAATAAAGAGGAAATTATAGCACACTCCGTCCCTCCCTGCTCCCCTCTCCAGCTGTCTGTCCCCACTGTGAAGCTCTCTTCCTGCTAGATGTCTTCAGTATCAGCACTGTGACTTGTTGGTGCATTCCTATCTTGTGTCCCTACACCTCACATCTAGTCTTATTTCATTTCTCTTCCTTCCACACACCTCATGCTTGCTCCTTCCCTTCCTTCTCTCCAAGCTTGTCCTCTAAAAGAGAGCACAGGCTGAAACTTGCTTGCTCTTCTCTGTGACTGTGCAGATAGATTTTTGTTCCCTTTTGATGGATATAAGAGTACATTTTTTTTTAATACTGTGGAGTACTTTCTGGTCAGTAGGAAAAAATTTGGCACAAAGTGCTTCTGGTTTGTAGATTGTATAAAAAAAAAAAAAAAAAAAACATTTATGTGGCTTTATGTGTTTATTATTTTTTTTGTTTGTCTTTTTCGTAAAAGAAAAAAAAAAGGAAAATAGATTCTGCTGTCTGTTGATTTATTTGGCTAGCAAAATATGCCTGCGATAAATAAATGGCACAATGACACACCACCATGCATTGTGGTACCCTGCATCAGCAGAAATGGTGCAGGTGCATTTTTAAGTCTGCTGTGTATTGTCAGCGCAAATAAATGGGCTGCCTTAATGCAACATGCATGTGTTAAAGCTGTATTAAACCCAAAAATGTAATCCATTGCACCTCACCAATTGTTAAATGTGGTGGCTGCATCAGTTTTCTTTAAGGGTTTTTTTTCCCTTTGTTTTCACCTTGGGATCTGGCCAGTAACATTCCTCTTGTATACTAATAACAGATCAGCGCTGTTCCAAGCCTGCAGTATCATTCTCCCATGTTTACACTCTGTATTTAGGTGCTGACAGAAATATAGCACATTTAACATGACATGCAGATACTACCACACACACACACACACACACACACACACACACACTGTATTCAACTCCAATGTAAGGTAAATGAAAGACAGGTTCCAGCACAAATCCTAGCCGATCCGTTGTGCCCCTCTGACATGTTTTACCCACATTGGGCCTCGTGTGTCTGTTCAGCAGCGATCGCCGCGGGTCAATCGCTGGCTGTGTGGACAGCTGCGAATATCTGCAGCCGCTAGTGACCTGTCATTATAGTGAGTGGGGCCGGCAGCCACACCTAGCTGCTCACTGCCGCAACTGGAATCAGAAGACTTCTGCCACTGCAGTTCTCACGGGCCTAAGTTGCCAGTGTGAATGTAGCCTTGGAGTGCCCCCACTCTGGATGAATGAGAACAGGGGGCACTTATGGACAGCAGCATTGTCAGTCTGGTGAAGGGGGTGTTGGATGTAGCAGATTTAAATATACTAATAGATTGAAGCCAAACTTTATAAGCAGTTACAGCAAACAGTTTTTCCTTTTGGAGCAAAGGTTTTACATCAATAAAAGCTGATCATTGTAAGCACTCCACCTCTGATAGTGTTAACTGGTTTGTCTCCTCTATAACTGTTACATTTTGCTGGAGAGCTTGTTCTTTTGATAAACAGACTTAGTGGCCAGATCACCAGATTAAAATAGAGTAAAGAAAGCCTTAAAAAGAAAATGAATGCAGTCATCGCATCCAAGAAATGGTAAGTTGCAATATATAATGTTTTCTTTTTGGTTTAATGCCACTTTAACTCGCCACATGCAACTGCACTAGTGTGAATGGGCCTTGGAGGTTTTATTTTGTGTATCACTGAAATATCACATGAATGCTTGCTTTTAATTTTTTTGCGGAATGTTTTATTTAAAACTAAATTTACAAAGATTAGCACTGCTTCTGGCTGATAATAGGCAGGTGCTGTGAGGTTAGCAGAGCAGAAAACCTAATTTTATGGTGTAGATAAAATATTACTTTGTGAGCTAAAAATACCAGTTCATGAGCAATAGTTTTTCAGTGGTTAAATAAGAATGCTCTGCCTTTTAAAATTGCCATTATGTTTTTAAATTGAAAAATTTGATGAGAACTTGTGTTCAGGAGGAGCTATTTTAAAGACAACCATGACCTTGGTGTGGTGGTAACAATGAAACACACAGATATTGGTTGGAAATTGGAGACTTGTTTCCAGTTAGTATTTTATTGCCCACTGTATATAACAGGTGTCCCTGAGTATTGAGAGGATTGGTGGAGATCTTGTAAATTACAGTTAACCAAGTGTTATCACTTTTAATGCTGGTTACTATAATGTTTGACCAAAATGTTATTTGGAAATGTTTGGTCTGATTGAGACACGTAGACAGGTCTCTATCCTTTAGTTCCTCTTCAATATAACCCTTCATGCTGATGACTGTTACATGGAGAAATTAATTCTAACTGGTAAAATAGCATGGTCCCAATAAACCAATAAGTATAAAATGGTTGTTCCAAAATACCGGATTTCACCTGCATGTAAAAATGCAATATTTAATTGTGGACTACTTTCTAAAGAAAACCTGGCAATTGCTGGATGTAGTATCTCTTGTAACTACACTGAGGGCTCCCTGACAAATGTGACGACTTGTTTTACTGGAGGTCTCTTTGTTGTCTAAAGTCGGCCATACAGTAGGATTTTTTTTTTTGGTTCAGCATGCAGGACAAAATCCTCCTCTTGTGCTATACAGTAGAGGTCCCCAACCCCCGGGCCGAGGACTGGTACCAGTCAGTGGCCTGTTAAGCAGCCTGTCGTCACACAGCAGAAGGTGAGTCCTGTCACAGACCGCTGGCTATTTACCAGCCTGTGTCTATTCTCTCATGTCTCCTGACCGTCTGCCAATTTCAGCCTATTAGCAAGGCAGGGGGCGGGAGAAGCTGCAGATCAGGACAGAGTGCGGGAGACTTTTCATAATAAGAAGCGGGAAATAACCCGCTTTTAGTTTGGCAGCTCCCGCTCTCTGTCCTGATTATGTCGGGAGACATGAGAGAATAGGCACAGGCTGCTGCCGTTGCTCTGTCAAAGGTAAGACCGTGCAGGGGGAGGCAGAGATTAAAAGGGGCACTGTACTTTTAAAGTAGAAGTTGGGGGGGGTTGGGCATGACTGCATGGAGGACTGTGATGGGGGCGGCATGACTGCAGGGAGGACTGTGATGGGGGCGGCATGACTGCAGGGAGGACTGTGATGGGGGCGGCATGACTGCAGGGAGGACTGTGATGGGGGCGGCATGACTGCAGGGAGGACTGTGTTGGGGGCGGCATGACTGCAGGGAGGACTGTGATGGGGGCGGCATGACTGCAGGGAGGACTGTGATGGGGGCGGTATGACTGCAGGGAGGACTGTGATGGGGGCGGCATGACTGCAGGGAGAACTGTGATGGGGGCGGCATGACTGCAGGGAGGACTGTGATGGGGGCGGCATGACTGCAGGGAGGACTGTGATGGGGGCGGCATGACTGCAGGGAGAACTGTGATGGGGGCGGCATGACTGCAGGGAGGACTGTGATGGGGGCGGCATGACTGCAGGGAGGACTGTGATGGGGGCGGCATGACTGCAGGGAGGACTGTGATGGGGGCGGCATGACTGCAGGGAGGACTGTGATGGGGGCGGCATGACTGCAGGGAGGACTGTGATGGGGGCGGCATGACTGCAGGGAGGACTGTGATGGGGGCGGCATGACTGCAGGGAGGACTGTGATGGGGGCGGCATGACTGCAGGGAGGACTGTGATGGGGGCGGCATGACTGCAGGGAGGACTGTGATGGGGGCGGCATGACTGCAGGGAGGACTGTGATATATAGAACTGTACTGTAAAGGGGGACTGTAATCATTCCAGTGCTGTCTCCCCTTTACAGTGAGAGGAAAAAAGTATTTGATCCCTTGCTGATTTTCTACGTTTCCCACTGACAAAGAAATAATCAGTCCTATAATTTTAATGGTTTATTTTTACAGTGAGAGAGAGAATAACAACAAAAAAAAATCCAGAAAAACGAATTTCAAAAAGTTATCAATTGATTTGCATTTTAATGAGTGAAATAAGTATTTTGACCCCTTTGCAAAACATGACTTGGTGGCAAAACCTTGTTGGCAATCAGAGGTCAGATGTTCTCGTAGTTGGCCACCAGGTTTGCACACATCTCAGGAGGGATTTTGTCCCACTCCTCTTTGCAGATCTTCTCCAAGTCTTTAGGGTTTCGAGGCTGACGTTTGGTAACTCGAACCTTCAGCTCGCTCCACATATTTTCTATGGGATTAAGGTCTGGAGACTGGCTAGTCCACTCCAGGACTCTAATGTGCTTTTTCTTCAGACACTCCTTTGTTGCCTTGACCATGTGTTTTGGGTCATTGTCATGCTGGAATACCCCTCCATGACCCATTTAAATGCCCTGGCTGAGGGAAGGAGGTTCTCATCCAAGATTTGACGGTACATGACCCCGTCTATTGTCCCTTTTGATGCAGTGAAGTTGTCCTGTCCCCCTACCAGAAAAACACCCCCAACGCATAATGTTTCCACCTCCATAGGCAGCATTACTCCTCCTCCAAATACGGTGAGTTGAGTTGATGCCAAAGAGCTTGATTTTGGTCTCATCTGATCACAACACTTTCACCCAGTTCTCCTCTGAATCATTCAGATGTTCATGAACGACCTTCAGACAGGCCTGTACTTGTGCTTTTTTGAGCAGGGGGACCTGGCGGGCGCTGCAGGATTTCAGTCCTTCACGGCGTAGTGTTACCAATTGTTTTCTTGGGGACTATGGTCCCAGCCACCTTGAGATCGTTGACAAGATTCTCCCGGGCAGTTCTGGGCTTATTCCTCACTGTTCTCATAATCCATTGAAACGCCACAAGGCGAGCACTTGCATGGACCTGTAGACCAAGGGAGATTGACAGTTATTTTGCGTTTCTTCCATTTGCGAATAATCGCACTAACTGTTGTCACCCTCCCACCAAATGCTTGGCGATGGTCTTGTAGCCCATTCCAGCCTTGTGTAGGTCTACAATCTTGTCCCTGACATCCTTGGACAGCTCTTTGGTCTTGACCATGGTGGAGAGATTGGAATCTGATTGATTGCTTTTGTGGACAGGTGTTTTCTTTACAGGTAACAAGCTGAGATTAGGAGCACTCCCTTTAAGTTAAAGGGGTTGTAAAGGTTTGCTTTATATTTTCTAAATAGGTTTCTTTAAGCTAGTGCATTGTTGGTTCACTTACCTTTTCCTTTAATTTCCCTTCTAAATGTTTTGTTTTTTTTCTTTGTCTGAATTTCTCACTTCCTGTTTCTCCTCAGTAAGCTTGCCACCATCATCCGAGCTGGGGTTAGTCAGCCAGAACAGCTTACTGAGGAGGAACAGGAAGTGAGAAATTCAGACAAAGAAAACAAAGAAAAAAAACATTTAGAAGGGAAATCGAAGGAAAAGATAAGTGAACCAACAATGCACTAGCTTAAAGGAACCCATTTGGAAAATAAACAAACCTTTACAACCCCTTTTAAGAGTGCTCCTAATCTCAGCTTGTTACCTGTAAAGAAGACACCTGGGAGAAAATAATTTTTTAAATGTGTTTTTCTGGGTATTTTTGTTCTGTTTCTCACTGTTAAAATAAACTTGCCATTAAATTTATTAACTGATCATTTCTTTGTCAGTGTGCAAAATCAGCAGGGGATCAAATGCCTTTTTCCCCTCCCTGTACATCACAGCTCCTTTGCAGTGCAGGGGCGGCTGTGAGGCTCCATGAACCGCCTTCCCAATCCACCACCCCCCAGCCCCTGAAAAAATTGACTACACCAAAAGCCGTCCCTGGTGCCAAAAAAGTTGGGGACTGCTGCTATACAGCACAGATGGATAAATCTGCAGTGCCAAAACCAACCAAAATGTGCGCAGTATATGGCCAGTTTTTGTTTTGGATTTTTCCTTCATAATCATGTGACTAAGGTTGATATTGACAGTTCTTGCAATTAAGAGTATACAGTGCATTAGACTGAAATTCAGAACACATTTTGAAATAGTAAAAATGAATGCTAACCACCTGAGGCATTGTATACAAAGCAGCGCAGCTGCTTGTGTTTGAAAGCTACAGGTTTTGTTTGATCTGCTTTTCTTCCAATGAAAATAAAACACATTTCCAAGAGGACACGCTGAGTTTGGAGAAATGCAAAGCTGGTAAAATGCAGCCTCCAGAACACTCATCCACATTGTAAATGGGAATCTTCTGACCTCTGTGTGCCTAAAATGTAGGTAAATATTGCCTATGTACACGTGTCCTTATTGCTGCACAAGTATCATAGCCACTGCATATACTTTCATTTAATAACATCAGCAACAATACAAACAATAGTTATATGCGATACAATACAAGCTTTCTTTAAAAATTTCCTTTCCTGTCCTGAGTGATTCCTGTCTACTGGCCATCTCGTTCCACAACATCCTAGATTCCTGCATGCTTTTCAGCTTCTACTTTGCTTCTTACTTTCAGTTCTTAAGGACTACATATCCCATGGTACCTTGCTGCCTGCAAGCAGTGATTCCAATACTGACTCCACCTCCTGAAACTCTTCCTCTCAGTACCTCTGTAGTTCAGCATGCAGGCTCTGTGAAATCTGTGGCACAGCAGTGCCTATTCATACTACATAGTAGTGGTGCAACGGATCGGTGGTGATCCGAACGGGTCACCCTGTTCGGATCGGATCACCACGCGATCCGTGGAGCGCTCCAGAGCCTCGGCCATAGGAAAGGCCGCGGCTTCGGCCTAGCTCCGGAGCGGCGGGCATCTTGGTACACCCGGCGGCGCCGCTGTAATGACGTTTCGTTGCCGCCATCTTGCTCCACTCACACTCCTGCACAGTAATGATAGTAAGAAGGGGCCAAGCGGACATCTTGTTACACCCAACGTAGTTTTACATTTTACAGTTATTTTCAACACAAAATGGAGTTTATATGCTTAAATACATTATTTGTAAATCCAACAGACTGTTTACATGTTAAATTTTAAAAGCAGCAGCAAACCTGCTGACCTTGCATGCTTGCTAATGTGACAGAACACCTCTGATTTTCACATTTAGGCCTCATGCCCACTGGCGTTTTTACAGCTGCGTTTTTGAGCGTTTTTTACAGCTTAAAAACGCCTGTCCATGTTATTGTAAATATTTTTTTTTTTTTTTTTTTGAAAAAAAAAAAAAAAACGTCGGAGCTAAAAACGCGACCGCGCGTTAGTGCGCGTTTTTTGCGCGTTAGTGCGCGTTTTTGCGCGTTTTTTGACGCTCGCGTTTTTTCCTGCCTAGTTCTGACGCTGAGGAACGCACTGGCCCTGGGTTTTTTTTACAGCTTACAAACGCCTATGCTCTTTACAGCTCAAAAACGCCTAGGTGGGCGTGAAGCTATAGACTAACATGGACAGGCGTTTTTAAGCTGTAAAAAACGCTCAAAAACGCGGCTGAAAAAACACCCGTGGGCATGAGGCCTTAACATTTAGTTAAATGTGAAAATCAGAGGTGTTCTGTCACATTAACAGCCATGTAAGGTCAGCAGGTTTGCTGCTGCTTTTAAAATGTAACATGTAAACAGTCTGTTGGATTTACAAATAATGTATTTAAGCATATAAACTCCATTTTGTGTTGAAAATAACTGAAATTTAAAACTCCGGTGGGGGTAACAAGATTTGTGTTTGGTTTTGTTTTGCCGATCCAAAAATGATCCGATCCGTG
Organism: Rana muscosa; assembly: GCA_029206835.1. Taxonomy (NCBI): domain Eukaryota; kingdom Metazoa; phylum Chordata; class Amphibia; order Anura; family Ranidae; genus Rana; species Rana muscosa. The sequence goes on along the minus strand of CM055120.1, from coordinate 107,613,053 downwards.
ACCCCTGATCCGAGGATCGATCCGATCCGTGAGTTTTTTGATCCGTTGCACCCCTGCTACATAGTGAACATGTATTGCTGAATTCAAGGAAATAAATATGTGGGGATCTTTACAAAGTAAGATCTTATATTAATAGGAGTAGGCTATAAATTGAAATACAATGTGGAAATGTGATTTTAAATTTTGACCATGGATCCCCTTCAACTCCTACAATGCCAGATGTTCAGCAGCCAGCAGGAAGAGAGGACCTGTCATCAAGGCACAGAAGATTCCTACAGGATCCAGTTTCCTGGTAGAAGTGGGAGGTGCTCTGCTGTTAAGCCTATGCTTGGTCAAAATTAAATGTTTAAAAACAGCGCAAGGGACATTACTTACAGGCAATGAGATGTGTCTATTGTGCTGCTTTGATTGATTGAATTCTGTTCTCAATGTCTTTATGGTAAACTCTGCATCTATGTTGTTGATTTCACCATCTGTGGCCCTGTTCACATTATTGTGATGTTTATTCTGTTTGGTGTCTTACATAACTTTTGGGCTGATGTTATTTTTACAGCTCTGCCATCTTGGTCCTCTTGCAGTTTGAGTGTGGTATGAAAAGTTTGCTCTGCTAGCCATGTGTTTAACTCCTGATTGAATAATTGTCAAATTTCACCCCCACCACAGAATAAAGCTAGACCACCTTTTATGGGGGTGCACATGGGTGAAGAGGAAAATGCTGGGGTTCTTTCAATAAAGTGGGTTCTTTAATTAAGTGGCACTTCCGCTCTGCACTTCAGCGATTGCGCAAAGCGAAGATTTACAGTAAACTACTTTGAAAAACACCAGACTGCAGGTGACCTTGTTTCCCCCCATTCAACTTTCCTTTCTCTCTGTAACATGCGCTCTCTACCTCACTTTCTCACAGTTGTGTCCTCTTTTTAAATGTTCTTTCCTTTATCCCTCTTCTCTACCCCACAGCCTTTATATATCACTCTCACGTCTGTCTTCTCCTTATTACTGCACTCATCACATTATGTCCTAGGATGCTGAGGCATGTTCTTTCATATACATTTCACTCCCATATTACCTCCCTCACACTTCTGCTTCTCCTAACATCTGGAGATACATTCCCAAACCCTGGGCCTCCATCATTCAACTGTAGAGTGTGAATCCGCACAATGGACCTAATATGCCAGTAGGAACACACACCAGGGGTGTATAAAAACGTCCTGTGATGAATAAGTAAGGAGCTGCCTCTACATAGTTTATCCACCTGGGTGGAGTAAATGAGTAGACTGAAGGGAGGTGTACAATTGGCGCTAATTACAATTCATGAACTTCCTTGCTCTAAAGTGCAAGTGAATAATTTAACTATAAATAGATACATAAATACCCCTATATTATACTAGTGTCATTGGTGCCATAGTGTAACTCCTAAATACTTCACTGATGTATATGAATACGTGATAAATATAGATTGATGTGGATATAAATGATGATGAGCATAAAATAATATATATATATAAAATAATAAAATTAATAAAATATTGTGAACAATTAAAGGTGATAACAATGTAAAAAATTAAACCAATGTAAAACCGTGATAATAAATTAATGATGCATGCAAAAATGTCCTGCGACTATGCGATAAAGTGCAAAAAAAATGCAGAATTGTGCAAATTGATGTGATTGTCCAATCATTTGATGCTAGATGCCCAGCAACTTAGCTAGGCAAATAATCTTGCGACTGAGCAGAAAAGTGCAAATGCAAACTCATGCGATTTGGTTGAGCGACTATGCAATAAGGTGCAAATGCAACCTCATGCGATTCGATTGAGCAATATGATTGTCCAATCATTTTGTAGTTTTTTTCAGATGCTAGGTGCCCAGTGCCTGGTGATGTGACCTTTTTTAATCTTCAAGACTGGTACCCACAGCAGAACGTGCTCCAATGAAGACCGCACTCACCAGATGTTCACCCCCTCTTGGGGTGAGAAACGTTCACAGTGTATGCCACTGTGCAGCACTCTGGCAGTGTCTTGTCTCCCTGGTCCTTTTGTGGTAATCCCAGTATTATCTCAGAGTAAGAGGGAAAGGAAGGAAGTTTCTGCACAGTCGTAAGATTATTTGCTTGGCTAAGTTTCTGGGCATCTAGCATCAAATCATTGGACAATCGCATAAATTTGCACAATTCTGCATTTGTTGCATTTTTTTGCACTTTATCGCATAGTCGCAGGACATTTTTGCATGCATCATTGATTTATTATTATCACGGTTTTACATTGGTTTAATTTTTTACACTGTTATCACCTGTAATTGTTCACAATATTTTATTCATTTTATTATTTTATTTTTTATATACATTATTTTATGCTCATCATTATTTATATCGGCATCAATCTATATTTATCACATATTCATATATATCATTGAAGTATTTAGGAGTTACACTATGGCACCAATGACACTAGTATAATATAAGGGGTATTTATGTATCTATTTATATTAAAATTATTCACTTGCACTTTAGAGCAAGGAAGTCCATGAATTGTAATTAGCATCATTCAACTGTACCCAATGCAGCAGTCATAAGCCACACAATTTAGTTTCTATTTCTCTTCCTTAAACTAGCCTCCCCTTCTCCTGCACCCTTTGGAATGCCTGCTCTGTCTGCAACAAATTCACCTCTGTCCAAGACTTTATCACTCCTTTAATATACTTGCTGTTTCTGAAACCTATCTCTGTGAATCCGACACTGCTTTTCCTGCTTCCCTCTCCCATGGTGGTCTTCTCTGGACTCACTCTCCCAGACCCAGTGGACAGAAGGCAGGTGGAGTGGGAATCCTCCTCTTCCCTACAAAGCACCTTTTCAGGTTTTTCTCTCTCCCCCTCTGTCCCTCTCACCATTTGATGCTCACTGTATAGGTATATTTTCTTCAATTTATTTTAGAATTGCTGTGATCTACTGGCCCCCTGGATTGGTTTCAACCTCTATTGATGACTTGGCTACACTACATTATCTCTTCTAAAATTCCCATGATCATTCTTTGTGACTTCAACATCCCTGTTGATTCAAACACCCCTGCTACTTGTAAACTTTAGTCTAACCTCCTCTTTTGACCTGAAGCAATGGATTCATGCATCTACTCACTCTGATGGCAACACCCTTGACCGTGTATATTCTTACCTATGGACTTCGTGCAACCTCTCCAACAATCCTTTTCCTCTCTGATGACCACTTATTGGTTTCACTCTTTCCCTGTCCTCCACCTCTCCCTCCAGCTGCATAACAATTACCCATGAAAACCTTTGCCACTTTAACCATTAGCTTCTACTGACTACTTCTGACAAAATCTCACCCTTGTCCTGCCCCAACCTAGCCACTTCTGTCTACATTAGTTCAGTCATCCTCCCTGGACACGCTTGCCTCCCTCACTACACACAGAATCAGGCCCTAACTGACCCCTACAACCTTGGCCACAGATGACACCAGAAGTCTCAAACGTGACTGCTCTTTAGCGTCTGTGGCATAACTAAGTCTTAAGACTTAAACCAACATAAATCTGACCTCCAAAAATAGAATTCCTGCCTCTTCACTGCCCAGCAAACCTATTTTCCTGGTGCCTTCATGGCAGCATACACATGGTTGGTTGCTCCACCCCAACCAACAGGACCAATTTAACTATAAAAGAGTCAGCCCCCCCCCCCATAGGCAATTTTTTTTTTCTGTCCTCAAACCTGCAGGATCATGGATCACCTGGAAACAGGTCTTACCACACCACTCTGTTGGTGCAACCGTTGCAGGTTCAATCATCCCCTGTATATGGAGCCCCAGTACTTAGGCTGCTAAACGCGGAAATACGTTTGGGAACCTGTTTTTCTGTGGATCTTTTTATTGTCAGGGGCCCGGGGTATTTTTCTATCCTCCCCCTTCCCCTGCTGAGAAACCTGCTCTCTTCAGTTCCTTTTTCTCCTTTTTCTCTGCAGATGAATGTCTGGCAAAAAAAGGGCTTCCTGGGCAGAAGCTTCCAGCCTTATTATACTGCAGAGCGTGGCCATACCTGCCTCCCCTTGCTGCGCCTCCCTGGGCTAGTTTATCAACTTTAGAGGCGGAGCTGCGTCACGGATGGTGTGACATCGGCGCATGCGCGGTAGACTCGTGAACTTGTTGCTGCCCATCTTGGTACACTCAAGCTAGCTGTACATATATAAAGGATTGCGTACCTTCATTATGGCAGAGATGCTGGGAGAGTTTCCCTCTTACGGGAACAGCCTTTTGCAATATGGAGCCAGCCCAAGGTAAGGGGGAGGTGGGGCAGAGCCAACTTAAAGTTTTTTTCCGCTTGTATAAAAAAGTTAACCCTTTCCATTTTTGATAGCCACTTTGTGCAGTCCAGTGCAGCAAATAATAAAATAAGAGTATCTGGGTGTTTTGTATTAAAAACAAGAATTCCTTTCTTTTTTCCCTTACAGCCTGCACCGTAGATCATCCCGCAGAGATTCACCAAACAGGAGCTCCAAAGGTCATAGTAGCGCAAGAAGAGAACACTCTTCTTCAGCTCATGCATCTCATAGCCAGAGATCACCCCTGTATACGGCTAAAAGAGCCTCTTCTCCATGTTTTTCTGCCCGCCCCAGAGACCAGGCTTGCTGGGTCTGCGGAAGGGAGGCCCTTCCAGAGAAAATGGTCTGAAAAGCATGTTTTCTGGAGGCAGTTGGGGATAAGGAAAAAGCAAGAGTCCATAAACACTATGAAAAAATGTATAAAAGATTCAATTCAAGAGTTGGCCTCATCCCAGGATTTAGCAGCTCTTTCAATAAGCAAGTTTTTCACAGAGACCCTGACTCGGCAGACAAACGCAGACTTCAGCTCAGATGACGACAAAGACATGACAGAAGAACACTGTTCCTCTTTTTGATTTTGGGTTAATTGAACCGTTTGTAATCACAGTGAAAGATGCAATTCAATGGGAAGAGGCTCCTGACCCCCCTGCCAAGTCATGGAAATCCTTCCCCCATTTAAAGAAACAATCCCCGACCTTCCAGCTTATGGAAGAAATAGAGGAATGGCGGAAGGTGGAAAAAAGGCCGATCGCCCATACCTGTTTCCACAAGTTATATCCCCTAGCAGAGTAGGATGCGCAACAATTCGATTCCTTGCCATCAGTAGACGCCCCTATCATAAGGGTAGCAAGAAATACAACACTGCCCTTAGAAGACGCAGTTTCCTTTAAAAGACGTACTCTGTCGTAAAATCGACGCAGACCTCAAAAAATCATTCCAAACAGCTGGAGGAGCTTGTAAACCAGCAGTAGCTCTGACTTCAGTCTTCAGAGTGGAAAAGGCCTGGACTGATAATATCGAGTTAGCTTTAAAGCAGGGCATCGAGTCAGATGAGATTTATAAAGCCCTTGATTAAATAAAATTGGCGTTGGATTTTATGGCTGAAGCAGCCATCAATACATTGAGATGTTCCACCCGAGCCATGCTATACTCAGACTTCCAGAAGAGCGCTTTGGGTAAAACCATGGTCGGCGGACCCCTCCTCCAAGCAAACATGGTGCCGCATACCATATGACGGGAAAGCCCTCTTTGGTGAAAAACTTGATTAACTGAGTTACAGGAGGGAAGAGTGGCCTAATACCTCAAGCTAAGAACAGGAGGAAAAAATTTGCAGCCTGGCCTTCCTTTCAGCAGAAAAACAAGGACACCAGGTCATATAGGCCAGGGAGAGAATATATAAGGGGCTGGAGAGGTTCTCATGCTACCTTTTTAAATATGGGAAAGCAGAAGTCTACATCTACTCCACTCGAAAACCAGTTCTTTTGACTTCCTGCCAACCCACACCGGTCCGGTGGGGGCTCGTCTCAGGGCTCTCGCTCAGGTTTGGGTGGAAGCTTGTACAGATCAGTGGGTCACTTCCACAATATTCCACGAGCACTTCTGGAGGTTCAGGCACCACCCGCCCCGTTATTCGTTTCTACCCACCAAGATCCCAAGCTCCAGAGAAAAAAAGGGAAATTCTTCTCCAGTATGTGCAGACATTAATACATCAGGAAGCAGCAGTACCAGACCCGGAGTCAGAAAAATCTCTCAGGGTTTTACTCAATCTTTTTAGTACCCAAAAAATCGGAAGGCTGCAGGCCGGTTCTGGACTTAAAACGATTAAACAAATTCATCAATCTAGAACATTTTAATTGAATCTCTCAACACAGTAATCCTAGCAGTTCAACTGGAGGATTGGATGGTCTCTATAGACCTCAAAGACTCCTACCTACATATCCCATTTCATCACAATTTCCAGCCCTTTCTACGATTCAAAGTAGGAGAACGTCATCTGCTGTTTCAATGTCTGCCTTTCGGCATATCGACAGCCTCCAGAACCTTTACGAAGGTGATGGCTGACAATGGGACCAGAAGCTGAAAACACATATTAAACTGTAATAATAAATAAATTAGGTAAACAAATATTTGCGCTAACAGTGAAAAAAAAAATTTTTTCTTATTAAGCAATAACAAAAGCAGCGTGCACAGTCTGTTGATGAAGCAAACGCCAAAATATGTGAATCCAAAAATGCAGCGCTTAGGTAGAACTATTAAATGTGACAGTCCTTAAAAATCAATAATGAAGGTATGTGCAAAATGATGTTGGGACACCACCACCAAAGATTTCAGTGTGAAAGAAAAACACACCACACCAGTTGTGCTCACAGTCTGCTTACCAGAGAGTGAACATAATCAGACGTTAATGGCAATTGTAGAGGATCAATGATGAATACAACTCTCCAGACTTGTTGGGATAATGACAGAAAATCCAAACAACACCGACATCAAGGAAACCTTCAGGACTCAGTGTATGATGATGCTATGCAGTCCTCCTCAATCAAGGTTAACCAAAATAGGAAAAAAAGGCAGCATAGTGAAGCCCGTAAGATCAAACAAAAAAGTTTATTTAAAATTCTACTTACAGGAATACAAATGGTAAAAGGCAGGTAACAAACTGCAGGTCAAAGCGTGTTCACAATGGTCAGCCTGACATGTTTCATCCGAAGGGATATCATCAGAGACGCCTCTGATGATATCCCTTCGGATGAAACATGTCAGGCTGACCATTGTGAACACGCTTTGACCTGCAGTTTGTTACCTGCCTTTTACCATTTGTATTCCTGTAAGTAGAATTTTAAATAAACTTTTTTGTTTGATCTTACGGGCTTCACTATGCTGCCTTTTTTTCCTATTTTGGTTAACCTTGATTGAGGAGGACTGCATAGCATCATCATACACTGAGTCAAGAAGGTTTCCTTGATGTCGGTGTTTGGATTTTCTGTCATTATCCCAACAAGTCTGGAGAGTTGTATTCATCATTGATCCTCTACAGTTGCCATTAACGTCTGATTATATTCACTCTCTGGTAAGCAGACTGTGAGCACAACTGGTGTGGTGTGTTTTTCTTTCACACTGAAATCTTTGGTGGTGGTGTCCCAACATCATTTTGCACATACCTTCATTATTGATTTTTAAGGACTGTCACGTTTAATAGTTCTACCTAAGCGCTGCATTTTTGGATTCAAATAATAAATAAATACACACAAACTGTAGTTATGGATAAAAATGGCCGTGGTCCTTTATTATTGACATAGTAACAAATCAATTTATCAATGAAATATTTTCCATATAATCATCTTACTAAATTTACACCAACATAAAATAGTTCAGCCATCAACGCTCGAACTATATTTAACCATTAATATACCAATAGTTCAGCCATTAAAGCTCAAACTATATATAACATTAATATACCAACAATCCCCAAATGCCAGGCTAAACTAACATAGCCTGGCACCCCACCCGGACCAGGGCCAATTCCACACAAGTTTGTAAATTTAAGTTCAGTATATCAAGCCCAATATAAGAAAGATGGACCATATCAGGGTGGTAAAAACTATACAATCCACCTTCTAAATCAACATGCCTATATGAAAAACCTTGAACAGAAGGCATAAATTTAGAAATAATCCTGTTCACCCTCTTTCTGATCTTCTCAATGTATAAGAGATCTGGATTAATTAACCGCGGAATGATCTCAGAAAAAATCCGAACAGAGGCAGGAAAGATGGAATGTAAATACAAAAATTTAATTTTAATTTGTGAAATCAAGTCTAACGTCCTTTATGGACCCCTAAATCGTTACCCCCAAGTGGACAATAATAACATCAGGATGTGAAGAAGAAAGTAATGTAGTTAACAGAGGACGGAAATCAAACCAAGACATGCCACGGTAGCCATGCCAATTAATAGAAACGGATGCATTGTCCAAATTCAAATTAAGTCCATAAAATCTGTCAGAGGCCCGAATATTAGCCCAGTAAATGAACAAATGGCCAATACGCCATACAACATGTGGTGGACCTAAAATCTGAAAAAACATAAATTAGGCCTAACGTAAGAACGAAAACAATTGGATTTCCCACCTCCCAATTTTTTTATATCAGACTCAGAAAAACCCAGCTTGGCCGCCTCAGTTGCTGCGCCAATACGAAAAGAGTGGCTAGTAACGTGTAAATGGCTTAAATTCAGAAAAATACGATTTTTTAAGTACAGCTGAAAACTGGCATTGGGTAAGCGGAACACCAGAGCTGTGAAGCCACAATTGTCGAGCCAAAGGGTCGTGCTAGTAAATATTTGGAATAAAAGGTGATTGGGTAAGGGCCGGTGGATTGTTATAAATCAATTGATCAGTCTTGCTGAACCTTAAAAATATCCTGATAAAATCAGGACCCATTGAAACGTCAGAAAATAATAAACCATCCAATGAGGCTGCAGACCTAGGCAGTAGTTCAGAAATATGGAAAGCCCCAAAAAAGAGTAAACTAAAAGAAACCCTAAAGAGTAAATCTTCAGAAGGGGTATAACTAACAAAGGAAGAAGCTTACATTAAATGTCACAAAAGATGTAGAGCAACTGGGACACGAGTATCCCTGCGGAAACAATGTTTACGGTAACCCTTGAGGTACTGTTTAACTAAGAAAAAGGAAGAACAGGGAGGAAAACCTCAACATTTGAAAAAGGACATCCCCGGCAATAATTTGCATTAAATCGTCCAAAAAAAACAAAGGATCAAAGTTTCAGAGAAATAATCACAAGGAACATCCAAAGAGCTCAGAAAGGCACACCACAAGGACCACGCAGCATTGTAATTCGCCCACGTGGAAGGTGCCAAAGAGTTGACCATCGCAGCATTCACGGATTGCAAACTACTGACCACAAGCGCTCCGGGCAAAGTAAACCAATGAGATCCGCCTCTAGGGCCAATGTACGAAATTGCTCCAGCTGAAAACAGGATGGAGAATCAGCAATAACATTAGTATATCCTGGAATGTATTTGACCTTTAATCCATAAATTAAGTTCTAAACATTTAAAAACAATACAACGTAAAACTGATAAGACAGGCAATGATTTAGAATACAAACAATTAATTACATATGCAACCCCTTTGTTGTCAGAATAAAATAACAAACTAAAAGTTGGGTACCCCAAAGTAACTAAAATTTGGAAATAATTCAAGGAGCACTATATTCTTGGAATAACCCAAAGAAATCCAACATTCACGCCAAGATGAAGCCGACCAATGGCCTTGGTAAAAAGTGCCATAAACCTAATTCCCAGCTGCATCCGTGAACAAAGAAATAACCAAAGCATTTTGGAAAGGGGTTTGCCAAAAAGAACGGCCATTGTAAAACGTAAAGAAATCATTCCAAACTAACAAGTCAGAAACCAAAGAAGAAGTGATACGCACAAAATGATTTTGGGACGTATAGCCAGAAATTGCTTTGTACAATCTTTTAGAAAAAACTAGGCCAATAGGAATAATAAGGGTAGCAAAGGCAAGTAAACCCTGCAAAGATTGTAACGTGCAAACTGTCACCTTAGGTTTTGAAAGTACAAAGGAAATCAAACGGTAAACGGTCCAATTTAGCCTGTGGTAAACAAAATTCCATCCTCTCGGTGTCTATAGTAACACCAAAGAACTCAATACTAGTTGTCAGCCAAACCGATTTTTCAAGAGCCAAAAGAACACCAAAACGTTAGCAAGTCAAACGAAATTCTGTGAACAAATAAAAGCATTCAGGGGTGTCAGATGGACCGAAAAATAAAAAATCATCAAGATAATGCAATATATTAAAAGAACTCGTCTGAAAAGTAACCACCCACTCCAAAAACTAGGAAAATTACTCAAAGTACATACAAGATAATGAACAACCCATGGGGAGGCATTTGTCATAATAATAAAAACCATTATGATGAAAACCCAAAGAGTTAAAGGCTGTAGGGTGTATGGGTAACAAGTGGAAGGCAGACTTAATATCGGCCTTGGCCATAATTGCAAATCTACCCAAGAGTCGAATTTTAGAAACTGTGTCGTCAAAAGATACATAAGTAACAGAACTCAAATTATGGTAAATTTCATCATTAAGGGAAAAACCAGCAGGAAATGATAAATGGTGTATAAGACGGAAACTATTGAGCTCTTTCTTGGGTACCAAACAAGGGGGGGGGAACAAAAATGGGCCTGCAACCCTACCTTCAGAAACCTCTTTCGAATTTTTTTCAGATACAAAAGCAGGAAAACAACTAACAGAAGCAAGGTTGTCATAACAAAGACAACCGGGTCACGAAAATTTAGGTAAATGAAAACCAGAGGAAAAACCATCAATGAGCATGACGGCCATCTGACGGTTTGGCCAAATGAGGAGGAATGGAAACATTGCGGACAAGTTCACCGGTGTGAGTCCCAGCACGAAAATTATCTTTGGAATGAGAACTTACGTTGGAATGTAATTTTTTTTAAACGAAAGGCTGGGTGATTACCGGAACAAGAAGCACATTCATGCTTATAACACAAATTCGGAAACCTGCATTGCCCCTCATTAAAACTAAAGCAAAAACCTTTCTTAAATTGGTAAGGTTGGAGGGATGGCAACGGTAAAGTAGCCTTACGTGGTATGGGAAGGTTCAACCACAGGCCTACATCTTTAGTACCCCATTTCAGATTTTTATGTACAGCAAAAGACAAAAAGACTCGTAGAAAAACCATGCCAATCCTGGAAAATTTTTGTATGCTTCAAGGATTATTTCAAGATGCTTGAACAAGCCACTGCATAATTCCGGGTGTCATTCACCTAAAATGCTGGAATAAATACAAAAAGCTTAAAGCCAATTGTGCGCGGAGCAGATTTTTTCTTGTCATCATTCTTATCCAAATCCTTAATATCCAAGCTATTGTCTTTTAAAAGACTCTCCAAATTTTGTTTTTGATAGATGGCGACAAATGGAAGCCAAGCGGAGAAATCTCACAGGCCATTGCCTCTTTAAGACAACATTCAGGCACTGTATGTGGAGACGGGGTGAAGAAGTAGTATCATCAACCATCGGTATATGCGTAGGCGGCCTTATGTCTATAATAGGCAAAGCCCCAACATTTAAATTTGTAGAAAAACTTTTCTTAAAATCAGCAATTGAAACAAAAGACATAAACTTCATAAAGTTATGCAATTGTGCAGACTCGCCACTAGGTGTCATCTGTGGCATAGACTGTGTTGTAACCAACGGTCTGGAAGACCCTGAATTCTCATCGGCAACAGTCTGTGCAGTAGGCAAAGAACCAGAAGGGGGCGCTGTAGGAAAATAAACATCACTTACAGCATCATGAAGCAACAAAGACTGTACAAAAGGAGAAGGTAAATTATCAATCATATAATTTATCATGCAAGTCAGAAATTAATGAAGAGGAAGGCAAAGAAGCGTGAAATGCACAGTAAAATTGACTGCCGGTCCTATCCACAAAAGATGCAACAGGCAACTCAGAAGTTACTTCTGGAGAAGATCGCTTACCATTACCTTTTTTTCTTGTATTTCTTGCTAGGTGGAGGTCCCCGGGATTCGATCCGGCGGACCGACTGTCGAGTCTCCGACCGATCGATGCCAGTATCAACTGTGCATGTGCCAGTCTCTGTCGTATGCTCCGGGCCAGAAACCGAGGAGAATGCAGGCTCGGCCAACGTCATCAAAGGCGGATTCGATGAGCTGTCAATCACCGTAGAAGCCCAGGAAACCGAAGGAGGATGAACCGGAGGAGGGGCCCAAGGAGGAAGTGACACACTGGAGGGGCCCGGAAGAGAAGATAGGGCCGGATGATGCTGAGGGAAAGAGAGAGGGGGAAAAGGAGGGGAAAAAGTGGAAGGAACCAAAGGGGTCACAGAAGTAAGGCAGAATTGCATCCAGGAATCTCCGTCTGGAGCGGAGGCCCGATCCATCATCTGACTCAGCAGATTTTCCATGGAGAGGAGAGGAGACTGACACAGGAGATGCTTCTTCTTGAAGTGCTGCCGTTGGTCTGACAACCGTTTAAATTTCTTCTGTCTTCCTATAGGTTCTTTTGGTCACCTGACCTTTTAGAAACTTACAGAATTTTTTTAATAAAGTTTATTGATAACAGGTAATTATTAATTTAAATTTAACTGCTTTTCTTTTGTTTCAGTCCCTGTTCTCATAGGCAGGGGTCGCTAGTGAGCTTCTCCTGCCTTTAATTCTTGCTCCTCTTCAGGAGAAGGGGATACGTACCCTAAACTATCTAGACGATATACTGATCCTGTCTCAACACAAAGAAATGCTCCAAAATCACCTACAGGAAGTCGTGAATACACTAACAAAATATAGTTGGCTTATAAACTGTCCAAAGAGTCAGTTTTCCCCCCGGCATAAAGAATGACATACCTTGGGGCATTATTCAATACCCCGAAGAGATCGGTGTCACTACCACCAGAAAAGATCCCTCTAATCGTAGCCAAAGTAGGAAGAGCTCTGAGGAACAGAACCATGTCAGCAGAGAAGTGTCTTGAGTCTCCTGGGATCCTTTTTCCCCTCATGCATCCCGATGATGAAGTGGGCCCGGTGGCACCTCCGCATGTTTCAGCGGTGGTTTCTATCCCAGTGGAGGAAATCCTTATCTCAGAAGATTCTAATTACGTGTTCAATGAAATCCAGTCTATGGTGGTGGACAAAACCTCACAATCTGTTAAATCATTGCCATCTTGGCCCTGGCTCTTGGATCACTCTTTTTTTTTTTTTTTAATCAGGTATTCTTTATTTCTTTTATATAAACATACCGTATATACTCGAGTATAAGCCGACTTGAGTATAAGCCGAGGTACCTAATGTTGCCCAAAAAAACTGGGAAACCTTACTGACTCGAGTATAAGCCGATGCCCCACTGTTCCCTAGCTCGCTGTTCCCTGTAAATAGAAATTTTTACATTGTAATTATTACCTGTAAAGAAGTTGCGGCTGCGGCGTCCATCGTTCGAATTCCACGGCGTCCATCGTTCAAAATTCTGCGGTCTCTTCCTGTTCCTTACTTGATAGGCGAGTCTCAGCAGACACTCTCCGCCTATCGCGATCATTCTCTCATCCTTAGTTTTCCCAGCAGACACTGTGTTGGGTATTCCGCCAATCACAGACGTCTGCTGGAAAACTGAGGATGAGAGAACGTTCGTGATAGGCGGAGAGTGTCTGCTGAGAGAACGTTCGTGATAGGCGGAGAGTGTCTGCTGAGACTCGCCTATCAAGGAAGGAACAGGAGACCGCGGAATTTGAACGATGGACGCCGCAGAATTCGAACGATGGACGCCGCAGCCGCAACTTCTTTACAGGTAATATTTACAATGTAAAAATTTATATGACTCGAGTATAAGCCGAGGGGGGGACTTTCAGCCCCAAAAAAAGGGCTGAAAATCTCGGCTTATACTCGAGTATATACAGTACTTATACATATATGCATTCTTTCCGCGTACAGCATTGTAAATATCCTTTACCACATATAGTGAAACAATAAACCCATTCTCCCTTTCCCCCCCCCCCCCACACACTTCCCTTCCTCTCCCTCCCACCCTCCCCTCTACCACACTTCCACCTCTATCCATTGTTTCCATATCTTCATAAATTTCTTTATATTTCCTCTCTTATTATATATAAATTCTTCCTTTCTAATGGTACTGTCTATTACTTTCCTCCATTCTGTTCCTGTTGGGGGATCTTTTGCTTGCCACCTTTGTGCTATAAGTTTCCTGCCCTGAAACAGGCATCTTAATATTGCCGTTTGCGTATCTCCTGGTATTCCCCTTTCTTCCATCAAGCCTAGCACACTTAGCCTGGCCTCTGGCTGTAAAGATGTACTGAATACAAAATGTATTCTATCTATTATTTCTTTCCAATACCTATACAGCTTAGGACACCTCCAGACCATATGTATCAAATTTCCTTCCTCATTTCCACATCTCTGGCACTTTGCATCTTGTCTCCTGACAAACTGTAACATTCTTTGGGGTGTATAATATGCTCTATGAATTAAATATAATTGGGAGATTATTTGAGAGGGAGAGAGTGTGACTCTGGGCATGCTTCCAATATCTTTTTCCATTGTTCCTGTGTCATTCCCATTTCCCTTTATTCTTAGTATCAGGTCTCTCTTCCTGGTCTGCCTTGCTTATACACTAGTACATCTCTGAAATTGTCCCTTTAGATCTATCCGCGTTTACTAATCTACGGAGCTGGGGCATTTCATTCCATACTGGTGACTCCTGCCCGAATTGCGAGTTCAAGGCGTGCCTAACCTGCAGATATCTGTAAAATGATTTATTGGGGACTGAATACTCCTCCCTTATCTCCTGGAATGTTTTTATTCTCCCCTCTTAAACAGCTGTATCATAAGATGTACACCACACATATCCCATTCCTCAATTTTCCCCATAATTTTAAGCTCTTTTAAGTTATTATTGTCCCATATAGGGGAGAATTCAGAGAGTCCGCTATACCCCAATATCCCCTTAACTGTTTCCCAGCTTTTTACCATCAGTTTCCCAGTAGGGCTCCTGGAGCAGAAAGAGTCCGCCTCCACTGCCTCCACCTCTGTGTCATGGTTTGTGTCGTTCAGGATTAGGTTTTTCCCCGACTCCCTGCTCACCGGTAGGTTACGTCCACTCATATGCTGCATTTGTGCAGCTAAGAAATAGTGTCTCGGATTAGGTACTGCCAAACCCCCCTTCTCTCTAGGTTGCTGCAAGGTTCGGAGGCAAATTCTTGCCGCTCCATTTTTCCATATTAGCTCCCTAAACACGCTATCCAGTTTTTTAAACCAGTCCCTTGGGATCCACACTGGGGAGTTATGTAGGACGTACAAGATCTGAGGCATCCACACCATTTTAACCAGGTTACACCTTCCAACTACTGAAAGTGGGAGCTTCTTCCAAATGCGGCACTTCTGTTTTAATTTTGTCATCAGTGGCACTAAATTTCCGGCTATATATTGGCCTGGGTCTCTTGTTACATTTATTCCCAAATACTTAATCTGGCTTACCACTTTTACTTGAGTTATCTGCTGTGCAATTGGGTCTATCGGTAAAAGTGCAGATTTTTCCCAATTAATCCTCAGCCCTGAAAATTTGCCATAGTCTCCGACTATCCTCATTGCTGTATCCAGCGAGGCCTGCGTGTCCCCCAAAAAAAGCAGAACGTCGTCTGCGTACATAGCGACTTTTTCTTCCCCATACTTCCTCTTAAATCCCTGTATTCCTGGGGACACCCTTATTGAGATGGCCAAGGGCTCCATTGCGAGGGCGAAAAGCAGGGGCGACAATGGACACCCCTGTCTTGTCCCCCTCGCCAACTGAAACCACTCTGAGTGCTCGCCGTTCACTCTTACTTTGGCCCTTGGACCCTCATACATTATCTTAACCCATTTGATGAACTTTGGGCCAAACTGGAACTCTGCCAATACCCTCCACAAGAAATGCCATTCAAGGCTGTCAAACGCCTTGGCTGCATCTAAAGACAAAATTGCTCTTGTCTCCCCCTTTTCTACTGGTAGTTGGATATTTAGGAATGTTCTTCTTATATTAGTGCTTGTGGATCTGTCTGGAATAAATCCAGTCTGGTCCGGGTGCACCAATTTCGCCACTATTCTATTCAGTCGTGTTGCCAATACTTTGGCCAGTATCTTCACGTCCGAACACAAGAGAGATATCGGCCTGTATGATGCTACGTTCGCCTGTTTTTTTTCCCTCCTTTGGGATTACTATGATAGTTGCCTCTGTCATAGACATTGGCAGCTTCCCTTCTTCAGCTGCCCCGTTAAATACTTCCAGGAGTTTTGGAAGCAGCACCTTACTGTAGGTCTTATATATTTCAATTGGCAGACCGTCAGGTCCCGGGGCCTTCTGGTTCGCCATATCTACTGTTGCCTTTTGCAATTCTTCCAGCGACAGTGGTGCCTTGGATCACTCTTACATCAGATGCTGGGGCACCCACTTAGAATATCAGATGATCCAGGGAGGGTGGGAGTTCAACACGGAAGGCATAGTGTCCAGTTAGGGGCAGCCTGGATGGCGATATCACACTTGGCATCCCTTCGGCAGTAGTCTAGTCTATGTCCAGAACCAAGGGGGGACGCACAGTAGGTCTTTGTCCAAAAAGGTAGCCCCGATTTTATGTCCTGGCCTGAAAAGAATCTCACCAATCTCAGAGCATCGTATATCTCACCTCTTGAAAATCAGCTGGCGGATAACCTATCAAGAGAGTTCATCAACAATGAATGGTCCTTGAGCCAGAAGGTTTTCCAATGCATCTGCCACCAATGGGGCAACCATCAAATAGACCTTTTTGCGTCACCTCTCAATGCCAAAACGCCTCGCTTCTTCGCAAGGTTTCCAGTCTCGGAGTCGGGGGTGGATGCCCTTGTCCAACCATGGATTTTTCAGATGGGATATGCATTCCCTCCGACCCCTCTGATACTGAGATTTCATCATCGCTTAACAGAAGAACCGGTAATCATCTTGCCAGTAATCCCTTTACTGGCTGAGGAGACCCTGGTTTACACTATTGACCAAACTGTCTCTTTGCAATCCCTTAACACTTCCGATCACACAAAAATCCTGGATTTGAGGGTCTGTAAATTGAGAGGAAGAGGCTGGAAGAGTTGGGATGCTCCCACAAAATAATACAGGCATTGCTTAATGCCAGAAAGGCTTCCACCAATAGCACCTACTACAAGACTTGGCAAAAATTCTCCTGTTAAAGCCAGGTGTTCACAAAATTCTCCTGTTTCTACAAAAGGGGTTAGATTTAGGCCTGGGACTTAAGGCCCGTACACATGGTCAGGACATTTTGAAGTAAAATTTCGTCAGATGAATGATCTGCCAATTTTCTGATCGTTGGTATGCTGCTTTCTACAGCCGATAACGAATTTTCGTCAGACAAAAACTGGATTTGCAGGCCCACATTTGGAATCTGCTGTCAACTCTCAATATGAGATCCAAAGAGCTGTCACCATCCATGAAAAAAGCCATCATTAGGCTGAAAAAACAAAACACCCATCAGAGAGATAAAAACATTAGTTGTGGCCAAATCAACTGTTTGGAACATCCTTTAAAAGAAAGAACGCACCGGTGAGCTCAGCAGCACCAAAAGACCCGGAAGACCACCGAAAACAACTGTGGTGGATGACCGAAGAATTATTTCCCTGGTGAAGAAAACACCCTTCACAACAGTTGGCCAGATCAAGAACGCTCCCCAGGAGGTAGGTGTATGTGTGTCAAAGTCAACAATCAAGAGAAGACTTCACCAGAGTGAATACAGAGGGTTCACCACAAGATGTAAACCATTGATGAGCCTCAAACAGGAAGGCCAGATTAGAGTTTGCCAAACAACATCTAAAAAAGCCTTCACAGTTCTGGAACAACATCCTATGAACAGATGAGACCAAGATCAACTTGTACCAGAGTGATGGGAAGAGAAGAGTATGGAGAAGGAAAGGAACTGCTCATGATCCAAAGCATACCACCTCATCAGTGAAGCATGGTGGTGTCAGTGTCATGGCGTGGGCATGTATGGCTGCCAATGGAACTGGTTCTCTTGTATTTATTGATGATGTGACTGCTGACAAAAGCAGCAGGATGAATTCTGAAGTGTTTCGGGCAATATTATCTGCTCATATTCAGCCAAATGCTTCAGAACTCATTGGACAGCGCTTCAGAGTGCAGATGGACAATGACCCGAAGCATACTGTGAAAGCAACCAAAGGGTTTTTTAAGGGAAAGAAGTGGAATGTCATGCAATGGCCAAGTCGATCACCTGACCTGAATCCGATTGAGCATGCATTTCACTTGCTGAAGACAAAACTGAAGGGAAAATGCCCCAAGAACAAGCAGGAACTGAAGACCGTTGCAGTAGAGGCCTGGCAGAGCATCACCAGGGATGAAACCCAGCGTCTGATGTCTATGCGTTCCAGACTTCAGGCTGTAATTGACTGCAAAGTATTTGCAACCAAGTATTAAAAAGTGAAAGTTTTTGATTTATGATTGTTAATCTGTCATTACTTTTGGTCCCTTAAAAAGTGGGAGGCACATATACAAACTGTTGTAATTCCTACACCGTTCACCTGATTTGGATGTAAATACCCTCAAATTAAAGCTGAAAGTCTGCTTGTTTGTGTCATTTGAAATCCACTGTGGTGGTGTATATAGCCAAAAGGTTAGACTTGTGTCGATGTCCCAATATTTATGGACCTGACTGTATTGTTGCATTCTTTGTAAAGTCTGAATGCTGATGATGGTCCCTCAGCCTTGCATTTTTTGAAGGCCTTCTCCTTTGCTTTTTTATGCATTTTTACATTAGAGTTAAGCCATCGAGGACTTTTGTTCGCTCTTTTAAATTTATTTCCCAATGGGATGCACTGGCTAATGCCCTTATTTAATATGTTCTTAAAGCAAACCCATCTCTCCTCTGTGTTCTTTGTTTCTAAGATTTTATCCCAATTTATATCTTCTAGCAAGGTTTAGGGAAGTTGGCTCTTTTGAAATTCAGTGTCTTTGTGTTCCCCTTGTGTTTCCGATTTGTGTGATTTATACTGAAGTCAATTGACCTGTGATCACTGTTTCCTAAATTTCCACATATTACCAGATCCATGATCAGATCTGTATTGTTGGTAATCAGTAGATCTAGTAACGCCTTGTCTCTAGTTAGTACATCTACCATCTTACCCATGAAATTGTCCTGCAAGACATTTAGGAACTAGCGAGCCTTAGACAAATGCGTGGTTCCCTCCACCTAGTCTGTCTGGATAATTAAAATCCCCCATTATAACACTTCCCATCCTTTCTGCTAATCCAAATTGTGATTTGGAGGTCTGTTTCTCCCTTAGGTTAGGGGGCCTATAGCATACTCCCAGTATTTTTCCCTTAGCTTCATTCCTTTTGGAGCTCTACTTATGATTCCACCTCCTCCCTAGCTCCCTTATTGATGTCACCTCTCGCATTCACTTGTACATTATTCATGATATATAGGCATACCCCTCCCCCTTTTTTTTACCCTCTCTATCCCAGCAAAGAAGGGAATATTCTTGAATGGTTGCCAGCCAATCATGAGAGCTGTTGAACCAGGTCTCTGAAATGCCCACAAAATCCTCCTCGTTGAACAGTATCTCTTGTACACCCATCTTGTCTGCCAGGCTCCTG
This sequence comes from Rana muscosa, assembly GCA_029206835.1. Lineage (NCBI taxonomy): Eukaryota > Metazoa > Chordata > Amphibia > Anura > Ranidae > Rana > Rana muscosa. The sequence goes on along the minus strand of CM055120.1, from coordinate 107,593,509 downwards.
GCAATGGTGAACATGCCACATAGTTTAGACCGGTCGCATACTGTCCTCTTATTGGGTGTTCCAAGATTGCAAATAGGACTTGTTACTATACTTACCCTGGGTTTGTGCTTTAGTCAACCTACCACTAATGCTCCCAATACTACCCTCTGGAATATGTTCATTGCTGACCATCTCTACCTCTGGACCCTCCCCCCATCACCTAGTTTAAAAACCCCTCTAACTTTTCGGCCATCTTCACTCCCAGCAGATTTGCACCCTCCTCATTTAGGTGCAGTCCGTTCCTTCTATAGAACTGGTGACAGACTGAAAAGTCGGCCCAGTCCTCCAGGAACCCAAACCCCTCCTTACTACACCAGCTCCTCAGCCACTTGTTTACTTCCCTAATCTCCCTCTGCCTTTCTGGTGTGGCTTGAGGTACCTGTAGCACTCCTGAGAATACTACCTTGGAGGTCCTTTACCTCAATTTAGCTCTAAAGTCCCTAAAATCGTTCTTTAGGACACTCCATCTGCCTTTGACTTTGTCATTGGTGCCAACGTGCACCATGACAGCTGGGTCTTCCCCAGCCCTTCCCAATAATCTGTCCACCAGATCCGTGATGTGCCGAACCTGAGCACCTGGTAGACAGCATACAGTTCGGCGCTTCAGGTCTTTGTGACAGATTGCCCTCTCTGTCCTTCTAAGAATTGAGTCCCCTACCACCAGAATCTGTCTATCCTTTCCCTTTGCTCCCCCCCCCACTCTCACTGGAGGAGTTATATCTTTCACTTGAATGTTATAGGTTAAGAGTAAATACAGCTGGATAAAACAAAAACTGTGTCTGTCTCTATTTCAGGCTGCTAAGCAACAAAATGTGATTATTTTAAAGGGGGTGATTATTTTATATACCCACTGTACATATGTGTAAACACCAAGAATTAAATGCAATGATTGAGTAGTCGCGTCCAGGTAGGAAGTCATGGCAGGCAAAAGAACAATCGGATCCAGAATAGGCAGGCAAGAGTAGGCAGGTCATTCTGGGTCAGCAACCAACAGGCAACTGGCAGGTAAGTAACATAGATCTTTAGCTGGCAATAAGACATAGCACCAGCTACTTTAAAGGCAGGAGCTTAAATGCCATTCTAGTCAAAGGACATGCCCAGCATTATTACTAGGAACTCTGGAAATCCTGGTGGTAGTGGAGTCCTAGGAATTCTGGAGATCTTAGCACAGATCCAGATAATGGATAAAGCAGAGAGAGATACTTTGTATTGTAGGTTCTCAGGTTCAGTTTTCTCTCCAGCACAAAACAACGACCAGCATATACCGGTGACATCTCCAAATCTTTTTAAAAATTTAAAATCTAAAGTGCTTTAGATGATCTCACGCTGCAGATATACAATTTAAGCTCAAGGCACAGGAAGTGCAATGCTATTTTCTGGAGGAGTAAAAAGAAAAGGTAAACCACCTGCTTCAGCACAATAAACATTTTATATATTTCCTATAAAATAGCAAATGTTTGCTTTTTCAGTTGAGGTGACTATTAACTTCAAGTGCCATAACTGACATCTGTATAACTCACTAACACTTGCGAGATAGTATATCCAAATCTGTTGAAGTTTATAATATGTTAATATTTATGTTGTACTGAACGCTTCTATTGCAAAAATGTGGTTTGTTGGAATGCATTTACCCTGCCTTCTTAAATGGCTTTTTGCATTTGGTATTACCCTCCAACATTTCAGGTAGTCCTGGATTTCAGTTTCATCTCATTTTCTCGCTGGGATGATCTGTACATTGTTATAATCCAGCCCCCTCTCGTTTATTGGGATTATGAAATCAATCAGTTATATTAAAAGCTGCATTAAGCCAGAGGCTGCACAGCAGATGCCAGGATGGAGCTGTATCTATGAGGAATGGTTTGATGGGCACATCTGGGGGCATCACATATCCAAACGCCAAGACTCCCATCATGAATTCCAGATGGTGATGTAACAGAGAAGGTCCTGGCAATCTGCAGGTAAGGATATTAATAACAGATCATGGTAGGGAATGCTATATGTCCACATAAATTAAATGCATTGTAACAGCAGAGAGAACCTGGTATGTTTAAACTTTTATTTTAATATGTGCAGTTTTACACTCTTTACTTTTGCCATATCCAATAAATACTGGAACTGAAGAGTAAGTCAAGATTTCATCTTAATTTACTATGAAAATTCAAAAACCCTTTTACTGTATACACAGCCATGGATCCCCCTTTGTACTCTACATGAATACAGATGGTGATGAGAACAGTAACATTAACAGAGTAGCTGGAAACTGGATGAAATGGCTAAATTACATAACACACATAATTATGATTTGATCAGGGATTTTAATTTCAGCCCACAATGTGACATTTCTCCAACATATCTTTAAATGTACCAGCAGTTCTAAACTGCGTTTCCCAAACGAAGAGTAATTCTTGGATCTAGTAAGGGACAGGCATTCAATGCAACTTTATCTCTGACCACTAGAGGGGGAACTTATCAGAACGAAGCTGCTAACTACTTTTTTTCTTCCAATACACATCACACAGTGCAGCTATGCTGGGCTTTTATTTATACCATATATTACCTTACATTATCATACATTTCCTTTATTTACATTAGAAGTTATTTCAGTTTTTAATTGCAGCAGAACACTTGTAGTACTGTAGCATTTGTAGAGCTAACAAGCCTAGTATTCACTGCCAAGTCATTTGAATACCTGGGAACTTCTAGAAGACATTGGTGTTACCAGCGATGAAATCTAGGGATAGTATATACAGGTGGAACTCGAAAAATTAGAATATCGTGCAAAAGTTCATTTATTTCACTAATGCAACTTTAAAGGTGAAACTAATATATGAGATGGACTCATTACATGCAAAGCAAGATAGTTCAAGCCGTGATTTGTCATAATTGTAATGATTATGGCTTACAGCTCATGAAAACCCCAAATCCACAATCTCAGAAAATTTGAATATTACATGCAATCAATAAAACAAGGATTGTTCATAGAACAATATCGGACCTCTGAAAAGTATAAGCATGCATATGTACTCAGTACTTGGTTTGGGCCCCTTTTGCAGCAATTACTGCCTCAATGTGGCGTGGCATGGAAGCCATCAGCCTGTGGCATTGCTGAGGGTGTTATGGAAGGCCAGGATGCTTCAATAGCGGCCTTCAGCTCTTCTGCATTGTTCGGTCTCATGTCTTTCATCTTTCTCTTGGCAATGCCCCATAGATTCTTTGTGGGGTTCATGTCAGGCGAGTTTGCTGGCCATTCGAGCACAGTAATCCCACGGTCATTGAACCAGGTTTTGGTGCTTTTGACAGTGTGGGCAGGTGCCAAGTCCTGCTGGAAAATGAAGTCGGCATCCCCATAGAGCTCGTCTGTGGAAGGAAACATGAAGTGCTCCAAAATCTCCTGGTAGACGGCTGCGTTGACCCTGGACTTAATGAAGCACAGTGGACCAACAAGAGCAGATGACATGGCTCCCCAAATCAACACAGACTGTGGAAACTTCACACTGGACTTCAAGCATCTTGTAGTGGCTGCCTCTCCATTCTTCCTCCATACGCTGGGTCCATGGTTTCCAAATGAGATGCAAAATTTGCTCTCATCAGAAAAGAGGACTTTGGACAACTGTGCAACAGACCAGATGTGTTTTTCTTTAGCCCAGGTAAGACGTTTCTGACGTTGTTTGTTGTTCAGGAGTGGCTTGACAAGAGGAATACGACATTTGGAGCCCATGTCCAGGATCCGTCTGTGTGTGGTGGCTCTTGATGCACTGACTCCAGCCTCAGTCCACTCCTTGTGCAAGTCCCCAACACTTTTGAATGGCCTTTTCCTAACAATCCTCTCCAGGCTGCGGTCATCCCTGCTGCTTGTGCACCTTTTTTCTTCCACACTTTTCCCTTCCACATAACTTTCTATTAATGTGCTTTGATACAGCACTTTGGGATCGTCCAACTTCTTTTGCAATTACCTTTTTGAGGCTTTCCCTCCTTATGGAGGGTGTCAATGATGGTTTTCTGCACAACTGTCAGGTCAGCAGTCTTTCCCATGATTGTGATTCCTACTGAACCAGACTGAGAGACCATTTAAAGGCTCAGAAACCCTTTTGCAGGTGTTATGGCTTAATTATCTGATTAGAGTGGGATACTTTGAGCCTAGAATATTACACCTTTTCACAATATCCAAATTTTCTGAGATTGTGGGTTTGGGGTTTTCATGAGCTGTAAGCCATAATAATCACAGTTATGACAAATCACGGCTTGAAATATCTTGCTTTGCATGTAATGAGTCTATCTCATATATTAGTTTCACCTTTTAAGTTGCATTAGTGAAATACATGAACTTTTGCATGATATTCAAATTTTTCGAGGTTCACCAGTAGTGGTAGTGGGCCACAGCGAATGGAAATGTAGCTCCCAACTGTCTCTCATTTGGACCCATATTACACTTTCCTCCTCCATTGTCCTATCTCATTTTGTTTTGATCAACATCTATTAAAAAAAACCCATAATAATCAAATTTATTATACTAAACCTTCAATCCAACATCTAAATTATTGTAAAGCTGGATTAAAGAAAAAGTAGAAGTAAAGCACTTGTGGCTTTAAAGCCGAAGTCCCTACAGATTTAGTCACATCAATTGCCTGTAATGTAAGACAAATGGATCCTATAGAAAATCTTACTGCGAGGATGCCTCCTCCTCTTCTTGTCTCTGAAGTTCTGGTGCTGCAGTGGTTAACAGCTGCAGGCAGAAAAGCAATATAGATGGTCCAACAGAGGCATGCAATATGCAGGCAGTGACAATAATTTGAGATCAATCTACCTCCACTATTCCCTACATTTATGCAAGGTTTCCAGAAAGCTGTGAGCATAGATCCCCATCTTCTCCCTCTGGCCACACATGTTCTCAGGGAGCAGAAAGAGTTACACGTTACAATAGGTCGATGGTTGGATTAGGCTTCATCCCAACTTAAAAGAAGAAAGAACCCCCTAACAGGACTTTAAAGGCCCAAAAAAGTATATAATCTTTAATCCATTAATATTATTGTATATTGACAATGTTTTTTGCAAAAATTTCAATGCAAATTTTATTTAACAATATCAATTAAAAACAGATTATGGTTGATATATTGTATTACCAACAGAACATACGATATACATAAAAGTGATGTTCTACTTTTTCTGGTAACTTCACGATAAATACAACATTACTCATTGTTGGCAGAATCAACCAACGCATTTCAGAAGTTGATTAATTCTTCAGGGGTGTATGTATAGCAGTAGAACATAAGCTTATGAAGAAATAATTAACTTCTGAAAGGCATCAGATGATTCTGGTGTATTTATCGTGAAGTTACCAGAAAATGTAGAACATCGCTCATATGTATATCGTATGTTCTGTTGGTAACACAATATATCAGCCATAATCTGTTTTTAATTGTTGTTGTTGAATAAAATTTGTATTGCGATTTTACCTAAAACCTTTTTGTCAAAATACATTATTATACATGGATTGAAGATTGTATAATTTTTTGGGCCTTTAACGTCTCTGTCGGGGGTTCTTTTTTCTCTCCAATGTTAGAGCCAGGGTTTGACCACTGACTGGAAGGAGTAGTGACACTGTTCTCACTAGACCTACCAGCCTAAAGCTCGTAATACATGGCTCAAAATTTGGCCAGCTCAGCAGGTATTCATGTATGGGCACTGTGGTTGTACAGAAGTCGATCTATCGATCAACCACGCTGTTGGGCAGTCTAGAGCCTACAACACTGATCAGTGTATTCTAGTGTGGGGAAATCTCCCTTCTGTCAGAATACAATAGCTCAGCAGAGAGGATTTTCAATCTACACAAGAGCTCAGTTTTTTGGGAGTTTTTTTTTTATGTTCAATCCACTGGTTGAATGAAAAAAACAGACTCTTCCATGGGCTGCACTCCTGAAAGCAACTCCCGGTGACACAAAGTATCATGTAATCAAAATAAATAGCCAGTGAGTCCCCAGCTATGACTGTTTGGCCATATGAAATACAATAGAATGCTTTGTCAATGCTCAAATGTTTTATTTTTCGTCTGAAAATTTTGTATATAAAATGGACTGTAAAACTGCCACTAAAATACTGGAAGTTCAACATTCCTTTTTAAAATCACATTTATATATCTGTACTTTCATCACAAAGCCAAAATAATTGTATTTTCCACAATTGTGAATGGTGGGTTGGGTCATCCACATAATTTATTTAGGCCTCTGAGTGGAGACCTGGAAAAGCCTAATTTATACATTACTGAAACCCACAGATCATGTCTGACCTGCATGGCCCTATTAATGGAAACCTGTGTTTAGAGAAATATAGGAGCTGCCTTTTGGAAACCGTCTAAAATTCCTAGTTTCTTGGATCTAATACTGATCTAATGTTTTCAGTGCTTTAAAATTGGTTCTGGTAAGTAAGTAAAAGGTGTAAATAAAGTTTACATGCAAAGAAAAAAAGAAAAAGGTAAACGCAAGGTTCTAATCTAGAGAAGTTGGCTCCCAAAGTCCTCTTCAGAAAACTAGTGTCAATCTACTGGTCCTCTGCAGCGCTCTGGTTCCTTTCTCTACTCTGTTCTATGGAGATGTGTAGGAGGAAACGCCAAGCTTGCTGTGTGTGGGGGGCTGGGGAGGAGGGAATCCAGAGCGCTGGGACCCGAGAAGAGGAAGATCGGGACTACTCTGTGCAAAACCACTGCACAGAGCAGGTAACATGTTTGTTTAAAAAATAAATAAAAATTATACTTTTTAAATATCACTTTACCCCGATTTAACGACTGCCCACCGCAGTTGTACTGTGGCAGATTGGCTCCCCTGTGTGAACGGCCGTTATTGTACGTCGGCTCGCGCAGGCACGGTTGCATCAGAGGGGAGGTGGATCAGGTCCAAAGAAAAGAAAACACTAAACATCAGCAGAGTTTTCAATTTGAGCTCTGTTCAACTATCACAAGGTGAACAAAGAGTTCTGAGCCAAGGACTTAAATTCGCACCCCCCCCCCCCCCCGAGACTTAATAAAGTGGAGACGTTTATAGACGTTCATAAATTTGTTTGGAAGATGAACATCAAGAGGTATTTTCTTCTTAACCCATTAGGCAATCGAAGTTCGTGGTCCCTACAGGTACACCACAGGTTATTGCAACAAACCCGACTTCCATTCCAAATTCTCAGAACATCAACCCACAAGCAGAACCCCTTCCTAATCATTTAGGGGTTAGTAATGCAGCTTCAATCCGACATACTAACCTTTGCAATGCTTCATTGTTTAATCCTCCTGGATTCGTGGCTCCATCTATTTCTTTTCCGTACATCACGGGACACAGAGCGACATAGTCATTACTAATGGGTTATATAGATACCGTCAGGTGCTGGCACTGGCAACTTCCAAAACCGGAAGTACCCTCCCCTATATAAGCCCCTCCCATCCGGGAGCACCTCAGTTTTTTGCCAGTGTCTAAGGTGTTGGCCAAGAAGAAACATGTGTTTTTCACTGAGCTTGCGTACAGGTTCTTTTGGGCCTCAGTAAGCTATTCCGGATCCGACCAAAAAAGCTTCATAGCTAAACGGTCGGTACCCGGGCCTTGCAGAGAAGAGCAAGGTTTTGCCTGTAATGCTTCTCTTAGGAGAGCTGGACCCTGGGATCCAAAGCTCTGGTCATACCCACGACCAAGATGTTTTCTGTGCAGGGTGCTATACAGGTCCAGGGGAGTGGAATCCTTGGGAACCCGGTCCCTGAAGGTTTGATTACAATGCCTGCCGTGATAGGTGAAGTTTGGGCTTTTGTGGACCAAACAAAGTCCTGCGGCGGGGAACAGGTAAGTGGGGGCCCCCAGGAACTTGGTTCTATTGGGGGACCCCCAAGCCTAATTTGTCTTTCTGTCTGTTACCTAATGGTATTCCCGCAAAATTCTGTGCATGCCTGTAACTACTAAAAAAATGTAATAATTTTTAATGGTGGTCAAGAAAAAAAAAAAATTTTTATATATATATTTAATATATTAGACTGCGGTACCTGTGTTTGTCCACTAGAGGCCGCTGTGGAATGTTTTCTTGTCATGTGGACTAGCTTCTTCTCAGCAGAGCAAAGTCCAGGCAGATGGTGAGTTCTCTTATAGGAAACTGCTTCCTCTGCCATGTTGCAGTGTTTGTCCATCCCCCGGCCTGCGGCAAAGAGGGGCCCTGGCTCCTGTCCCTTGTTACCATATTTGAAATTAGCGCCGAAGGCGCACGTGCCCGCGCGCGTGCGCGTGCACGCGCCTCTATATATAGAGGTGAGCCGGGAAAGGGGGCGGAGCCCGGGGGATGACGCTCTGTGCGCGCCGCAGCGCTTCTGCGCATGTGCGGGCGTCCCAGCAATTTTAAAAAAAAACCACAATATTGTAGTGAGCTGGCTATGAAGTACAGAGACAGAGCTGGCAACATTTAAAGGCATACAGCAAGCGGTTGATACAGGCATCCCCTAGAAAGGCACATTAGTAGACACCAACTGTGATATAGCAGCAATTGTGCTAGACTATTCTCAGTAAAAGTGGTGTATTACGGCTGGAATACCTCAGCTTTAGGCTTAGGAATATGCCGTCCAGAAGCTCCGGAACTGAATCTTCCAGGAAGCGAAGGGGGTCTCATCGGGCTCTGAGGATCTTGGGCATACTTCTGCTGCACCAGTCTCCCCTGAAGTTCAGAGGTAAGTGACCGTAGAGACCCCGCAGGGGTACTTGGTACTGTGGCTGTCCTCAGTTCACCTGCTCCTGTGTATGTAACAGAGGAGGTTTTTTCCTCAGCTCTGGGAGGATTAGAGAGAGATTGTCAACATTTATCGCTGCCTCCCTGTCAGGGAAAGCACGCCCGATCTCCGTCTCCTCCTTCAGAGTGCCTGTTAGCAGAGCAACAGTCCCATACAGGGATCGACCTGCCTGAAGGGGATCAGGATGAGGTTGATTCTGTTATAGAGGAATCAACAGTGGGGGAACCTTTTCTCAGCATCTCAAGCTGAAAGATTATGGGTTCAGTCTCTGACTAACATGGTCCGATCAGCATTTAAAAATGCACCTTGCGGAACCATCAACCACTACTGTATCCTCGTTGGGGTCGCTAGAAGCCCCCAGACTGTTTGTTCTTTTCCACTTCACCCTTTACTGAAAGGGCTCATTTACCAGGATTGGGAACGTCCTGAGAAAATATTTATTCCCCCAAGAGATTTCCGGTGGTCTATCCCATGGAGGATAAGTTCATAAAAAAAAAAAAAAATGGAAGGTCCCTACAGTGGACGCAGCCATCTCTTGTATGTATAAATCACTGACATGTCCAGTGGATAATGTCCAAATGTTCAAGAACCCAATAAATAAAAGATTGGAGTCCTTATGAAAATCTGCTTGGTGATACAACCAGCAGTAGCAGCTATTGGGGTCTGCTAAGCAGTGAAGGATCAGTTGAAACAGGTCTTGAGGGACTTGACAGATCAGCAGGCTTGGCCCTAGCTGATCTACCTAGAGCCTTAGGCTTTGCGGTTGACGCCATAAAGGATTCAGTCCATCAGGCCTCCCGCCTTACGCTGTCTATAGACATACGCGTAGGCTCCTATGGCTCAAAAACTGGTCTGCTGAAGCTCCCTGTAAAGAATGGCTGGTTAGCGTCCCATTTCATGGTGAACGCTTATTCAGGGAAAACCTGGACAAATATATCCAGAAAATTTCCAGCGGTAAAAATACGCTCTTGCCGGTTAAAAGCAGAATTAGAGGTCCCTCTTTAAGAGGCCTGCTTCTCCAGTCCCTGGGGCATCGGCTGTGTAACAGTTCCGACGGCCTCCTCGGTCAAATCCCGGGGGTAAAAAACAGGGACAGTAGCAGGGTAATGAGAAACCCTGGGTCAGGGGAGGTACAAAACCTCCCCCAAAGTTAAATTCATTGAAGCCCCCACTCAGTCGGGTGGGGGGAGGACTCCAGTTGTTCGCAAGAGACCTGGCGGGACACGATCAAGACAGATAGGTGCTCTCCGCAGTAGGTTTGGGATACAGTTTGGAGTTAAAAGACTCTCCTCCTTCCCATTTTTGAGGTCAAACGTGCCAAGGGATCCCCGGAAGAGAGAGTCCCTCCTGTTGGCACTAGAACAACTATTGCTCCAAGGAGTAATTATGGAGGTTCCCCTGGAAGAATGAGGGTTCGGGTTTTACTCAAACCTCTTTACAGTCCCGAAGCAAACGCGGACGGGAGGCCCATATTAATTCTAAAAGGGCTATACAAATTCCTGTATATCAGGTCTTTCCGATGGAGTCGATCCGATCGGTGGCCACTGCCCTACAAGGGGAGGATTGGTTAGCCACGATCGACATCAAAGATGCTTATTTGCACATTCCCATCTTTCCAGTCCACCAAAAATTTCTACGCTTTGCAGTAGAAGGGCGCCATTTTCAGTTCAGAGCCTTACCCTTCGGTTTGGCCACAGCACCACGAGTGTTTACAAAAATTCTGGCCCTTTATTGGCCAATCTAAGAACACAAGGTGTAATGATAATGGCATATCTGGATGACTTGTTGCTGATAGACCACTCAGTGAAAAAACTAGACGTGGTCGTTCACAAGACGATCAAGTATCTGGAATCTCACGGTTGGATTATCAACCGAGACAAGTCAGCCCTAAAAACCAGTCTAAAGTCTGGAATACTTGGGGCTAAGGTTGGATTCAGGCCAGAGAGAAATATTCTTGCCTCGAGGAAAGGTGTTGTCTTTGAAAGATTTGATCCACTTAGTGGGTACAAAAAAGACAGCCGTCCATACGCCTGTATATGAGGCTGCTGGGAAAAATGGTGGCATCATTCGAAGCAGTACCCTACGGTCAATTCCATTCAAGGAATTTGCAAGGGGCCATACTGTCAGCCTGGAACAAAAAGATTCAGGCCTAGACTTACAATGTCCTTGTCCCCTTCCGTTCGCAAGAGCCTCCGTTGGTGGTTGGTTTCCCAGAATCTGGAAAAAAGGAAATCCTTCAGTCCGATTTCTTGGAAGGTGGTCACTACAGATGCCAGCCTTATAGGCTGGGGAGCAGTACTGGAGCAATAGTCTCTCCAGGGCAGATGGTCGGATGCAGAAAAGGCCCTGCCCATCAATCTCTTAGAGATACGAGCAGCCCGGTATGCCCTAGTAGCATGGACATCCAAACTCCAAGGGTCCCCTGTCAGAATTCAATCAGACAATGCCACAGCAGTGGCATATATCAATCATCAGGGGGGCACCAGGAGTCGTGCAGCCCAGAGGGAAGTAAATTACATCCTGAAATGGGCAGAAAAAATATGTCCCAGCCATATCTGCGGTATTCATTCCAGGAGTGGAGAATTGGAAGGCGGACTTTCTAAGTCGCCAGAAATTAGGCCCAGAGGAAGGGTCCCTTCACCCCGAGGTTTTCTGGACAATATGTCAGCGGTGGGGAACATCGGATGTAGATCTTCTAGCATCCAGATTCAACGCAAAGGGGGACAGGTTTGTCTCTTGGACAAGGGATCCCCTAGCTTGCGGCTCGGATGCCCTAGTGTTCCCTTGGGATCAGTTCAAGCTGATATATGCATTCACACCGCCACAATGGTTACCTCGATTACTCCGCAGAATCAGGGTAGAAAAGAAACCAGTGATTCTGGTGGCTCCAGCGTGGCCCCGAAGAGCGTGGTACGTGGAGATTGTAAAATGTCAGTGGGGAGTCCTTGGACTCTCCCACATCGTCCGGACCTGCTTTCGCAAGGACCGATATACCACCCTTCCTTACCAGCCCTAGGTTTGACGGCCTGGCTATTGAAGCCCACATTCTAAAAAAGAGAGGGCTCTCTAATTCTGTGGTATCTACCATGATCAATGCCAGGAAGCCGGTATCCAGGCAGATCTACTATAGAATCTGGAAGGCGTACATCGCCTGGTGTGAAGCCAAGAAATGGCATCCACGTAAGTACGTAATAGGTAGGAGTCTGGACTCCCTACAATGGGCTGTAGATAGGAAGCTTGCCTTGAGTACTATCAAGGGTCAGATTTCGGCCTTGTCAATATTTTTTCAAAGGCCCTTGGCTTCGCATTCACTAGTCAAAGCCTTTATACAAGGAGTGATGCGTATTAGTCCTCCGGTTAATATTCCCATATGTCCATGGGATCTAAACTTGGTTCTGTCGGTTCTACAGAAACAACCATTTGAACCATTACAGCACATTTCCTTGGTGCTTCTCACCAGGAAATTGATTTTTCTAGTAGCCATTTGTTCGGCTAAAAGAGTGTCGGAATTAGCAGCTATGTCCTGTAGGGAGCCATATCTGGTTATCCATAAGGACAGGAGTAGTGTTACGTTCTCATCCAGCCTTTCTTCCTAAGGTGGTATCGAGGTTTCATTTGAACCAGGATGTGGTTCTTCCTTCTTTTTTCCCCAAACCTACTTCGGTAGAGGAAAAGTTATTGCATTCTTTGGATGTAGTAAGAGCAGTTAAAGCTTATCTAAAAGCCACTGCTCAGATTCGCAGAACGGATACTTTGTTTATTCTGCCGGAAGGCCCCAGAAGGGGTCAGGCAGCGTCAAAATCTACTTTAGCCAAGTGGATTCGACAGGTCATAATACAAGCCTATGGCTTGAGAAATAGACCGCCTCCGTTCAAAGTTAGGGCGCACTCCACGAGAGCAGTTGGAACTTCATGGGCAGTGCATCACCAGGCCTCCCTGGCTCAAATCTGTAAGGCCGCAACATGGTCTTCAGTACACACGTTTACTAGGTTCTACCAGGTGGACGTTGGAAGTCAGGAGGATGTCGCCTTTGGGCGCAGTGTGTTGCAGGCCGCAAAAGATCCTCATGTCTGATAGCGCTCAGCTTATATATGGTGTATCCCCCCCCTCATTTGGCATTGCTTTAGGACATCCCATTAGTAATGACTATGTCGCTCTGTGTCCCGTGATGTACGGAAAAGAAAATAGGATTTTTATAACAGCTTACCTGTAAAATCCTTTTCTTGGAGTACATCACGGGACACAGAGCTCCCACCCCTCTTTGGGGACACTTATTGCTTTGCTACAAAACTGAGGTGCTCCCGGATGGGAGGGGCTTATATAGGGGAGGGTACTTCCGGTTTTGGAAGTTGCCAGTGCCAGCACCTGACGGTATCTATATAACCCATTAGTAATGACTATGTCGCTCTGTGTCCCGTGATGTACTCCAAGAAAAGGATTTTACAGGTAAGCTGTTATAAAAATCCTATTATTAGTATTTAAAGAGATGTTGATTAAAGATTTGGTAGCCTTGAAGACTCCTAGATTTAGAAATTCCAACGATCTTCAATCCAATTTGAAGCAGATCTGTGCACGGAATGATATTGTTATACGCCCTGCGGATAAAGGCAGTGGTATCGTCATTTTAAACTAGAACGATTACCTAGAGGAAATAAATAGGCGTCTGTCTGATAATATGACGTATACTTAATTGGCTAATAATCCTACAGTTAAATATAAGAGAGAATTATTATCCATTGTTGATGCGGGCTTCCAGTCAGGCATTATCAACAAAAATGAAAAGGCATACCTGGTGCATTCAGCACCGAGGGTGCCAGTCATTTACCATCTGCCCAAAATCCATAAACATCTGTCGAAACCTCCTGGCCACCCCATCATCAGCGGCATAGATTCGGTCACGGCAAGAATTTGCAGATACGTTGATGAATTTTTGCAACCGCTAGTTGTTACCGCCCCCTCATATTTGAGGGACACAACTCAAGTGATCAATTTACTGACGGATTGTGGGTGGAGAGAGGGTTTCATTTTGGCGACAGCCGATGTCTCCTCTCTTCACTATTTCACACCAACAGGGTTTAGAGGCGGTGAAATTCTATCTGGAACAAGATCACACTTTAACATCATTACAGAGAGATTTCATTATAACACTTAATTTTTTGCCACAAGCCACAATTATTTTTGGTTTGGGGCAATTTTTTCTTACAAATCCGTGGTGTCGCAATGGGTGCTAAATTTGCACCAAGCCTTGCAAATTTATTCATGGCCCGTTGGGAGAGAGAAGTAATTGACACCGACCCTCCGAAGGAGCTGCGTTTATGGAGAAGATACATAGACGATGTCCTTCTGCTGTGGGAGGGTGACTTACCCTCATTGGAAGCCGCCTTTTTCAAGTTGAATACTAACAATAGAGGTATTTCCCTCCAGTTTGAAGCTAGCCAATCTCAGATCCACTTCCTCTATCTTAACATCATTGTTAGAGATGGAAGCTTGACCACAACTGCATACTTCAAGGAGACGGATCGGAATGCCTATATTCCGTTGAATAGTTGTCACCATGCATCATGGCTGAAGGCAGTCCCTAAAGGACAATTTCAGCGCATTAGGCTTAATTGCACCTCCATCCTAGACTATCAACAGCAAGCACAGGTTCTCAAATCTAGGTTTCTTGATAAAGGATATGATGAAATTGAAATTGATGAAACCCGTCAAAAACATTGGAGATATGGACAGGGACCTTATGCTTAATGGATCTAAGAGGGTTAATCATTCTTTGGACAATAAATTTGGGTGTTCTCTTATTACAGGATATTCCAATCAGCATTTTTCCATCAAAAAGATCTTTAACCTTCATTGGAACATTCTTAAGAATGATAGGATTTTGGGTCCTACTATTCCGGATCAACCTGTAGTCATTTACAGAGGAGCTCCATCCTTACGGCATAGTATTACCCCCAATGTTGTCGACCCACCCAAAAATATTTCATTCTTTCAGTCAATGAAAGGCTTCTTTCCCTGCAGGAAATGTAACATCTGTCAAATCAACTCCTTCAGGGGGAGGAAATGCAAAACTTTTGAGTCCACTTGGACTAATAGTACCTATAATATTGAGTCTTTTATCACCTGCTCAACAGAATGTGTGGTATACTTAATCCAATGTCCGTGCTCTAAACAATAGATCGGGCTCACTAAAAGAGCACTACATGTGCGTTTAGATGAGCATGTTGGAAATGTTAGGTGCGGTTTCCCCAAACATAACTTATCTAGGCACTATGCCAAACACCATGATAAGAAAATCAAAGGGACCTTGTTTTTACCCATTGACAAAATTTGTCCCCATTGGAGGGGCACAAATAAAGTCAGATCCATTTCTAGACTTGAAACTAAATTGATATTTGATATGAGGTCCTATGTGCCCTTTGGCTTAAACGTCGACTGGGACGTTAATTATTTTATTAATAATGCGTGAATTTATTTTATGTCTTTTTTATACCTTTTTTAAATTTATACGCACCAATTTTATTTAATGCCTTTTTTACCTGAGTATTTTTAACCTTCATTGCGTTCCTATCTAATTATCTCCATATTACTAGGATTCATAGTTATTCATCTTAGGTTGTATGTTAATTTTCATTTTTTCCTTGCAGGTTATTTATGTCAATGTTTATACACCCTTTTTTTCCTGCTATACAGGGTTTTCATATTATAAGCGGCAGCTGCTCGGGCTCCTATCTTGTTTCTATGTTCTGGCCTATTTTTCCTCATTCAGTACCCATCTCTTATTCAGCCACTAGATGGCGTTATATCATTTATCTCCCTCCATGCTTCCCCTGATATTCATGTGTATTGAATCGATGCCATCAGTTGAAATAAAGACATCCATAATTTTCATCACCTTGCTCCGTTTTGCCCATACTAAGTATGGTGCTGCAGGACCAGTGCCGATCCTGACCTCCCTGGGGCCCTAAGCAAAATTCTGCTAAGGGGCCCTCTACCTGACCCGTGATGCCGTGAGCTATGTAAACCATTTGCCATTGCCACACAGTTAACCCCTTCCCTGCCAGTGTCATTAGTACAATAACAGTGCATATTTTTAGCATTGATCACTGTAATAATGTGACTGGTTCACAAAAATGTCGGTGTCCAATATGCTCACTGCAATATCGCAGTTCCGCTATAAGTCGCTGATCGCCGCCATTACTAGTAAAAAGAAAAAAAATTGTATATATATATTGTGACAGAGCATCCCAGAGAGAGCCTGGGAAAGTCCTATTCGGGGTTTATACATCTCCCAGGCTCCTCTCATATACATTCAGGGATCTCTGAGCCAGGATCCACTTCAGGTGTTGGTTCTCTCCCCCAGGTTAATTAAAAGCTCACCTGAGCAGACAGCCTTTGCTCAGCCTGGGAAACACAGACAGCATTGGTCTGTGAGAGCAAGAAGGTGCGTAAAAACTTGTTTCTCTGTTGGATGTGGAAGCTGACAAGCGTTAGGCTTGTCCAGCCTGGTAGTGAGGGCCTGTACATACGGTGTAGTTAGAGCCGAGACACGGCTAGGCTTTTGTTTAGATATTTTTTCTTCTGTTTGTTTTCAGCACACTGTACAGCACCTGTCATTGACATTGTATATAGCACCAATAAACCCCACTGTGTTTTCACTGATCCAATGGACTTGGTATCTGTGCCTGCTCATCCCAGGGAGCTTTTGTACCTACTCCCTGTCCCCCAGGTTACAATATATATATATATATATATATATATATATATATATAAAAAAGTTTGTAGACGCTATAGCTTTTGTGCAAACCAATCAATATACGTTTATTGGGATTTTTTTATCAAAAGTATATACCAGAATACATATTGGCCTAAATTAATGAAGACATTTGATTTGACATTTTCTTATTGGATGCTTTATAGCAAAAAGGAAAATGTTTTTTTGTTTTTTTTTTCAAAATTGTCTTTTTTTGTTTATAGCGCAACAAATAAAAACCACAGAGGTGATCAGATACCACCAAAAGAAAGCTCTATTTGTGGGGGGTGGGGGGGGGGGAGGGCATATTGCAAAAAATAGCCTGGTCGGAAAGGGGGTAAACCTTCCAGAGCTGAAGTGGTTAAAGTAATATTCAATTCAAGTCTTGTTTAATAAAAATAAAGAATAAGTAAAAAAACACACACACACACACACTCTGAGTGTGCGTGTTTTTTTTTTTTTTTTACCCCAGTTCAGTGAACTGTGCCCACAGGACAGTGACCCGTTACAGTGTAATGGTGCACTCTAATGGGAACACCTGATCATCATTTGGGTACTGACTGTACTGATCTGGGGGGGTATTCTAATTATTGCAGTGCCAGTGCCCAGGGAAAATCAGAGTGCCAAGAATAGTTCACAGGGCAGGATTCCTCTACTCCAGACTCCAGATTAGGCTGCAGCAGCTCCCATATGAAAAGAAAAGTCAGCAGCAACCAGCCTTCAAATGCTTCCTCCTCCACGGACCAACAACAGGAAACCCCCCTTCGCTTGTCAGATGTGACCTCTTGCTAGTACAGCAGACTCAGTCAGCTCTCTGCATACAGAAACTCTGCTCCCTCCCCAACGGTCTGCCATGTAAAGAAACACAGCCAGCAGGCAGCTCAGCTATTAAAATACCTTCAGGCTTCTGGGCTGGGCTCACACGCTCTCTCTAAACTGACTGCTTCCTCCATCCCCTTCAGTTGCGTACCAAATGCAGAGGCACCACCTGTCACAGGGTCTTTTATAAGGTAGCACCTCTGCACAACACTCTGGATCAATCCGCCCCCCTCTCAGACGGATCTAACTATCAGCGGCTTATGCAGCTGTATCCCTGCTCTTCAAAGAAGAGTCCACAGCCAAGCAGGACAGGATTCACATCATGTAAAATATATTTTTTCTTTAAATGTACAAATTTTATGGCAATACCTTGGGGTGCCTACGCTGCCCCTCGGAGGCGGGGCCTCGAGTAATTTGCAGGGCCCTACGCAGCTTGCGTAGTGAGCGTATAGGGCGGATCGGCTCTGCGCGGGACTATATAAACAGCACACGTGATGACGCAGACACATCAGCCAATCCCCAGACGACGTCCTGTTGCGACGAAATGTGCGTAGGGTAGACTATTGACTCTGACGTCATCGCGTTGTTTGAGGTTGATGGTCACAGCACTGAACAGGCAGAGGAAGCCTGAGGAGATGCCGCTCCCGTTTTTATTACACACTGTGCATTTGTATATGCATGCTTGTAAGTGCAACTTTTTTACTTTTATTAAACTGAAGTTAATCAGTACTACACCATGAGAGTTTATTCCCTTTATATCTTTGAGTGATACCGAATCCTTCAGCTTGAGACACAGCATATGTTTTTGGGAGACCTGGATATCCCTGTGCCTGGTGAGACCGCATGAGTGGTCTTTTTAACTGGTAAGCAGATCATTTGCTCACACTCTGGGTGTTCTCTAATCTGGACGGAGGATTTCACTTCTCACAATCACCTTTCCACCAAATTTCCTTATACCTTATCTCGGAAGTACACTCGTTGTTATTCACGCTCAGCATTGGGACTTTGTTTTTATGGTCAAGATTCACTTTCTGGACTCTGCCTTCGTTTTCCCACATTGGATCTTTTTTCACCACTACCTACATTTTTTTTTTTTTTTTTAACCTTTGCGATTTTCCATGACCTTTTTCACATCACTTGATATGCTTAACCGCCATATTCCATTATTGTTCGTTGTATACCGTTCACCATTATTCACATTTTGGTGTTCAAATATGTTATAAGTGTTTTATTAATTTAATTCCACATATTTTTCACATTCAGTATTTTTTATTATTTAGTTCATATATTTAATACTGTTTTTGGTTTATCACTTTATAGCGCTGCACACCCTTTTCTTTAGGCGCGGTTGCGGGCACGCTCCCGCAGTGTGCAGCGAGCGCTGCACGTGCCCGCAACCGCGCCTAAAGAAAAGGGTGTGCAGCGCTATAAAGTGATAAACCAAAAACAGTATTACATATACTGGGTGGACTCTATGCCTGCCGGCGACCCGCGAACGCCTAGTACAAAGGCAGAATGGGGATCTGCCTTTGTAAACAAGGCAGATGGATCCCCATTCTGAGAGATGACATGACCAGAGATCTACTGTTCTACTGTTCCCAGTGATCTCTGTCATGTCCCAGGCAG
Organism: Rana muscosa; assembly: GCA_029206835.1. NCBI lineage: Eukaryota > Metazoa > Chordata > Amphibia > Anura > Ranidae > Rana > Rana muscosa. Next base: position 107,574,529 of record CM055120.1, on the reverse strand, counting down.
CCCATCCCCCTACAGTTAGAACACGCTGAGGGAACACACGTACCCCCTTGATCGCCCCTAGTGTTAACCCATTCCCTGCCAGTTTCATTTTTGCATTGATCAGTGCATTTTTATAGCACTGATCACTGTAATAATGTCGCTGGTCCCCAAAAAGTGTAATTTGGGGTCAGATTTGTTCGCCGCAATGTCGCAGTACCACTAAAAATTGCAGATCGCCGCCATAACCAGTAGAAACAATAATTAATAAAAAAAGTGCCTAAATCTATCCCTTTTGTAGACGCAATAACTTTTGCAGATTACTATTTGTTTCCATAAGATCTCCTGCAGACTATTAGCATCTATATATTTTTTTGCAGATCTCCTGCAGACTATTAGCATCTATTTATTTATTTTTTTTTTTTTTTGCAGATTACTAATAGTCTGCAGGAGATCTGAAAAAAAATAAATAGATGCTAATAGTCTGCAGGAGATCTTATGGAAACAAATAGTAATCTGCAAAAAAAATAAAAAATTAAATAGATAGTATCTATACTCTATTCTGTTCTATTGTTTTTCTAGTCTATTTTCTATTTCTATTCTAATCTTTTCTATTCAAATTAGAATTCATTCTATACGAAATTTGAATGTCGGATTTTTTTTAATTATATATAACCATCTTCCGAAATTCGAATTCAGTATATAATGATTTTAATAGAAAAGATTTGAATAGATTATAAAAGAATAGACTAGAAAAAAAATAGAACAGAATAGAATAAAATATAATATATTCTGTCCTATTGTTTTTCTAGTCTATTATCTGTTTTTCTATTTTATTATAATCTTTTCTATTCGGTTAAAATAATTTCAAATCCGGTTGAAATATCTAATTTGGTTGAAATATTAACGAATGCGACCGATTTTTCGAATTCCAATTAGAAAAGATTAGAATAGAAAATAGACTAGAAAAAAAATAGAATAGAATAAAATATAATATATATATTTTATTTTTTCTATTCTGTTCTATTATTTCCAATATTTTCGATTCTATTCTAATTGTTTTCGAATGCGGTTGAAATGATTTTGAATCATGTTGAAATGATTTCGAATCATGTTGAAATGATTTTGAATCCAGGAGAAATGATTTCAAATCCGGTCGAAATATTTTTGAATCCGAAAGTTTTTACGAAAACGGAACAAAATCCGAAAACGAATTTAACGAATCTAACTAAATGAAATTAATTAACGAATTAAAACGAAACGAAACAAATTTTTTCCTTTTGCAAATGTCTAAACGGTCGCGGGACACTGACGGCGATCGGATCCACGGGTCCCGCGGGCGCGGTCATGGAGCTTCGGACCGGGTCGCGTGCGCAACCCACGGCTGGGTTCTTAAAGGGGATGTACCTGTACGCACTTGTGCCTGTCCGTGCCATTCTGTCGACATATATCCTTGTGAGGCAGTCCTTATGTGGTTAAAGGAAGGGGAAGTGGATCACAAATTCCTTTTCTAACATACTTGGGAAATCCCCATTGTCATTGACAGTATAGTTCCTGGTATTTAACAAGCAAAGTAATCTACACTAGTAGCACATAAGTGAACAACATATAATGTTGGTCCACCTCTCAGTAGAGATTGACTTTCATGCGTGCCAAGCTAATTAGAAATTTCACAGTCCACTAGTGGTGTGTGACTCCAGCAGACCAAGACAAACAGGCAGCACTTTGTTGTCAGAGAAGAGGGTTAATGACATGCTATTGCACTGAATACTACATACACAGGCCCTATTCTTGGACCCTAATAAAAGTGTTTTTCAGCAGGACAATACTGGGCTTATTTAAGGCAGCGCAATAATGTGTCAGTAGACCTACATTATATGCACTATATGGTCAAAAAGTTTGTGGACACCAGAGATGAGGTTCGGGCTCACCACTACCAAGGGTTCAAGGTAAATCCTGTGGGTTTGAGATTTGCAATCCTGGTGGATAATGCAGATTCGCCCAGAGGGTTTTTATTTTTTTAACCACAACGCACTGCATTGCCCTTGAGATATGACCACCAGGCGTAAAAGGGACAATAATGTGGCTCCGAGATCGTTTAGGTTTTTCATTATAAAAAGGGGGGGCTCAAAGCAGCCATAGTGTCAGTGTATTGGAAACTGCTGTAGGGAAAGCTGACCAACTCCAAGAGGTTAGAATCATTAAGGAAATTATTCTGATTGTTGGCCTCTTGCACAATCCACCCCCTTTGCTGTGTTTTTTTTTCTCTGATCATTGCAGGAATTTTGTATGTTATTTTGTGGTTGATTTCAGGTTGGCAGTCAATTTTTAGCTGCTCTCCCACCCATTTTATGTGCTACAGGGCTTCCGTTCTTTCGGGGGGGGGGGGGTACTTGGTTTTAATTTACTACTGGGTTTATATTTTGTAGTGAACCCCCAGAGGAGCCTCTGGATATATATTCTCTGTGTAAGTGGAGATGACACATCTAGAACTTTCAGGGCCCCGGTGCAAGAAACCATGATGGCCCCCCTTTACCGCCCCCACCTTCCATTCGACCCCCCAGGCTTCCAATTTTGGGAGGGTGTCAACGGATATCCTCCCAGGAACTCTGTCTCCCATATGCCCCCTGGCACGTGCATCAAGTGCAATAACAGTGGCCCTTTACCATGTGATTAGCTGCGTCTGTGTAAGGAAAGGAGAGGCGTCAACTGCCAAGAATGTCAGTAAATTGTTTGCACTGATAATTAGTGCTGCCTATCAGTGCTCAGCAATGCCACCTATTAGTGTCCATCAGTGGTGCCAATCAGTGCTGCATTTCAGTGCCGACTATCATTGCTCATCAATGCTGTTTATCAGTGTCCAGTGCCACCTATCAGTACCCATAGATGTTGCCTATCAGTGCTCAATGCCCATCAGTGCCACCTATCAGTACCCATCGATGACGCTTATCAGTGCTCAATGCCCATCAGTGCCCATAAATGATGCCCATCAGTGCCACCCTTCAGTGCTCATCAATGCTGCCTATCAGTGCTCATCAATGCAGTCTATCAGTGCAGCCTATCATTGCTCATTAATGCCGGCTATCAGTGCCAATCAATGCTGGCTATCAGTGCCCATCAATTCCGCCTATCATTGCCCGGTGCCGCCTATCAGTACCCATCGATGTCGCCTATCAGTGCTCAGTGCCCATAAATTATGCCTATCAGAGCTTATCAGTGCCACCTATCATTGCTCATCATTGCCACCTATCAGTGCCCATCAATGCTGTCTATCGGTGACACTTATCATTGCCGCCTATTAGTGCCACCTGTCAGCGACACCTATCATTGCTCATCAAAGCTGCCTATCGGTGCTCATCAGTGCCACGCCGCCTATCCGTGCCACAGACCATTGCTCATCAATGGCACCTATCAGTGCAGCCTATCAGTGCTCATCAATGCTGTCTTCCTCCTTAGCACGGCTCTGAGTGGAGAGTGTCTCTCATACAGATCAGAGCCGACAGTTCTCCCTGCTCCCCCCTCCATCCCTCCCTCCTCTCTCGCACAGGATGACACAGCCTATCTTCTCTTTCTCCCCCTTCCCCTCTCCTGTATGTGGACCGCGGGAGGTGTGAGCTCCTTAGCTTCACACTTGGCTTCCCACAAAGCACACACATGGGAGAGGGGAGGGGGGAGAAGGAGCCGATCGGCTGTGTCATCCCATGTGAGAGAGGAGGGGGTAGGGGGGGAACAGGGAGAACTGTCGGCTCTAAGCTGTATGAGAGACGCTCTCTGCTCAGAGCCATGGGTCTAGCAACCCCGCTGGGGGCCCCCCGACAGTGGCGGAATGACCGGGCCTGGTCGCAAGTGTGACTGCTGCGACCCTGGTAGTTCTGCCACTGCCACACACCTTGGGCATTTTAACAATTTATTTGAATAGCAACAATCTGAAAAAAGGCAATTAGTATGTCAAAGAACACACAAGCAACAAACACATATCCAATATTTGCATGTGAACAAAAAATTTGTAGCAATCCAATATACTTCAAATTACAAAACGATGATAACAAGTGAAAAAACTTTTTACATTTGTTTTCATCATTTTGTATTTTCAAGTATATTGAATTGCTATTTGTTCACATGCAAATTCCGGATATGTGTTGGCGTCTTGCTTTTTATTGTTTTCCTTTTCATAGGTGGTCAATCCACTTCAAGGGGCAGCTTCACACACTCAAATTTTTGATTTTCAGTTCATGATGCAATTGGATTACATTTATAAACTGCTCTAAGTAAAAAGTCTGCAACGGCATGTTGTGTATCCTTTTTTTCATGTAGCATTGTCTTGAGAAATTGGGTTTAAAATTGTACTGCCCAATTTCTTACAGTCAGGACGGTGCTACATGAAAAATGTTGATATCAACGTCTCGATCTTTGTCAGCTGACAGCACTTTTTTACTTCTATCTAAAAGTTTAGATAGAAGTAAAAAAAATTGTGCTATTAGCTGACAAAGATCAAGGAGATTATATCTCCTTTTTTCATGTAGCCCCACCCTGACTGTGAGAAATTGGGCAGTACAATTTTAAACCCAATTTCTCAGTCACTCATTGCTGATGCCATCACTAAGGTCCCTTTCACATGGAAAAACTGACAGGTGTACCTGATCGGAAGGTCTATTCATCACTGTGGACAGTAGGCTGGAAATGGACTTGTGTTAGTTTACACCCGTCTACCCCCCGGGTCCGATCCGGTCTTCTGGTTAGGCAGTTTGGATCGGAGGGTATTCTGGTGTAAATGGACAGCGGAGTCCGTTTACCCCCGGCCAGCAATAGTTGAGGGGGCTTTGTGTCCGCTGTGCAGAAACTGAGTGCACATGAACCTGTCATCCGCCTGCTCTGCTCCCATCAGCAGGGGATTTGTGAGCTGATCTCCTGCTGATCGGAATGGAATCCACCTCCTGTGAAAAGGGCCTTTATATCTGCTATTCATGAACTGTGGGTATAGAAAAGAATCGCGCCCTTTAAAAAAAAAATCACATTTGTTGCTTTGCAGCCTGAAATTAAGAAAAATTTGTTTTATCCAGCTGTAGTGCAACTTATAACATTCAAGTGAAAGATAACACCAACATGTTTATATCACAAAAAATAAAGTGGTGAACAAATACCACCAAAAAATAACGCTATTTGTATGAAAAAAAATTATATACATTTTGTTTGGGTACAGTGTTGCATGACAGCACAATTACCAGTTAAGATACAGTGCTAAATACAAACAAATTGCCAGAGGTGATTAAGAAAGGATATCTCTTCCTTTGGAAAGATCTTTTTGTGAAGACAATTTCCTAAATGTAACAAAAAAAAAAAGAAAACACTTCCTACTCTTAATACAAATGGTTTTGGCACTAGATTTACTTTGTTAATAATATTCCTGTTTTGTGGCCAATTAAAGTTTGCTACAGTAAAGTTGGACATAGATGACTTGTTGTTTTTTTTTTTTTTTTTCAACCAGCCAGTGTGCTGATCGAAAAAAATAACGAATTCCTTCTTCCACACAAGCGAGGTGGACAGAGGAATCCTCCCTGCTGGGACATTGTATTCTCCCAGCAGAACTCCCTGCTGTCAGAACACACTGATCAGCAACTACAGCCGCTGATCAAGAAAAGTTTGCCAACATTCCAGTTTGACAGAATTCAATCGAACAATCTACTCCTGTCTAACGGGAGCAACCATACATGAATCAAAATTCAGCAGTCTCCTGCTAAAAGTGGGTGCTTTAAGCTGGCTATACACTAGTAGAATTTGGAATATAAAGTTTGTTTGAAAATTCGAATCGAACAGTTTCAAATCAAAAGTTTTTCAGTACAGTCAATGACTTATGTCATCATGATATGAGGCTGCTGTACCGTGTCTCCTGTTCTCTTTGTATTGCTTATTTTGTGTGAAATCCCTGGTGTTCCTGCCAGTTCCTCTGCTTTCCTAAATCTGACTACACTAAGCAGGAGAGCACAGCATGGTCAGTTCAGTTATGCTGGGAACTCTGTGTGCTCTCCTCCAATGATCAGACTTGTCCTGACATGCCCCCACTGCACAGCCTTTCACTCGGAAGCTCAGTGTGCTGCTGCTTCTCCTCCCCCCAGCTCTTACACAGCTGAGAACAGAGGGAATGTGATCACCTATAAAAAAGTGAAAAAAGGGTATTAAAAAAAAATATATGTAGCGGGTATGTACTTTCCCGGTTGATGTTTAATTCCCTGCAGCCCAGTAGGTGGCGTTGTTGCCCTGGGCTGGGGTTGAATCATTGCTGTGTGCTGTGCCTCCTTTTTGTCCTCCCTCGGCAGCGGTATGATGGGGCAGGGGAACTCGCCGTGCTTGCTGGGAGAGGGTATAAATGGGCCGGCCATCTTTGTCACGGGGTGGAAGTCCCAGGCACCTTCAGCTTGCGGACGGTGGTTCGTGTAGGTCCTCTGGGTGGCCTAGAGGACAGCCGGAGGTCGTGTTCCATCCCAGGCACCTTTAGCCTGGGGTGAGGTACTCGGATGGAGGCCCGTAGCTCAGTGCCCAACACTGAGTTCCACGAGGGAAGGGGATCCTAGGGAACCCCGGGAGTGGGTACCCGAATCTGTGAAGGCGCAATGGACCGGGGGGAGCTCCTCACTTGAAGACCCGGTGCAGCATATTGCCGGTGACAGGTGAGCCTCTCGTCGGAGGCCGCCTGGAAGGAAATTCCCCCTCGTGCGGAGACCATAACCCACTTTCAGGAAGGAAAATGGAGAACTATATTGTGTCTGGGCCTATTTGCATCCACACCTCCTTTTCTGTTCTGTTTCTACCAAGGGAGTTCAACTGATTGTGTTCATTCGAGAAGAATAAAGGAGTGTTGAACTTTAATGGTGTGGGGCTCATTTCCTGACAGACATTGTTCAAGGTGACTCTTGGAGGGGGGATCCAGGTGCGCAACACTGACCCGAAGGTAATACAAGAACGTTGCTTATACCGCACTGACACGTGGTGGAAGCTAAGCGTGGTGTCCCCGCTCCCTCCCCTCTAAGATACCCCTAGACAAGAGAAAGACGAGACGAGAGAAAGGGGGGAGTGGAGGTGGCCGCTACATATATATATATATATATATATATATATATATATATATATATATATATATATATATATATATATATATATATATTTTTAATCATTACACAAATGTTTTGCCTTTCATTTCCATTTCAAACTGAGTGGGTTGTTTTACAAGGTGTTCTTTACAACCACTTTAACTGGTTCTGGACCACCTTCTGCACATTTACTGCGGCAAGGCGGCCCAGCTGCCTGAAACGACATACCTGTACTTTGTTCTGTGCAGTAGCTCTGGGGGGGGGCGTGTGCTGATTGGCCAGAGGGAGAGCCAATCAGCGGGTCAGGCGGACCCAATGTGCACCGCCAACCACGATCGTTCCTGGAAGAGGCAGAATGGTGATCTGCCTATGTAAACAAGGCAGATCGCCGTTCTATCAGAGGGAACGAGAGAGATCTTGTGTTCCCGCTAAGCAGGGACACGTATCTTTCTTTGCCCAGTCAAACCATCCCCCACAATGTGTTAGTTGGCACTCCCTAGGGACAAACTAAACCCTTTAATAGCCCATGTTACCCCTTCCCTGCCAGTGTCAATAGTACAGTAACAATACGTCCCTTCCTAACCAATGACACCACAAAGCTCCTAGTTCACTCCCTGGTCATCTCCCGCCTCGACTACTGCAACTACCTTCTTATTTACAGGCTATCCCTCCTTCAGTCCATCATGGATGCTGCTGCCAGGCTCGTCCACCTTAAGAAACCACGCAGTGTCTGCTACCCCTCTCTGTCAATCTCTCCACTGGCTTCCACTCACCCAACAAATTAAATTTTAAAATTCTAACAACAACTTATAAAGCCATCTGCAACTCTGCCCCCAGCTACATCACTAACCTAGTCTCAAAATTCCAACCTACTTGTTCCCTTCGTTCCTCCCAAGACCTCCTGCTCTCTAGTTTCCTCGTCACCTCCTCCCATGCTAACATCCAGGACTTCTCCCAAGCCTCTCCAATCCTATGGAACTCCCTACCCCAATCTGTCCAACTATCTCCTACTCTGCTTGCTTTTAGATGATCCTTGAAAACCCTTCTCTTCAGAGAAGCCTATTCTGCCCCACCTAACAACTGTATTTATACTTTCTCCATTAGATCATCCCCCACAGTTATCACTTGACCCTCCCTCCTAGATTGTAAGCTCTAACGAGCAGGCCCCTCTGATTCTTCCTGTATTGTAACTGTACTGTCTGCCCTCATGCTGTAAAGCGCTCTTAAAGCGGGGTTCCGGGCATCATTTTTTATTTTTTTTTGCAAGCTAAAATTAATCACTTTAAATAGTCCCTAAAACATATTAATAGTTCCCCAATCGTTCCAGAAATCATTGCAAACACTTGCCTTATATCCTCCAGCTCATGTTGTGGCCGTATCCATCATATGTGTGGGCATGTGAAGCCCAGTTCCTTTTTCTTCCTGGTTTTCAGGAAGAGGTGCATGCTGGGCGCTTTTTAGGCACAGTAATGCCCAGAGACTCCTGGGAAATGAGCGTCGTCAATGGGGCAATGGGGTCTTAGGACAGGAAGTTGAAACACCTAGGACCAGGAACTAGGCAGATTACGAAATCTGCCTATTAACAGACAGATAGAAGTGAGTAATAGAAAGTTCATTTTTAGGGTGGAACTCCGCTTTAACTATTGGCGCTATATAAATCCTTTTATAATAATAATAATAACAGTGCATATTTTTAGCATTGATCACTGTATTAGTGTCACTGGTCCCCGAAAAAATGTCAGGTGTTCGATTTGTCCACCGCAGTGTCGCAGTCCCACTAAAAATCGCTGATCGCCACCATAACTAGTAGAAAAAAATAAATTAAATACAAATATCCCATCATTTCAACACTATAACCAATATACACTTATTGGGATTTTATACCAAAAATATGTAGCTGAATACATATTGACCTAAATTGATGAAGAAATTGGATTTTTTTTAAATTATATTGCTTATGTTTTATAGCAGAAAGTAAAAAAATAGTTATTTTTTTTCAAAATTGTCGCTTTTTTTTTGTTTATAGCCCAAAAAATAAAATCCGCAAAGGTTATCAAATACCACCAAAAGAACGCTGTATTTGTGGGAAAAAAATACATCTATTATATACGACCGCGCAATTGTCAGTTAACCACTTACGGACCACCCACTGCAGGAATACGTTGCTACTTTGAAGAGGAATACCGTTGTTATGGTAGCAGCTAGATACCATAACCCCTGTATCCTCTTCTTCAGTGGGCGGTCCCCTTCAAGATAAAAGTGGTCTCTGTGGCAGATTTGCTGCGGGATCACTTTTATCGGCAGCGGGAGAGGGCCCCCCCTCCCGCCGCTCTCCGGTGTTCTCCGCCGCTTACCGGAGTTGTCGGCCAGCGACAGAGGCGATCCGGTCCTGTCCCTGGCTGGGTATGGAGACGAGTGAAGGGAAGATGGCCCCCACCCGTCTCCATATCACTGCAGGGCGAAAGCGACGTCAAAGCGTCACTTCCGCCCATGGCTCTTTAAAGGGACATTTTTTTTTTTTTTCATTGACATTGCATTTTAGTCTAAATATGAGATCTGAGGTCTTTATGACCCCAGAGCTCATATTTAAGAGGACCTGTCATGCTTTTTTTTTCTATTACAAAGGATGTTTACATTCCTTGTAATAGAAATAAAAAGCGACCCAAATTATTTTTTAGCGTCTAAAAACTTTGTAAAAATAACAAAATTAAAGTAAAATAAATAAGAATTTATTTTTTTAAAGCGCCCTGTCCCGACAAACTCGCACGCAGAAGTGAACGCATACTTGAGCAGCAACCGCATATGAAAACAGTGTTCAAACCACACATGTGAGGTATTGCCGCGATCGTTGGAGCGAGAGCAATACTTCTAGCCCTTGACCTGCTCTGTAACTCAAAACATGCAACCTGTAGAATTTTTTAAACGTCGCCTATGGAGATTTTTAAGGGTAAAAGTTTGTCGCCATTCCACAAGCGGGCGCAACTTTAAAGCGTAACATGTTGGGTATCAATTTACTCGGCATAACATTATCTTTCACAATATAAAAAAAAATTGGGCTAACTTTACTGTTGTCTTATTTTTTACTTAAAGGTGAATTTTTTCCAAAAAAAGTGCGCTTGTAAGACCGCTGCGCAAATACCTTCTGAGGCTGAAGTGGTTAAAGCGGTAGTAAACTCCGCCTTATATCTTGTACCTAAAGGTAAACCTCTAATAAGGCTTACCTGTAGGTACAGTAAATATCTCCTTAACCACTTCAATACAGGACATTTTCACCCCCTTCCTGCCCAGACCAATTTTTAGTTTTCAACGCTGTCGCACTTTGAATGACAATTGCGCGGTCATGCAACACTGCACCCAAATGAAATCTTTCTGTTTTTTTTCCCACAAATAGAGCTTTCGTTTGGTGGTATTTGATCACCTCTACGTTTTTTATTTTTTGCGCTATAAACAAAAGAAGAGCGAAAATTTAAAAAAAATGTATATTTTACTTTTTGATGTAATAAATATCACAATTTAAAAAAAAAATGTTTTCCCTCAGTTTAGGCTGATATGTATTCTTCTACATATTATTGGTAAAAGAAAAATCGCAATAAGCGTATATTCATTGGTTTGCGCAAAAGTTATAGCGTCTACAAAATGGATAGATTTATGGCATTTTTTTTTATTTTTTTTTACTAGTAATGGCGGCGATCTGCGATTTTTATTGTGACCGTGACATTGCGAAGGACATATCAGACACTTTTGACACTTTTTTGGAACCATTCACATTTATACAGCGATTAGTGCTATAAAAATGCATTGATTACTGTGTAAATGTGACTGGCAGGGAAGGGGTTAACACTAGGGGGCGATCAAGGGGTTAAATATGTTCCCTAGGGAGTGATTCTAACTGTAGGGGGAGGGGACTCACAAGGGGAGGAGACCGATCTGTGTTCCTCTGTACTGGGAACACACATCAGTCTCCTCTCCTCTGACAGGATGTGGATCTGTGTGTTTACACACACAGATCCACGGTCCTGCTACAATCGCGGGTGCCCGGCAGACATCACGGCCGCCAGGCACGTGCACCGGGTCCCGAACGATGCGGCGGGCGTGCGCGCCTCCTAGATGGCCGGGGAAACAGGATGTCATATGACGTCCACATGGAGGGAGAGAAGGTTCCTGCCGACGTCATTTTAGTATGGCTCGGTAAGGAACTGGTTAACTTGTATCATTTTGTAGATATTTACATGTGTAGCAGCCGTTGACGTCACCGGCGCATGCGCACTGCGTTCTCAATGGACAGCACGCCGTCCATTCAGAGAGCTGTGCAGCAGCCGTGACTCCTGCAGTGATGTCATTGCGGCTCAGTCATTCAGGTGGCCGAAGTCCGTGAACCCGGAAGGAAGACCGGGTGAAGACGGAATCCTTGTCAGCAGTTACAGTGCACCACTGGAGGGATCCATTTTTTTTTTTTTTTAGGTATGTCTATCATAAGGTGCTAGTATGTAGTGCGTACATTATGACATGAGCCTGCAGGGGGACCTGTTTTTTTTATTTATTTAAAAAAATAATTTTTAACAAGTTTTACAACCACTTTAATGTTATTTCAAAATTTACTTTGCTTTTAATATATGATTTGGGAACAAATGACCTTTCCTGAGGGAAAACCCCATACAAATGTTCAATCCTGCTCCTTCAAATTTTCCTGTCACTGCAGTCCAAAACGAATGGCGATTTGACCCCAATAACGGTTAGTAAATGGAAGATACGTTTTTGAAACAAAAAACTTTGAACAAAAATCTACTATTGTATATGAGTTTATTACAAGCTTCACTAGTTAACTTTTTCTTTGTGAACTTTTTTTTATTTGCCCAGAAGGACTTTCTCTAGTCGTCACCTTCCATGTGTGTCTTGTCTCTTTCAGACATTGGTGGTGCTCCTCCCGCCCAGTCTTTTCCTCTGGATACATTGTAAAGCCCTCTCTGTCCATGTGTCATAGGAAGCATCAGCCTGCCTCCCCCCACAGCTGACACTCTCTGCAGGCAGGCAGGCAGCCTCCTTGAGCAAACTGTATGGCTGTGCAGAGGGGCTGGTTAGATATTGACTGAGAAGTGCAGACAAATAGAGGGGGTGAGTTTCATGTAGAGGAGGAGTGAAAGAGAGGAGGTCATAGACTGAACTAAGGAAAGGGAGGGAGTTCAGACCAGAGAAGGAGAAAGGCACACAAGTCTCGGGGGCTGTGAAATAAGCTGGAACGTAGTGGAATCATTGAGAAAGGATTAGCCGGTGACCGAGGACAGTTACTTTCCCTCAACTTCCGGCAGCATCTGGCAAGCTGGAAGCATTCCTGGAGCCGGGATGGGAAGAAGACGTTGAAGCTGCCAAACTCGCATAAAGAGAATTCTGAGTTCAGAACAAGTGGCTCACTGTGTGCCCCCCAACGCCTGAGATGGGCCAGACGCACTGCCATAAAATGAGTCGCCCAGGACCCCGACAACTCCAACCAGGTGTGTGAATTGGGGGACTTGGGGGCTGCTGAGGCCACAGCAACACATGGAGACAGAGGAGAGCCTCAAAGAGACTGGTCTACGCTGCCCACAACTGGTAAGTCATACAACACCGCTGCCATCAAATTAACCCGTGTTGCTACTTTAAAATGCCTGCCGTCTCGACAGGAAAGACCGCCGTGTACAGTGTATACAGGTTCCTAGAAAAGTGGTGAGAATCGAGGCGAATTTCAATAATGGGGTCGCCTGGTCCACTTTATTGGGCTTCTCCTCTGCCAGCGCAGATGTTTGTGTCCTCACATTATACAGAGAGAATGAAATGGTACCAGTTTGTCGTCCAATTCATTTTTTCCAGGAAATAAAGACAAAACCTTTAAGATAATGGCACCTTGGCTTCCCCCTGAATGTTTACTGTGCCCACCTATGTGGCCTTTCCACAAAGACGGGCCTGGTAAGAAGGTTCAGAACTGTGTTTCGGAGTACTTGGCAACTTAAAGTGTTAATGTTCTTTTTTGTTGTAGCTCTGAATCTCTGGAGAGGATCAGACAGCACAGCTCACTTTTGTATAAACTTTTATTTTAACCCTGATGGTCCGCCATGGTCCGTTCATGGATTTCCTTTAGAAGGCCACCATCATTTTGGTGCACAGAGTTAATCTTCTTCTTTTTTTTTTGCAATTATTCCAATTCCTTTCCCTTCTAGAGAATATCTGCTCTAGTTTCTAAAATAAAAAACTGCCCTTTACAGTAATTGTGTGCGTAGACAACTTACAACTGATCGGAAACTGATCAGTTTTCTGCTTTTTTTAAGGCAATGTATACTGATATATTCAATGTTCTTATACGTCCAGTTTGTGAGCCTAAAGCCTCATACACACGGTCGGACTTACATCAGACTTTTCCGTGTTTTTTTGTCTGAACGGAGTTGGTCGGGAACACCCATAGCATACACATGCTCAGACTTTTCTGCAAACTTTCCCAAAACTTTTTGCAACATCACGTGGTTTTTCTGCTCTTTACCGCCACCCTTTGGTCAACTTCTGCTATTGTTGGTTGATTTTAACATTAGTTGTTTTGTCCATCGGACAAAAGTCCGAGGGTTATCTGTACACACGGTCGGACTTTGCTCCATCGGACTTTTGTTGGGCAAAAGTTTGTCCGTTTGCAGACCCAACTTTTGTCCGATGAAAACAAGAAAAAAGCAAAAAAAGTTAGTCCAATGGAGCGTACACACGGTCGGATTGTTGGTCCAACTTGCTCAAAATGAAGTTTGTTGGCCAAAAGTCCGACCGTGTGTACGGGGCTTAAGACCCCATACACACTATAAAACTTTTGTTGTCTGATTCTCTTTAGAGTTACCAAAACCATGTACTGTAGTGCAAGGGCCTGCCTGATTGCATACAAATTAAAACTCTTAAGGTTTGACCTCATATTATTTGGTTTTGGTAAATCTTTAGGAAAAAAAATCTACAGAAAATTGTATAGTGTGTGTATCCCGCTTTAGGCATTATCTAAAGGAAGACCTTTATTGTTACTAACAGCAACCATTCAGAACATTTCATTCCTCAATGGCACTGTCGTTTGGTTGCTATGGCAATAAAAATAGTTTTGTCTTCACTTTGAATACAGTGGGTCATATCCATCAGTGTCGATTGTTTACTAACGTTGCACCGATACCGGGTTTTTTACCACTGAGTATGAGTACAGATACTTTTGGTCATATATTTTCCAATACTAAGTACGATATACCTTTTGTGGTGTGATTTGAGACCATACAAAATGAATGGGCTCAAATTGCACTGCAAAGAATCGCATGCGATTTGAACAGGAATGCAGTGCAATTCCGGTCTAAAACGCATGCGGTTTCCTGCAACGCCATCTGGAACAAATGGAAAGGAAGCAGAAAGGCGCTAAGTAGCCCAATATAGTTTAGTAACTCTGTTTATTAATACAAATAGTAAAAACATATTATTGCACACACATGGTGGAAGCAACAAAAGGGATGTCATGATCAGATGAGTCTATAAAGACAGGCTGGTAGATGGCTCAAACCGCTGGAGGATGGGCAAAGAGAGCCGCCTCTGGGAGCGGGGGGAACAAAACGGTGGGAGAGGCAGAAGGAGCCCAAGCCACAGCCACTGATGTCCACAGTCGGATCAGGTCCCGAAGCTTGGCTGGTGAAACTTGTCATGCAGGGAGGTTTCCTGCATCACTCCTGTGTGAACCCAGGCTGAAGTCACTATGACAAGCCTGGGTTCACACAGGAGCAGTGTGGGAAACTGTATTCCTCTTCAAATTGCATGAAATTATTTGCAGTGCGATTTGAGCCCATTCATTTTGTATGGTCTCAAATCACACCACAAAGGTATATCGTACTTAGTATGGGCTCAAATCGTACTGCAAAGGTATCGGATCAGGTATCGAAGCATTTGCATGTGTAGTCGTGCAAATAATCGGTATCGGCACTGATACCAATATTGGTGCAACCTTAGTTTTTACCAATGGCAGAATACAGAGAGAAGATGGTATGGTTGCCAATAAAGGTGGATTAGCACATACTGATTACCTTCCCGAAAAACCTTTCTCAACCTTTTTAACATGGAGGATAACTTGTAATAATTTTCCAGTCTCAGGAAACCTCTGCTTAGGCCTCATGCCCACGGACGTTTTTACAGCCGCGTTTTTTACAGCTTAAAAACGCCTGTCCATGTTGGTCTATAGCTTCATGCCCACCTAGGCGTTTTTGAGGTGCAAATAGCATAGGCGTTTTTAAGCTGTAAAAAAAACCCAGGACCACTGCGTTCCTCGGCGTCAGGCATAAAAAAACGCGAAGCGTTAAACGCACAAACGCCGGGATTGCGTTTTTGAGCTCCGACGTTTGTTTGGTTTTTTTTCGAAAAAAAAAAGGTCAAAAAATGTATACAATAACATGGACAGGCGTTTTTAAGCTGTAAAAAACACGGCTGTAAAAACGTCCGTGGGCATGAGGCCTAATAATTACAAAATCTACAGCTTATGCTACATTAGCATGGTAGCCAGTGGGAATTAAAGGTCCGCTTCCTCCATTCATAGATATTTTTTTCATTCATAGAAGCTATATAGAAGTATATCTAATTCTGCAGCCATTACTCGTATATCACACTGACTGTAAGTCCCTTATGCTGATGTTTTCAAGTCTCTAATGACTTGTTGAACTTTGGTTTATATTTATTTGGGATACACTGATGGATTTTAGTGCCTTCATATCAGACCTGGCACAGGAACTTAGTGTATTATTCCTTCAACTGTGGGCAGTAAAGACATACATACCACCCCTGTACTATAATATTGTACTTTGGACTGTGAGATGTAAATTGCATAGGAACTGCATAAACAGTCCAACACAAGCAACACTCCAGTAGAATATTGACCACAGATTCTTCTGCTTTAGGTCAGCATGGTTAATCATTGTGCCACCATCTTGTTATGATTTGCTCTTTGTATTTGGGTTCTATCTAGAAGTACCTATAAACTAGTTCCAGTTATTAATTAAACAACCCCTACATGTTTTTAACCCAACACTTGGAACTTACATCATCATCCTCATCATCATGTTTATCTCTTACCAGAGGAAAACAGAATCTTCAGATAAAGCCATCCTGGCTGATTTAAATTTCAGTCAACAATGGTACTGAGAGATGTCTTTTGCTGCATTTTATAACTCACAGACCTGTTGTTTGCCTGAACCTGTAGAATTTTCAGGTATCCAGTCACTAGCATGCTTTCTCAATACCGTAAACATTGAATCAACTCAAGATTGTTCTCTGTTTTGAGTCGCATGTCTGACTAGGTTTTTCTGTTGTCCCATTTCTGTTGGGGAGGTCTTTTACCATCCAAAGAACATAGCCGGCAGTATACCCCCAGCCTAAGAAAATTATTGGTATGTTCCCATGGAGAATCCACTAAATAGCATGGGGCATATAACTGCTGCATCTCCTGGCCTTCAGGGCATTCTCTGGAGGAAGACGTGGGGGGTTTTCTTCAGCTGGTGACAGCAGTAGTGCCTCTGGGGAAAAAAAGAGCTCTGCTTTCATGAACATGCTGAGGGTGGGGGGAAATCTTCTACTGTTATCCAGCCAGCAAAAAGGACTCCGCAGGAACACTGACTACAAAATTGTTGCACTACAGTCATATTAAAAAGCACCATCCATAAATACTGCCCTATTTTAACTTTATGCAGTATAAATTGCTAGTGCTACTATCTGGTCCACCAGTAGTCTGCATTTCCTGTATAAACTGTATACTGTAGATGTCAAATGATCAATCATACTTAGGCCGGCCATACAAGTAGCAAATTTCTTTCCTGCAACCCGAAAGAAATTCGCTCAGTTCCCCATCAACACAGAAAGTGTTGATGTGGGAATCCCTCCTGCAGAGTCATTGTCTTCTCATGGCGGGGGAAGCCGTCCCCGATGGGAGCTACTAGCGATAATCGCAGGTAAAACCCAGCAGACTGATTGTACCCAAGATAATCGATCAACTTGGTACATTCAGCCTTGCCCATACATGGTTCAAATCTCGGCCGGTTCCTGCTAAACCAGCTGAGATTCGAGCCGTGTATGGCCTGCCCTAGACTTTATGGACAAAGCTTACAACTTAGAGTGTACTCACACTGGTAGTTTTTCCTATACCTGGCACAGTTCATCCCCTTGTTTCAGTTCATTTGTGTAGTGTGAGTGCTCTGAACCATGCCCAGGAATGGTTAAGTGTACCATGCTTGGGACCACTTATAAGAGGTGGTCCTAGGTACGGTTAATTTTTGGTCCAGTACGGTTCACTTCAGTGTGAGCTAAAATGATGCTTGAGCACAGAACTCTCCATAGATCACTGATCATGCAAGCAGGAAACACTGCGGTCTGGTTAGCAGAGGTGATGATGGAAGTGTGCCCGGAAACGCTTCCTTTCAAGTACAATGTGAGCATAGATCAGTGGGGGGGGGGGGGGTAACTTTGCCCAGTTTGAGTACACCCTTTGTTACTTCTGGGCAGCCCTTGACAGGTAAAGAAGGACCTTGTTAAAATCAGCTGACCAGGATCTCCGGCTTTATGGATCAGTTCAACAATGAATAGGCAGGGCCAAGTGCTGCACAGACAATACCACAAGCAGTGTGGAGATTACCTCCTTAAAATGCTAGTGGCCTGACTGTTATGCTGCCCAATTGGTGTCAATAGTTTGAATCAGTGACCTGAGAGAAGTAAGTGGATGAGAAAAGTAAGAATTTATGCATATTTTTGTTGATATCTGCGGTGTGGAGTCTAAGGAACTGCCAATAAATGTGGATATGCCAAATACTAATTACCTTCCCAAAAAACCTTTCTCAACCTTTTTAACATGGAGGATAACTTGAAATAACTTTCCAGTCTCGAAAACCACTGACTGTCAGACTTGGGAGATTTGGAGTGAGATTTGGTGATGTCACTACTGTGCTGCCCATTTTTCTCCTTGCTGGAGGCTCTGACATATGGAAACCAAGCCCTGTCTGTACCAAAATGGCCACCTTCACACAGATATATAGTGCAAAACAAGACATTATAAAGTAAGTAATGAGGAAAAAAATCTGCTGCAGAGAGGGCACAGGCCATACTGGTGCCTAGTCCTTTGCTCTCTGCCTGTCTTTTTTAGGCACAGCTTCCAGAGTCTAGTTCTTTAAGACTGAACTATTTTTACAGCACATAACATAATCCCAATGGAATTTCAGCAAAACCATAACTCTTTCAGGAAGTAATTCTTGCTTATAATAGATATAAATGTAGCAATACCCCCGAAGGGGCCGCTGGTTTACATTTTTGGGCCTATCGTTGCCTTTCTGTTCCCCACACTCGTCTTAGGGGTCCTTCTTGAAGAGCTTTCATGAATGTCCACACCAACACCTGGTTACTTTTTCTTCAAGTGTTTTATTAAACAGTTCCAACAGAGGGGTAGAGGTATAGGGGAGGTTCAGGTACCTTGCTTTGCGGATCAGGCACAATCTCAGATCCAGAGGACAAATCGGTTCCACACTGGATTCAACAATCACCGGATAGGCCTACTATAACTGGCCTAGCAACCGGTGCGAATCTCGTTCAAAGTCTCTGCCACAGACTTGATGAGTGCCGTCGAGTCGTTTCACAATCTTCTGCCACAAGATCGTGCAACCACACTGACACTGCAAAAGTTCCTTCAGAAAGTACACAGCTCACGGTGCCAGAATCTTTCAGCCAGCCGGCAGCACCATGAGGTAAATTAGCCAGGATGCGTCCTTCAATTGAGTCCCCAATTGTTCCGCTTCTTCCCGCAGGCAAGACCGCGTAGGAACATCCCTGGACTAGTAGGCCCCAGAAACTCCTGGGCCTATTCTCAGTTGCAGAGCCTCGGGCCAGCAGACCCCGAGGCCGAGAAACACCTCGCACATCCCTGAGGCCAGGAGGGCCCTCAGGTCAGGATCCGGCAAACGAACCCAGATAGCACAGTCTCTCTCCCTTAAGTCCCCCTTCCCAGAATGCACAGCGGGTTGACCACGCCCCCTGAGCCACTTCTGGGAAAGGAATACCCAATACACTCAGCTCGCTGCATTTCCAACCTTGACCCATGGTAACAGTGACACCTACTGTCAAGGGGAAAACCATGCAACCCAGCTGGACTGAAACAGAGCCATCAATTTAGCTTAATCCATCTGAGCTAAAATACTGCTCAGGTAACTAAATTTAACACAAAGCGCCTACCCAACAGGAGCAGGGTGCTACATAAACATGGGGAAGGTTTAAAAAAAAAAAACGATAGAAGCAGTGCGTGCCTACAGCATGTTAAAGTGGTGGCGAGGGGGTAGTATAGTGCCCATTTATTCCCAGGAACCTTAATGTATTCGTGAACTCAGTCACTAAAGTCCCATAAGCTTGAACATGCTATTGTCATTTCAACAATCAACTTAAAAAAAAATGCAGCTTTTATTAAAATTTACTTATCATCCTGCCATGAATGTCGTTGTTCAAACACTTCCTGTTTTGGGCAAAAATGCTCTGTCCCTATCTCCTAAGTGTCCTCATTTGTTGTCACCCTGTCACACAGACTTCTGATGGAGACTACAAGTGGACTATTCAACAAACATTACACAGGCATGGTCTGCTGTTATCACCATCAAGAAACCCACCCTGGGAAATGCCATGCAGCCATTGCTGGAGCACATGCATGCATACACAAGAGGTGGCTACAAGATATTTATTTATTTCAGGTAGTTATATAGATCAGAGGTGTCCAACCTTTTGACCTTCCTGGGCCACATTGGAGGAAGCAGAATTGTCTTGGGCTGCACATAAAAAATAGCACAGCAACTCATTCTCCAGGTGATACTATTAGGCTAGGTTCACACTGTAGCAGGTGGCTGCGAGTTCAGGAATTGCAGCTGTTCTCTGACCCACAACCACCCGCAGTCAAAACGTGATACTCTGTAGAGATGCGTGGGGCTGCCATTTATTCTTACTGGCACCCCTATGTATCTAAACCCAGGCACCAACCCAGAGATCTGTGTGGGTAGCTGACACGGAAACACAGGGGGACTCTAAACAATAGTGAAGAGCAGCATTAAACACAAAATTATCCACTTACACATAAAAAGCAATTCTCTATAGATGAGTTCATTACATGTAACACTTCACATGTGGTCTATTTGCTATGGTGCCCATGCGGGTTATACTATGTGGGGAGAACTAAAAGACTCCTCAAGATCCGCATTGCTGAGCATCCAGCAAATATAAGAAAAGGATTCAAACATCATAGCGTATCTCTGCACTTTAAGGAAAAGCATAACCAGAATCCAACGCTATTACAGTTTTGTGGAATAGATTGTCTTTCCATCATGGAGGGGCTCTAATCATGTATGTGATTTATCAAAAAGAGAAACTAGGAAACTTTTCATTAAAGAGGTTTGAATATTGAGCTGGATTGTTTTATTAATAATTTTTAATTTTCTAATTTGCTCTTATAGTTTTTTGCAATTTAATTCAGGAAGGGGGATGATAAATTTAGGTATTGACTAATTTATTGGGTCCCACCGTCGCACTAATATTATTGTAGGCATTATTATCTATGCACACCGATTAGTTGAATGACTCAAACTAACCTATATCATAACTTGTGCTTCATTTAAAGTTTTTGATTGTGCTGCTATTGACATCAGTAGTGTAATGTTATGTGGGCACTTTACCCGTCCCATTGTAGGCATTTGCTAAGCTGACTATGGAGGGTGATGTGGTTTTTGTAATAATATTCTGACCTAAACTGAATTTGTATCCCGCAATGTGAATGTAAACAGAGAAAGAGCTGGTCATATTGTGGTTGCGGGGACACGCAGTGGGCACATGCACCATAAAAGTACTTCCGCCAGTAATTAGATGCAAGACTATAAAGGAAAGGTTGCCGTGCCATACAGCCAATCCCATGAGTAAGTCGTGATGATGAAACACATCGGATGTGGCTGTACGGCAACCAGCTGTGACGACTGACGCTAAACCGGAAGTGACGCTCCGATTTTTATGATTCAGTGTGGGTGAAATACAGGGCACACATAACGGGTCCGCTGTGACCACAATACACCTGGTCTTGCTGTGGCAAGCTGTTACTACATGCTTTTATTTGTTTGATTACATGTGAGTGCAATATTTGAAGATTTACATTATATTTTAATAAATTAATCTTAAACGTTATTACACTATCTGAGCACTTAATTTTATTTAATGTGAAGGGAACATGACACGTACTCACGATTGGATATCGATGGATGATTTAACCCTATGTGGGTGGATGTTTGTTTGCCAAGCATGAGAGTTAATTTGGTGAGTGCGTGTCTAAAGGGGAGTGGAAGCGCTATATGCACGAGGTGTTGTGAAAGATTTGAAGGGCCACAATTCCTATTTAACTGCATTTGAAGCCATTATGGCCTATTTTCGGACTGTTTAAATCAGACTATTATTGAAGTTAGTATTGCTATAGGGACTAACACTTGTCACTGGGTGTTTATTTTACAGTATTTAGATATTAGCGCCACTATTTACTTTAAGTTATAGGGTAGATGCGTTGTTTACATAAAGAGTTGTGTTTGCCTGGGGGTCCCAGATGAAAGTCAGCAATCCTACTCCTGGTCAGAGAGATGAGAAGGAAAACTGCATATGGGAAACACTGGAGGATGCACAGCCGAAGGGGAGCCACACTGCAGCCAACAGTATATGCCAGGAGTAGTGATGAGCCGAACACCCCCGGGTTCGGTTCGCACCAGAACCCGCGAACGGACCGAAAGTTCGAACGAACATTAGAACCCTATTAAATACAATGGATGCGAACGTTCGAATTCTAAAGTGCTAATTATAACAACTATTATGCATGTTATTGTCCTAAAAAGGGTTTGGGAACCCGGGTTCTGCACCAGGGGACATGTATCAATGCAAAAATAAGTTTTAAAAACGGTCGTTTTCCGGGAGCAGTCATTTTAATGATGCATAAAGTGAAAAAAAAAAAGTCAAATATTCCTTTAAATATCGTACCTGGGGGGTGTCTAAAGTATGCCTGTGAAGTGCCACGTGTTTCCCGTGTTTAGAACTGTCCCTGCACAAAATGACACTTCTAAAGGAAAAAAAAGCCATTTAAAACTGCTTGCGGCTTTAATGTAATGTCTGGTCCCGGTAATATGGATGAAAATCTTTAAGAAAAATGGCATAGCTACCCCATGACCCCCCCCCTACCCCAGCCCATTACCAGCCCCTTTGGGTCTTGTATGGATATTAAGGGGAACCCCGCACATAAAATAAAAAAGGCCCTATATACTCTGAACAGCCGTATACAGGCGGTGCATACAAGACAGGGACTGTAGGTTTGTTCTTATGTAGAATCTGTTTGTAATTTTGAACAGGTACATTGTTGAAGTGTAGCTCCAGACCAAAAATCTATTTTTAAACTTTTTGGAAAACATAGGTAAGGGTTATCACCCCTGTAACATTTGTTTTGCTGTCTGTGCCCCTGTTCAGAACATTTCACCTCACTTTCCGTCCTAATGACAACTGTTTTTGAAATGTGGTGTTTTTCTTGAAACAAGGATTGCTGATAAAGCATCAGTACAGAGGAGACACCTTTCTCCCATATTTATTCTTACAGGAGAGAATTTTCCTTCCTAGTGGTAGATTTCCTCTCACTTCCTGTTGTCTTCTTGCGTTTGCAAGTAGGAGTCGTTTGTAAGTTGGATGTTTGAAAGTAGGGACCTGCCGTATATACTCTGCAGAAATAGGCCCCTTAGTTGTTGGTGTTGGCACAACACTGTAAGCACTCACAGTTACTCTTGGTTGGTGCTGGAACGCCCTGCTGTCAACTATTATATCAGGAATTTTAATTACATATAATTGTTGAACAGTGGTAGTAAAAATTGGGCCTTTGATGGTGGTGCTGGTGCCACAACACTGTAAGCCCTGACAGTTACTCTTGGTGGGTGCAGCAATGGGCCCTGCTGTGAATTATTAGATCAAGAATTGTAATTACATGCCCCTGTTGAACAGGGGCTGAAAAATTGGGCCTTAGGCACTGGTGGCACAACACTGCAACCCTTCACAGATACTGTACTTGGAACACAGCAATGAGCCCTGTTGCAAAGTATTGCTTCAAAAATTGTAATGACACGCCCCTGTTAAACAGGGGCTGAAAAATTGGGCCTTAGGCACTGGTGGCACAACACTGCAACTCCTCACAGATACTGTACTTGGAGCACAGCAATGAGCCCTGTTGCAAAGTATTGCTTCAAAAATTGTAATTACACGCCCCTGTTAAACAGGGGCTGAAAAATTGGGCGTTAGGCACTGGTGGCGGCACCCATAAACAAAAATGATCTTCCAAGCTATCATCATCAATCGTATCATTGAGGACTCGGAGGAGGAGGATAGCCAGTCAACATAACAGCACAGGCACTCAGCATCAGCATCAGTCTTGAAGGGATGTGACATTTTAAAATCAATTAGTCTGTTATATCAGCATCAGGTGTGTGGTAGCTGGTGGTGATCCAAGACTGGTTCATCTTGATGAAAGTCAGTCGATCAACCGAGTCGGTGGACAGGCGCACCCTGTGATCCGTGACAAATCCTCCAGCAGCACTGAATGTGCGTTCCGAAAGAACGCTGGATGCAGGACAGGCCAGTAGCTCAATTGCATACTGTGCAAGCTCTGGCCAGTGATCCATCCTCAAGACCCAGTAAGCCAGAGGATTTTCGGTGGGGAAGGTGTCCAAGTCTGACCTTGCCCCTAGATATTCCTGCACCATGTTTATCAGACGCTGGCGATGGTTGCTGGAACCGATCATACTTTGGGGCTGCGGACTAAAGAATTGTCTGAACGCATCGGTCAGACGGCCACCTTCCCCACCGCTCCTTCTTTGACTGGCCGAAGCCTCAGCAACTCGTTGTCCAGGACCAGGAGTTTGCAACCTCCCAGTCTCTGGGAACGCGTTGCACAGACCTTTCTGCAAGGCCTCCCGGAGTTGTCTCATCCTCTGCTCCCTCTGCGACGGTAACATAAGGTCCGCAACCTTACCCTTGTACCGTGGATCAAGGAGAGTGGCCAGCCAGTAATGGTCCCTCTCCTTGATCCGAAGAATACGAGGATCCTTCCGCAGACTTTGCAGGATCAGGGAGGCCATGCAGCGTAGGTTTGCTGAGGCATTCGCTCCGGAGTCCTCTGGGTCACTAAGGACGACATGATCCGCAGCCACCTCCTCCCAGCCACGTACAAGTCCACTGGTTTCTTGGGACTGTAAATCATCCCTAAAAGACTGCTGCTGATGATGCTGAGTGCCAGCCTCCACCTCCATGCTGACACAATCCTCCTCCTCCTCCTCCTCCTCCTCCTCCTCCTCCTCCTCCTCCTCCTCCTCTTCCTGTGCAATGGGTGGGACAGAAGGAACACTGTCTGGGTAAAGGGGGCCTTGAGAGGCAAGGAAGTCCTCCTCTTCCTGCCTCTGTTCTGCCTCAAGTGCCCTGTCCATTATTCCACGCAGCGTGTGCTCCAACAGGTGGACAAGAGGTACAGTGTCACTGATGCATGCACTGTCACTGCTCACCATCCTCGTGGCCTCCTCAAATGGTGCCAGGACAGTGCATGCATCCCTGATCATGCCCCACTGGCGTGGAGAAAAAAAACCAAGCTCCCCTGACCCTGTCCTGGTGCCGTAGTCGCACAGGTACTCATTGATGGCCCTCTGCTGCGTGTGCAGCCGCTGCAGCATGGCCAACGTTGAGTTCCACCTGGTGGGCATGTCACATATAAGGCGGTTCTTGGGCAGGTTCAACTCCTTTTGCAGCTCAGCCAGGCGAGCACTGGCATTATAAGATCTGCGGAAATGCACACAGACTTTCCTGGCCTGCCTCAGGACATCCTGTAAGCCCGGGTACCTGCCCAAGAAGCGCTGCACCACCAGGTTAAGGACGTGAGCCACACAGGGCACATGGGTCAGTTGTCCCTGTCGGAGGGCGGAGAGGAGGTTGGTGCCATTGTCGCAAACCACCATTCCTGGCTTAAGCTGGCGTGGCGTCAACCACCTCTCGGCCTGGCCCTGCAGAGCAGACAGGACCTCTGCCCCAGTGTGGCTTCTGTCCCCCAAACACACCAGCGCAAGCACGGCATGGCATCTTTTTGCCTGCGTACTTGCGTAGCCCCGTGAACGGCTACGGAGCACCGCTGGTTCATAGGACAAACCACAGGAAGAGGCCATGGAGGAAGAAGAAGAGGAGGGGGTGGAGGAGAGAGGTGTGTCACAACCAGTAGTAGCATTTTGGAGGCGTGGCGGTGGGACAACCTCCAACACTACTGCACCTTGTCCTGAATCCTTCCCAGCTGCCAAAAGAGTGACCCAATGGGCCGTGAAAGAAAGGTAACGTCCCTGTCCATGCCTGCTGGACCATGAGTCAGCGGTAATATGCACCTTACCGCTGACCGCCCTGTCCAGCGAGGCCAAGACATTGCCTTCCACATGCCGGTAGAGAGCCGGAATAGCCTTCCGTGAGAAAAAGTGGCGTTTGGGAACCTGCCACTGAGGAACCGCACATTGCACAAACTCACGGAAGGGGGGCGAGTCTACCAACTGAAAAGGCAGCAGTTGAAGCGCTAGCAATTTAGCCAAGCTAGCATTCAACCGCTGGCCATGTGGATGGCTGGGAGTGAACTTCTTTCGACGGTCCAGCAGCTGGGGCAGGGAAATTTGCCTGCTAGAATCGGACGTCGGTGTACTGCTAGCAGAGTGGGCGCAAGTACTTGGCTGTGACACACCTAATTCTACACCTTCATTCCTCTCAGTGCATGTTTCAGAGAGGACTGAAGTTATAGTGGGGTTGGAGATCCCAGCTGATGCGGTGCAAGGAGAGGTCCGCTTTGTTCTTTGGTGTGGGTCTTTGAGGTAGGCTTGCCAACGAGCTGCATGGCAGGTCAACATATGTCTGGTCAGGCATGTGGTACCCAAGCGGCTGATGTTTTGGCCACGCGATATACGCTTGAGACATATGTTGCAAACAGCAGCTGTGCGATCTGATGCACTAGCCTCAAAAAAGGCCCACACCAAAGAACTTTTTGAATGACGGGCAGAGGCAGCGCCCTGCACAGGCGGAGCTCTGCGGTGTGATTCCGTCGGTGTACTGCCCTTACGCTGGCCACCAAAGGGCATCCTGCCTCGTTGGAGATGTGCCTCCTCCTCATCCTCCTCCTCCTCCTCTCTCCTATTAGGCACCCACGTGGAGTCATTGACCTCATCATCCCCTCCCTCCTCATCACTGGAGCCAATCTGGCAGTATGCTGCAGCTGCTGGAACATGACTGCCAGATTGGTGTCCTTCTTGAGCATCCCCTCTGTCTGCTCTCACGCTACTGCCTTCCTCTAGCTGGGTTTCATCATCAGACCCTTCGAAACGCTGGGCATCCTCCTGGAGCATGTACCCAACACTGTGCTGAAACAGTTCGGGGGACTCCTCAGGAGGAGGACATGGTGGGTCTAGGGAAGGAGTGACTGATGATTTGTCTGACATTGATACCAGGGAAGACGACGCTTTGGCAGCTGCTTTTCCAGTACCCTGAGCCTGGGTGAGAGAGGATGAGGAGGAGGAGGAGGGCTTGGTCATCCACTCTACCAAGTCTTCGGCATGATGTGGCTCAACATGTCCAGCTGCCGAAAAGAAGGACAAGCGTGTCCCATGGCCATGTGCTGATGACAATGCACCGCGTCCACGACCAGCACTGTTGCCCCCAGACACAGAGCCTGCTTGCCCTCTTTTATTGCCTCCTGACTGTCTGCCTCTCCTTGTTTGCCTTCCAGACATTCTAATAGATGGCCTGCAGGGAGATGGGAAAAAAGCAATAAGGGCTACCTTCAGGTGTCCTTCTCTGTCCCTTGAAACAAGGACTTTCACAGTGAAAGAAACTGACACTGTCCCTACCTAGAGTTTTCTGTCCCTAGAATAAATGTTTTTTTTAAGCACAATATAGCACAAGGACAATTCACTCAATGTCTCTCCAGGTCCCTGGAAACAAGGACTTGCAGAGTGAAAGAAACTGACACTGTCCCTACCTAGAGTTTTCTGTCCCTAGAATAAATGTTTTTTTTAAGCACAATATAGCACAAGGAAAATTAACTCACTGTCCTTACAGGTCCCTGGAAACAAGGACTTGCAGAGTGAAAGAAACTGACACTGTCCCTACCTAGAGTTTTCTGTCCCTAGAATAAATGTTTTTTTTAATCACAATATAGCACAAGGAAAATTAACTCACTGTCCTTACAGGTCCCTGGAAACAAGGACTTGCAGAGTGAAAGAAACTGACACTGTCCCTACCTAGAGTTTTCTGTCCCTAGAATAAATGTTTTTTTTAAGCACAATATAGCACAAGGACAATTAACTCACTGTCCTTACAGGTCCCTGGAAACAAGGACTTGCAGAGTGAAAGAAAAAAAACACTCTCCCTACCTACAGTTTTCTGTCCCTAGAAAAAATGTTTTTTTTAATCACAATATAGCACAAGGAAAATTAACTCACTGTCCTTACAGGTCCCTGGAAACAAGGACTTGCAGAGTGAAAGAAACTGACACTGTCCCTACCTAGAGTTTTCTGTCCCTAGAATAAATGTTTTTTTTAATCACAATATAGCACAAGGACAATTAACTCACTGTCCTTACAGGTCCCTGGAAACAAGGACTTGCAGAGTGAAAGAAACTGACACTGTCCCTACCTAGAGTTTTCTGTCCCTAGAATAAATGTTTTTTTTAAGCACAATATAGCACAAGGAAAATTAACTCACTGTCCTTACAGGTCCCTGGAAACAAGGACTTGCAGAGTGAAAGAAACTGACACTGTCCCTACCTAGAGTTTTCTGTCCCTAGAATAAATGTTTTTTTTAATCACAATATAGCACAAGGAAAATTAACTCACTGTCCTTACAGGTCCCTGGAAACAAGGACTTGCAGAGTGAAAGAAACTGACACTGTCCCTACCTAGAGTTTTCTGTCCCTAGAATAAATGTTTTTTTTAATCACAATATAGCACAAGGAAAATTAACTCACTGTCCTTACAGGTCCCTGGAAACAAGGACTTGCAGAGTGAAAGAAACTGACACTGTCCCTACCTAGAGTTTTCTGTCCCTAGAATAAATGTTTTTTTTAATCACAATATAGCACAAGGAAAATTAACTCACTGTCCTTACAGGTCCCTGGAAACAAGGACTTGCAGAGTGAAAGAAACTGACACTGTCCCTACCTAGAGTTTTCTGTCCCTAGAATAAATGTTTTTTTTAAGCACAATATAGCACAAGGACAATTAACTCACTGTCCTTACAGGTCCCTGGAAACAAGGACTTGCAGAGTGAAAGAAAAAAAACACTCTCCCTACCTACAGTTTTCTGTCCCTAGAAAAAATGTTTTTTTTAATCACAATATAGCACAAGGAAAATTAACTCACTGTCCTTACAGGTCCCTGGAAACAAGGACTTGCAGAGTGAAAGAAACTGACACTGTCCCTACCTAGAGTTTTCTGTCCCTAGAATAAATGTTTTTTTTAATCACAATATAGCACAAGGACAATTAACTCACTGTCCTTACAGGTCCCTGGAAACAAGGACTTGCAGAGTGAAAGAAACTGACACTGTCCCTACCTAGAGTTTTCTGTCCCTAGAATAAATGTTTTTTTTAAGCACAATATAGCACAAGGAAAATTAACTCACTGTCCTTACAGGTCCCTGGAAACAAGGACTTGCAGAGTGAAAGAAACTGACACTGTCCCTACCTAGAGTTTTCTGTCCCTAGAATAAATGTTTTTTTTAATCACAATATAGCACAAGGAAAATTAACTCACTGTCCTTACAGGTCCCTGGAAACAAGGACTTGCAGAGTGAAAGAAACTGACACTGTCCCTACCTAGAGTTTTCTGTCCCTAGAATAAATGTTTTTTTTAATCACAATATAGCACAAGGAAAATTAACTCACTGTCCTTACAGGTCCCTGGAAACAAGGACTTGCAGAGTGAAAGAAACTGACACTGTCCCTACCTAGAGTTTTCTGTCCCTAGAATAAATGTTTTTTTTAATCACAATATAGCACAAGGAAAATTAACTCACTGTCCTTACAGGTCCCTGGAAACAAGGACTTGCAGAGTGAAAGAAACTGACACTGTCCCTACCTAGAGTTTTCTGTCCCTAGAATAAATGTTTTTTTTAAGCACAATATAGCACAAGGACAATTAACTCACTGTCCTTACAGGTCCCTGGAAACAAGGACTTGCAGAGTGAAAGAAAAAAAACACTCTCCCTACCTACAGTTTTCTGTCCCTAGAATAAATGTTTTTTTTAAGCACACTATAGCAGAAGCACAAAACACACTGACACTCTCCCTACCTATCCTTCTCTTTCCCTAAACTAAAGGAATCCAGGTTAAGCAAGAAAGAAATAACAGTCACTGTCCCTGCCTATGCTACTCTATCCCTGCTCCGGAACACACTACACTAGGCCGCCGTGCTGGCGGCCTTTTATAGTGTGGGGCGTGTACTAAACACCCTCAGCAATAATTGGCCACAGGCATCCTGCCTGTGGCCAATCATTGCTCTCCTCGCTGCCGGCGCTGTGATTGGCCAAGCATGCGGGGTCACAGTGCATGCTTGGCCAATCACAGCGCCTGGATGACACTGCGATGGCGTAGTGCATTGTGGGCCGTTCGCGTCACTCGAATTTGGCGCGAACGGCCCAAATCGTTCGATCTTCGTCGAACGATCGAACAGCCAATGTTCGAGTCGAACGTATGTTCGACTCGAACACGAAGCTCATCCCTAGCCAGGAGCCACGGCTGTTCACCCCTGCCATAGATGGAGCGAATCTCGGCCAGTCCCTGCTGAACTGGCCAAGATTTCATCCATCTATGGCCAGCTTAAGAAACTCTTGAGAACTCCAACATGTCTCCACACGACAATTGTCTGTGCAGGTGATGGATACATGTACTTGTATACAATAGTGTAGGGACACTGTGGCACTGCATTCATTAAGGCCTGTGAAACATGAGCAAAGTACTTGCACAGTTAACACTGATCCGTGGCCATACTTCTTATACTGTTGACACTAATGCACTGCGGACACAACTTCTGTTAGAGATCACCTCTCCCTAGGTGTGCAGCATTTCCGAGCTGGTACCGTGGAGCTTGTCCACCAACCCAGCAGTCCTGTCACTTCACTCAGAGTGACAATGTCCGTTCTTCTTCCGGGGCCCCCACCACATCTTTCCCTCCCTGATTTCAGGCTAGGTCCCTAGGTACTCTGTGCCGCGAGGTCAGTGTGGGGAACTGATTGCTAGTGAAAGGGCCAAGCACAACCAAATTCTTCCTTGCCAAAAGATCTTCTTAGATGCAGCATTTAAGGGACAAGAGAAAACTCCATAGATTTTTTTAAATTAAATAACAATATCTACTCACTGGATATAACTTTAAAAGAGCTCTCACAGAATAATTCAGCATTTGTTTCTAGCCAGTAATGCAAGATGACGCAGAGACTCCACCCTACATGATAATATCATGAAGCTCCTCCCACTTTCAGTGTTCCGTTGCAGATCTTTGAAAAAGTCTGGCAAGGATGCAACACTTCACGTAGGCGAAGCTTCATGACGTTCGCACGTAGGGTGGTGTATCTGCGCCATCCCTGCGTAAAGCCTGTCTCTGTATGCCAACTTGGTCTTAATTGCCTCCAGTCTTGTTATCTACAAACTGGAGGTAATCATTTCTTAATTTGGTGCATCAATAGCGTCCCTTTTTAAAAATGACGCTTCTAGGAACTACTTGAATCTGTTGCACATCTCAATAAAGTTACTTGAATGGGCGGCGCAGGCCATTTTAAAGGGGAATAATGCCAAAAAAGGTGTCATTAACAATTTATTGTATTCCTTCCCTCTGGGTCCCTTGGTAGACTCAGCCGCCCCCCCCTCCGAACCACATTTACCTGTACAGTATATATCTGTGCTATACTCCCTCACTACTCCATTTCAACTCTCTCAAAATGTTTTTATTCGGGTATGGGGGAGCATGTGACCTTCTCCCATAATTCTTGTTTAATAGTTTTTAATTGAAACTGTAAAGAGGTGGACCGAAACATACAAAAATAAGGCCTACAATCGGCCTTGCTTGAATTATCTGAGCGTGAACAAAGCGCAAAAACCGCGATGCAGGCGGCATACAACATTCCTCCTTCCATAATTCAGTGCTAATGCTGTTACATTCAGTGGTCAGACTCCCGAACACTATCATGTGATGTCATCAATCATATGTAAGCACTAACACAAGCTTGCGTAGGGTTTGATTTCCACCTCCGATGGAGGAGCGGAGCCCTGGAGGGGTGTAGAGTGGACAAAGTGAGTCGCAGGGTGCACTACCAACAGCAAGTTTTTCAATGATTTAGGAGATCAGCTCAGTTGCATTCTGGGAGCTTCTCTGCCACTATAAACCATAGAGAGGTCTTTGTTTTAACTAGGGCTCTTTAAAATAACCCACTTTTATTACTGACAGCTGTGTGTCTTAACAAGCTTTACAGTGGATATATCTTCATGAGTTGTCCCTGACCAAATGGGCCCTAAGATCCCGCAGGTGTGATAACATACAAACACAGTGCAAACATAATGGCTAATGACCACCTTTTATCTGTGACCTGTCAGTGACTTTCTACCTCCCATGAGGGCCCAACTAAAAGCCAATCCTCCAGAGGCCTAAACAGCCCCT
Source organism: Rana muscosa (assembly GCA_029206835.1). NCBI lineage: Eukaryota > Metazoa > Chordata > Amphibia > Anura > Ranidae > Rana > Rana muscosa. Next base: position 107,542,716 of record CM055120.1, on the reverse strand, counting down.
TGCTGAAAAACTCAAACATTCATTTCATTGATTTCCAGCACTTTGCCTGTAATCCAGTCACTTGAATGACAAATGCTCCCATGAACAAACAATTCTTCAGTTGACCAAGGGCCTACACTTTTCTGAGGGAGGATTGCTTTGATTGCTTTGATGCTCTTTTCACAGCTTCACCATCCAAAAGCTGTAAACTGAAGACAAGTGTACTTTTGGACTCTGTCAGCATAGCCGTCCGTCCCTGTGGCTTCCACAGTGAAAATCAAAATGAAGCCCTGTTCAGTGTAAGAGCACCCCAGATGTAATAAGTTTTCTCCTTCTGTCAGAGTTGATATATATTTTTGGCATTCCGCAGATTGTGAATTTGGCTTGTGACTTCCTGCAGTAGTGCTCCAACGATCCACATTCCGCATATTTGACATCCACTGTATATTGTGATAATGAGAAATCTGCTGACATAAGAGAAATGGATCACACAATGTTTTCTTAATGTAAAAGAATCTTAAATGCTAATTCAACCCAGTACTATAAACTCAGCGGTATGAGTGGAGTCTGGTATGTTGAAACCCACAAGTGCCTCACCTCCTAGCCTCCATTACTGGGAACTTTTGGCTGAAGTACCTATTCCTTTTACAACCATTGCTATCACACCTAGCTTTAAAGTGGTACTAAAGGTAAAACCAAAAATGACATATAGTAGATGTTGAGGCCTGCCAATAGCATTAGTAAAAACACAGAGTTGGGCAGCTGTTTTACCAGCCCCCCAACTGCTCCCCCTTAAAGCGGAGTTCCGCCGATTTTTTTTTTTTTTTTTAAAGTCTGCAGCTACAAATACTGCAGCTGCTGACTTTAAATATTAGGACACTTACCTGTCCAGGGTGCCCGCAATGTCCTCACCCGAAGCCTTGCGGCTTCACAGCCTGGTTCCCTACTGCGCATGCGCAAGTCACGCTGCGCATTCCTTACTGGTCCCTGCTGTCTTCTGGGTCCTGTGTGTCTCCCAGAAGACAGCGGGATGGGGGACAGAGGAGGGGCCGGATGTGGCATAGATCACTATGGAATCTGTGGCAATCTATTCCCAGAAGTGGGAGCAAATACCTGTATTATACATGTAGCAGGGTTCCCAAATTTAACCCCGCTATACTTAAATTTAGGGGAAGGTTTGAGCTGTAGTTGGGCTCAGACCACCTTAATTGTTAGGGCATTTTATTTTACACCGCAGGTAGTATACTGGTGCATAGTTCCCTGTGGCCTGTAGGTGGCACTGCCATAATGGGCCAGGGTTGAACCGCTGGTATAGTGCTGTGCCTTGGATGTCCTCTCTCGGCGGTTGTGTGGTGGGCGTGGTCAGCCTGCTGTGCACGCCGGGAGAGGATATAAAAAGGGGCAGACGCTGCTTGCAGGGGGTGTTCGGTCTTCGTTCCAGAGTTGGAGTCCTGGTACGTGGTACCTGGCCCTCCTGGCCAGGGGCCCGCGTACGCATCAGTCCCAGGCACCTTTAGCCCTGGGGCTGCAGCAACAACCTTAGGCCCAGCACCTTTGGCTGGGGCCCGTGTTCTGGAGGGAGAAATCCTGGGGTGCCTCTGGCATGGGGACCCGTTCTGAGATGGGGAGGCCGGGGGGAGGACCCTTCTGAAGGACCGGTAAAAAGTTCACAGAGAAAGAAGGGCCTGGTAACTCTCTGGAGGGATTAGATCCATCCAACACTAGAGGATTGGGATTAACGGTTCTGTGGCAGAGAATCTCCTAGTCGCATCTAAAAGAAGGGAAAACGAAAGAAACGTCCGAGCATCACTTCGGCTGCTAGGATCCGCTTTCATAGGGAACTATCCGGGTGAGCTAAGCCTACATGAGGAACGAGTAGTAATTTGTCTTGTGCCTGGACTCATATCCAAACTCTTACTGTCCTGTCTTCTATCCACCCTTTTCTATCCATTGACTTTGCATATAAAGAAATAAACTCTACTTTGGAGTTTACTACTGGTGTGGACCTTGGAGTTACTTGGGGATATAAAGACTTGTCCTTACATCCTAAGAGACGGGAACCAAATAAAGGGAGAACCTTCCTGCAGGACCCAAGTTTGTTACACCGCTCAACCTCCTTACACAAGAGGGTACGGGCAGGTAGCAGGGTGAGTCTTTCCTGTAAGTGAGCCAAAGGCAGGTGAAAGACGAAGCCCGTGTGCTACATACAGGCACATCCCGTAAATGCTCGATTGGATTGAGATCTGGAGAATTAAAACTTGTTGTGTTCCTCAAACCATTCTTGAATTTATCAGACCAGGCCACCTTCCATTGCTCTATGGTCCAGTTCTGATGCTTAGGTGTCCATTGTAGGCACTTGTGACTGTAGACACTGGTCAGCATGGGTACCCTGACTGGTCTGCAGCTACGCAGCCCCATATGCAACAAACTGCAATATGCTGTGTGTTCTGACACCTTTCTATCAGAACCATAATTAACTTTTTCAGCAATTTGCACTACAGTAGCTTTTCTATTGGATCGTACTACACAGGCCAGCCTTCGCTCCCCATGTGCATCAGTGAGCCTTGGCCGCTCATTACCCTGTCACCAGTTCGCTGGTTTTCCTTCCTTGGACCACTTTTAGTAGGTCAGTGTGATAAGCAACAGTAAAGGACAACCACTGTATGCAGAGAAAATATGGCTACCCCAATATAATTATGTAGCTACAAAGAAATAAGACTTTTTACAATAAATTTATCTCTACTGTACGTGTATACAGTGAGGGAAAAAGTATTTGATCCCCTGCTGATTTTGTATGTTTGCCCACTATAATGTCTAATTTTAATGGTAATTTTATTTTAACAGTGAGATTACAGAATAACAGCAAAAATGACTTTGAGAGGATCTGCAAAGGAGACAAAATCCCTCCTGAGATGTGTGCAAACCTGGTGGCCAACTAAAAGAAATGTCTGACCTCTGTGATTGCCAACAAGGGTTTTGCCACCAAGTACTGAAGTCATGTTTTGCAAAGGGATCAAATGCTTATTTCACTCATTAAAATGCAAATAAGTTTATAACTTTTTTGAAATGCGTTATTCTGGATTTTTTTGTTATTGTTCTGTGTCTCACTGTTAAAATAAACCTACCATTAAAATTATAGACTAATCATTACTTTGTCAGTGGGCAAACGTACAAAATCAGCAGGGGATCAAATACTTTTTTCCCCTCACTGTACTTGTTACAGCATGCTTGTTCCAGGTTGTTGACTCTGAATATTGAACCAAAAGTCTGAGCCAAAAAACCAACAATTTTAGGAGGAGGTCAGCAATGGCAGTATTCATATATCCTTCAATACAGGTTTCCTCTAAGTTGAATGTTATTGTATTCGCCCAAATGGAAAGATGTTAGGTAATCATCAGCCTTTGGTCTAGAAAATGAGAAAAGCTCTGGTTTATAATTAAAATGAGAAATGTTACAATATCTTTATGTCTTACCTCTGCTCTCTCATTGCCAAGATTCGCCATTCTGAAATTCCTGAGCCAAGCACTTCTGTTTTCAGCCCAGTCTGTCTTTGCTGTATCAGCACGTTTGGTTCTTGGCTTGAGTGTGTAAATCTTCGGACTACGTAGAGAACCATTGACAAGTTCAGAACACAACCGCATCTAACCCCCCCTGTATTCAAAACATCTGCCTAATGTTCTTTTTTTCTATTGCTGGACTCCACCTTGAGGCAGGGTTGATGAACTTGTAGACATGAGATGGTGTTCACTTGATAGCTGATGATCTGATGGTGTAGGCCTCTCTGGGTGTGTGGCTTTGTTGCATTAGATCCCGGCATACTGGTGTGGATGGGAGGTTTAGATGCACCATCCAGCCCCACAGCTGGAAGCCTGAAAAATTATCAGAGACTAAAAATGACTGCTGACAGGGCTGGACCATGCACTGAGCAGTATGTGCCCAGGGGCTAATGCCTGGAAAGCAGACTGCTTGTGTTAATACTGCCCTAAATATTAGTCTCACTTGGTGCACCATCCATTCCCATCAAGCTGCAACAGTTTTCATATAATACAAAAAACTGTCTGAAGTGAAATAAAAGAAATATGAATAATCGCTGCAGCTGCTGCGCAAAAAAGTGCTAGAACTTCAAAATGTGATATAAGAAAATTAAAGAGAGCAGCGATGACAACTATATAGTGAAATGGATGGATAGAGAACTATATATAGATACCCATATATAATGGTGCAAAAAATGACAATAATAATAAATGTGCAACACAACCATAAATGTGCTAAAATGCTTAATAATTGATGGTCTTCAATGAGTCCAAGATTTCCCCGAAAGGATGTGTTGATCCCCCTTCAGAGACCCCACTCACCGAATATAGTAGATCCGCAGCTTTTCAGTCTGGGATCAAGCAGGCATGAGACAATTTCTCTAGATTTTAAAGTTCTTTAGATGGGTTCCTCAACGTGCACTTGATGGAAGGAGGATATCGTTTTCCATCGATAAACAAAGGAGAAGGGAATATAGTGAAGTACTGCTGGGCAAATGGTGATGAGCGCATTAAGCGCTACTTACGAAATGTATGGCAGAGGCAGGCTTTCAGAAAAGACTTCCGTGAACGCCGCTCAGATGGCGTACGCTCCACGGAGACAGGAAATTGCGTCACTGGTTTTCTCAAAAGCTCATAAAAAGGTTAGCTACTGATGGGGCATACTTAGCCCCCATAGCCACACCCCTTTTTTGCCTATAATATTCATTTTCATGCCAGAAGAAATTGTGGCTCATTGCCAGGTCTAAGGCTTGTAGAAGAAATTCCTTCTGTTTTCGTTTAATACTGATGCTTCCCAATGCCCATTCAGCAGCTTTAAGGGCATAGTGCTGCTGGATGTTCGTGTATAAAGAGTTGACATCAACACTTGCTAAAATGCAATCATCGTCTACAGTCATGGGTTTGATTAATTCAATCAAATCCTTGCTGTCCTTTAAATAAGCAGGACATTTTTTGGTAAGTGGCTAAAGAAAATGATCCAAGTATTCTCCAATCCTTGAGAACAATGATTCAATTCCACTGACAATCGGTCTGCCTGGAGGTTTCGTAGGATTTTTGAGAATTTTTGGTAGCTGGTATATCACTGGAACTCTTGGTGCGTCTGGGATGTATTTTATTAATCAATTCCTATCGCATTTTATGTATATGTATTTTTATATATGTTTTTAATTGTTCCACTTATGAACACAAATCGGCATGTGCCTTTTTGTTTTCTGTTAAAGTTTTTATGTATGGCAGACAGGAAATTATGTATTAGGAGGAAGTAGGTGTGCACTTACACCGACCATGATTGGTCTTCCACGTTTTTCCCTTGGGGAGGCCCTTCCCCTTGTAGTATAAAATTGAGCACATGCAAACCGGATGTGATGTCCATTGATGACGCCCTGGAGGAGGGGAGAAACGCATTGATGAAACTTCCGGTTTGCGGCAAACCAGTGACGCAATTTCCTGGCTCCGTGGAGCGCACGCCATCTGAGCGGCGTTCGCGGAAGTCCTTTCTGAAAGCCTTCCTCTGCCATACATTTCGTAAGTAGCGCTTAATGCGCTTATCACCATTTGCCCAGCAGTACTTCACTATATTCCTTTCTCCTTTGTTTACCGGTGGAAAACGATATCCTCCTTCCATCAAGTGCACGTTGAGGAACCCATCCAAGGAACTTTAAAATCTAGAGAAATTGTCTCATGCCTACTTGATCCCAGACTGAAAAGCTGCGGATCTACTATATTCGGTAAGTGGGGTCTCTGAAGGGGGATCAACACATCCTCTCTGGGAAACCTTGGACTCATTGAAGACCATCAATTATTAAGCATTTTAGCACATTTATGGTTGTGTTGCACATTTATTATTATTGTCATTTTTTGCACTATTATATATGGGTATCTACCGTATTTATCGGCATATAACACGCACAGGCGTATAACACGCACCTTCATTTTAAGAGGGAAGTTTCAGGAAAAAAACTTAAATTTTAAATAAAGAACTTTGAAGCAAAATAAGGGTCAGTGCCCATCAATGCAGCCTGATCAATGCCCATCTGTAGCCTCAAAATTGCCCATCAATGCTCATCTGCAGCTTCACAATTTTCCATCAATGCAGCTTGATCAATGCCCATCTGCAGCCTCACAATTGCCCATCAATGCAGCTTGATTAATGCCCATCTGCAGCCTCCCCATTGCCATGAATGCAGCCTGATCAATGCCCATCTCAGGGAGGGGGGCGGGATGAGTGCGGTCAGATTACATACAGCGAGAATCTCCTGTTTACTCGGCAGCCTCTTTAATACAAAGTCCCACCTACTGGACCTGCTTCTATGATAGACAGAACATTGGTCCAATGCCGGCCCAGGAGACGGGACTTCCTATTACAGAGGCTACTGAGTAAACAGGAGATTCTCGCTGTATGTAATCTGACCGCGCTCGTCCCACCCCCCTCCCCGTTCTCTCTGAGGCAGCCCAAATTGCAGTATCGGCGTATAACACGCACATACTATTTGCAACCGATTTGCAGAGTGAAAAAGTGAGTGTTATACGCCAATATATATATATATATATATATATATATATATATATATATATACTGTATTTCTTTATCCATCCATTTAACTATATGTTTGCCAGCGCTGCTCTCTTTATATTTCTTATATGCAACAGTTTTCAGCCTCACATAAAGTTTTACAGGCTGACAGCAGTGGGGCTGGACGGTGTGGCTGTGCCTTCCACCTGCACCCAAACATCAGGATTTTATGTACCAAACAACTAGTGTACATGAAACCTTAAAATTAACCTTTCTCCTCCATAAGCAAGACTCAGAGTGTTGTGTTCTAATCTACTCCACCAGCTGTTTCAAATGTACTAATTTCCCCATAGCATGCAGACTACACAGACCAAACAACTCCGTTACTGATATACTAGTTTTGACTTTTTGTCGAGTCATCAGCTTAGCCCTCCTCTCCATTTCTAGTCACTCCCCCAGCTGCTAATGTATGCAAAGTACAGTGACACATTACTGTCACAAAAAGACTCCAGTGTCTTTCACATACAGAGTTTGATTTTAGAGCCTGACGTTACCCATCTTTATGCTATAAAAGGCAAAACTTGAATTTTGGTCGATTGCTCCAGAGAACTCCTCCTCTATACCAGTGGCGGTGCGTCCATAGAGGGCGCCGGAGCACCGCCCCCTCTCGCTCCCGCACCGCCACTGAAAGACAATACACAGATTCATGCATTGCATGAATCTATGTATTGTCACCGCTGCCGCGCTGCCCTCTATACATATGGCCGGCCTCCTGGTGAGCGCCGGCCATATGAATTAGAGCAGCGGCCGGCGGTGGGTGTAACTTGGAAGTGCCTATCAGAGCCAGCGGCTCTGATAGGCTTTCCGAATACAGCTCTCACGCTGTATTCGGCTTCCAAAAACTCCTCCCAGGTACGCACGGGGGTGCGTTCCTGGAAGAAGACTGTGTGGAGGTTTCAGCCAATCAGGTTCACTGGATCTGGTTACCGGTAACCTGATTGGCTGAAGCGACATCGAGGGCGGAAGAACACATCGAGGACGGCGCGGACCGAGGAAGGTAAGTGCAGGGCTGGGGGGGGGGGGGACAGACTGCATTTGGGGGACAAACTGGCTGAATATGGGGGACAAACTGGCTGAATATGGGGGACAAACTGGCTGAATATGGGGGACAAACTGGCTGAATATGGGGGGGAACTGGCTGAATATGGGGGGAACTGGCTGAATATGGGGGCACACTGGCTGCATTTGGGGGGAACTGGCTGTATATGGGGGACAAACTGGCTGAATATGGGGGCACACTGGTTGTATTATGGGGGACAAACTGGCTGTATTTGGGGGGAACTGGCTGTATATGGGGACAAACTGGCTGAATATGGGGGGAACTGGCTGAATATGAGGGGAACTGGCTGAATATGGGGGGAACTGGCTGTATATGGGGGACACGCTGGCTGCATATGGGGGACGAACTGGCTGTATATGGGGGACACGCTGGCTGCATTTGGGGACAAACTGGCTGTATATGGGGGACAAACTGGCTGCATTTGGGGGGAACTGGCTGTATATGGGGACAAACTGGCTGTATATGGGGGCACACTGGCTATATATATGGGGACACACTGGCTGTATATGGGGGCACACTGGCTGTATATGGGGGCACACTGGCTATATATATGGGGACAAACTGGCTGTATATGGGGGCACACTGGATATATATATATATGGGGGCACACTGGCTGTATATGGGGGCACTGGCTGTATATATATGGGGGCACACTGGCTGTATATGGAAACAAACTGGCTGTATTTGAGGGGGCAAACTGGTGGCGTTTGGGCACAGTGGCTGCGTTTAATGGGCACAGTGGCGGCAATTGATTTTTTTTTTTTTTCAGTTTGTTTGCGCCCCCCCAAAAATTTTGAGCACCAGCCGCCACTGCTCTATACTTTGCTTTGCTTCTTTCAATTGAACATTTAATTGTCATTTTAGTTAAAAAGAAAAAAAAATCCTTTTCATTTTCAGGTCACATTTGAATGTGGCAAAAATGGCAGCGGAGGTTAACCCAAGACAATGTATCCCTGCTGGAGACGAGAAACCGGGTGCGGTGCACAAACCCTCAAGGAAAGTCAGAGCTGGAGGTTGTAGGACCAGAAGTACTGAACAGTTAGATAAACAAGTAAAGCATGAAGAAGAATATGGGGTGAGGACTTGTGTGTTACAAAGCAAGGTGAAGGCCTTGAAGGAAAAGAACATGAAGGAGAGAAAGGAGACCAGAATTTTGAAAGATGAAGGTGGAGAAAAGGACAAGGAAGATGCTCTCGTGTCTCCTCAACTTCGAACCTACCTGACGGAGGAGTTATTAGAATGCACTAAGAATGGCAGGTATTCTGGTGCTCACCAAGGGAGCTGGGGATGCGATGAGCTGTGGGGGACGTACGGCTCAGATGGGTCCTCAGACGTTCACAGCAATGGCTGCAAAATAGTAAACTCATCAAACCATAGTCAAAACCCACAGAAGAACTCTTCACTCTGTCTTCAGGAGCAGCTCCAGCCTTCATCGAATGATCTGGGTGTGCCAGAGAACACCACAGCACGGGATTCGGTCTCTCTGACCCTGGCTGAAAAAGTAGAGAGAAACAGACAGGAGCTGAGGAGTAAATTTGGCAAAGCAGGCAATCATGGTGGAGAGATCACTCCTAGTCAAGGGCAAACCAGCAAAAGCCGTGAGTATAATTGTAAGTGGAGCTAGTGGGGTATATGATATGGAACAGTGAACGCCATTCTTATATAACTGTACTTTTTTCATTTCAGGGATAATAACGGGTGATGTAGACGGAGACTTGGGCTTGGAAATACCTGTGATTGAAGACTGTGGGTAAGACAACGCTAATTCATTGTATTCCAAAAGTTGAACTCTGGGAAGTTATAAAACCAGCAGCATTATAACTAAACTTGACTCTGTGTCAACCTCTTGCACTCCCCTGTACAATGACATTCAAACTGGAAGAAGGAGGGGTCGGGACTGGGAACCAATCATAAATGCCATGAGGAACATGCTGATAGGCCAAGTGAGCAGAGGGATGACTTTATTTCTGCTGCTGCTCTTTCATTGTTTAATCAACACAATGGAAGTGCAGAGAGATTACCATGGTATTTTTAACTACAGTACTTTCAGCCCAGGCCATTTCTGATATTTCTCTCCTACATGTAAAAATCAGCATTCCTTTTGCTCGAAAATCACGTGTTATTTGCGCAGCGATTTTTCAAACGCATTTTTTTTTTAATACAATTGAATGAATTATAATGCAAAAAACACAATAAATAACCCAATTTTTTTGTAAAGTATAAAAGATGACGTTATGGTGAGTAAATAGATACCTAACATGTCATGCTTTAAAATTGCACTCGCTCGTGGAATAGTGACAAGCGCTGATACTTTAAAAATCTCCATATGCAACGCTTGAAAATTTTTACAGGTTACCAGTTTGGAGTTACAGAGGAGGTCTAGCGCTAGAATTATTGTTCTCACTATAACGTTTCAGGCGATATCTCACGTGTGGTGCGAACACCGTTTATATACTGTATGTGTTCACGACCTACATATGCATTTGCTTCTGTGCGCAAGCAGAGGGGGATGAGTGCTTAAAAAAAAAAGGTTTTTGTTAATTATTATTATTATTTTTTTTACACTGTCTCCTTAATTTTTTTTATCACTTTTATTCCTATCAGAAGAAATGTAAACATCCCTTATGATAGAAATAAGGCATGACAAGTCCTCTTTATGGAAACATTTGGGGTCTATAAGACCCCAGATTTCTCTTCTGCCCTGCAAATCATGAGATTAAAAAAAAAACATTGATCTCATGCTTTCCAGAGCAAAAAATTGCAGAATTTACATCTGTCAAAACCGAAAATGACAACATGTCATCAGTTCCGTCCTCCCAGGACCATAGAGATGGCCGGGGCTCTATGATAACCCGGCAATACCGCCAAATCGGATCCCTGGCTTCCCGATCACACAGAAAAACCTCAAAAGGCGCTGGTGGGCGGTGGGAGGAACAAAATTAAGTGGGCATGTCAAAGAAGAAGGTAGACACACATTATATTTCTGCAACATCAGCAGTTATTTTGCTGTATTTCAGCTTATTTAAAGTGACACTAAACTCTGGCCTAAATAAATTGCAAGTTTATGTTCTTAAAGTATAACTAAAGGAAAAACCTTTTTTTAGTTTTGAATAGAGTGGAAATGGATTAGAATACCTATTAGGTTTTAATTGCTGTCCGTGCCCCTGTTAGGGTGGTGTACCCCTCCCTATTTGTCCAGTTTACCACTATTACTGAAAGTGGAAATAATAGGAAATCTAAAATTTTGGGTTGTCCCCAGAAAAGTAATAAAGGGGGAATCTGCCATTGGGGACAGTTCTGGTGACCTGGAATTCCGCTAGTTTTCCTCTCACTTCCTGTTTAGCTATGGGACAGAAAGTGAAGGAAAATCTCCCCAATAAGACACATATGGCAAAAAGAAATCTGTCAGATGACTCCGCCCGCCCGTGTGTTGATTCACTTTTCATAGTGAGGCATGAGCCACACGCGCCAACGCCATCTTGCTCACCAGGAAGTGATTGCAGTATTACATACACTGCATCGCTAATGCATCACAGGTTTGTGTCTTATTGGGGTCACAATATCTATATAATACGCAATGACCACTGCAGGCCTACACCCCAGATGATGTCTCCTTAAACGAAACGCGTCAGGACGAGCCTTGCTGATGCCATTGAGTTACTTTTCAGTCAATTTTACAAACGCTTTTTACCTGCTCAAATGTGAGTGTTCCTAATTTTTAAATAAATTATCTTTAAATGTAAGGACTTATTCTTGCTGATAGTTAAAATCTTCAATATTTGCAAACAAAATTAAGGTTTCCTATTTAGAATAATAAGCGGTCAGGTTAGTAAAACAGCGATGTCAGAACCGATTTTAGGTTAATAGGTTAATCACACATAGTTGGAAAACTACTCAAATTCTTTTATTTAATTAAAACAATAACATTATATTACATATTCTTGTATTTGCGTAAACATCAATGGTTAGACCCCATTCACACAGGGGCGACTCAGCCGCCTGACAAGTCGCGTCCCGTTCTGTACAATGGAACCGTTCTAATAGGAGCGACTCAAGTCGCTCCGACTTAGAAAAAGGTTCCTGTACTACTTCAAGACGACTTCAGGGCGGCTTCCATTGACTTCAATACAGAAGTCATTTTGAAAGTCACCTTTGAAGTCGTGTGAACATCGCCCGGCACAGTCGCGGGACAAGTCGTGCCGCCCCTGTGTGAATGGGCTCTTAGCAACTGAAGTGCATAAACATTGCAACATCAATGAAAAAACAAACAAAATAACTTAAACTGAATATATCAGCTGGGTCCACATAAAAAAAAAAACTTCAAACACGGTCCTTTCATCACAGCACGTCTTCTCATCTTTGTTGCATTGCTTGCATTTTGCACACATACCTGCTTTACCCATAGGTAGAGGAACTTCATTAAAATATTCCCAAACTGGATCTCTTTTAGGGACTTCTGCCATTTTGCTCCTCGATGGGGGAATAAATCACCATGTACAGAAAGATCACAAGGTTTATAAGCTGCTTAGAAGGTTTCAGTTTCATTTTAATTTTTACTGCTTGCCCTTTCTCCTCACACTTAGAGCCTGGTACAGATGCATTTCTCTTCAGTCATACAGTTTGTAGTGTACATAGATTTGCAAAACAATGGGATAAAGGAATATTCCTGAACTTTGTTTTAGCTCATGGTTACTGTTAACATGCACTGCATTGATGCATTCACACAATTTATCTCCACTTGCAGAGCTTGGATTCATTTTTTGTTTACCAAAAATGGAAATATTGCAGAATATACAGCCTAATGCTACATAACTAAGCTCCATTTCATGCTGAATAAACTAAATCATTAATGTATCTTAAATAGAAAACTATCTTTGAATAGATTTTTACTCCAAAAGCATTTTATAAAAATAAATTTGATAAAAATCAAATGAATCCGTTTTTTTTTTTTTTTAAGAGACCTGCAGGTCGGCTTTCTTGGATTTCAACCAATTAACCAATTGGATTTTCAACCAATTAACAACCAATGCAGCTAAGAAGCCGCTCGGCTGTTATCCGCGGCTCGCCCAGGCTCTTCTGTCCCACCATCTCCAGCCGGCTGGAGACCCGAACAAAGCCGCAATTAGCTTTGATTGGCTCTCAGATCTAGTAACCCGTAATGCCACGTACACACGATCACTTTTCTCGTCTGGAAAAATTAAATTTTTTCTCTTAGACGAGAAAAACAGGCCTGTGTAGGCTCTCCAGCATTTTTCCAGACGAGAAAAACGTCGAGAATCACGACGAGAAAAATTAGAACATGCTCTAATTTTTCTTGTCGCGAATCACGGCATTTTTTTCCCTCTGCAGTTTTCCCATAGGGAAACACTGCCGGGGACCCTACACACGGCCGGTTTTCTCGACCAAGAGAAAACATGACGTGAAAAACGGCCGTGTGTAGGGGACCAAGCCGGTCCTCGTTTTTCCCGTCGGGTTTCATGGCGGTGTTTTCACCGCCGTGAAACTCGATCGTGTGTACACGACATAAGCGATGTCGTGACATCACTTCCAGTTTACAGAAGACTTAAAGGCGCCAAATAAAAAAAAAATGACCGCATTTAAAACAGCCAAAATTGGTGTTTTGAATGCTTTCAAGCGCAAAGGAGGGATTTGGGGTCTTATAGACCCCAGATCCCTCCATAAAGAGTACCTGTCACTGCCTATTACTGTCACAAGGGGTGTTTACATTCCTTCTGACAGCAATAAAAGTCACCAGAAAATATTTTCTCAAAGGGACAGTGTAAAAATAAAATAAATGAATAAAAAAAACAATTTAAAGCGGCCCATCCCTTCGTGCTCGTGCGCAGAAGCGAATGCATACGTAAGGCGCGACCGCAAATGTAAACAGTATTCAAACCACACATGTGAGGTACCACCGTGATCATTAGAGCAAGAGCAATAATTCTACCCCAAGACCTCCTCTATAACTGTAAACTGGTAACCTGTAGAAATTCTTAAAGCGTCACCTATGGAGATTTTTAAGTACCGTAGTTTGTCACCATTTCATGGGGGGCTGTGTAATGTAAAGGGGTCTACAGGTACAGGGGCTGCGTAATGTAAAGTGGGCCAGAGGTGCGGGGGCCATGTAATGTAAAGGGGTCTAGAGGTGCAGGGGCTGTGTAATGTAAAGGGGTCTAGAGGTACGGGGGCTGTGTAATGTAAAGGGTTCTACAGGTACAGGGGCTGCGTAATGTAAAGGGGGCCAGAGGTGCGGGGGCTATGTAATGTAAAGGGGTCTAGAGGTGCGGGGGCTGTGTAATGTAAAGGGGTCTAGAGGTACGGGGGCTGTGTAATGTAAAGGGGTCTAGAGGTACGGAGGCTGTGTAATGTAAAGGGGGTCAGAGGTGCAATGTGTAATGTTATCTTCATTTATTAGCGGGTGAATGCCGCCCTCCATGCATTCACATACATTGAATTTGGCCCTTAAGTGGAAAAAGGTTGCTGACCCCTGTTTTACAGGAACAAAACATGGTGGAATGTGCATGTATTCCAGATCTGTACTTAGTATGTGTTTTTTTTTTCACTTGACATACATTTTATTTGTAATGCTGGCCATAGACAGAGTTAATTTCTTTCTATCTGCAGTGTTGACAGTGGAATCCCTCCTGCCAAGCCATTGTGTTCTCCCAGTGAGGGGGGTTGGGGAAGCCGTCCCCACTGGGAGAACACAGAGATTATTGCTAGTGATAATCTCATATAAAATCCAGCAGGTTTGGGTACATTCAGCCCGCCCATACATGGTTCGAATCTCGTCCGTTTCCTGCAGAACTGGCTAAGATTCGAAACGTCTATGGCCGGCTTAAGTGGTGGCAACCACCTATTTGTACTTTGAGTGGCAAGGCTGTGTTTAATATCAGTACTAATTGGACAGGAATACAAATCCTTTAGAAGGTAAAGGAGCTACGTTAAAATATATAAAATATATGTATTTAAATTGTGCGTTTAGCTGTTTGCATGGAGTTTATCTTTAAGGTAAATGCTCCAGGACTGATATTCTTTCCTTACTTTACTGCTTAGTGAGTCACTAAGTATCTCATGTACACATGTTTATTCCTGGTCAATGACTCACCAATCAGTGAATAAAGGATGGCAGCCACAGAGCTTTCATGTTAAGACAGCAATGGCATGCGTTAGATGTCTGGAATCAGATTTCTGTGGGTAGCATTTAGATATTTTAGAATAGTGATTATTGCCCACAGCAACCAATCAAATGTCTGCGTTTTAAAGAGAAGCTATAATGGTAATTTTTAAAAGTCTTTAAGTTTATAGGTTTTTGAGCTGAATTTTCTATATCTTTACTTTTATCTATATGATATATTATTATATTTTTACAAATGTAATTGAATACAATACAGAGTTTACCTATAACACAGGATTTGTAAGGAATAAAGTAGACGTCTTCAAAATAGAAGGCACAACAGTAGCCATTTGCTTTCAGACTTTCTCTCTCTAATTGAAGGGAGGGAGGTGGATGAGCCACTCTCCTAACTTATTCAGTTGTCTATTTTCAGTCTATTTGAGTTTGGGCTATTGAGCTCTTAAAGTGGTTGTAAGCTCTGTTACACCACTTTTACCTACAGGTAAACCTATAACAAGGCCTACCTGTAGGTACCGTGAATATCTCCTAAACTTGCACAGTTTAGGAGATATTCAGTATATGCGCTGCTTGCCGCTGTCATCGGCACATGGGCACTGAAGAAACGACCCGCTGGTGCTGTTTCTTCAGGACTCGTGCTGTGACCGGCGGCTCCCGTGAGCAGGCGTCTAAGTGACGTCATCGTGGCTCTCGCAAATCACAGCGCCAGAGCCGCGAACCCAGAAGTAATTCCAGTGGAAGATGTCGGCCCTGTACTCTTAGTGTCTATGCCGATTCTGGGCATCGTTCTGAGGTAAGTATTTCATAACGAGCTAGTATGCGATGCATACTAGCTTATTATGCCTTTGTCTTGCAGGTTTTTTTTTTTTTTCGAGGTTTACAACCTCTTTAAATAGACTTTTTTTTGGCAGAGCAGGTAGAGATAGAATTTGTAGCTGCTTACTAGGCTATCTTCTGGCAGCAAATGTAAATATGAAATATTCCTATTCATAATGCCATATTTAGTATCTGACCAAAATATTTTTTTTTTTTTTTTGCCTTTAAACATAATATGCAATATACTGTACATAAACATGATGCATTGTAAACTAAACTTAAAGTGGAAGTTTAGTCAAAACATAATGCTAAACCTACTCTCAGCCACAATCTAAGCACAATCTATCTAGTCCTGTAAAGAAATAAATTGCTATACAGTACTTACCTGTTCTGCAGCCGCTCCAGTCCAGTCTCCAGCGGTGGAAGCTGTGTGCAGGAAAGAATGGCAACAGCTGTGACATGCCTGGGAAGTGACGTCCCCTATAGACTTACTATGGGGCTTCTGTTGTTGGCAGCCTCTCCTGCACCCGCCTCCACACTGAAGGCGCTGCTGACAGCTCAGCATGGGATGGGACCGGAGCGTCTGTAGAACAGGTAAGTATAGCGATTTTATTTCTTTACAAGGCTAAAAAGATTAGGCTTAGAATGTGGCAGAGTGTAGGTTTAGAGCATGGGTGCTCAACCTGCGGCCCGGCAGCTGTTGCGGAACTCCCATCCTGCCTTTGGGAGTCATGCTTGTAATTGTCAGTCTTGCAATGCTTAATGGGACTTGAAGTTCCGCAACAGCTGGAGGTCCACAGGTTGAGCACCCATGGTTTAGAGTTTTTGGCTAAACTTCCACTTTAAAAAGATGAACAGCTAAGTATACAGATGAAATACATACAGTGCATTGAAATTTTCCACATTTTGTCATGTTACAACCAAAAACGTAAATGTATTTTATTGGGATTTTATGTGATAGACCAACACAAAGTGGCACATAATTGTGAAGTTGGAGGAAAATGATAAATGTTTTTTCAAAACATTTTTTACAAATAAATATGTGACATGTCAAATCGGCGGCTATTGCCGGTGTTCTGCAGAGAAAGGTCCCCCCGGCGGATTATGCCTCCCTCTGTACTGCGCGGGCGCGGCGCTTGCACAGTACGAACCTGAATGAGCCTCCGAAAATAGCCGAACATATGTAGAGCTGAGAGTCGGCTCTAGACGGCGCCTGCGTGGACCTCGCTGTAAGTGGCCAGTCGGCCTCACGTCCTGGCTTCGCTCAGACGGCTCGCTTTGCTCGCTCGGCCTCCTGGCTCTTTTTTTTAACATTCTCCATGTCCACGGGGATGGTAAGGAAAGAGCCTGGATGTCAGAAGCGTAGCACAATTTGGTGTGCGCAGGCGCCATCTAGAGCTGACTCTCAGCTCTACATGTTCGGTTATTTTCAGAGGCAAGCGCCGCGCCTGCGCAGTACAGGGGGGGGCATAATCCGCAGGGGGACCTTTCTCGGCAAGACACCGGCAATAGCACCGTCCGAATTGGTGCAATGTCAACTTTGCAGCGCCGCACTGATTCCCAAAAGTAGTTCCTGCACTACTTTTGGCGACTTCGGGTACGATTTCAATAGACATCTGCCTGAACCCGCATAGATGTCTGTCAAATCGCCCCCGAAGTTGGACTGCATTGCCAGGTTGAGTTTGAGTTCAGCTGAACTCACGCGATCTCTAACCTGCAGCAATGTGAACCTAGGCTTTTTAAGAGAGTGCTCCTAATCTCAGCTTGTTGCCTGTATAGAAGACACCTGGGAGCCAGAAATCTTGCTGATAGGGGATCAAATACTTATTTCACTCATTAAAATGCAAATCAATTTATAACTTTTTTGAAATGCGTTTTTCTGGATATGTTTGCTGTTATTCTGTCTCTAACTGTTAAATTTTATTGGTATTTTTTTTAGACTGATCATTTCTTTGTCAGTGGGCAAATGTACAAAATCAACAGGGGATCAAATACTTTTTTTCCCCTCACTGTATAAGCATGTTCCTTGGCACTACAGCACAATAGAATGTACCTTGCGCTGCTTTTCCCTCTCACAGGCTGAGCTCTGCTGTATGGGTGGGGAGGCTGCAAGAGGCTGATACCAAGTCAATTTCAGGCATTCATACTGTTTGCATTTAAAAAGAAATGTAATGATGTATTAATGAATACAGAGCTGCATTAATTGTGTCTTTTTATATCTCCCTAAAGTTCAGCTTTAATGAAGTGTCGTCTGCTCAGATAAACGACACACTTGTGTGTTCTGCAGGTTTACACATGAGGCTTATTGTGCTGTCATGGAGGATGATTCTGGTAGTGCAGCTGTTGTTGAAATGGAATTTCTAGCAATTCTTAGTCACTGGCTGCCAGAACACAATGGGAGATCCAATTCGGCAACAGCTGAGAATCGAATGGTTGCTTAATCTTAGACAGATGCATTTTACTGTATAAAGAAGTGATCTCCATGAGCTCCCTCTTATCATTTTTATTCTCAGTATAGGTGCTAGAATGGAAAACTCCCGGGCACATCTTGGTATTTGTGTGTGCTTACTGTAAGCTTGTAGAATTTTATTTGTCGATCTCTCCTCTGCGCTTCACATTAGTGCAATGCCAGAAGTGACAACCGCCTTTAATCTTTAAGCCTAAACCATATGTCATGTATCAGTGTCTGCTTGTCGCTGATGTCCTCGTCTAATCATGCCCTAAAATGGGTTATGTCCTAATATTACCTCGTAGTGCGTTTTGTGTGTGTGTGTTTTGTTTTTTGTTATACCCAGGTCCATTAGGGGGCACTGTAAGCGTTGGCCTCTCTTCTCGTCCTATATTTTTCTACAGTCTGACGTTGCTTGTAGCACTCAGGGAAGTGGCGTCATTATTAAATCTCTTCTAATCCTCTCCCAGGGAGCTCAGCGCCCGTCACGAACAGGCCAAGCAGCTGCTACAAAGAGCACGGATGAAAGCGAAGGGGGCCAGTCCCTTGCGAGCATCCCACTGTGTCCTTGCACATCCACACTCGCAGCCCACTCTTCGCCGGTAAGCTGGGATAAGGGGGGGACATAAAGCCTGAATGAGGAGAGTAAAAATGTATGGAGGAGTGAGACTAGGCAGAAAAACAGGGGGATTTACAGGGATTAAAAGATTCAATAGAAAATCAGAAGTCATAATGTATCAAAAGGGAGAAAAGGGATCTCACGGGGACATGATGGTGTCACTGGAGTCGTTTTCTTTATTTAAATGTTATTTGTATAGTTGGTGTAAAGTTGTACTGTTGTCTTGACTCGGCTATAGCTTCCTAGGCACTTCCCACCAACCCAAAATGGCTTATTGCTTTATAACCATCTTCAATAAATAATGTCACATGGTAAGGAGAAAATCTATAGGCTGCCATTTCGGACCTCTCTAATTTAAGGTGCTAGTTCCACACCTCTTATGGTGATCAAAAGACTTCAATATCTTCTGACTCTCCGAACAAGTAGGTAGATCAGAAGCTCTGATTTTGGCTTTTCTCTGGTTTCACTAGCTGCATTCTTGCCTTTGGTCAGTGACTCAAACTTTTTAACCCAGAGACAGCCAGGCAACTAGCATTTTCACAAGATGGTTGATCAGTGATGGTGGCCTCCAGATTTTTTTCAAGACAGGTGTCCATTGAAAGGCACCTTAGCCGTCAAGTTTATTAACTTGCCAGCTGCTTCTTTTTCCTCTGTTGGCATGGACTCTATGCATTAATTTCTAGTTCCTCCTTTCTAGGGGAATGCAGCACGAAGGGCGAGACTTTTTGGGCAGGGGCGTGTTATGAATATGGCAGAAAGTTCTTGCTGCTGGGATACATAAGAGAGATAAGGGGCCAGGAAACAATTCAACTAACTTACCCAATGGTGAGCTGACTGATCATTTAAACCACATGTGCATGACTCCATTCATCCCAATTTTAGGAACTACACAACTAGATATAAGATATCGCAAGGTTTGAGCACAAACACAGGAATTGTACCTTAGAACAGAACCCCATGCTGAGTTGTATTTAATGGTGCAGCTTCCAGGGTTGTCATTTTAAACCTGACTTTACTTTGTGTGTCACTGACCTGGAACAAGCAGTGAAGAATGAATAATCTAAACTCCCGTCATGCACAATGTTTGAACCTTTTTCAAGTATTATTGTCAAAATTGTAGGGGTTGCTGTTGCTGATCTGCTTCTGAAAATACTAGTTGCTTGGTTGTCTGGATACAATACTTCTGATTCACAGATTGGGAAGAATGCAACAGATATGCTTTTTCCAGGTGAGTGATCCAGCCTGCCTATAGACTGATCGAAATTCTGCCGGTTCAGCAGGAACTGGACAAATTTTAACTCATCTGTGGTCAGGCTGGTTGTACTCATTGATTGACTTCAGTACAACCAGCCTATCATTTTTTTTTTTATGCAATCACTGCCGGTGGTAATCATTGTATTCTGATGGCTGGGACTCCTGTCAGAATACAATAGCGCAGCAGGAGGGATTCCACCAAAAACACTGACTGTGTTAATGGGGGAATCGAGCATTTTTCTTTCCTTCAACCTGTGGTTGAAGGAAAGAAAATTGTATAATTGTATAACTGTCATAAGTTCAGTTATGACCGCAAATTCTCCTAATTTAGGTTTCCGTTTAAAACACCATCCACAATGGCAGATACCATATATTTTAAAAGGCGAAAAGTTTTTTGGACATCAGCTTATCACACCCATTGGAGCTTGTTGGACATCCTATTCCAAAGCCACAGGCATCAATATGGAGTTGGCCTACCCCTTGTTGCTAGAACACCTTCCCTTCTTCTGGGAACCCAATAAGCCTGTGTGGCACTGCTGGACCTGTGTTTGGTTGGATGTCGAATGAAGGAACATGTGGTCAATGTATCCTCCAGAGCATTCCCTGGCTGATGGGGGTATGGTACCAGTGTGAGACTGTTATGGGGTCTCTGGCTGCTGCCTCTCTAGAAGCCACTGAGAGGTGCTCCAGGGGAAGATTTTGAGTAGGTTTAGAGGTGCGCCAGGTGTAGAGGTATATCAGAGATTGGATTTCAAGAAGTTTATTGATAAACTTGGTTCACAGGTTAAAACCAAAGCATTTTGGGGGAATTTCGGGAGAAATACACTTCAGGTGATAGCCTTTTTCATACTGCCAGATCATATTGATTTGGCTTGGTCCTGACCCACATTGACCACATCAACCTACAGAGCCCTGATGAAGGGGCAGACAATTCCCCCGAAACACGTTGGCTTTTAACATGTGAACCAAGTTTTTCAATAAACTTCTTCAAATCCAACATCTCTACACTCGGCACACCTCTAAACCTGCTCATAACCTTTTTCTGGGAAGGCTTTCTACCAGATTTTGGAATTTGTCTGTGGGAATTTGTGCCCATTTATCCAAAAACAAATTGTGAGGTCAGGTACTGATTTTGGATAAGAAAACTTGTTCTGCAATTGGCAAATGACCAGTTCATCCCAAAGGTGCTCAGTACAGTTGAGGTCAGGGCTCTGTGTAGGCCATTTCAGTCATCCTCACAAATTTTTTGTAAAACATAAAAGGCGAGGTTGCACCGAATAAACAGATACCGAATAAATAGATACCCAACATGTTAACCCTTAAATTTGCGTGCGTTCGTGAAATGGCAACAAACTTTAGTACCCTATATTTTCTAAAAGCTCCCTATAGGTCATCAGTTTAGGGTTAGGAAGGAGGTCTAATGCTAGAATTATTGCTGTCATTCCGGCGTACGCAGCGATATGAAACGTGTATCGTAATAAACATTTTCAGGCGTAGGCGCCCTGCCGTGTGTATTTACCTTTTGTACGTGCGTATATGTGGGGGTGGGGGGTTTAAATTTTTTGAGAGAGGGATTTTACGTGCTTAGGTGTAACTAACTTTTTTTTATATTGTAAAAAAAAAATGTTTTCTTTCTCGTACATCACGGGACACAGAGCGACATAGTCATTACTAATGGGTTATATAGTTACCGTCAGGTGCTGGCACTGGCAACTTCCAAAACCGGAAGTACCCTCCCCTATATAAGCCCCTCCCATCCGGGAGCACCTCAGTTTTTTGCCAGTGTCTAAGGTGTTGGCCAAGAAGAAACATGTGTTTTTCACTGAGCTTGCGTACAGGTTCTTTTGGGCCTCAGTAAGCTATTCCGGATCCGACCAAAAAAGCTTCATAGCTAAACGGTCGGTACCCGGGCCTTGCAAAGAGAAGAGCAAGGTTTTGCCTGTAATGCTTCTCTTAGGAGAGCTGGACCCTGGGATCCAGAGCTCTGGTCATACCCACGACCAAGATGTTTTCTGTGCAGGGTGCTATACAGGTCCAGGGGAGTGGAATCCTTGGGAACCCGGTCCCTGAAGGTTTGATTACAATGCCTGCCGTGATAGGTGAAGTTTGGGCTTTTGTGGACCAAACAAAGTCCTGCGGCGAGGAACAGGTAAGTGGGGGCCCCCAGGAACTTGGTTCTATTGGGGGACCCCCAAGCCTAATTTGTCTTTCTGTCTGTTACCTAATGGTATTCCCGCAAGATTCTGTGCATGCCTGTAACTACTAAAAAAATGTAATAATTTTTAATGGTGGTCAAGAAAAAAAAAAAAAAAAAAAAGTTTTTTTTTATATATATTTAGTATATTAGACTGCGGTACCTGTGTTTGTCCACTAGAGGCCGCTGTGGAATGTTTTCTTGTCATGTGGACTAGTTTCTTCTCAGAGAGCAAAGTCCAGGCAGTTGGTGAGTTCTCCTATAGGAAACTGCTTCCTCTGCCATGTTGCAGTGCTCGTTCATCCCCCGGCCTGCGGCAAAGAGGGGCCCTGGCTCCTGTCCCTGGTTTCCATGTTTGAAATTAGCGCCGAGGGTGCACGTGGCCGCGCGCGTGCGCATGCACGCGCCTCTATATATAGAGGTGAGCCGGAAAAGGGGCGGAGCCTGGGGGATGACGCTCTGTGCGCGCCGCAGCGCTTCTGCGCATGTGCGGGCGTCCCAGCAGGTTTTAAAAAGCCACAATATTGTAGTAAGCTGGCTATGAAGTACAGAGACAGAGCTGGCAACATTTAAAGGCATACAGCAAGCGGTTGATACAGGCATCCCCTAGAAAGGCACATTAGTAGACACCAACTGTTTATTATAGCAGCATTTATGCTAGACTATTATCAGTAACTGGTGTATTTCGGCTGGA
This sequence comes from Rana muscosa, assembly GCA_029206835.1. Taxonomy (NCBI): domain Eukaryota; kingdom Metazoa; phylum Chordata; class Amphibia; order Anura; family Ranidae; genus Rana; species Rana muscosa. The sequence goes on along the minus strand of CM055120.1, from coordinate 107,519,910 downwards.
ATACCTCAGCTTTGTGGCTTAGGAATATGCCGTCTAAAAACTCCGGGACTAGAAATTCCAGGAGGAATAGGGGGTCTCCATCGGGCTCTGAGGATCTTGGGCATGCTTTGGCTGCACCAGTCTCCCCTGAAGAATCAGAGGTTAGTGACCGTAGGGCACCCCCAGGAGTACCTGGTACTGTGGCTGTCCTCAGTTCACCTGCTCCTGTGTATGTAACAGAGGAGGTTTTTTCCTCAGCTCTGGGAGGACTGGAAGAGAGATTGTCAGCATTAATCGCTGCTTCCCTGTCACAGGAGAAAAGCGCTCGATCTCCGTCTCCTCCCTCAGAGTGCCTGTTAACAGAGCAACAGTCCCATACAGAGGTCGACCTACCTGAGGGGGATCAGGATGAGGTTGATTCGGTTGTAGAGGAATCAACAGTGGAAGAGCCGTTCTCAGCATCACATGCTGAGAGGTTATGGGTTCAGTCCCTGACTAATATGGTCCGATCAGCATTTAAAATGGCACTTGCGGAGCCATCCTCCACTTCTGTCTCCTCATTGGGGTCGCTAAAAGCTCCCCAGACTGTTTGTTCCTTTCCGATCCATCCTTTACTGGAGGGGCTCATTTACCAGGATTGGGAGCATCCTGACAAAATATTTACTCCCCCCAAGAGATTTCCGGTGGTCTATCCCATGGAGGATAAGTTCATCAGAAAATGGAAGGTCCCTACAGTGGACGCAGCCATCTCTTGTGTGAATAAATCACTGACATGTCCGGTGGAAAATGTCCAAATGTTCAAGGACCCAATAGATAAAAAATTGGAGTCATTATTGAAATCTGCTTTTTCTACAGCAGGATTGGTGACACAACCAGCAGTGGCAGCTATAGGGGTATGCCAAGCAGTGAAGGATCAGTTGAAACAGGTCTTAAGAGACTTGCCGGATCAGCAGGCTCTTGCCCTAGCTGATCTACCTAGAGCCTTATGCTTTGCGGTGGACGCTATAAAGGATTCAATCCATCAGGCCTCCCGCCTTACGCTGTCTGTAGTACATATGCGCAGGCTTCTATGGCTCAAAAACTGGTCTGCTGAAGCTCCCTGTAAAAAATTGCTGGTCAGCTTCCCATTTCATGGGGAGCGCTTATTCGGGGAAGACCTGGACAAGTATATCCAGAGAATTTCCAGCGGTAAAAGTACACTTTTGCCGGTTAAAAATAGAGTTAGAGGTCCCTCCTTTAAGAGGCCGGCTTCTCCAGTCCCTAGGACATCGGCTGTGAAACAGTTCCGACGGCCTCCCCGGTCAAATCCCGGAGGTAAAAATCAGGGACAGTTACAGGGTAACAAGAAGCCCTGGAGCAGGAGAGGTACAAAACCTCCCCCAAAGTCAAATGCATGAAGGGTTGCCCCCACCCAATCGGGTGGGGGGAAGACTTCAGTTGTTCACAGAAACCTGGCGGGACACGATCCGAGACAGATGGGTGCTCTCCGCAGTAAATCTGGGATACAAATTGGAGTTAAAAAACTCCCCTCCTTCCCGCTTTATAAGGTCAAACGTGCCAAGGGATCCCCAGAAGAGAGGAACCCTCCTGTTGGCACTGGAACAATTATTGCTTCAAGCAGTAATTATAGAGGTTCCCCTGGAAGAATAAAGGGATTTTTATAACAGCTTACCTGTAAAATCCTTTTCTTGGAGTACATCACGGGACACAGAGCGACTTAGTCATTACTAATGGGTTATATAGTTTACCTTCAGGTGTTGGCACTGGCCAATTCCAAACCGGAAGTACCCTCCCCTATATAAGCCCCTCCCACCCGGGAGCACCTCAGTTTTGTAGCCAAGCAATAAGTGTCCCAAAAAGAGGGGTGGGAGCTCTGTGTCCCGTGATGTACTCCAAGAAAAGGATTTTACAGGTAAGCTGTTATAAAAATCCCTTTTTCTTTTTCGTACATCACGGGACACAGAGCGACTTAGTCATTACTAATGGGACGTCCCAAAGCAATGCCAAATGAGGGGGGGTACATAAGCTGGGCGCCATCAGGCATGAGGATCTTTTGCGGCCTGCAACACACTGCGCCCAAAGGCGACATCCTCCTGACTTCTAACGTCTACCTGATAGAATCTAGTAAACGTGTGTACCGAAGACCATGTTGCGGCCTTACATACTTGAGCCAGGGAGGCCTGGTGATGCACTGCCCATGAAGTTCCAACCGCTCTTGTGGAGTGCGCCCTAACTTTGAACGGAGGCGGTCTCTTTCTCAAGCCATAGGCTTGTATTATGACCTGTCGAATCCACTTGGCTAAAGTAGATTTTGATGCTGCCTGACCCCTTCTGGGGCCTTCCGGCAGAACAAACAAAGAATCCGTTCTGCGAATCTGAGCAGTGGCTTTTAGATAAGCTTTAACTGCTCTTACCACATCCAAAGAATGTAATAACTTTTCCTCTACTGAGCTAGGTTTGGGGAAAAAAGAAGGAAGAACCACATCTTGGTTCAAATGAAACCTCGATACCACCTTAGGAAGAAAGGCTGGATGAGGACGTAATACTACTCTGTCCTTATGGATAACCAGATATGGCTCCTTACAGGACATAGCTGCTAATTCCGACACTCTTTTAGCCGAACAAATGGCTACTAAGAAAACCAATTTCCTGGTGAGAAGAACCAAGGAAATGTGTTGTAATGGTTCAAACGGTTGTTTCTGTAGAACCGACAGAACCAGGTTTAAGTCCCAAGGACATATGGGAATACTAACCGGAGGGCTAATACGCATCACTCCTTGTATAAAGGCTTTGACTAGTGAATGCGAAGCCAAGGGCCTTTGAAAAAATATTGACAAGGCCGAAATCTGACCCTTGATAGTACTCAAGGCCAGCTTCCTATCTACAGCCCACTGTAGGAAGTCCAGAATCCTCCCTATCATGTACTTACGTGGATGCCATTTCTTGGTCTCACACCACGTAATGTACGCTTTCCAGATCCTATAATAGATCTGCCTGGATACCGGTTTCCTGGCATTGATCATGGTAGATACCACAGAATTAGAGAGCCCTCTCTTTTTCAGAATGTGGGCTTCAATAGCCAGGCCGTCAAACCTAGGGCTGGTAAGGAAGGGTGGTATATCGGTCCTTGCGACAGCAGGTCCGGACGAAGTGGGAGGGTCCACGGACTCCTCACTGACATTTTTACAATCTCCGCGTACCATGCCCTTCGGGGCCACGCTGGAGCCACCAGAATCACTGGTTTCTTTTCTACCCTGATTCTGCGGAGTAATCGCGGTAACAATTGTGGCGGTGGGAATGCATATATCAGCTTGAACCGATCCCAAGGGAACACTAGGGCATCCGAGCCGCAAGCTAGGGGATCCCTTGTGCGAGACACAAACCTGTCCACCTTTGCGTTGAATCTGGATGCTAGCAGATCTACATCCGGTGTTCCCCACCGCTGGCATATTGCCTGGAAAACCTCGGGGTGAAGGGACCATTCCCCCGGGCATAATTGTTGGCGACTTAGAAAGTCCGCTCTCCAATTTTCCACTCCTGGGATGAAAACCGCGGATATGGCTGGGACATATCTTTCTGCCCACTCCAGGATGCAATTTGCTTCCTTCTGGGCTGCACGACTTTTGGTGCCACCCTGATGATTGATATATGCCACTGCCGTGGCATTGTCTGATTGAATTCTGACAGGGGACCCCTGGAGTTTGGATGTCCATGCTACTAGGGCATACCGGGCTGCTCGTATCTCTAAGAGATTGATGGGCAGGGCCTTTTCTGCTTCTGACCACCTGCCCTGGAGAGACCATTGCTCCAGCACTGCCCCCCAGCCGATGAGGCTGGCATCTGTAGTGACCACCTTCCAAGAAACCGGACTGAAGGGTTTCCCTCTTTCCAGATTCTGGGGCACCAACCACCAATGGAGGCTCTTGCGAACGGAAGGGGACAGGGACATTGGTAAGTCTAAAGCCTGAACTTTTTTGTTCCAGGCTGACAGTATGGCCCTTTGCAAATTCCTTGAATGGAATTGACCGTAGGGTACCGCTTCGAATGAAGCCACCATCTTTCCCAGCAGCCTCATGCAGAGACGTATGGATGGTTTTCTTTTTGTACCCACTAAGTGGGTCAAATTTCTTAAAGACGACACCTTCTCTGGAGGTAAGAAAATCTTTCTCTGATTTGAATCCAGCCTTAGCCCTAAGTATTCCAGACTTTTGACTGGTCTTAGAGCTGACTTGTCCCGGTTGATAATCCAACCGTGATATACCAGATACTCGATTGTCTTGTGAATAGCTACTTCCAGCTTTTCCACTGAGTGGTCTATTAGTAGCAGGTCGTCTAGATATGCCATTATCGTTACACCCTGTGTTCTTAGATTGGCCAATAATGGGGCCAGAATTTTTGTGAACACTCGTGGTGCTGTGGCCAGACCGAAAGGTAAGGCTCTGAACTGAAAATGGCGCCCTTCTACTGCAAAGCGTAGAAATTTCTGGTGGGCCGGAAAGATGGGAATATGCAGATAAGCATCCTTTATGTCGATCGAGGCTAACCATTCCTGCCCTTGTAGGGCGGTGGCCACTGATCGGATCGACTCCATCCGAAAAGTCCTGATATTTAGGAACTTGTTTAGCCCTTTTAGATTTAATATGGGCCTCACGTCCCCATTTGGTTTGGGGACTGTGAAAAGGTTCGAGTAAAACCCGAATCCGCTTTCTTCCAGGGGAACCTTCATGATTACCCCTTGGAGCAATAGTTGTTCTAGTGCCAGAAGGAGGGATCCTCTCTTTTGGGGATCTCTTGGCACGTTTGACCTCATAAATTGGGCAGGAGGAGTGCCTTTTAACTCCAGCTTGTATCCCAGACTTACTGCGGAGAGCACCCATCTGTCTCTGATGGTGTCCCGCCAGGTCTCTGTGAACAACTGAAGTCTTCCCCCCACCCGATTGAGCGGGGGCAATACTTCATGCCTTAGGGGGAGGTTTTGTACCTCTCTTGATCCAGGGCTTCTTGTTACCCTGTGATTGTCCCTGATTTCTGCCCCCTGAATTTGACCGCGGAGGCCGTCGGAACTGCTTCACAGCCGATGTGCCCGGGACTGGAGAGGTAGGCCTCTTAAAAGAAGGACTTCTACCCTTGTTCTTAACCGGTAAGAGTGAACTTTTACCGGCAGAAATTTTCTGGATATATTTGTCCAGATCTTCTCCAAATAAGCGTTCTCCATGAAATGGGAAGCTAACCAGCAGTTTTTTACAGGGAGCTTCAGCAGACCAGTTTTTGAGCCACAGAAGCCTACGCATATGTACTATAGACAGCGTAAAGCGGGAGGCCTGTTGGATTGTATCCTTTATGGCGTCCACCGCAAAACACAAGGCTCTAGGCAGGTCAGCTAGGGCAAGAGCCTGCTGATCTGGTAAGTCCCTTAAGACTTGTTTCAACTGATCTTTCACTGCTTGGCAGACTCCAATCGCTGCTACCGCAGGTTGTGTCACCATACTTGCTGTAGAGAAAGCAGATTTTAGTAAAGACTCCAATTTTTTATCTATTGGGTCTTTGAACATTGGAACATTATCTACTGGACATGTCAGTGATTTGTTAACAGAAGAGATGGCTGCGTCCACTATAGGGACCCTCCATTTTCTTATGAACTTATCCTCCATGGGATAGATCACCGGAAATCTCTTGGGGGGAGCAAATATTTTATCAGGATGCTCCCAATCCTGGTAAATAAGCCCTTCTAATAAAGGGTGGATTGGGAAGGAACAGACCGCCTGGGGAGCTTTTAGCGACCCCAGCGAGGAAACCGTAGTGGATGGTGGTTCCGCCAGAGGCATTTTAAATGCTGATCGGACCATGTTAGTCAGAGACTGAACCCATAATCTTTCAGCCTGAGAAGCTGAGAAAGGTTCTTCCACTGTTGATTCCTCTATAAGTGAATCAACCTCATCCTGATCCCCTTCAGGTAGGTCGATCTCTGTGTGGGGCTGTTCCTCCACTAACAGGCACTCTGAAGGAGGAGACGGAGATCGGACGCGCTTTCCCTGAGATAGGGAAGCAGCGATCAATGCTGTTAATCTCTCTTCTAATCCTCCCAGAGTTGAGGATAAAACCTCCTCTGTTATATATACAGGAGCAGGTGGACTGGGGACAGCCGCAGCACCAGGCATTCCTGCGGGGTTTCTACGGCTACTGACCTCTGCATTCTCAGGGGAGATTGGTGCAGTGCAAGCATGCCCAATATCCTCAGAGCCCGATGGAGACCCCTTTGGCTTCCTGGAAGATCTATTTCCGGAGCGTCTGGACGACATATCCTTTAAGCACAAAGCTGAGGTATTCCCGTCGTCATACACCAATTTTTGCTGGTAATAGTCTAACACAGGTGCTGCTATATACCAGCTGGTGTCCACTAAAGTGCCTTTCTATGGGGATGCCTGCATCAACCGCCTCTGTGTGCCACTGTTTGTTGCTAGCTCTGTTTGCATGCAGCTGACACTTGTACTGTGTCTTTTAACCATGCTGGGACGCCCGCACATGCGCAGAAGCGCCGCGGCGCGCATCGAGCGTCATCCACCCGCCCCGCCCCTTTTTTTTCATAGGAGGCGCGTGCACGCGCCCGCGCGCGCGCCCGTGCGCCAATGGCGCCCTTTTCGAAAACCAACAGAGGACTAGGAGCCAGGGCCCTTTTTGCCGGAGGGCCTGTGCGGTGGATGAACGCAGCAACAGGGCAGAGGAAGTGGATTCCCTCAGAGAAACTTACCAGCTGCCTGGACCTTTTGAGTTGAGAAAACCAAAGATCCACATTACAAGAAAAATGGACTACAGCGGCCTCTAGTGGTTTAACACAGGTACCGCGGTCCCTGTTTTTTTTTTTTCTTGACTACTATTAAAATTTTACATTTTCAGTAGTTATAGGCAAACACAGATATTTAGCGGGAATACCGTTAGGTAACAGACAGAAAGACAAATTAGGCTTGGGGGTCCCCCAATAGAACCAAGTTCCTGGGGGCCCCCACTTACCTGATCCCCGCCGCAGGACTTTGTTTGGTCCACAAAAGTCCAAACTTCACCTATCACGGCAGGCATTGTAATTAAACCTTCAGGGACCGGGTTCCCAAGGATTCCACTCCCCTGGACCTGTATAGCACCCTGCACAGACAGCGTCTTGGTCGTGGGTATGACCAGAGCTCTGGATCCCAGGGTCCAGCCCTCCTAAGAGAAGCATTACAGGCAAAACCTTGCTCTTCTGCTGCAAGGCCCGGGTACCGACCGTTTAGCTATGAAGCTTTTTTGGTGGGATCCGGAACAGCTTACTAAGGCCCAAAAGAACCTGTACGCAAGCCCAGTGAAAACACATGTTACTCTTTGGCCAACACCTTAGACACTGGCAAAAAACTGAGGTGCTCCCGGGTGGGAGGGGCTTATATAGGGGAGGGTACTTCCGGTTTGGAATTGGCCAGTGCCAACACCTGAAGGTAAACTATATAACCCATTAGTAATGACTAAGTCGCTCTGTGTCCCGTGATGTACGAAAAAGAAATCAGGACTTTCCGGATGGAGTCGATCCGATCGGTAGCCACTGCCCTACAAGGGGAGGAATGGTTAGCCTCGATCGACATCAAAGATGCTTATTTGCACATCCCCATCTTTCCAGCCCACCAAAAATTTCTACGCTTTGCGGTAGAAGGGCGCCATTTTCAGTTCAGAGCCTTACCCTTCGGTCTGGCCACAGCACCAAGAGTGTTCACAAAAATTCTGGCCCCATTATTGGCCAATCTAAGAACACGAGGTGTAACGATAATGGCATATCTAGACGACTTGTTGCTGATAGACCACTCAGTGGAAAAACTAGAAGTGGTTGTTCACGAGACAATCAAGTATCTGGAATATCACGGTTGGATTATCAACCGAGACAAGTCAGCCCTAAAACCAGTCAAAAGTCTGGAATACTTGGGGCTAAGGCTGGATTCAGACCAGAAAAAGATTTTCTTGCCTCAAGAAAAGGGGTCGTCTTTGAGAGATTTGATCCACTTAGTGGGTTCAAAAAGACAGCCATCCATACGCCTGTGCATGAGGCTGCTGGGAAAAATGGTGTCATCATTCGAAGCAGTACCCTACGGTCAATTCCATTCAAGGAAGTTGCAAAGGGCCATACTGTCAGCCTGGAACAAAAAAGTTTAGGCTCTGGACTTACCAATGTCCTTGTCCCCTTCCGTTCGCAGGAGCCTCCGCTGGTGGTTGGTTCCCCAGAATCTGGAAAGAGGGAAATCCTTCAGTCCGATTTCCTGGAAGGTGGTCACTACAGATGCCAGCCTTATAGGCTGGGGAGCAGTACTGGAGCAATGGTCTCTCCAGGGCAGATGGTCGGATGCGGAAAAGGCCCTGCCCATCAATCTCTTAGAGATACGAGCAGCCCGGTATGCCCTAGTAGCATGGACATCCAAACTCCAAGGGTCCCCTGTCAGAGTTCAGTCAGACAATGCCACAGCAGTGGCATATATCAATCGTCAGGGGGGCACCAGGAGTCGTGCAGCCCAAAGGGAAGTAAATTACATCCTGAGATGGGCAGAAAGATATGTCCCAGCCCCCAGCCATATCTGCGGTATTCATTCCAGGGGTGGAGAATTGGAAGGCGGACTTTCTAAGTCGCCAACAATTATGCCCAGGGGAATGGTCCCTTCATCCCGAGGTTTTCCGGACAATATGTCAGCGGTGGGGAACACCGGATGTAGATCTGCTAGCATCCAGATTCAACACAAAAGTGGACAGGTTTGTCTCTTGGGCAAGGGATCCCCTAGCGTGCGGCTCGGATGCCCTAGTGTTCCCTTGGGATCAGTTCAAGCTGATATATGCATTCCCACCGCCACAATTGTTACCTCGATTACTCCGCAGAATCAGGGTAGAAAAGAAACCAGTGATTCTGGTGGCTCCAGCGTGGCCCCGAAGAGCATGGTACGCGGAGATTGTAAAAATGTCTGTGGGGAGTCCTTGGACCCTCCCACATCGTCCGGACCTGCTTTCGCAGGGACCGATATACCACCCTTCCTTACCAGCCCTAGGTTTGACGGCCTGGCTATTGAAGCCCACATTCTAAAAAAGAGAGGGCTCTCTAATGCTGTGGTATCTACCATGATCAATGCCAGGAAGCCGGTATCCAGGCAGATCTACTATAGAATCTGGAAAGGCGTACATCGCCTGGTGTGAGGCCAAGAAATGGCATCCACGTAAATACGTAATAGGTAGGATTCTGGACTTCCTACAATGGGCTGTAGATAGGAAGCTTGCCTTGAGTACTATCAAAGGTCAGATTTCGGCCTTGTCAATATTTTTTCAAAGGCCCTTGGCTTCGTATTCACTAGTCAAAGCCTTTATACAAGGAGTGATGCGTATTAGTCCTCCGGTTAATATTCCCATATGTCCATGGGATCTAAACTTGGTTCTGTCGGTTCTACAGAAACAACCATTTGAACCATTACAGCATATTTCCTTGGTGCTTCTCACCAGGAAATTGATTTTTCTAGTAGCCATTTGTTCGGCTAAAAGAGTATCGGAATTAGCAGCTATGTCCTGTAAGGAGCCATATCTGGTTATCCATAAGGACAGAGTAGTGTTACGTCCTCATCCAGCCTTTCTTCCTAAGGTGGTATCGAGTTTTCATTTGAACCAAGATGTGGTTCTTCCTTCTTTTTTCCCCAAGCCTACTTCGGTAGAGGAAAAGTTATGGCATTCTTTGGATGTAGTAAGAGCAGTTAAAGCTTATCTAAAAGCCACTGCTCAGATTCGCAGAACGGATACTTTGTTTATTCTGCCGGAAGGCCCCAGAAAGGGTCAGGCAGCGTCAAAATCTACTTTAGCCAAGTGGATTCGACAGGTCATAATACAAGCCTATAGCTTGAGAAGTAGACCGCCTCCGTTCAAAGTTAGGGCGCACTCCACGAGAGCAGTTGGAACTTCATGGGCAGTGCATCACCAGGCCTCCCTGGCTCAAATCTGTAAGGCCGCAACATGGTCTTCGGTACACACGTTTACTAGGTTCTACCAGGTGGACGTTAGAAGTCAGGAGGATGTCGCCTTTGGGCGCAGTGTGTTGCAGGCCGCAAAAGATCCTCATGTCTGATAGCGCTCAGCTTATATATGGTGTATCCCCCCCCTCATTTGGCATTGCTTTAGGACATCCCATTAGTAATGACTATGTCGCTCTGTGTCCCGTGATGTACGAGAAAGAAAATAGGATTTTTATAACAGCTTACCTGTAAAATCCTTTTCTTGGAGTACATCACGGGACACAGAGCTCCCGCCCCTCTTTGGGGACACTTATTGCTTTGCTACAAAACTGAGGTGCTCCCGGATGGGAGGGGCTTATATAGGGGAGGGTACTTCCGGTTTTGGAAGTTGCCAGTGCCAGCACCTGACGGTAACTATATAACCCATTAGTAATGACTATGTCGCTCTGTGTCCCGTGATGTACTCCAAGAAAAGGATTTTACAGGTAAGCTGTTATAAAAATCCTATTTTTACTTAACTTTTTTTTTCCATCACCCTGCTTGCATTGGGTGTGTAGAACATTTGGGAGGCAGCCCAGGCGCCAGGACGAAATTTCTTGTCATAATGGCGACCTGGCGCTTGGAATTTGTCAAACCCTGGTATATTCTGTCCCAGCTGGAGGAATTTCTCCATCCACCTTTTTTGTGTGTGCATCACCCACGGGCGTCCTTCACCTGCCTTTGGCTCACTTGCAGGAAAGGTACACCGTGCTACCCGCCCGTACCCTCTTGTGTGAAGAGGTTGAGCGGCGTCATAAACTAGGGTCCTGCAGCAAGATTCTCCCTTTAGTTGGTTCCCATCTCTTAGAATGTAAGGACAAGTCTTTATATCCCCAAGTAACTCCAAGGTCCACACCAGTAGTAAACTCCAACGTAGAGTTTATTTCTTTATATGCAAAGTCAATGGATAGAAAAGGGTGGATAGAAGACAGGACAGTAAGAGTTTGGATATGAGTCCAGGCACAAGACAAATTATAAGAATTCACTACTCGTTCCTCAAGTAGGCTTAGCTCACCCACAAGTAGGCTTAGTTCCCTATGAAAGCGGATCCTAGCAGCCGAAGTGATGCTCGGACGTTTCTTTCGTTTTTCCCTTTTAGATGCGACTAGGAGATTCTCTGCCATAGAACTGTTATTCCCAATCCTCTGGTGTTGGATGGATCTAATCCCTCCAGAGAGTTACCAGGCCCTTCTTTCTCCGTGAACTTTTCACCGGTCCTTCAGAAGGGTCCTCCCCCGGCCTCCTCATCTTAGAATGGGTCCCCATGCCAGAAGCACCCTGGGATTTCTCCTTCCAGGACATGGGCCCCAGCTAAAGGTGCCTGGGACTGATGCGTACGTGGGCCCCTGGCCAGGAGGGCCAGGTATCACACTCCACGATGGCCCCCTGGGCTCGAACCAGAACCGACGACCAAAGACCCCCAAGCAAGCAGCGTCTGCCCCTTTTATATCCTCTCCCGGCGTGCACAGCAGGCTGACCACGCCCACTGTACAACCGCCCAGAGAGGACATCCAAGGCACAGCACTATACCAGCGGTTCTACCCTGGCCCATTATGGCAGTGCCAACCACAGGCCACAGGGAACTACACACCAGTATACTACCTGTGGTGTAAAATAGAATGCCCTAATAATTAAGGTGGTCTGAGCCCAACTACAGCTCAAACCTTCCCCTAAATTTGGGTATAGCGGGGTTAAATTTGGGGACCCCGCTACATGTGCATTTGTTGGTTATGGCCAGATTAAGTGTATCTATTCTTGCAGGTTTACATTATTCACTGATGTTTCTTAAAACCATATCCATATCCTGGGCCTCGAAGACTGGAGTTGTGCAATCCTGCTTTTAATCCTACAAGGAAAGAATGTCATTGATGGGAGTATTTGTTATTTTGGTCATGGTGGAAGCAAGTTGTAGCATGTATGGTGGGATATAAGATGGGCTGCATTCATTTAAAAGCATTCTTTCTAAGAACTCAATTTTAGGAAGAGTTTGTATCTGTTTTGATTGCATTGTCTGCATACAGGACACAAATAAAATAATAATTATGCCTGTGAGATCCTTACATGGCTCATCTCCTCTGGTATTGTCCCTACAAAAGGTGACGCTAATGAAACATGTATGCAGACTGTAAATTGGCCAGTAATTGTTTCCTTGTTCTCCTCCTCTGAGATATCAAAGAGAAGTACAGTGCTGACAGATATATAGAGTAGCTTCCTTTGTATTCTGGGTAATAAATGTTTGTTTATACAAAGGCTTAAGCCTGGTGCTCACTATAAAAAAAAATTTGTTCAACCCAGCGGACTGAATAGAAAAAAAACCTGACAGATTGCTGTAATTTGCAAGCAATGATAGTACAGTGATCTCCCTTCCCTCTGCTATTATGTTCTGACAGTAGGATTGCCCCCCCCCCCCCCCCCACCAGGACACACTGGTCAGCCCTCGCAACCTTTGGTTACCAGTACTGATGGTTTTCCAGCATGCCTGATCGACAGAAGCCAGTTGTGAGACCTACTTCTGTCAGACAGGGAGCTGTATAAAGTCGGCCGGTTCCTGCTGAACCAATGGTTTTCGGACAATTTTCAGCCCATGTGTACCTGACATAAGGGTTTTAGCAATATTACACAAAGAAAATGGCATTTTGTAATGTTGCCTTAGACAGGTCATACATGGGTCGAATTTCGAAAGAATTAGAAAGAACAGCTGATTTTCGTGCGGCCATCGAATTGGAGTAATCGGGCATGTTGGAAATTTTTTGAAAAACAAACGATTTTCTAATCAATGATGGGAGAATTGTGCGAGAAATGTAATTGAAAAAGAAATGTGCAAGAAAAGAAAATTCCCGGAAAGAAAGGGAAATTCTCAGCCACGAAAAAAAAATTCTGTAACAAATAGAGGGGAAATTGAAGGCTTGGTTGGTCGATTTTCGAAATCAATGGTGGCACCATTGGATCACAAAACGCACAAAATTTCTGATTTTCAAAAGAATATTCTTTTGAAATTCGACCATGTATGGCCAGCCTTAAAGAGGAAGCAACCCCCCCCCCCCCCCGAAAAAATGGGATAAAATAAGACCCTGCAAGAGAAAGACCTGATGAGCTAGTATGCATAGCATACTAGCTCATTATGTGGCACTTACCTGAAATCAAAGCCCCCGAAGTCCTCCTCGTTCCCCTCCGCCGCCATGTCCCCTCGGAGTTTCTTCCTGGTATTGCCGCTCCGGCGCTGTGATTGGCCGGAGCAGCGATGACGTCACGCGCATGTGCACGGGGCCGGCGTTCGCCCATTCAGAAAACCTGCGATCCCGGCATGTTCCATTCATTATGCCAGGACGCTCAGTGCGCCTGCGCCGTTGTCTACGGCGCGCATGCGCCGTAGACATCGGTGCAGTGTTTTCTGCAAATATCTCCTTAACCGTGTAGGTTAAGGAGAGATTTCTTGCACCTACAGGTAAGCCTTAATCTAGGCTTACCTGTAGGTGCAAGTTGTCAAAGTGGGTTTACAACCACTTTAAGCTGGCCAGAGATCACTAATTTTTTTTCGATCAGGCAGAAGGCTGAAAATTAAAGGATTCCTCCATCAACACAGAGCAGCCACAGATGGATCAAATTCAATTCATATTTGGCCAGCTTTAAAGTGGTTGTAAACTCTGTTACACCACTTTTCACTACAGGTAAGCCTTTAAAAAGGCTTACCTGTAGGTACCGTGAATATCTCCTAAACTTGCACAGTTTAGGAGATATTCACTGTATCTGCATATGCCGACATCATCGGCACATGCGCTCTGAAGAAACGGCCCGCTCGTGACGTTTCATTCAGTAGCTGTGCCGTGACTGGCGGCTCCCGCACGCATGCGTGGGAGTGACTTCATCGCGGCTTCTGCCAATGACAGCGTCGAAGCCTGCGGGGACCGCTGCAACAGCTTTGATTGAAGGTAGCTATTTCATAATGAGCTAGAATGCAATGCATACTAGCTCATTATGCCTTTGTCTTGCAGGTTCTTTTTTTTTCGAGTTTAAAACCTCTTTAAACTGTGTTACTTTTTCTTGTAAACAATAACATTACTGTATGTGAATCCCTTGAAATTAACTGGTTTTCGTAAATGTAGCCGGGTTCACACTGGTACTACACAACTGTTGTACGACCATCATCCTACTTTGCCCTGCGGTCCTACTTCCATCTGGCTTGAATGAACAGGATATGCTTTTTCTCCAACTTTGAGATACTCCAAATTGTCCTTTGACCAATCAAAACAGTCCCAGTGTGACATAAATTCCTTTTCTTGCTGCTGTAATCACCATGTCCGATGTCACAAGTCAGATGGTTAGGACGTGGATCCGACTTCAATGTTATTGAATGGGCAGAAACCGGACCAAAGTCAGATCAAAGTGCAGGGAACCTTCTCTAAAGTCGGTCCGACTTGTGTCGGACCAGTTAAGACGGCTCTCATAGGGAACCATTGATTTGTACATGTCACGCGACATGCTCCCAAAGTCGGCGCGCATGTCGCACCAGTGTGAACCAGGCCTAAATCACAATAGAAAAATATAATGTGCTGATAGCACACAAACAATTCTAATTTCTCATGTCTTTATTGAACACATCCGTTAAACATTCACCATTATGGAGGAAAAGGTAGGGGAACCCTTGGAGTTAATAGCTGGTCAAACCTCCTTTGTCAGCAACGACTTCAAGCAAGTGTTTTTAGTAGCCCTGGATCAGACCTGCACAACACTCAGGATTTTTTTCCATTTCTCTTTACAAAATTGCTTCAGCTCAGACACATTTGTAGCATGTCTTGTGTCATTCCACAGCATAGCTATGGGGTTAAGGTCTGGGCTCTGACTGGGCCATTCCAGAAGGTGCATTTTATTTTTTCTGAAGTCAGTCTGGGGTGGATTTACTTTGATGCTTAGGGTCATTGTCATGCTGCATCGCCCAACTTCTACTAAGCTTAAGCTGGTGGACAATATCCTATAGGATATTTTTATAAACTTGGGAATTCAATTTCCCCTCAATGATGGCTAATGGTCCAGACCCAGCAAAGCAAGCCCAAACCATAATGTTCCTGCAACCATACTTCACCATTGGAATGATGTTTTAATGTTGGAAAGCTGTGCCATACGTATTGATGAGCATTTTTCCCGAACAATATAACTTTCTTGTTCATACATCACGGGACACAGAGCAGCATAGTCATTACTATGTGGGTTATATAGATTACCTTCAGGTGCTGGCACTGGCAACTTCCAAAACAGGAAGTACCCTCCCCTATATAAGCCCCTCCCATCCGGGAGTACCTCAGTTTTTTGCCAGTGTCTAAGGTGTTGGCCAAGGTTAACATGTATTCATCTGGGCTTGTGTACAGGTTCTCTGGGCCTTAGCAAGCTATTCCGGATCCGACCAAAAAAGCTTCATAGCTAAACGGTCGGTACCCGGGCCTTGCAGAGAAGAGCAGGGTTTTGCCTGTAATGCCTCTCTTAGGAGGGCTGGACCCTGGGATCCAGAGCTCTGGTCATACCCAAAACCAAGAGGCTATCTGTGCAGGGTGCTATACAGGTCCAGGGGAGTGGAATCCTTGGGAACCCGGTCCCTGAAGGTCTAGTACAATGCCTGCCGTGAGAGGTGAAGTTTGGGCTTCTGTGGACCAAACAAAGTCCTGCGGCGGGGAAAAGGTAACTGGGGGCCCCTCAGGAACTTGGTTCTATTGAGGGGACCCCCAAGCCTAATATGTCTTTCTGCCTGTTACCTAAAGGGTATTCCCGCTAATAGCTGTATATGCCTAAGAAATCCTAGAAATGTTTTTTTCATAAGGGAAGTTTTAAAAAAACTGTAAACCTGGAAATGTTTTTTCATAAAGGAGGTTTTAAAAAAAAAAAAAAAAAAAAAGACAAAGGTGCGGTACCTGTGTTTGTCCACTAGAGGCCGCTGTGGAACGTCTTTTTTCTTGGGACTATTCCTTCCATGGTGAAAGTCCAGGCAGATGAGTGAGCTCTCTATCAGGGAAGCTGCATTCCTCTGTCATGCTGCCAAGTAGTTTCCTTCCATCCCCGAGTCCTGGTGAAACAGGGACCCTGGCTCCTCTCCCTACATGGCGCCAAGAGCGCACACGTGCACGCGCGCGCGCGCACACATGCTTTCCTTTTATAAGGTTTAGCTTAAAAAAAGGGGGCGGAGCCTGGCGGATGACGCGCTCTGTGCGCCCAGCGCTTCTGCGCATGTGCGGGCGTCCCAGCAAGATAAAAGGACTCAGTCCACGCTGCTTGCTATGGACACAGAGCATGAAAAGGAGCTGGTAGCATGGTATAGGGGCTTACAGTGGGCGGTTGATACAGGCATCCCCAGAAAGACGCATTAGTAGACACCCACTGATGTACATAGCAGCAAATTGCATTAGACTATTTCAGTAAGGGGTGTATTGCGGCTGGAATACCTCAGCTTTGAACTAAGGAATATGCCGCCTAAAAAACTCCGAGATATACCTCTCAGGAAGTGTAGGGAGTCTCCATCGGGCTCTGAGGATCTGGAGCAGTCATCTGCACCCTCCTCCCCTGAGAAATCAGAGGTTAATACCCATAAGGAACCCCCGGGAGTGCCAGGTACTGCGGCTGTCCTCAGTCCACCTGCTCCTGCATATATAACAGAGGAGGTTTTTTCCTCAACTCTGGAGGGATTGGAGCAGAGATTGGCAGCATTGATCGCTTCTTCTCTACAGGAAAGAAAGCGCGCCAGATCTCCATCACCTCCATTAGAGTGCCTGTTAGCAGAGCAACAGTCCCAGGAAGGGACCGACCTACCTGAAGGGGATCAGGAGGAGGTTAGCTCTGTTTTTGAGGAATCGACAGTAGATGAACCATTTTCAGCATCGCAGACTGAAAGATTGTGGGTCCAGACCCTAACTGACATGGTTCGATCTGCATTTAAAATGCCTCTTGTTGAACCATCAACTACTGCTGTCTCCTCATTGGGGTCGCTAAAAGCTCCCCAGGTTAATTGCTCCTTTCCAATACATCCGTTATTGGAAGGACTTATATACCAGGACTGGGAACATCCTGATAAACTATTTGTTCCGCCTAAAAGGTTTCCGGTGATCTATCCCATGGAGGAAAAGTTCACCCAGAGATGGAATGTTCCTACGGTGGATGCAGCCATCTCTTCTGTGAACAAATCACTGACATGTCCAGTAGATAATGTTCAAATGTTCAAAGATCCAGTGGATAAAAAATTGGAATCTTTATTAAAATCTGCTTTTTCCACAGCAGGGGCTGTTACACAGCCAGCAGTGGCAGCTATTGGGGTCTGCCAAGCTTTAAAGGATCAAATGAAAATGGTCCTGAGGGATTTGCCAGACCAGCAGGCCCAGGCTCTGGCTGATCTGCCTAGAGCATTATGCTTTGCGGTTGACGCCATCAAGGATTCTATCCATCAGGCCTCCCGCCTCACGCTGTCTTTGGTACATATGCGTAGGCTTCTGTGGCTCAAAAACTGGTCTGCTGAAGCTCCCTGTAAGAAGCTCTTAGTTAGCTTCCCATTTCATGGGGAACGCCTTTTTGGCGAAGACCTGGATAAGTATATCCAGAAGATTTCCAGTGGTAAAAGTACTCTCTTACCGAGTAAAAAGAGGTCTAGGGGTCCATCTTTTAAGAGGACTACCTCTCCTATCCCTGCGACGTCTGCTACTAAGCAGTTCCGACGGCCTCCTCGGTCAAACTCAGGAGGTAAAAATCAGGGACAGCCACAGGGTAATAAAAAACCCTGGATCCAAAGAGGTACTAAACCAGCCTCCAAGTCAAGCCTATGAAGGGCTGCCCCCACTCAAACGGGTGGGGGGAAGACTTCAGTTGTTCGCAGAGACCTGGCGGGAGACGATCAAAGACAGATGGGTGCTCTCCGCAGTAACTCTGGGATACAAGTTGGAGTTAAAAGAGTCTCCTCCGTCCCATTTTATGTGGTCAGGCATGCCAAGAGACCCTCTAAAAAGAGGGTCTCTCCTATTGGCGTTAGAACAACTATTGCTCCAAGGAGTAATTATGGAGGTTCCTATGGAAGAGTGGGGGTTGGGTTTCTACTCAAACCTTTTCACAGTCCCGAAGCCAAACGGGGACATAAGACCCATATTGGACCTAAAGAGTCTAAACAAATTTCTAAACGTCCGGTCTTTCCGGATGGAGTCGATCCGATCGGTCACCGCTGCCCTACAAGGGGAGGAATGGTTAGCCTCGATCGACATCAAAGATGCTTACTTGCATGTTCCCATCTTTCCAGGTCATCAAAAATTCCTACGCTTTGCAGTAGAAGGGCGCCATTTTCAGTTCAGAGCCTTACCATTCGGTCTGGCCACAGCACCACGAGTGTTCACAAAAATTCTGGCCCCACTGTTGGCCGATCTAAGAACACGGGGTGTAACGATAATGGCATACCTAGACGACCTGTTGTTGATGGACCACTCAGTTGCCAAGCTAGAAGTGGTAATTGTCGATACAATCAAGTATCTAGAGTCTCACGGTTGGGTCATCAACCTGGACAAGTCAGCCCTACAGCCAGTGAAAAACCTGGTATATCTAGGGCTACGGCTGGATTCAGACCAGAGGAAGATTTTCTTACCTCTAGACAAGGTATCCTCTTTGAGGGCCTTGGTCCGTCTGCTTTGTGCAAAAAGACAGCCGTCCATACGCCTGTGCATGAGGCTGCTAGGAAAGATGGTAGCATCATTCGAAGCTGTGCCATACGCCCAATTCCACTCAAGGAATTTACAAAGGGCCATATTGTCAGCCTGGAACGGAAAAGTTCAGGCTCTAGACTTCCCGATGGCTTTGTCCCCTTCCGTTCGGAAGAGTCTCTGCTGGTGGTTGATCCCCCAGAATCTCCAGAAGGGAAAACCCTTCAGCCCGATATCTTGGAAGGTGGTCACTACAGATGCCAGCCTTATAGGCTGGGGGGCAGTACTGGAGCAATGGTCTCTCCAGGGCAGATGGTCAAATGTAGTAAAAACCCTGCCCATCAATCTCTTAGAGATACGAGCAGCCCGGTACGCCCTAGTAGCCTGGACATCCAGACTCCAAGGGTCCCCTGTCAGAATTCAATCAGACAATGCCACAGCAGTGGCATATATCAATCATCAGGGAGGCACCAGGAGTCGTGCAGCCCAGAGGGAAGTAAGTCACATCCTGGAATGGGCAGAAAAGCATGTCCCATGTATATCAGCTGTCTTCATTCCAGGGGTGGAGAATTGGAAGGCGGACTTTCTGAGTCGCCAACAGTTATGCCCAGGGGAATGGTCCCTTCATCCCGAGGTCTTCCGAGCAATATGTCAGCGGTGGGGAACACCGGATGTAGATCTGCTAGCATCCAGATTCAACGCAAAGGTGGACAGATTTGTCTCCCGGACAAGGGATCCCCTCGCTTGCGGCTCGGATGCTCTGGTGTTCCCTTGGGATCAGTTCAGACTGATATATGCATTCCCTCCGCTACAAT
Organism: Rana muscosa; assembly: GCA_029206835.1. Classification (NCBI taxonomy): domain Eukaryota; kingdom Metazoa; phylum Chordata; class Amphibia; order Anura; family Ranidae; genus Rana; species Rana muscosa. Next base: position 107,500,431 of record CM055120.1, on the reverse strand, counting down.
TGTTGCCTCGACTCCTTCGCAGAGTCAGGTTGGAGAAGAAGCCGGTGATCCTGGTGGCTCCAGCGTGGCCCCGAAGGGCCTGGTACGCGGAGATCATCAAAATGTCTGTGGGGAGTCCTTGGACCCTTCCACGTCGTCCGGACCTGCTTTCGCAAGGACCGATATACCACCCTTCCTTACTAACTCTAAGTTTAACGGCCTGGCTATTGAATCCCACATCCTAAAGAAGAGAGGTCTCTCTAACTCTGTGGTATCAACTATAATCAATGCCAGGAAGCCTGTATCCAGGCAGATCTACTATAGAGTTTGGAAGGCGTACATCACTTGGTGCGAGGCCAGAAAATGGCATCCACGTAAGTACGTTATAGGCAGAATTCTGGACTTCCTGCAGTGGGCTGTAGACAGGAAGTTTGCCTTAAGTACTATCAAGGGCCAGGTTTCGGCCTTGTCAATACTATTTCAAAGGCCCCTGGCTATGCATTCACTTGTCAAATCCTTTATGCAAGGTGTGACTCGTATTATTCCACCGATTAAGGCTCCCATATGCCCATGGGATCTAAATTTGGTTCTGTCGGTTCTGCAGAAGCAGCCATTTGAACCTTTGCAGCACATTTCCTTGGTTCTACTCACCAGGAAATTGATATTTTTAGTAGCCATATGCTCGGCTAGAAGAGTGTCGGAATTAGCCGCCATGTCCTGTAAAGAGCCATATCTGGTTATCCATAAGGACAGAGTAGTATTACGTCCTCACCCAGCCTTTCTTCCTAAGGTGGTATCGAGGTTTCACTTGAACCAGGATGTGGTTCTTCCTTCTTTTTTCCCCAAACCAAGCTCGGTAGAGGAAAAGTTATTGCATTCTTTGGATGTAGTAAGAGCAGTTAAAGCTTATCTAAAAGCCACTGCTCAGATTCGTAGAACGGATTCTTTGTTTGTTCTGCCGGAAGGCCCCAGAAAGGGTCAGGCAGCATCAAAATCTACTTTAGCCAAGTGGATTCGACAGGTCATAATACAAGCCTATGGCTTGAGAAGTAGACCGCCTCCGTTCAAAGTTAGGGCGCACTCCACGAGAGCAGTTGGAACTTCATGGGCAGTGCATCACCAGGCCTCCCTGGCGCAAATTTGTAAGGCCGCAACATGGTCTTCAGTACACACGTTTACTAGGTTCTACCAGGTGGACGTTAGAAGTCAGGAGGATGTCGCCTTTGGGCGCAGTGTGTTGCAGGCCGCAAAAGATCCTCATGCCTGATGGCGCCCAGCTTATGTATGGTGTATCCCCCCCCTCATGTGGCATTGCTTTGGGACGTCCCACATAGTAATGACTATGCTGCTCTGTGTCCCGTGATGTATGAACAAGAAAGTAGGATTTTTAAAACAGCTTACCTGTAAAATCCTTTTCTTGGAGTACATCACGGGACACAGAGCTCCCACCCCTCTTTTGGGGACACGTATTGCTTTGCTACAAAACTGAGGTACTCCCGGATGGGAGGGGCTTATATAGGGGAGGGTACTTCCTGTTTTGGAAGTTGCCAGTGCCAGCACCTGAAGGTAATCTATATAACCCACATAGTAATGACTATGCTGCTCTGTGTCCCGTGATGTACTCCAAGAAAAGGATTTTTACAGGTAAGCTGTTTTAAAAATCCTACTTTTTTTTCATCAGTGCACAAAACATTTTTTTTTGTGGAGAGCAGCTGCCATGGAAGTCATCTTGGCTGGAGTAACCACTGTACTTGTACTAAATTATCTCCATTTATTGACGACTGATGGATGCCTTAAGCCCCATACACAAATATTGGGAGACAATGGCAGGATAAAAAAAAAAATGGGCAACATTGGTCTGTGTGTATGTCGGTCTGTCCGACAGAAGCCAGCTGTTCAGCAGCCGTCCGACACTCGATCAGCGCTCTCAGCCAATGGCAGAGAGCACTGATTGGAGTGCGCTGGCAGGAGGGGGGGCCCCTGTCAGAACACAACAGCTCAGCTGGGAGATTGCTGAATTAACCTTGCAAGATTAGTACAGAGGCTGTGATCGGAGCTGTCAATTTTTTTTTCATGCAACTGGCTGCGTTGCACGGAAAAAACTGTACTGTGTACCCAGCTTTGCTTCCTCCAGCACTGTGAATGATTAATGGGTGTGTCCAAAAAAGGCACAATTAACATTGTTTGTGTTATCAGGGTAAGGACATTGTGTTTGTCTAATGTTGTGACTAAAGCCGGGTACACACTACAGTTTTTTTTTATTGCAACTCGCTGGGTTGCACGAAAAAAAGCTGACAGCTCCGGTCGTAAACACTGTACCAACCATGCAGGGTTAGTCCAGCCATCTCCCCCGCTGAGCTGTTGTGTTCTGATAGGGGACGCCCCCCGCCAGAACACTCCGATCACCACTCTCTGCCATTGGCTGAGAGCACTAATCGGGAGTTGGTTGCCTGCTGGTTTTCCAGCATGCACGTCCGACAGAACCCGGCCAAACGTCTGGCTTCTGTCGCACAGACCGCCATACACACGGGCAGAATGTTGTCCTTTTTTTTGGAAGCGGCTAATGTCTCCCGGCATCCTGCCCGTGTGTACGGGGCTTTAGGCTGGCCATAGATTGTTCGAATCTCAACCGGTTCAGCAGGAACCATTCGAACCATGTATGGGCAGGCTGAATGTACCAAGTTGATTGATCAACTTGGGTACAACCAGCCTTCCGGATTTTGCATGTGATTATCGCTAGCGGCTGATTTTGCTGCTGCTAGCAATAATCACTGTCTTCTGCCGGGGAGGATGGCACCCCCCCCCCCGCCATACTTTTTCTTGCTACTGTATGTGGCTACAAGGATCAATCCTCTCAAAACTGGTATTTGGTTTTACTTTACAGCCCAAAAATGCTTGCATCCACATGTTTTTTGCAAGTACAGTGCTAATACTCATACCAAAAATGCACTCGGCTCCTAATTTTCTGTTGTGGGCTGCAATTACAAGAAATACTGTCAGCCCCGTCCAGTTGTCTTTTGTTAAGCTGCCCATACATTAATCATGAGTTCATGACCCAATTACCCCATCCATACATTTGATGAGGATGAGAGATTCACTCCCATTTTGCTATTGTGTTCTGGCGGCGGGGAGAATTCCCCGTCATCAGGTTACACTGATCAATGCTGCCGGCTATAGCCAGCAGCACTGATCGTTCAGGAAAAACTAGACATGCTGGTTGTAAAGAAGATGATTGGCAGTTTGACTTCTGTACAACTGGCCTACTCATACATGAATTGAAATTCGACCATTCATCCTCTCTAATTCTCCTGTCTATCATTATCACAAAAGGTGAAAGTTACCAGAACAGGAATATTGGGGAAATCTTCCAAAGGGGACAGCTGTTCCAGTAACCCTGGTGATAACCAGGGATTCCCTTAGTTTGGATGGATTTCCTCTCACTTCCTGTTTTGGTTATTGGAGGAAGTGAACAGAAACCTTCCCAAGGGGACACAGATGGCAAATAAAAACTGACAGGGGTTATGACCCTCCCTTTCTCAAAAAAAACCTCCCTTACTGAAAAAAACAAGCTATGAACTGGAGCTCCTTTTTATGGAAGGTTTTGGTGCTATTATTTTATAACTTTACAGCAACTGTAATACAAGTTTTCTTCCTTATTTTTCATATTTTATTCTTATAGGGGCCCCAACATCTCAGGTGCTGTGACAGACGGAGGATCCCTAAGTGACAGCTCCAGCAGTGAGTATTCTACTTGGCAAAAAGGTTTTCGAGGCAGTTCACCCTCTCATGTACGCTTCCAGGATGAGTCTGAGCGGGAGGCTGAAGAAAGATACAGGGAACGACAACAGGTTCCACAGAAAGTCTCTACTCCACCACCCAAGAGACAGCCAAATGGTCCTATTTCCTGGACAGAACAGCTGTCACCTTCAGGGAATGGACAGTGTGGAACATGTAGCTCTTATGTCAAAGGAACAGGCGCCAGTCCAGCTGCCACACATGGTACAAATCTACGCAATGTCCATTTGGGCTCTAAAATGACTCAGGATGGCTCTGTGAGCTGCCCTCTGGGGGTCAAACCTTCTCCCCACTGGATTTTGCCTTCTCAACCATGGCGAATGTATACCGAGTTGATCCGTGAAACGCACATTGGCAGTGACTCTACTCCTGATTCTTCTGGAGAGGATGATGGTAATCGAAGCCACAATAAGAAAAGTCGTGACTGGGGAATGCACAGACACTGTAGAAATAACTCAGCCAATGCTACCCCTGAACAGGGAGCCAAGGTACATCTTTTAAATACATATTCTGAAAGTGAAATACAAGTGGGAAGATCACTCATCGATCAAAATAATGGAAATGGAATTGGTACTTCAAGCAATGTTTTAAAAAATAGGGGGAAAAATAAGTCAAACCACTTGGAACCTGTAGGCAAAACATCAGAAACAAATCAGGAGAAAGTCACTGCTGCAAGAAGTTATTGTGTGGACTCAGTGAGGACCGGCTTAAGGAAGAGTCCACAAAATACAGAAGCAAAATCCACACAAAGACACAAAAATTCAGCTCTAGAATTTGAGACTAAACAGAATACATCCATCCAAGAAACTGGAATTGGGGCAATTGTGCTAAATATTGACACTAAAGATGGAAATTCTAGAATGCATTTGACAGACTGTAGAGCTCCAGTGATTCAGTGCACGTCACAAGCAATTTCTTCCCCTTTTACATCTGGCCATGTGCCTGTCCCACCTTCTGGGAAAGCTCCCATAATGATGCCATCAAGAAACAGACTTTCACTACGGCCAGGAAGCATCAGTCAGCAGCCACACAACTCACAGGAAGGTGCCATACTGCAAGCCCCCCATGAGAAAAGGGAACCTCTATCCAAACCAGTGCCAAACAGCAAGAAAACCACTCAAGAAGCCCTTGGGGCTTCAGATGGTTACCAACTTTCTACTCAAGGAATGACATCTAAAGATTATAAATCTAGAGAACGGACTCAGAAATTAAAGAAACACACAGAAAACAAAAAGACAAAAGAAGTCAAGGAAAACGGGGACATCATAAAACACCAGGAACCCAGGGAACTTGACAGACCCTACACCAGCAGTAGACAAAAAGACTATGATAGACATCCGTCGTTCAAAGACCAAAGAGACAAAAACCATGGTTCGGTAAACCTATCTAAGGAACAGGAGAAGAATGAAACACATCATTCTAAAAGGGAAGAAAAGTGCACTGAAAATTCAGGAAAAAACGGGCAGCTAACTTGCAGCAACAACACAAATACAGGTTAGAAAATCCTTTACTGTATTTATGCTGCAGGCCATCTAATGGTGGCCATACCCTTTTGAGATTTGTGTTTAAACTAGTTATATACAATCATAAGCAAGCGATTCATCATTGATTAAAGAAGTGTGGGAATGCTAAAAAAACAAACCTACATACTCACCTCCATGCTGCATCGGTCTGATGCTTCAGCTGTCCCTTGCTGGCTCTAAGCCCAAGAACTGAGCGATCACATGACCATTGATTGCTCAGTTCTCAGACAGCAAAGAGAGGTGACTGTCAGTTACTTCTTTCTGCTCTGCCCCTCCAGTTCTCACTAGAGTGCTTGGCTTCGGAGGTGGGAGCGGCTGGCTCAGGATTTCAGCGGTGTGCTGAGAGGCCGAGGCAGCTGCCATTCATGCATATGCGTGGATCTCCACATTTTTGTCAGGATCCTTCCAGAGCCTGGAGCAGCTCTGTGACGTCAGCTGACAGCAGACTTTAGCCTTCTGTTGGTTGAGTCTGAGTCCCAGAAGAGCACAAGTAAGTGAACTCCTGTGACCCAGAAGAGATGTATGCCCAAAAAAGCTTTGGCCATACAGTGGAACATTGGATTACGAGCATAATCCGTTCCAGGAGAATGCTTGTAATTCAAAGCACTCGCATATCAAAGCGAGATTACCCATAGAAGTCAATGAATGTGAGAGTGTCACCGGCGCCCCCGTACCTCTGGCCAAATGCGGTACTGCACACCGCAAAGGCTTGAATCCTGCTAGTTTTGCGAGACAACACTCGCAAACCAAGTCAGGATTTAAAAATAATAATAGCTCGTATGGCGAAGCCCTCATTAACCGCGTTACTCGCAATTCGAGATATTACTATATTTCTCTTTTAGAGCCCTTTCACACTGCCAGCGTGGGGGCGTCGGCGGTAAAGTGCCGCTAGTTTTAGCGGCGCTTTACCGTCGTCTTTGCTGCGCCTTTCGCTGAGGCCCTTTGCAGGTGCTACGGCGGCACTGCCCATTGATTTCAATGGGCAGGGGCGCTTTAGGAGCCTCAAAGAAGCTGCTTGCAGGACTTTTTGACGTCCTGCCAGTGCAGCGCCCCAGTGTGAAAGCCCTCAGGCTTTCACACTGGAATTGCAGATGAGGCCTTATTTTGGGTGCTTTGTAGGTGCTATTTTTTTTTTTTTTTTAAACTTGTTTTTATTATAATTTTCAAATACACAGATACACAAAAAACAAAGAAAAGAAAAAAAACAATAACACAGACATTACTCGCATACAACATCCTCATAAAGCGGGTGAATATCATAAATTATAGCAATACAGGCAGGGCTTCACATTATGTAGTATAGCAAGTGCGGAGCAGCTAGGCCTCAAATCACAACTAAACTCAACCAGCCTCACATATCAGCCAGCAGTTTCCGGTTCTGCCAACCATGCATGCCATATCTTATCATATTTCAGAAAACACCCCCTATTGGCATATGTGTCTTTATAAAGGGGAAGGCTGGTGTTCACCAAGCGTTTCCACTGTAACACTGACGGGGGGGTAGGCTTTTTCCAATGCATGGCAATATTTTTCCTAGCATAAAATAGCAGAAGACTTACTAAAATACGCCCAGCAGAGGACAGGACGATAGGTTCAATGATTCCCAGGAGACACACCTCCATCTTCAATGGAACGGAGGCCGAGGCCACCTTATTGATTAGGTCTAATACCATGATCCAGTATTGTTGGATCCCGGGGCACTGCCAGAATATGTGCGAGAAGTCGCCTGGGGAGGCGCCGCATCTCCAGCACTCCGAGTGTGCAGGGTCTATCTTGTTGAGCCTATGTGGGGTGAAATAAGCCCTATGTACAATTTTGTACTGTACCACCCTATCACGGATGGATACCAGGGATCTGAAAGGTAGGTCCCAGACATCGTCCCAATCATCTGAGTCTAGAGTAGGGATGTCCCGCAACCAGCTGGACCGCAGCCTGTCAAGGGGCGGGAGAGACACACGGAGCAAATATGAGTACAAATGTGACGTGGGCTTTTCTGCACAGTCAGACCGCAGTGTTCTCTCCAGCTCCGACTGGGCCACGATACAGGAGGAGCGCGGGAATTGCGCTGCAAATGCATGGGACAGCTGACCGTATCTAAAGAGGTAATAATCAGGCAGATTGAAGTTGGATGACAGGTCAGAAAAGGGAAGTAGGACATTATGTGCTACTATGTGTGATAGAGTTTTTACACCATATTTTGTCCACGCATAGGGGTCTGGGAGAGTGTAAAGATGTGACAAGCTGGGATTTAACCAGATTGGGGCATTAGGGGAAACTTCTTGTGGTTTACATTTTTCAATGGCCAGGCTGGCCTTCCACGCCCGCAGGGTGGTGAGCATGGACGGGGTCAACAAATAGGGAGCGCGGGGGCCCCGAAAAAGCAGAAATCGGAGGGCTTCCAGCGAGCCCACCACTGTGGCTTCAAGCACCGTGGATGGGTTCGTCTTGTCCGGCTGTAACCACCACGCCGCAGTTACCAGCTGTGCGGCGAGGAAGTATTTATAGCAGTCCGGAAAGGCCATGCCACCCTGCGTTCGTGGTCTCATCAGTGTCGTAAGCTTGTATCTAGGTGGTGACGGCCCCCATATAAAGGCAGAAAAAATTTGGTTCAGTTTCTGAAAGAAGGACTTTGGGATCCATTGCGGGGATTGACGGAATAGGTATGTAAGCTTAGGGATAATTTTCATTTTTAGTAAGTTTATACGCCCCCAGACGGAGAGGGGTAGGTTGCTCCAAGATTTAAATCTGGATTGGGCCTCCAGGAGCACCGGGGTCAGGTTCAACGAGACATAGTCAGAAGTCCTGGTGGAGACACAAACTCCCAAATATTTAAATGACTCAACCCATTGAAGGGGAGTCCCGGGTAAAGAGGTGGAGGCGGCCTCGCTGTCGATCGGGAATAGAAGGGACTTGGACCAGTTAACCCTGAGCCCAGTGACCGTCGCAAAAGTGTCAAGGACTGATAAAGCCCCTTGCAGTGATGGACCTGCATCATTGAGAAAAAGGAGCATGTCGTCTGCGTACAAGGCTACCCTCTCCTCCAGCTGACCCACTCGGAGACCCTTGATGTGCGGCGAGGTGCGTAAGGCCTCAGCCACCGGCTCCATTGCTAGGGCGAATAAAGCCGGGGAGAGAGGGCAGCCCTGTCTGGTTCCTCTAAAAAGCCTGAATGGGACAGACAACCCCCCACCCAGACGCACCGAGGAGGTGGGACATTTATAAATTATCTGAAGCCAATTAATGAATACTAAGGGAAAGCCCATTCTACGCAGGGTTTCCCATAGGAAAGGCCATTCGACCGTGTCGAAGGCCTTTTCCACATCTAACGATGCCACCGCCCGGGACCCTTTGTTAATATGTTGGGTATGTATATTAGTGAAAAGGCGTCGCAGATTAACATCAGTGGATCGCCTGGGCATAAAACCCGTTTGGTCCGGGTCTACCACCGAGGGCAACATGGGATACAACCTAATGGCCAGAAGCTTAGTCAGAATCTTTAAAATAGGTGCAATTTTTAGCGCTAAAGCGCCTGATAAACATAGAGATAGTTGTTCGAGTGGTCAGAAGCGATCAACAAAATTCCACCATACACGATCGACTTGGCAGATTCGTATGTGAGCTGGAGTAAATCAAATAAAAGGAAGGTCTCTGGTTGCTCATTTATATTCAGTTCAATCAGTCTCCTTGCACTGAATGATCAGTTGAAAATCCATATCACTAGTGTGTGGTTACCACAAGGCTGGTCAAAGAACTCTTACTGATATCAACAGATGGTGAGAAACCTGCTTGTTCCTCTGGAATTCCTGAACTGCCAGGACTCACTGTGACCTTATCACTAGCTGACCAACAGATGCATGCAGAGAATATATGCCCTTGTCACTGTAAAAAAGGGCAGCCAGACTTACAAGTATTTTACAACATGTCAGAAATTCTCAATGGGGTTGATTTACTAAAGGCAAAAAGACTGTGCACTTTGCAAGTGCAGTTGCACCCATTTTCCTTAGTAAATGTAATGTGGTAAAGCTTCACCTTGTGAAGAATACTCAATCAGGTGCAAGGAGGGGGGGGGGGGAGCATTTTTTGCTTGCACATGATTGGAAATCAGCTTTACCACATTTTCTAAGCTCAGGGGGAAAGTGAGTGTAACAGTTTATTTGCCTTTAGTAACTCCACCCCAATGTGCGTTGGTAAAACTAACGGCATTGTAAACTGGTTGTCACAAACAATGCTCAGATCGGTGGCTTGCCATGCTAAAAGTACCTACAGGGTCACATCAGCGTATATGTAATAATTTTGGAGATAAAGCTTTCTGGCATTTGTATGTAAAATTTTTACTTTTCAGGATATGTTGGTGGATCATGAAGCTTATCTTCAATGCTGATCACACATATGGAAATTTTAGCTGCTTTTAACCTGCTTTCTATGGCAAAAACAACCAAATGGAACAGCACAACCAGCTTCCAACAGTTTCTGTTGACACTGTGAAAACATCTAATGCCCCATACACACGATCGTTTTTCATGCCGTTAAAAATGCCATTTAAAAAAATGGCCATTAAAAATGATCGTGTGTAGGCTCCAGAGCATTTTTAACGACGTGAAAAACGGCCATTAAAAATTCCGGACATGCTCTCTTTTTTCACGTCGTTTTTCATGTCGTTTTTTTTAACGACGTGAAAAACGATAGTGTGTATGCTTTCACGACGTGAAAAAAAACGCGCATGCTCAGAATCAAGTATGAGACGGGAGCGCTCGTTCTGGTAAAACTAGCGTTCGTAATGGAGATAGCACATTCATTACACAGTAACGGACTGAAAAGCGCGAATCGTCGCTCAACAAACTTTACTAACATGAAGGGTGGCGCCATTCGAACGGAACTTCCCCTTTATAGTGCCGTCGTACGTGTTGAACGTCACTGCGCTTTGCTTGATCGTTTTTTTTAATGATGGTGTGTACGCAAGGCAGGCTTGAGAGGAAACATGAAAAAAAACGAGGAGAAAAACGTCGGTTTAAAAAAATTACAGTAAAAACGATCGTGTGTACCGGGCATTAGAGGTAATGATGGAATGTGTCCATTTGGTTGTTTCTGGAATTGAATGCAAGTTAACTTGCCTCCAATCTGCTTCCTGTGACCAACAAAATTCTGTCTCAAAGGGATTGTCCAAGAAATAAATAAAAAAATCCACCCATAAAAATAAAATAAAAAAAGTGTCCAAAAAGTAAGGATCTCTGGTTAAATTCAAATAAATCTTTGAGACATATTCCCTACGGGACTTGGCCAGTCCATCCTGTTATTGAAAAGCCAAAATGAAGGAGTAAACCAGGCCACTGATGTTTGCCTTCACCAAGGGAAACATCAGTGGCTCCATTCAGTGCTGTCTACAATCACATTATCTCATTTCATTTTCCCAGAGTCACACAACTTGCTTGGGGAGCACATGTCCTTAGCATTTCTTTTAATACATCCCTGGTATTATAAGACCCTGTCACCTTACCCTTCCACCTCCAAAATAATGAAGATCCTGTGAAATCTTATGAACCAGCTTCAAGTTTGCAGGCTCATAGAATGCCTTCCTTCTGATGGAATAAATTTGGGATTATCGATATTGCATGTCTTTGGATATTGTGTGGTTCTATTGTGTTAATTATTTGGTGTATTAGGAACTCCTTTTCTATATATACTGTGGATCAGGTATGTATGTACTGTATGTAGAGGGTATAAATGTGAAACAGATTATTTTTTTTTACCTACATTTGACTTTATTTTTAAAGGATCTGGCCAATGTTCCCGTGAAAACAGCTTTCACTGCCAAACAAGTGACTTGGGAATTTCAACCAAGGACCGCTACCCAGAACTACCAGATGAGGGGTGAGTGAATGCTACAGACATAGTAGGGTGACCAGACATCCCCGGTTTCCGAGGACAGTCCCCGGATTGAGAACACTGTCCCCGGGGGGCCCGTCTGTCCCCGGTTTTGTCCCCAGATTCAGGGACGATCCTGGGCGGGTGCACCACGAGCTGGTGCAGAGAGGGGGCGCCCAGGGCCAGCCCTATCATGGGTCCCGCTGGGCCGTCTCGGACAAGGAGGGGACGAGTGCCAGCGGATTATACAGAGCGGGGATCTCCTGCTTACTCCGCTGTCAGACGAAGTCCCGCCTTCTGGGCCGGCTCCTATGATGGGCAGCACACTGGTGACGTCTATCATATGAGGCGGGACTTCGTCTGAGGACAGCGGCCGTGCGGGGTAAACAGGAGATCACCACTCTGTATAATCCGTCTCCTCTCCCTTGCTCGCTTTGCACTGATCACAGGTAAGGCTGGGCTGCTGGGCACTGAACAGGCTCGGCTGCTGGGCACTCTTCAAATGTGCTTTAAAATGCATGGTTTTCCCTTTTATGAACAAGAAAATAATGAGGTTGTGCGGTTGGGCTGGTATAATAATGCTATGGGGCTGGTATGAAATGATTTTCAGAAATAACGTATATATCATACAATCATTCCATAAACACATACCACATACATAGTTTATGCTTATAAAATCGTTTACCATTTGCCAATTTAAAAAAAAAAAAAAAATGTCCCCGGATTTCATTTTAAAAATCTGGTCACCTTACTTTAGGATACCAACACTGAGAAAAACCTGAGACTTCTTCTTCAGAAACTAATCGTTGGCTTACTGGCATATTGACCATTTGTCTTTAATATATTATGTGTAGGTGACTCAGACCAAGTTCAAATCAAGAGGTGTGACTTTACCTGCTGCATGCTTGTTCCAGGTCAATAACACACAGAGAGTGTCTGATAAATAGCATTTTCAAAAGGAATTTAACAAAGATAGTTTTTTTATGAGTACAGCTTTCCTTTACGGTATAACTAATGGCAAAACTTTTTTTTGCCGTTTTGGATAGAGTGGAGAGGGATTAGAACCCCTGTTAGATTTGTATTGCTCTCTGTGTCCCCATGGGGGAAATTCACCCTCTCTATTTGTCCGGGCGATCATCATCAGCAATAGTGAAAGAAAATCCTAAATTCTAAGTGGTTGCTAAAAAAAAATTAAAGCGCCCCATCCCGACGAGCTCGCGCGCAGAAGCGAACGCATACGTGAGTAGCGCCCGCATATGAAAACGGTGTTCAAACCACGCATCTGAGGTATCGCCGCGATCGTTAGAACGAGAGAAATAATTCTAGCCCTAGACCTCCTCTTTGACTTAAAACATGCAACCTGTTGAATTTTTTAAACGCCGCCTATGGAGATTTTTAAGGGTAAATGTTTGTCACCATTCCACGAGCGGGCGCGACTTTGAAGCGTGACATGTTGGGTATCAATTTACTCGGCGTAACATTATCTTTCACAATATAAAAAACAATTGGGCTAAGGCCCCATGCACACAAGACGCCGGTGCAAACTCTGCTGAACACACGTTTTTAAAGGCTAAAACCGGCGTTTAGAAATGCCTGTTTTGCCGCGATTTCAGACGCGTTTAGCGGCGTTTTACCACGTTTGTGTCTATAAGCGTTTAGTTAAACATCATAAGACCCTCCCTAAGCTCAAATTTTTTTAATATTTAACCATTTCAGCCAGTTTGTGAGACCAGAGTGAGTAGCAGCAGCTGAGAGAGCAGCAGTGTACTTGTATTTAGCGTATCACTTGCCACATCACCTGCCACAAGCTGTGGATTGTCCACTTGCCACGTCACCTGGCCACGTCACCTGCCACAAGTTGTGGATTGTCCACTTGCCACGTCACCTGCTACAAGTTGTGGATTGTCCACTGGCCACGTCACCTGCCACAAGTTGTGGATTGTCACCTGGCCACGTCACCTGCCACAAGTTGTGGGTTGTCCACTTGCCACGTCACCTGGCCACGTCACGTGCCACCTCACCTGGCCACGTCACCTGCCACAAGTTGTGGATTGGCCACGTCACCTGCCACAAGTTGTGGATTGTCTACTAGCCACGTCACCTGCCACAAGTTGTGGATTGTCAACTTGCCACGTCACCTGCCACAAGTTGTGGATTGTTCACTGGCCACGTCACCTGCCACAAGTTGTGGATTGTCCACTTGCCACAAGTTGTGGATTACTGTATTATTTAACCATTTCAGCCATTTTTTAAGACCAGAGTGAGTAGCAGCAGCTGAGAGAGCAGCAGTGTACTTGTATTTAGCGTATCACTTGCCACATCACCTGCCACAAGTTGTGGATTGTCCACTGGCCACGTCACCTGACACGTCACCTGCCACAAGTTGTGGATTGTCCACTTGCCACGTCACCTGGCCACGTCACCTGCTACAAGTTGTGGATTGTCCACTTGCCACGTCACCTGACACGTCACCTGCCACAAGCTGTGGATTGTCCACTTGCCACGTCACCTGACACGTCACCTGCCACAAGTTGTGGATTGTCCACTTGCCACGTTACCTGGCCACGTCACCTGCTACAAGTTGTGGATTGTCCACTTGCCATGTCACCTGGCCACGTCACCTGCCACAAGCTGTGGATTGTCCACTTGCCACGTCACCTGACACGTCACCTGCCACAAGTTGTGGATTGTCCACTTGCCACGTTACCTGGCCACGTCACCTGCTACAAGTTGTGGATTGTCCACTTGCCATGTCACCTGCTACAAATTATGGATTGTCCACTGGCCACGTCACCTGGCCACGTCATCTGCCACAAGTTGTGGATTGTCAACTTGCCACGTCACCTGCCACAAGTTGTGGATTGTCCACTGGCCACGTCACCTGGCCACGTCATCTGCCACAAGTTGTGGATTGTCCACTTGCCATGTTACCTGCCACAAGTTGTGGATTGTCCACAATGCAATGCAAGCAATTCGTTTTTTTTATATTTTTTTAATGGTTTTTCATCATTTACCATCATTTTTGAGATTTCTAATGTAAAAAAATAGGTCACCTTTAAAAACGCTTATAAACGAAAATGCGGCAAAACGCCGGTACCGCGTTTAGCGTCTGAAACCTGGAAAAACTTTTGCGTCTGAACCCATTTTTTTGCTTCTGGAAAAACAAGGTTAAACGCAACTGCATATAAACGACGGCAATAAACGAGAGTGTGTACATGGTCACATAGGATAACATTGAATGAGTTCAGGGGCAGTTGGAATAAGTGTCCAACTGCCTCTGAAAGTGCGTTTAACAGCGTCCCGTGTGCATGGGGCCTAACTTTACTGTTGTCTTATTTTTTAATTAAAAAAAGTGATTTTTTTTCACAAAAAAATGTGCCTGTAAGACCGCTGCGCAAATACGGTGTGACAAAAAGTATTGCAACAACCGCCATTTTATTCTCTAGGGTGTTTGAACCCCCAAATATTATATTTTTTTCTAAGTAATTTTCTAGCAAAAAATAAATAAAAATAAAAACTTGTAAACACCAAATCTCAGAAAGAGGCTTGGTCCTCAAGTGGTTAAACATTATGTTCGTTTATAGCAGTGAATTACAATGCTATAAGCAAGTATTTTACTGAATGAAACTGATTGTTTTATGGTGATTAGCTGTGATTGGCCAAAGCTAATCACATGGTACCAATGGGCTGTGATTGGCCCTGTTTGTATTATGTGATCAAGTTGACCAATCACAGCTAACAACACAATTGTACACAATGGATGGCATAAATTGTGTACAATTGTCCTGTGATCTGCTGTGATTGGTCACGGCGGTCACATGGTACCGGCAGCGAGCTGGTACACTGATCAGTCATCGGCTGTGTTCCGCGCTCGAGCGCGATTCCTGACAGGACGTTTATATGACGTCCAGTCAGGATGGGAAAGCCACCGCCCCCCCCCCCGGCCATTATACTGCTATAGGCCTAGCGGGAAGGTGTTAAATATATTGCAGCTTACTAATCATTAAATGTGTTGGCTGCATTTGTTTTCTTTTTTTTTTATGATTTATTTTTCCTTTGTTTTAACAATACTGTTTAGCCATGTCACTAACAGGCATCCTCATGTCTTGCACCCCACAGCTCCTTGCAGCCTGCAGTAAAAAAGGGAGACATCCGTAGCGGGATGAGGAAAATCTTTTCCAGTATTGGCCTGACCTCGCGGCCCAAGCTGGAGCGTTTCCAGTCCTCTAGTCTGGAGCAGATTTCTTCCCCTGGGTCCAGTTCAGCAAATGGAGACTCTGAATCGTTTGATGGATCAGTGAAGTCTGGGAAGATAAAGAAGAGTCCCTCGCTGCAGTCCCTGAAACTGGTGAGTGGAGCAGACTGCTGGCTGGGTAAACATGAATCAGCACAGCTAGTTCTATATACACAGCAGCTGATGGCCGATAAGTACCTCTTATAACACCTACTGACTGTCCCTCTGGCAGGTCCTTATCTGCCTTCAGCACCTGCTTTATCTCTATCTGTGTACTGTACATAAAGCATTACACTTGTTCTCCACTATTAGCAGTCAGCTGATAATCACATCACAGCCAGTGACTACAACATTTAACTTTTTCCCATCCAGATGGGAGAAAAGGTGATGGCATGAAATGTAGGATGAATTTCTGGGCAAAAAAAAAAAAAGAAGAAAACCCCTATTCAGCACATCTCTGTAATACATGCACATTTTCCCACTTTAAAATACACTGCAACTACATAAAAATATAGCGCCTTGAGGCGATTTGGTTCGCATTTGTAGCGCTATACAAGTTTTCACTCACTCATAAAAATATCCATTGATCCTGCCAAATATCCAGCAAGCTCTTGACTTCCTGTATTAAAGTGGAAATAAACCCATTGATTAAAAAGTAAAATTCCCGGCATGCCGGAAATGCTAACTGCCACATTGGTTGTGCTCTCAACCAAACTGTCAAACCATCCAATGGCCGGTGTCATAACTGGTCACATGTGCAGCATCATGGCAGTTGAAGATTAAACAAAGGTCATAATGGCAGCTTCCTTGGCTGAAAACGATAGGAGGGTTTACTTCCACTTTAAGGTGCCAAATGAGCCTCTGTACTGAAATCCCAAGCAGTGTTGTTGTCAGTCCTGTCTGAGTTCTCCCCTGCTGGATTACAGCACAGCCCCCCCTTATGTTATGGAGACAAGGTGGGGGGGGGGACATGCATTTATTGCAAATATATACTAAACATGTGTTTGTTTTTCTGCTCAGACATAGGCTCATTAAAAAACAAGTAAAAAGATTGAGCCGGCAACTCTGTAGTCGACTAAGGCTGTTGCCGAAACGCGTCAGCTGTTTTGCTTGTCACTGTTTGTAACCAACCATCAAAATCGCTATATGGACTACAGAGTTGCCGTCTCAATCCTTTTACTTGTTTCTGCTGTAGTGTGTTAGGACACACCGAGCCTGAGCACCTGAAAGAGGATCTTGCAAATTGGACTGTGAGTTCCCCGTTGTGTGCGCCGTCTCTCTTCAAACTTACCTGATGGGCTCATTCACACCAGCCCCTTTTAGCTGCACTGTACAACGCATGCACAACACAAGGACAAGCCAATTTGTCCTATCCGTTCAGTTCACACCACTGCTTTACGTTCTGTGCTTCAGTGCATTTTTCTTATAAAATCTCCTCTTTAAAATTATTATGAAAGCTCATTAAATAAGAGTTGCCAATGTGAATACACAAACTCTACATTATAGGAAATTGGTGTAATTCGTGTTCACTTGATTTTCTCACTTAACCAACCCGTTTAGTATCACAGAAACAGAGAATGTAACTGGTTCTAGCAGTAGATCATTTTTTTCACGCAGATTACATGCTAAGGAAAATTGTTACATTTACAGAAATAAATGACATATTCACCATCCTTTGACCAGTCACTCTTAAAGTGGTAGTAAACTCATTTTTTTTTTTTTTACCTACAAGCAAGCTGATAATAAAGATGTAGGTAAAATTAAAATCTAAATGTGCGCCATTAAGGAGATATTCTAGATAGCAGCAGCCGGTGACATCACCGGCGCATGCGTTTTGAAGGAACGGCATACCTGTGCCGTTCCTTCAGAGCTGTGTGCTGCGACCGAGACTCCCGGGCATGACGTCATCGATGCCCAGCCAGTCAGACAGAAGGCAGGAAGACCGGGTGAGGATGGAGGTCTCTGCAGCGGTGACAGCGCACCTCCAGTGAGGGCTTCATTTTAAGGTACAGTGCCTTGAAAAACTATTCATACCCCTTGAAATTTTCCACATTTTGTCATGTTTCAACCAAAAACGTAAATGTATTTTTTTTATTTTTTTATTTTATGTGATAGACCAACACAAAGTGGCACTTAATTGTGAAGTAGAAGGAAAATTATAAATAGTTTTCAAGGTTTTTTACAAATAAATATATGAAGTGTGTGGTGTGCATTTGTATTTAGCCCCCTTTACTCTGATACCCCTAACTAAAATCCAGTGGAACCAATTGCCTTCAGAAGTCAAATTAGTAAATAGAGTCCACCTGTGTGAAATTTAATCTCAGTATAAATACAGCTGTTCTGCAAAGCCCTCAAAGGTTTGTTAGAGAACCTTCGTGAACAACAGCATCTTGAAGGTCAAGGAACACACCAGACAGGTCAGGGATAAAGTTGTGGAGAAGTATAAAGCAGGGTTAGGTTATAAAAAAAAAAAATCCCAATCGTTGAACATCTCACGGAGCACGGTTTATTCGAAAATGGAAAGAGTACGGCACAACTTCAAACCTACCAAGACTTGGCAATCCACCTAAACGGACAGGCCGGCAAAGAGAGCATTATTCAGAGAAGCAGCCAAGAGGCCCATGGTAACTCTGGAGGAGCTGCAGAGATCCACAGCTCAGGTGGGAGAATCTGTCCACAGGACAACTTTTAGTCGTGCACTCCACAAATCTGGCCTTTATGGAAGTGGCGAGAAGAAATTGTTTAAAGAAAGCCATAAGAAGTCCCATTTGCAGTTTGCGAGAAGCCATGTGGGGGACACAGCAAACATGTGGAAGAAGGGGATCTGGTCAAATGAGACCAAAATTGAACTTCTTGGCTTAAAAGCAAAACGCTATGTGTGGCGGAAAACTAACACTGCACATCATCCTGAACACACCATCCCCACCGTGAAACATGGTGGTGGCAGCATCATGTTATGGGGATACTTTTCTTCAGCAGGGACAAGGAAACTGGTCAGAGTTGATGGGAAGATGAATGGAGCCAAATACAGTGCAATCTAATGCCGCGTACACACGGTCGGAATTTCCGACAGGAAGTCTCTGATGTGAGCTTTTGGTTGGAAATTCCGACCGTGTGTGGGCTCCATCTGACTTTTTCTGTCGGGAATTTCTGCCAACAAAAATTTGAGAGCTGGTTCTCAAATTTTCCAACAGGAAAAGTTCTTGTCGGAAATTCCGTTCGTCTGTATGCAATTCCGACGCTCAAAAAACCACACATGCTCAGAATCAAGCAGAAGAGCCGAACTGCCTATTGAACTTCATTGATCACGGCTCATCGTACGTGTTGTATGTCACCGCGTTTTTGGAATTTCTGACATTTGTGTGACCGTGTGCATGCAACACAAGTTTGAGCTAAAATTCAGTCGGAAAAAAATCCACGGTTTTGTTGTCGGAATTTCCGACCGTGTGTACGCGGCATTAGAGTCTAAAATAGACTTGAGACTGGGGCGGAGGTTCAACTTCCAGCAGGACAACGACCCTAAACATACAGTCAGAGATACAATGGAATGGTTTAGGTCAAAGCATATTCATGTGTTAGAATGGCCCAGTCAAAGTCCAGACCTAAATCCAATTGAGAATCTATGGCAAGGCTTGAAAATTGCAAAATAGCTCAAGCTCTGCCAGATTGAATGGAGGGCGTCTGTGAACAGCAAAGAAGAAAGGGGAAACATTTCACTCTCTAGATGTACAAAGCTGGTAGAGACATACCTAAAAAGACTTGCAGGTGTAATGGCAGCAAAAGGTGGTTCTACAAAGTATTGACTCTGGAGGGCTTAATACAAATACATGCCACACTTTTCAGATATTTGTAAAATATTATTAAAAACATTTATCATTTTCCTTCCACTTCACAATATGTGGCACTTTGTGTTGGTCTATAACATAAAATCCTAATAAAATACATTTACGTTTTTGGTTGTAACATGACAAAATGTGGAAAATTTCAAGGGGTATGAATATTTTTTTCAAGGCACTGTAAGTCTTTGATAATGTGCTAGTATGTGAATTTCAATCCATGTATAGGCACCCTGGTTGTACACAAGCCAATTTATCTTATATACAACCAGCCTGTTGGGTTTTTCCCAAATGATTAGTGCTGCTGGATATAGCCGGCAACACTAATCAGTGTGTTCTGCTTACAGGGAAGGCTCCCCACCGGAAAAATACAATAGCGCTGCAGTAGAGATTCCCCCATCAACACTGATTGTGTTGATGGGCGAACTCAAGCCATTTTCTTTCCTTCCACCCATAATGGAAGGTAATAAAATGGCATAATCTATGGCAGGGATCCTCAAACTACAGCCCTCCAGCTGTTGCGGAACTACAAATCCCATGAGGCATTGTAAAACTGACATTCACAGACATGACTAGGCATGATGGGAATTGTAGTTCCTGAACACCTGGAGGGCCGTAGTTTGAAGACCCCTGATCTATGGCTTGCCTTATCCAATTAATGTCAATAAGGAGGTGTGCCCCCTGGGATTCCCTTACCCCCTTTCCTTCTCTCTCTTTTTGACCTCTTCCCCCTTTCCTTCCCTTTTCCTTTCTTGCGTTCTATTTTCTCCAATGTCTTCTCCTTTTAGATATCTTACTATTCCTCATTCTTTCTCTTCCTTGCATAATTCTGAAGCTGTATTTGTTTCATATGAATGCCCCTAATAGGAATGGCTTGCCTTTGGTATTTGTTGAATAAACACTACTGGAATTTTTTATATATATAAAAGATTTCTGGTATGTTAACCTGTAATCAAACATTGTACCACCACCAAGTATATATCTTCTTCTATGCCATCCTTATTGTCGGGCTATTCTGTTATGACATATTTTTCAATAAAATATTTGTAAAGGAAATATAATGTGGAAAAATACAATATTTGTATGGACCAATCAGGCTGTGCTAGAGATCTGCAGCACCATTGAGTTCAAAGACCTGGGACACTGGAAAGCTGTACCCTTGAGCGTACCAACACTGTGACCCGGTGGAATAGCCGAGAGAAGGAGAGAGTGATCCTGTGTTTGCTGACAAGGCACATCTTTATCTATTTTGTGGTGAGTGCATCCCCAAAAGGGGATTTTTTCTACAACATCTCACGGATGAAGTTTCCCTGTATCGCTGCACTAATAAGGATCAGGCTGTCTGCAGTTCTTCATCTGCTATTATTCATACCTTTATGTGTATAGAGACACTTAAAGAAGCTTGTCATTTATGACAAGAGCGCTGCTACACTATTTCTTGGACAATCTGGGACGGATTTTATTTTATTTTTAGTATTATTGTTATTAGACGGTTTTATTATTTATATGTATGATCCAGACCTCTGATTGGTCCATACAAATATTGTATTTTTCCACATCTGTTTCTCATTTTTCAGCAGCTGCTCAGTACATAATAGACTCATTTCTATATTGTATTTACTCATTCATGTATTAGTATTATTTCCCTGCTCACAACTCACACCAATAATTGCTACATCTCCACAAGCGCTGAGCGGTGCTTACTTAGGTAGGGCCCAGTTTTCTTTAGCACCTTTTCATACAAAGGAAATATAATACATATAAAATAGATCAAGTAAATCTTGCTACCCCAACAATGCGTATTTCCCCCTCAGAAGGTAGATGCCATCATGGTTCAGGCATTATCCAGCCTCACAGTTTTGGGACTAATGCTGGCCATACACTATACGAAAAATCGTCCGAACGAACTTTCGAAAAAAGAAAGTTAATTCGTGAGCGCAAAATTTCCAAACTTGTCCTTCGTTTTTTCGGCTCAAAAACGTCCCAAAGATTATCGATTTTGTGCCCATTAACTGTTCGAAAAACGAAAGAACTGTCTAAACGACCGATTTTTGCCCGATTTTTCGTATAGTTTATGGCCAGCATTAGATGCTGCCCAGAACAGTGCAATCTAAGGCTGGGTTCACCTATATAGAAATTGGATGCAGGTTTCTCCGCATCCAATTCGCATGACAGGCGAGTGTGACAGGCTCTCAGGAGCTGGTTCACACAGGTCTGAGGTAGCCGCGGAGGGGATTGCAAAAGGGTCCAGTTCAGGTGCGAATTTAGGCAAAAATTTGGACCTGAATCACACCTGAACCGCTGAACAGACAGGGACCCCAGGCACGAACTCGCCGCTGCACATATCTGAACCCCGCCTAACTCTTGTATACAGGTTATCTCACACAAATAAGCCTCTTGTAGCTCCATACACTCACACAGCTGTGTCCCTTTATCCTTGTGAACAAGGATATTATGGCTGAAACACTTTAAAGCGGAGTTCCAGCCTTTTTTTTATGTTTATTAAAAGTCAGCAGCTACAAAAAGTGTAGCTACTGGCTTTTAATAAACAGACACCTGCTCCACTGTCCAGCGACGCGACGCTCCTCTCCCTCCCATCCCTTCTCCGCCAGCGCCTCCATTCATAGTGTGGGCACCCAGCCGTGACAGCTTTCGGCTTCACGGGCGGGCACTCACTGCAAATGCGCGAAAGGCGCAGTGCTCTCTGAGTGGACAGGCGATCGCCTGGGACCTGTCACGTCCCAGGTGATCGCCTACAGGGAGGGGCCGCCAAAAGGCGATATGACAAATTGCCTAGGCGGCCCCTGGGTGGAAGGAGGAAGTGGGACAGGAAGTCCCACTCCTACTGAAGCCCCCACTCCCCCCCCAACAAAATGACATGCCAAATGTGGCATGTAAGGGGGCGAGGAGTGGATTAAGCAGAAGTTCCAAATTTGGGTGGAACTCCGCTTTAATATATGTTGTACATATTCATCTTTTATGAAGTTACAATAAATTTGGACTTTTTGAAGAGCATGTATGGATTTCTGGATTGTCTTCTATCCATTCCTTTCATCCTGTGACCTGCTGGTTTAAACCCCATCACTATCTCACAAAGCTCATCTTAGCTGAGGCTCACTCTCAGACCTAACATTGTAAGAATTCACCACGTACATACATTTCATATAGAATAGCCCCTGCTTAGCCAGTAAGTGATCTCTGCGGTAGAAAAGACTGGGGAAATTCTTCTTCCAGCCTTTAACAGATGAAGGTGAAATAATTCCCCCAATATGCTTCTCTCAGACCTCTTAACCTGGCCATAGATGGACCTTTTTTTTTGCTTAGCCAGCAGGCCTAATGAAAAAAACAAACTGGTTCCACCACAAGCAAGGTAGATGGAGAAATCCACCCGCTGGGACATTGTACACAGTTCAGCAGCTTTCCAGCGTGCCCATTTGATAGAAGTTTGTCTAATGCATGATGTCTGTTCAACAGAGATGGCCAAACATCGATCGAGATTCGTTGGTCCACTGGCTGATTTTTGATCCATCTATGGCCAGCTTTAGAGTGATCCTAGGCACATGTACTTGACTACAGCTCAAGAAATCTTTTTTAATGGTACATATTTTCCATGCACAGGTACATGCACTATATTTACCAAAAGTATTAGGCCTGCCTTTACACGTACATGAACTTTAAGAGCATCCCAGTCTTAGTCCATAGGGTTCAATATTGAGTTGGCCCACCCTTTGCAGCAATAACAGCTTCAACTCTTCTGGGAAGGCTGTCCACAAGGTTTAGGAGTGTGTCTATGGGAATGTTTGACCATTCTTCCAGAAGCACATTTGTGAGGTCAGGCGCTGATGTTGTCCAAGGCCTGGCTCACAGTCTCCGCTCTAATTCATCCCAAAGGTGTTCTATTGGGTTGAGGTCAGGACTCTGTGCAGGCCAGTCAAGTTCCTCCACCCTAAACTCGCTCATCCATGTCTTTATGGACCTTGCTTTGTGCACTGGTCCAAATAATTTGGTGGAAGGGGGATTATGGTGTGGGGTTGTTTTTCAGGGGTTGGGCTTGGCCCCTTATTTCCAGTGAAGGGAACTCTTAAGCCTCGTACACACGACCGGTTTTCTCATCAAAAAACAACAAAAAAACAGTTGGGAGAGCTTTCTTGCTGAGAAAACCGTTTGTGTGTGTGTATGGTTTCTCGTCGAGAAAACTGCCGGGAATCTCGACGAGTAAAAATAGAGAACCTGCTCTCTATTTTCTCGTCTGAATTCTCGTCGGCCTATTTCTCGACGAGAAAACCGTTTGTGTGTATGCTTTTTCCGAGTCTTAAAAAAGCGTGCATGCTCAGAATCAAATATGAGACGGGAGCGCTCCTTCTGGTAAAACTAGCGTTCGGAATGGAGATTCGTCATGCTGTAACAGACTGAAAAGCACGAAGACTGAAAAGCGGTAACACGAGATTAGCAAAAGCAGCCCAAGGGGTGGCGCCATTGGAATCAAAATTCCCCTTTATACTGCCGTCGTACGTGCCGTACGTCACCGCGCTTTACAACGACGAGATTTGGAATTGACAGTGTGTATGCAAGGAAAGCTTGACAAGAATCCCGTCAAGCTTGACAAGAATCTCGTCGAGAAAAACTATGGGTTTTTTTACGACGAGATTCTCGGTCGTGTGTGCTAGGCTTCAAAGTGGATGTAAACCCGATTAATGAAAGTTGAGCTGGGCACATCTATCTGCAGTATTTTGTTATCTCTCTTCAATGAGCTATGTCCCATAGCTCTCTCCTCCTGAACAGTTCCTCTGTTATCAGCCTGATGACTCCTGACAAATTCTCAGACTTTAGACAAAAGCAGCCTGAATCTTTTGTCCGGGGAGGTTGCTAAAATAGATTAGCAGAGAGCAAGTCCTATTACAAAACAGCTCTGAGTCTCTGCCTATGATGAGAGGCGGTGTGTGCCTTTCCTCCAATCAGCAATGTCTGGGCATACAGCCAAGATAGCTGACAACACACTCTGTGTTAACCAGGAAGAGAAAGTCTCCTAACACAATCTCAACTTTCTAAACAGTATATAAATGTGAAGACAGCAGATATAAATGTAAAACTAATGTAGGGAGATTGGTTTCATCCCTGTGCATCATCTGAGGCTGTTCACTTTACTTCACTTTAAGGCATCAGCATACCAAGACATTTTGGACTATTTCATGCTCCCAACTTTGCCGGAACAGTTTGGGGACGGCTCCTTCCTGTTCCAACAAGAATGCGCACCAGTGCACAAATCAAGGTCCATAATAACATGGATGAGCGAGTTTGGGGTGGAGGAACTTGACTGGCCTGCAGAGAGTCCTGACCTCAACTTGATAGAATACCTTTGGGATGAATTAGAGCGGAGATTGCAAGCCAGGCCTTCTCATCCACATCAGTGCCTGCCCTCAAAAATGCACTTCTGGAAGAATGGTCAAACATTCCCATAGACACACTCCTAAACCTTGTGGACGGACTTCCCAGAAGAGTTGAAGCTGTTATTGCTGCAAGGGGGTGGGCCAACTCAATATTGAGCCATACGGATTAAGACCGGGTTGCCATTAAAGTTCATATGCGTGTAAAGGCAGGTGTCTCAATACGTTTAGTAATATAGTGTATCTGTCAGTTACAGTGGCGGCTGGTGCTCAAAATTTTTGGGGGGCCCAAACAAACTGAAAAAATAACCCATTATCTGCCGCCACTGTGCCCATCAAGCGCAGCCACTGTGCCCATCAAGCGCAGCCACTGTGCCCATCAAGCGCAGCCACTGTGCCCATCAAGCGCAGCCACTGTGCCCATCAAGCGCAGCCACTGTGCCCATAAATTGCCGTCACCGTGCCATTAAACGCAGTTACTGTGCCCATCAATTGCCACCACGGTGCCCATCAATTGCCGCCACGGTGCCCATCAATTGCTGCTACTGTGCCCATCAATTGCCACCAGTGTGCCCATCAATTGCCGCTACTGTGCCCATCAAATTCTGCCAGTGTGCATCCCAGGTAACAGACCCAAGCACCTGATTGGCTGAGAGGGGGTTCAGTGTTAGCAAAGCGAATATTCATTCGCTTTCCTAACACAACGCTAAGTGAACTGCGAGCGCCCAGCATGGTGCCCGCTGTTCACCTATTTGGGCGCCTATTGGAGCCTATGGCTCTAATCAGGTGCTTCCAAAATATACGCCGCCGCTGTAATTCAGGCTCCCGGCGGCCGAAAAGGGGCCGGGCACCTGGATAGGGGGTGGCAGCGGCGACCATAGATTCATGCAATGCATGAATCTATGGTGATAGAGGGGTGGCAGGAGAGAGGGGGCGGCGCCCATGCGCCCATGCGCCCTTATGGACGCACTGCCACTGGTCAGTTATATTATTACTGTATATTGTGACCTGTCTGCAATGTACTCTGTAAGACTTGCAAAACTACTGAGGGTTCTTCTTGAACTTCTGTGTTATATTGTATGTTTGTGTGTTTTCCAATGTCTGTACACATACATCTTTTCAGCATTTACAACACACAGGCTTCACCAGTGACACTAGCAGTCAAGTTCAGCAATCTGTAAATGACTGGGTGCTTAGCAGGAAATTGAACTCATTACATATGCCAATTACAGCACATTTCTCGGAATCTTCTAGTAATTATCATCCTGCTGAGAGCGCCATCTATATCACCCCTGACATTCCCTAGGGACTCGGCGTAGCAGAAGAGCCCTGTGGGCATCAGCCTGGCAGTCTAGCAATGCTCTGTGCAGTATGTGGCGGCTCAGGGAATAGGGAAATATAACAAAGCCTGCAGGGCTTTATTTCATCAGAGGGAGAGCCCTGACAGCACAAGAACTCCACAAGTTTAATTGCCTCTACAGTGCATTAGATTATGTATACTTCCTACCTAATTGTATTACCTGCTTCACTCAAAGGGTCCCATACAACCTTGTGGTCCATTGGGTTGTGTTATCGTGGGCACAGCAGCAGACCAAAAACTGGACCTGCGGGCTCTTTTTTATCCCAGCAATTGTTGGCACCTATAATACTTGTGCATTGGGGTGCCATTCCTATAGCATGGCAAAGCACCACGCAAAGTGCAATGTGTTGCAGTAAAATGCATGTTGAAATTGGCCATTAGAAAAAAAAAAACACTCTGATGCCTCGTACACACGACCAGTTTTCCCATCGGATAAAAAAACAATGGTTTTCCCAACGGAATTCCGACAAAATGAAGTTTTATGCTTCCGAGCATGCGTCAAATTGTTTCCGAGCATGCACATTTTTTTCCCGTCGGAAAAGCATACAAACTGTTTTCCCGCTAGGATTTTTTCCTGACGGGAAAAAAGAGATCCTGCTCTTTTTTTTTCCGGCAGTTTTTCCGGTCGGCATTCCTGTCCAAAAGCTCTCATCGCAGTTTTTCCGGCGGGAAAACCGGTCGTGTGTACGAGGCATAAGGCTCCATTAACATCAGTGCGACCCACGTTCTGCAGGTAGGGCAGCCCATTCATTTCAATGGACTGCCCAACCTGCAGAAACGCGTGTAATAAAAAAAAAAGTCCCTTTTTTTCAAATTGTGCAGCACAGAATGGCATGGTGCTACGGGCCCCATACGGTTTCACGTGTGTGAAAACACAGGCATTTTGCCAATACCATTAGGAACAAGGGTTGATGCACACCAGGAATCGCACAGGAATGAGCTTGCGTTCCTGTGCGATTTGCGTGCAGTGCGTTTTTCAGACCATTCCTTTGAATGCATGCACTACTTTAACAAAAATGCCCTGCAACCGGATCACATGGTACTTCTGTATAGAATGCAGGTTTCCATCACCACATTCTGGTGTGAACGGGCCCTCAATGGTACCCCTGCACCTCTGATATAGAGCAGTGTGTTTTGCCTGTGGGTCGGGAACGTGTACGATTTTGCAAGCATTCCTAACCCGCACAAGTGTAAACGTAGGCTAAGCCTGTAGATGGATATGTGGTGACTTTTCCTCCCCAGCCTATCATAGCTGAGCAGAACTGGATCAGGGAAAACAAATATGTTGCTTCCATGCAGTGGTGGGACAAGGTAATCTAATGCCCAAGGCGAACATGCCAAATTATGACCCCCCCCCCGATGTATGAGCATTATGTGTCAGCAAAAATTCCCTCATCCCCCATATGCCCCCAGTATAAATCCACCCCCGAAAAACATTTCCCCCTCCTAGTACAAATCCTCTACCCCCTCAAATGTCCTTTCTTTGCACAAATCCTCTCCCCCTACTCCAAATCCCCTCTCCCAGTACAATTTCTCCCCAATTTCCCCTCCTAGCAGAAATACCTCCAATCATCCCTGCTAGCACAAATCCCCCCCCCCCCCCCCAAACAAAATTGCTCTCCTAGCACAAATCCCCCCCTACCATTTTACCTTTTCTAGCACAAACCCACAAAAATTCCCCCTCCTAGCACAAATCTTCTTCCCCCATCCCCACTACCAACACAAATCCCCTGAAATCACTACTCCCAGCACACCTCCCCAAATTTCCTCTTCTAGAACAATTCTTATCCCCTGCCGCCCCCAAATTCCCCCTCCCAACACAATTCCCCTCTCCTTGTGGTGCCCCCCCCCACCTCACATGATACCACAGTGCCCAGCCCTTGTCCAAGCCATGCTTCCATTACCCAAATACACTTTCCTTCTTGTGCCAATCAAGATGAAGGATGGCTGCAGCATTACTCCTTCCGACGACCAATGACTATAAATCAGGCTGGGTGCAGATCACACATCATTCTGGGTGTCTGCTTCGCTTTTAAATTTTCCAATGCAGACAAAATGCATGGAGTAAAAAGTAATCCATTGTGTTCTATAGTACACATTCCCACCACGCAGCTGTGTACTGAAAAAAGTACTGCATGTTTTTTTTTTTTTGCGCTGCGCAGTTCTATCCAAGACAACCGATTGGGGTTTTGAAAAAAATACAGCACAGCAAGCCAATATCAGATACCCGCAAAGCACAGCTTTTAACTAACAGGATATTTTTAGATTGGAAGCTCTTAATGAGCAGGGTCCTCTGATTTCTCTTGTATTGAATTGCATTGTGACTCTCCTGTCCCCCTCCATTTTTTACAGAGTTGTGCAAACGGTTGGCGCTATATAAATCCTGTATTATATGCATAGTAACAATAATAACTGCATGTAATAGTGGTAAAGGCCCATCTGTATTCATAATTTCCCATATGAAGGTGCCATCATCTAGACAGCATTAAAGCTGGACTCCAGGCCGATGTAAAAGACATAAATCATCACAGCTCTGTATTCACTGATACATCATTAAGGCCAGAAGCACCTTCGTGTTTTTTTCCAGATGCATTTTCCATTCAAATCAATTAATGGATGGGTGGTGACATGCGTTTTTATGTGTTTCCATTGAAAATGCGTCAGTATATATAAAAAAGCATCTACCCGAAAGGCGATTTTCCAGACTATTTCTTGAGAATTGCAAGCAGTACAAGTGGGTGAATTGGACCTTATATTTGCCTTGCTGTCCACTGTACAGCTGATGGAGAACAGAGTGACAGATGAGCTCCACCATGTGCTGCTTTTCCTTTCACTGTCCAGTCACTGTTACAGACCTGTAAGTGTTACTTTAGCCCTAGTTCACACCAGTCCTATGACTTGACAGTTCAAAGTTGCATGACAAGTCGCACCCCATTTGCAGCAATGGAACCGTTCAAATTGCTGCGATTCAAATCACAGCAACTATTTCTGTGCGATTTGCATTGACATCTGGTAAATGAGGTCGCATAGATGTCAGCAAGTCACACATGAAATCGCACTGATAGTCACACTGGTGTGAGCCAGGGATAACTGCAATAAGGGAACACAGGTCTTCTGCTCTACCAAAGGGGAAGGATGTGTGGCAAAGCTGTGTAAATCTCAGTACTTGATGGACAGAAATGTAAATCCTTCGGGAGGTAAAACAGTTCCTATATATGAATTTTCTCTTTAGCTGTTTGCTTGGAGTTTAGCTCTAAGCATATGTGAGTAATCATTAGAATGTGAGTAGACATTTGCTGGTACACAGCATGCTCACTGTGCTTGGGAGGCCACTAGCTTGGTCCTGTAGAGGTTCCCAGCATTCACATTCTCCTAGTTAGTACTAAATAGTCACATGCAGCTTAGTAAGATCTACAGGGAGGAGGGGGGAGCTTTAGAGCTGACATCTGTCCATGAAAGGTATGCATACACATATGGTGTTTTGTTTTTTTAATGTTTGCTTTACCTAGTGTCAATGGCCTATAGCACTGGTCTCGAAACTGTGGCCCTTTGCTTGTCTTTATCGGGCCCTTGGGGTGCTATTCCTCCCACTGATACAAGGCACTATTCCTTCTAACTATGGTGTATAATACCTGTCACTGATACCAACAATAGGGCACATTTCATACCACTGACAGCCATGGTGGGGCACTATTGCTTCCACTGACTCCAATGATGGAGCACTGTTTCCCCCAATAACATTAATGATGGGGCACTGTTCACCCCAATAATGGGGCACTATTTCTTCCCCCAATACTAACAATAGTGGTGCAATGGATCGGTGGTGATCCGTGATCCAAATGGGTCACCCTGTTCGGATCGGAACACCACGCGATCTGCGGAGCGCTCCGGAGCCTCAGCCATAGGAAAGGCCGCGGCTTCGGCCTAGCTCCGGAGCGGGGGCCATCTTTGTACACCTGGCGGCGGCCGCTGTAGTGGCGTTTCGCCGCCGCCAACTTGCTCCACCCTACACTCCTCACTATTAATACTGTGCAGAAGGGGCCAAGCGGACATCTTTTTACACCCAACAGAGTTTTAGATTCCAGTTATTTTCAACACAAAACAGAGCTTAAATACATTTGGAAATCCAACGGCCTGTTTACATGTTAAATTTTAAAAGCAGCAGCAAACCTTACATGCTTGCTAATGTGACGGAACACCTCCTGATTTTCACATTTAACATTTAGTTAAATGTGAAAATCAGAGGTGTTCTGTCACATTAGCAACCATGTAAGGTCAGCAGGTTTGCTGCTGCTTTTAAAATGTAACATGTAAACAGTCCGTCGGATTTACAAATACTGTATTTAAGCATATAAGCTCCGTTTTGTGTTGAAAATAACTGTGAAATCTAAAACTCCGGTGTGTGTAACAAGATTTGTATTTTTTTTTTTTGCTGATCCGAAAAATAATCTGATCCGTGACTCTGATCCGTGGATCGATCCGATCCGTGAGTTTTTTGATCCGTTGCACCCCTAACTAACAAATGGGGCAATATTCCTCCCACTAATACCAATGGTGGCTGGTGGGGCATTGTTTACTCCCATTGATGCCAGGCTATTTTTGACTCATGTTGGCCACAGTCTGGCCTCCTCAAAGTCTGAAGGACAGTAAACTGGCCCTTTGTTCAGAAAGTTTGGAGACCCCTGTCCTATAGCAATTCTCTTGCTCTCAGAGTTTACTGAATTTTATTTTATTATTATTATACAGTATGGATCAACTGCTTTTGTTTAAAATGCTGTTCATATGCCACATAGTGCTAATAATAGAACAACAATACACTGTATGTTGGTATTGGGTGGACAAGGATATAAATAATGGTTTTGTATTGTAGAACAATGCTAACATGCTGGTCTTCTAATTTACCACCAGATGTCGCCATTTCACCTCCCAAGGAAAGCCTCCTCTGTGCAAAACCTGCTGGGAAAATCTGACCGCTCTGCTGTTTACATTACAGGAGATATCAACACCGCTCCAAGGTATGAAGACCACGCATGACACTAAAGGGGAGACCCACAATGTTACGCAATGTACAGCTATAAATACTGGGAACTTGTTCTATGGGAGGCACATAAGGCCTTAATGAGAGGTAGCCTTATCGAACTTGGTGCAAGGAGGAAGAGAGAACATGGCCAGCAGCTTAAACAGGTCCTACGACAAATTGCTGAATTAGATAAAAAGCACAAGCTCTCGTTGCACGTCTCTCACCTCGAAGCGCTCGCTCTTAAAAGAGAAGAACTTAAAACTCACCTCGCCCTAGAAACTAAGCGGAAATTTCACTACGTATCTCAGAAAGTGTATGAATGGGGTAACAAACCAGGTAAACAATTGGCTAGATCCCTTACTGCTAAGAAAACTTTATCCTTTATACCCAAAATCAAATTGCCATCAGGGGACCTAGTGCACACTACCCCGCAAATCTCAAAGGCCTTCAGGGAATTTTATGCTGATTTATATAATGTGGAGGGAGGTTTGGCTTCTCTATCAGTACCAGAAAAACGTAAGCGTATCCTCAAATACCTTGGAGACGCTGGCCTCCCAAAACTGTCAAAATCGGCCCTTAATGACCTAGAAGCAGATTTCTCAGTAGAAGAATTCCAATGTGCGCTAAAATCCTCTCCTTCCGGTAAGGCTCCTGGCCCGGACGGTTTCACCCTTTTATATTATAAAACCTTCAGAGACATTTTACTCCCCCATCTCACAACTTATGCTAATTCAATCTCCCACAAATCTGGCCTCCGCCCGGAATCCTTATCTGCCCACATTACCGTTATTCCCAAACCCGACAAGGACCCCACACTTTGTGGTAGCTATAGACCCATATCTCTCCTAAACGTCAACACCAAATTATATGCCAAGGTAATGGCAAATAGACTGCTTCCCCTTTTACCTAAATGGGTCTCGGCTGACCAAACTGGGTTCATTCCTAATAGAGAGGCCAGAGATAATTCTCTCCGCACTCTGTCCTTGATCCACTATGTTCGCAGGTGCTCCCAGTCCACCCTCCTTCTCTCTACTGATGCAGAGAAGGCGTTTGATAGGGTGGATTGGGACTACCTTAAAACTACCCTTAGGTATTTTGGCCTTGGTCCTAAAATATTCCACCGTATTTCCTCTCTCTACTATAACCCCACCGCGCAAATACGCATAAACGGCTTCTTGAGCGACCCCTTCACATTACATAACGGAACCAGACAGGGCTACCCTTTATCTCCTCTCTTATTTGCCATTTCCCTTGAACCCTTTCTAGCTACTATTAGGCACAATAGGAATATTAATGGCATCCAGGTCGGTAATAGACTTCATAAATATGCAGCATACGCTGACGATATTTTGTTTTACATTCAACAACCACGCATTTCACTGCCGAATCTAATGTCTGAATTCTCCACCTTCCAAACCTTATCTAACTTTAAAATCAATCTAGCTAAGTCTGAAATTTTAAACATCACAGTACCCCAACCAATAGCTGATCAATTGAAACCCTTATTCCCCTTCCGTTGGGTATCCTCACGAATGAAATATCTGGGCATGTACCTTACCCCCCGCCTGCATTCCCTTTTTAGGCATAATTACATACCTCTCCTCAATAATATCAGAGCTGATCTCAGGAAGTGGTCTTCCCTCTCACATTCATGGCTAGGCAAGGTTAATATAATCAAAATGAACATACTCCCCCGTATCCTCTTTATTCTTCAAATGATCCCCTTGAAGGTCCCCATAGGCTTCTTTACTCTACTGCAGACCATGATCGCTCACTTTGTTTGGAGAGACGGCCATCCCAGGATCTCTCGGGAAGTCCTCTATCGAGCCAAGCGTTCTGGGGGACTGTCTCTTCCTAACTTTAAAGCCTACTATAACGCTGTTATTTTATCACGTATAGCAGATTGGAAGTATGCCGTTGCTACTAAACTCTGGGTACAATTAGAATACTCCTTAAGCGGCTCAGATCTCTCCACGGCCCAGTGGATTCCACATTCTTCTAGAAAACTCTCCCACAACACCTCGCCTCTCACCACATCCTCATTGGGCGTATGGGATGGTCTCCATAGAAAATTTGCATGGTCTTATGACTCTCCACTGACCCCCTTGCTGCAGCATAAATACTTCATGCCAGGCTCCATTGACCCAGGATTTCAATCCTGGTCACCCGGCGGCCCTCTCCTGCTACACCATGTCCTATCCCCCAATGCCCTTAAACCTTTGTCAGAAATTTTGGGCCATAAACCAATTACATTTATGGACACATGGAGATATAACCAACTGAAACGCTTCCTTCAGACTCTTCCCCAGCCATTACGGGGACTCCAAGATCTAAATGGTATTGAACAGCTCTTTCTCCATAAAGACCCCCCTCTACACAGTATCTCCCAGTTCTACAAAGCGATCACAAATTTGCAGAGTCCTGCGTACCCAAACTACCTGCCCAGATGGGAGACCGATCTGGATGTTATTATCACGGACAAGACAAAAGACAAAATTCTCCAACTTACTCATGTCTCCTCCTTGGCATCTTCCATGGCTGAGTCTAACTTTAAACTTCTTACTAGATGGCACCACACGCCTGTCAAACTCAACCGCATGTTCCCTGTTAACTCCCCGCTATGTTGGAGGAATTGTGGTCAGAATGCCACTCATGCCCACATATGGTGGTCTTGCCCCCTTATTCGACCATACTGGTCTAAAGTGCTAGACCTGATTCATCAAGTCACCAATGTTAGACTGCCTATGGATCCGTGGGTAGTCCTCTTTCACGCTACCTTGATGTCCATAGGTAGATATAAACGTTCACTCACGCCACATCTCCTTAATACTGCTAAAGCCCTCATACCTACCCTCTGGGGCCAACCCACAACTCCAACCATAAAGTCCTGGATACAAAAAGTTTCGGAAGTATGTCTCATGGAGGAACTCACCCACATTGCGAGAGACACTACTACACAACATACCCTAACCTGGGCACCTTGGTCCTCCTTCCTCTCCACCCAATGCTACAAAGACATTATCTCCTCGTCCACTTAAGCTACCCAAGCTTCTTGC
Organism: Rana muscosa; assembly: GCA_029206835.1. Lineage (NCBI taxonomy): Eukaryota > Metazoa > Chordata > Amphibia > Anura > Ranidae > Rana > Rana muscosa. The sequence continues at coordinate 107,466,382 of CM055120.1, read as the reverse complement.
AGAACTGGACCGCTATTCCTGGTACCATTTTTGGTACATCTATATTGACTGTAGAGGCACTATCCTCCCGTTAAGACCTCCCTACTCTAAATGCATTCGATATCTGCTCATTGTGACTGCCAGGTATGCCAGTTTCCCCTCTCCCCTTCCTGCTCCCTCCTCCCTTACCCCCCCTCTCTCCTAGCCCCCTCCTACCTTCCTTTTTCTTCTTCCTCTTTCCCCTCTTTTTCCTATCTGTTAATCAAGCTATTGTTCATTTCATTGTACTCGGGTTGCTCAAGCTGTTTTTCATTCTAAAACGGGCCGACTCTTTGTTTGCTAACCCGACGTACCATTTACTTTTGTATCTGTTTCTATTGTTGTATCTACATAGCTTCTCAATAAAAATATATTAAACAAAAAATAAATACTGGGAACTGTATGACATGTCCCAGTCATATAATACTACTGAAATGTAAATTAAAAACTTGCACCGTTTTCCATTCATTACAATAGAGCACTCCATATTTTTCGATAATGTAGGAGGAATAGGCATGCAGCGCAGAGGAGTCCTGTTCTGTCTTATCAGGGGGGATAAAATCTGATTCGATACTCAACCCATCCAATCACTTATCTCTGTAAATAGCGGCTTGCTGGAAGCATTGGAGACACAGACATGAGATTGTTGCCCACTCTGGATGAAAACATCTTTTAAAGCCCAACACCATTTTTGCAGATAACTGGCTTAATAGCAGTCATTTGTGGCTAACCTTGACTACTTGGCTATTACCCAACTATTACAGGGGCTTAAAGCATATCTAAACTCATAAACAAAGAAACAAATATTTTGCAGGCCCACCAGTTGAGGTTGCCACTTTTTCTTCAAGTCAAACCCAAAAACACTTTGGGTGCCCCAAGGAGAGTAGTAATGTGGTGCCCAAAGCGTGCAGCAGCGAATAGTGGGTGTGGTCACATTGCTCTGCAACAGACTTGTGTGTGATTTTCTTGGTTACTTGGGGAGTCGCAGACCGGTCTGAATAATGTGTCCAGGTTTCAGTCCGCCTGAAATCCGGACACGATTCAAAACCTGGACTGTCCGGGTAAATCCTGGACAGGTGGCAACCCTACCACCAGTTCATTATTTAATTTTATTTTTTTAACCTGTTGATCTTGCCAATAACACACTTTGTGTCCTGGGTGGCTACACTCACTCCTCCATTGTATCTATGGAAGAAATCATGGTTGCCACCCAGGATGGATATCACAGATGCTAGCCTTTAAACTCCATTACATGTGGGCTGATTGGAGTAGATTACGCAAGAAAGACATAATCGTTTTTGCTTCCAATTAATTTTACATGAGAGACAAGGACCATTTCCAGCAAGACCAACAGGTATTTTCTGTACTTGCTAAAATGTTGTTAGCATGAAAAATAATGCAGCCACCATGTGTAAGGACTGCTTAGCTGTAATAATATACAGAATTTTTGTTTTGGGGTTTGACAACTTGCACCTACAGGTAATCCTAGATTAAGGCTTACCTGTAGGTGCAAGAAATATCTCCTTAACCTACACGGTTAAGGAGATATTTGCTGAAAACACAGCACCGATGTCTACGGCGCATGCGTACTACCGTGCCGGCATCATTGCCGGTTTTCTGAATGGGATCTTGCTGGCCCGAGCGCACATGCATGTGACGTCATTGCCGCTCCGGGCCAATCACAGCGCCGGAGCAGCGATAACAGGATGAAGCTCAGAGCGGACATGGCGGCGGCGAACGAGGTGGACTTCGGGGGCTTCGATTTCAGGCAAGTGCCACATAATGAGCTAGTATGCTATGCATACTAGCTCATTATGCCTTTCCCTTGCAGGGGTTTGTTTAGCAAAATAAGTTTTAAGAATTACTTGCTTAGATGCCCACAGGCACTGTCAGATACATCAGCCCTTCTGGTCATTGCTGGAGTCACCAAGGTGCCAGTCCAGGCCTGCTTTTTATACCTTTAGTATGGGTTATTGCTTCAGATCATTCTCTGCAAGTTTTAAACGAAATCACTGATCAGATGGGTTAATACCCTAATAAAACCTTGGGATCCAGGTCATTGGACCCTTGCCTTTGATTATTATTAAACTATTGTTTAGGCACATATTCTGCCTACCAGTCTTTTGTGTTATTATATGTTCTTTGTTGTATCAAAAACTCTCCTGCCTACTATATGTCTTACAAGTTGGCCATTAAGCGCACTAAGGCTGGCCATAGATGAGTCGAAAACCAAATGGTCTGTCAATCCGAAAATGGGGCATGCAATTGTGCCATCATTTGTTTCGTTTTTCTAAAAAAAAAATCCAGCATGTTGGATTGTGGCACGGAAATCGGGTGTCGCAGCTGACACGCTAATGACTCAAAAACCAAATGACCTGACGATCAACAAGAATTTCCGGTGGATTTTTGACTCGTCTATGGCCTGCTTAAGGAGAGGCGGTGGCTGCATATACAAGAACCAGGCTAAGAACACTTACTAGCTATTGTTCCAAAAGGCAGATTAGCACTATGCCTGGATCATGCATCATTAATGTGCTATCTCTTTGCTCAGGCGTGCCCTCAGTGTGGAAGATATCGGATCTCCTGGAAAAGCACGTGCGTTAGGGAAAGTGGCAGAAGTTTACCCAGATGGTACGCGCCTTTTAGAACTGCAGCGCCCTGAAAATGGCACATTTGGCTTCAGGATTTCAGCTGGTAATGGAAGACCTGATTCAGGTGAGCAAATGCCCAGAGGTCCTCTTGTCAGTATAAAGGGGAACTGTCAAGATGGAAATGTGGGAGCTGCTGTTTGACTCCTTTTTTAAAAATTCCTGGCTGTCATCCTTCCTTGATTCACCACTTAGCCATCGACCTTCCCTGATCGGAACTCTACCCTACTTCTAAGGCAGGGACTCACTAAAATGGTAAATAAAGACACGTAGTAAATTAAAGTGAAGTGACAGGTGGGTATGCAGTGTTCATTATTTGTGTTATTATTCTGGTTTACTGCAGGGGCATAAATATTGTAGCTGGGGCCCCCTGGACATCACTACACTCTAGGCTTCTGTCTACATATCTTATTTATACCATCTTATTTTCTTATTTATTTATAACATCTTATTTTTGGCAGGATGAACAGGTATTTATTTTTTCCTTTTTTTGGTATTTGCAGATTCTTTAAAAAAAGCAGTGGTCCCCAACCTTTTTGGCACCAGGGACTGGTTTTGTGGCAGCCAATTTACTTGGGTGTTTTGGAGTCAACCCTCAGCCCCCCTTCCCATTACAACCCCCCTTTACAGCACTGTCCCCCCTTTATATCAGTGTCCACAGTCCCCCTTCACATTACAGTGCCCCTTTTCAGTGCAGTGCACATTACAGTGCCATGTAAAGGGGACAGCACTATAAAGGGGCACTGTGATGTAAAGGGAACTGCACTGTACTGTGTGCAGTGCTCATTAGTGTAATGTAGAGGGGACTACACTGATTACAGTGCAGTCCCTTTTATATTACAGTGCCCCTAGCAATCACTGTGCCCCCATTGCAGTCATGCCCTCCCTTCCTCTCTTTCAATCCGTGCCTCCCCTGCAGTTCTACCTTCGGCAGGGTGTCCTCTCCTGGGTCTCCTACCCCACCGCCAAAGTCATCCTATCAGCAGGGCAGGGCAGGGTGCTGCAGTTCTGGATGGAGCTGCCCAACTTATGTTAACAAGAGAATGATTACCCGCTGGTAATATGAAAAGGCTCCCGCCCTCCGTCCAGATCTGCAGCTCCTCCTGCAACCTGTCCTGCTGATAGGATGACTTTGGCGGTAGAGCAGGAGACCTGGGAAAAGGACACAGACCACAGTTGATGCTCACCTCCTCCTGCTGGGAGGTCCGGTTACTAACAAACCATGTATCGGTACTGGTCTGCGGCCCGATGTTTTAGAACCTATACTTTAAAAGGGATAAAGCATGGGGAAATGCGTATATTCTGCAGAGATTTATTGTATATGTTTTTTTTTGTTTTGCCCTGACATACAATTTTTAAAGCTGAACTCCAATTTAAAGCAAAAACCATATTGGGGCATTAGCGCGGTACCAAAAAGTTTGTCCCACTTGTCACTTCCACCTTTTTCCTGAAAACTGTTAGATTAATGCACCCCCTGACAGCACTGAACTTCTGCCGTGGGACTGGAGCACAACAATTAGTCACTTGCTCTGCAGTTCCTTTGTTTAGAAAACTTTTTGTATACTTTTCAAAAAATAAAGGCATTATGTGACTGGACAAGGGTCACAATGAATATATTTGCCAGCACACCATGGATCTTGAGTCCAAATGGTTTTTATTAAAGCATGATTACATCGCAAGCAAGAGAGTGCAACGTTTCAGTCATGAGTCATGCAGGACCCCTTTAGCAGATGCCTCACATGCCTGATGAAAGGGGTCCTGCGTAAATCCAAAAAGTTGCGCTCTCTTTCTTGCGATGTGATCATGTTTTAATCGAAAAACCTTTGGACTCGTTGACTTGAGATCCGTGGTGTGCTGGCAAATGATGGCAAATGGCTTTCATGATCCAGTCTCCAGCTGGTGGTTGCTACAGCACCCAGTATTCTAGAGCTCTCCCAGGAACATGTGCGATGGGAATATAGATCATTACATGAATGTCACACTCCCTTTGTCCAATCGTAGAATGCTGTGCTCCAGTCCCAACTGTGAGTTCAATGGCTTCATCACTGTTAGGGGGTGCATGAATCCAACAGTTTTTAGGAATGAAGTGGACACATATCATTAAGTGGGGTACACACTATAATAAAATCGGGCGAACGATCGTCTGTTTTTTCTCGTTGTTTCACAGCACATCTGAACCGATGAACGAAAATTCTTGTACGACAAAGGCTTTTTTTTTTTTTTTTGTTTCTGATCATGCGCAGTTTTTCTTTTCTGATTTTTCTTGTACGAAAATCGTATGAAAACGGTACACATTAAACAAAAATTGTTTGTTCTGTTCCCATACTAGAAACATTTTAGTTTGTCCCTTCGGGAATTTTCTTACGAAAATTCGGGAATCTGCTGTCGAAAGTTGTGTATACACTATACGAAAATCGTACGAAAATTCTTTGGACGAAAATGTCCGATTTTCTTATAGTGTGTACAAGCCTTTAGGGTTACCTTTATGGTACCTAGCTGTAGCTAATGCCGGATATTGTTTTTGCCAGGAGTTCATGCTCTGTTTAGGGTTTTTGCCTTATTGCCGACGACATCAACTTCAAACAACTATAAACCATACACACTTTGTAATACTCTGAAGAAAAAAATAGGATACCCCTACATGAATACTGAGCTGCCAGTGTCCTTTTCATGTACCTCAATATGTGACCCATTTTTGTTCTTGTGCAGGTATCTATGTACAGGAAATAAGCGACCCTGACACGGCCAAGCTTTACTCAGGTCTTCTACGTGTCGGAGATGAGGTCCTGGAGGTGAACGGTACAAAAGTGTCAATACTTGGACAGACTCGCCTCACTGAGCTTATGAACCGGGAACCTATCTTATCATTACGTGTATTGCACCAGAGACGGACCAAGTGTTAAGTGCACAGAAAAAGGACATTTATGAGTAATTGCATTACATTCATATGGTGAGCTGATTATTTGTGCTGAAAAAAACTAAAATATAGAAAAATCCTCTCGCTGTTATGGAAATGATTCTCTATTGAGGTCATTGTTTCCGTGATGTAGGGAAAGGTTGAAGTATTAGGAAAGGACAGTATTGAGCTCTTTGATGTATTTTTCATAAGGCCTCTTTTTTGTTTACCCAACTGTTTTGCACTGTCTTTTGACATCACGTTTTGTTTAACCTACAACACTGGTGTGTCACTCAGAAGAAAAGCCTATCCGGTACGGCTCTCCGCACAAATAATCCTCAGCATGACTATGGAGCTCTCATGCCAAGCAGTATTAAAGTGAATGAAAAGGACTTTGTCTATTGCCCTGGGTGGGGGCTTGACCCAGTTGCACAGTCCTTGTCTATATATGTGTATTTATGAGTCCTACGCGCCTCACTGCCTGATTTTAATATATTAAACATTTCTATATACAATGTGTTTTATATCCATGTCATGTCTTTTTTAATATTATGGTTTAGGTTATTTATGTCGGAGGTGAAAGTGTTAAAGTGGATGTAGGGTCAGATATATATTTTAAGGTTAGGTGCACTAAGGCCCCATGCACACCAGGCGTTTATCCCCAGTGCATGAGGCTCTGGCGTTTAGGTGGACCGCCCAGCCTTGCTACCAGCAGGCTATAAAAGTCTATGAGAAGCTGATAGCTGCTGTGGCTGGAACATGCACCTAGTGCTGCCAATGTTTAGGGTAGTATGCCCCCAGGGATGAACGAGCATTTATCACTGGGCGTATACTACCCTAAACATTAGTAGCGCTAGGTGTACCGTCCAAGCCACAGCAGCTGTCAGCTTCTCATAAACTTTTACAAGGGGTTCCGGCAGTGGGGCTGGATGCTGCATCTGTGCCTTCCACTTGCACTTGAACACTGGAGCCTCATGCACAGGGGTTAAAAACCCAATGTGCATGGGACCTTATAGGTATTCATTATCGAACACAGTACTTTCTCTGGCAATGTCTTCATCAGCTTTCCTCTCCAGAAAGACAGAGTCGCCTTTTTTCAGGCATCACCCAAGGTCGGCATCTACTGCAGGGACTGAAATGCTGGGCCGGAGATGAGATAATCATGTAATGTTGGTGCCTGTGCAGGTCTTGGCTGTGCTCACACATCAGACAAAAAGCTTCTTCTGCAACCTCTCATCTTGTGGCTTGCTACAAAGCTACAATGTCACAGCCTGATCACTGGAGGAGAAAAGACTAGGGCTAAGCCAAGGAAAAGTCAGTTGGATAGAGATGAAGGGCTGCTTTTCAATTAAAGGTAGAGCTAATTGAAATAAATGATACTGTTACTGTATATTGTATAATTTTACGAATGTAATCATGCAGACTTTTTTTAAAGTTACTGATAGGTCTAAACTGGTCCAAAGAGCAAAATTATGCCTAGGACCTTCCAAGTGCCACCTTATATCATCAATTCACCTAACAGTTATGCCTCGTACACACCATCGGTTTTCCCGTCTGGAAAACTGCCATGTTTTCTTTTGGCCGTGTGTATGCTCCATAGCAGTTTTCCTGACAGGAAAACTGCGGTGAAAAAAATGAGAACATGTTTTACTTTTTCCCGCAGCGTTTTTTTTTTCTTGCAGCTTTCCTATGGGGAAACGCTGCGAGGGAGCATACACACGGCCGGTTTTCCCGACCAAAGCTCTCCTGGCAGTTTTCCTATTGGGAAAACCGGCCGTGTGTACAGGGGAAAAGTGACCGAGCCGGTTCTCGGTTTTCCCGGCGGTCATTTGACCGCCGGGAAAACCGATCGTGTGTACAAGGCATTACTGTATATTTTAGTTGGCTAAGCCCTGGTTTACACTGGTGAGGCTTTGAAATCACGCTACTTCGGCCCGATTCCAAAGCCGCAGATCAGTGCAATTTGCATTGCCTATTTTATTGCAGTTTCATTTAACAGAAGTCTATGCAAGTTGCAATGAAATCATAAAAAAGTAGTGCGGGAAACTTTTTCATAATCGCGGTGATATGAACGGTTCCATTGCCGGCAATTGGGTGCGGCTTGTCATGCGATTTGGAACTGTCAAACCGCATGACAAATCACACCTGTGTGAACGAGGGCCCATGATAGAAAGTTAAATGACCAAACAGTTCCTTGTGACTCTTGGGGGACTCCCATTGTATACATTTCATTATAGGTAGACATACCTGCTGCAGTGATTATCATATTGTTACCATGATTTAGGTGCGGATTCCCAAAAGCTAGAGTAAAAACTGAGCATTTATCCATAGGAACCAACCAAGTTTTATCTTTCAAATGGGGCAAATGATCTGATTGCTACCTGAAGGCAACCCATCCATTTTGCTCCTAATTTGTACAATATCCTCGCTGTCCTCGATTTTTAAAGCTGTAACTCATCTGGACAGGGTTATGCAAGGATATTTGCCTCTCATAAACCTCTCTGTTTTATTTTGCTGTCAGAATTCCAATTAATACAGTCAAAGAGATTCACTGTCTGGTTATAAGTTCAAGTAGCTTCATGGAGATAGAAGTTGAAATATAAACTGCTAGAAGAGGTTGTGGCGGGTCACACTGATAAAATGGGCTGATATGAGTGAATTTTTAACTTGGTACTTTTGTCTCTAGAAACTTTGCACATGATGAGGTTTGTTTAGCTAAGGTCAGTATGCCCTCCCTCCTTATTTGTTTTGTACTGACCTTTCCTACTAGTAGTCAGAGTAAAACAGGAGATAAGCGGGGAGTTGCATGTTTGGAGGGTGGGTGGTGATGGAAAGTAATGGTAAAATACAGCTTAGAAATGACTTGGAATCCACAGTAATTAGGCTGTCAGTGCCTCACAGATCAGTGGTCATTTGCCACTGGGAAAGAGGAGAAGGTTAAAAGGGCAAGTGGAATCAACATGGGGGAAGTATAGCCAATTACTGAACTGTTAAAGCTATCTGGTACACATAAAAGACAGGTGGCAGTCTAAGGTTACATGTACACTAGCCTAACCTGACCGTGAATGCAGGAAAACGCTAAATGCATTTTTGATGCGTGTTCCAGCAGCCGGTGGTCAAAATGTTCCTATCTTCAATGCGATTCTTCCTCGTTCTAGAGGGGAGATTTAACCTCACCTAAATGCAGCAGCTTCTAAACTCTGCTAAAAGTCTATGTGTACATTGACGCATAGGTTTTTATGGAGTTGAGTTTAGGCACTTTGGCAAAAAAACGCCAAAAGCTCCTAAACTCAAGTTTAGGGGCTGCCACATGTACATGAAGCCTAGAGCTTTGTGTACACTACAGCTCCCAAACCATAAAAGCCTGTGTGTCCATTTACCCATAGGCTTTTAGGATCGTTTAGGAGCTCCTGCAGTTAGGGGAGGTTTAACGTCTCCTGAATGCGGAAGAATCGTGTTCAGTATAGGAACCTTTTGACTGCCGGCCAAAACGCGGTAAAATCGCAGCCGGCGGTCATAATAGGCTATGTGTACATGAAGCCTAAAGCCCCGTACACACGGTCAAACTTTTTGCCAACAATCTTAATTCTGAGCAAGTTTGACAAAAAAATCCGACCGTGTGTACGCTCCATCGGACAAACATTTTTTGGTCTTCAACGGACAAAAGTTCGGTCTGCAAACGGACAAACTTTTGGCCAACAAAAGTCCGATGGAGCAAAGTCCGACCGTGTGTACAGAAAACCATCGGACTTTTGTCCGATGGACAAAACAAATAATGTTAAAATCAACCAACAATAGCAGAAGTTGACCAAAGGGTGGCGGTAAAGAGCAGAAAAGAGCAGAAAAACCATGTGATGTTGGAAAAAGTTTTGGGAAAGTTTGCAGAAAAGTCCTGTGGTGTGTATGCTATGGGTGTGCCTGGCCAACTCCGTTCGGACAAAAATCCACTGAAAAGTCCAATGGAAGTCCGACCGTGTGTACGAGGCTTTAGTCTGTTTGGCTTACCTCTATCTGAGTCCTATGTACGTAGTTACATTTCTGATACTCCAAGACCCCTGTGGGCTGCTGCAAGACCCCTGTGGGCTGCTGCAAAACAGCCTGTCTCAGAGAGACAACAATTGGCCTGTACACGAGGAATACCTTGACCTGAACATTACATAACTCAACAACTGGAGTTCCCAGAACAGCATTACATTAAGCCCTTATCCTAAAGCATAACTTCACTCAAAAGGGGAAGTTTCACTCTTCCCCTTCCTCCCCCCTCCGTTGAACATTTGCATTTGGTATATTATTATATTTTTTTTTTTTGGGGGGGGGTACCTGGTTTTTACAGGTACCGTCTCCCTCTTCCAGACGGTATACCGCACCGTATCCACCGGAAGACACATTACAGGTCCCAGAAGGCTGCTGGTTTATTAACAAAGTGCAGCATGGCTTGCGCATGTGCAGTGGGCAGCCAGCTATGAAGTCCCAAGGAGTCACAGCCTGCTGCCCGCAGTTAACATGCCGGTGTCCCGAACACTGGTAAAGAACCGGCTCGGGTGAGGACAATACTGGATCCCTGTAAAGGTGAGTGTCTGTATATTAGAAGTGAGCTACAGTTTTTGTAGCTGCTGACTTTTAATTTTTGCATAATTGACTGAAGCTACTCTTTAGGCACTTATAGATATGAGATGATAGCCACTTGTTCCATCTGAAAATGACCAGATTCAGTGACAATGTTAAGCCTTTGGGGTTTAGTACAAAATGTGAGCTCACCACTGTTGAGGGGGAACAAGTCACCACACCGATTAGGAATCTGGTTCCTGTTGCTACTGTTGTCCACCCAATCTTGTAAATCTGATAAATCATTCCCTGTGGCAGTGGTGGGCCTTTGTTGTCTGCTGCTTCACCATTGACAAAAACTTTTACATTTAACACATTTAAGGAATTCTCTAAAGACTCCTTAGCCTGAAGGCAGCCATATTGTTCCTGTATGTTCAACCACTTCTCTGAAGTCTGTCAAGCTTAAGGAAACACAGCAGTTATCAGCCAAAAAAAAAATTCAACCAACTTTTCCCCACCTCCCACTTCGGCCAAAAACAAATGTTGATGGGTATTCTAAAGTATATTCATGAAAAATGTTCCTTTATCCGGCAGAAATAAGGCCATCATTTTACTTTCTTGATACCAGAAGACTTAATGTCCAGCAAACTCATGCTGTGTCCATCTTGTCGTCATGCTGGTTGATTGCATCAAAAGTTTGGGTGTATGCAGAAAGTGACTTTGGCTGCGGTAAATACCAGTCATGTGATTCAGCAAAGACTCTTTCGACCCAGCTGTTTTTATTTAGTCTGGGAAATATTACACATTTTAAAGGAATCAAGTGAGTTTGGAGGTTACGGGAATATTCCTCATAAATAGAAACTCCCCGAATGGTTTAAAAGGGAACTAATCTCAGAATGTAAGAAGTGAAAGGGCTGAGACCAGACACACAACACTAGTAGGAGGATGAGAGATGGGGGGAGGAGGGGGGGGGGTGTTACACAGGAAGCTTATTACATTTCATGGTCCAGAAATCAGGCCGTTTGTTTGTCTGCAGAGATACTTACTCAGTTCCTGTCAGTTGTATTACTAGCGGTGGCGGCTGTGCTATCTTTACTGCACACGTCGCTGTGTCACTGAGGGCATACTGTGACCTTGGTACCCTCTGCTATAAAGGACCAGGAAGGCTAATCATAAGTCATCTGTATAAAAAAAGACACATATTTAAAATGCATATATGGAATTGTAGAAAAATTATCCCAACTAACCGTTTGAAAATTTTTAGCAGTGTAAACAATTGTTAGCACACAATGCAATTACAGCCTAAAATACACCTGTTTCTGTTGAAAGCACAAACACTTAAGCCGTGTACACACGATCGGTTTTACAGATGAAAACAGTCCGATGGACTTTTCTCATTGGACAAACCGATCGTGTGTGGGCCCCATCAGTCTTTTTTCCATCGGTGTTTAAAAATAGAACATGTTTTAAATTTATCCGATGGGAAAAAAAACGATAGCGAATTCCGATCGTCTGTGTGGAACTCCATCGAAGAAAAAACCCACGCATGCTCAGAATCAAGTCGACGCATGCTCAGAAGCATTGAACTTCATTTTTCTCGGCTTGTCGGAGTGTTTTACGTCACCGCGTTTGGGACGGTCGGATTTTTGACTGATGGTGTGTAGGCAAGACTGATGGAAAAATCCATCGGATTAGAATCCATAGGAAATCCGATCGTGTGTACAGGGCTTTAGGCTACTTTCACACTGAAGCGCTGGGTGCGCTGGCGGTAAATTGCCGCTATTTTTAGCGGCGTTTTACCGTTGTGTTTGCTGCGATTTGCGGGCGCTAGCGGGGTGATTTTAACCCCTACTAGCGGCCGAAAAAGGGTTAAACCCGCCCACAAAAACACCGCTTTGCAGCATTTTGGAGGCGCTACCCCATTGATTTCAATGGGCAGGGGCGCTATAGGAGCGGTATTTTTACCGCTCCTATCGCGCCTCAAAGATGCGGCTGGCAGGAGGTTTTTTTACCCTCCTGCCAGCGCACCGCTCCAGTGTAAAAGCCCTCAGGCTTTCACACTGGAAACAAAGGAGCGGCTCTTTCAGGGCGCATTGCAGGCGCTATTTTTAGCGCAATAGCGCCTCAGTGTAAAAGCAGCCTTAAGCTAAAAATGCAACAATCCTGCGAGCCACCAATCCTATCAGCTAAGGTATAGAAATAAAGCTGCTAGCGTGAAACGCGTCTCATAAATCGTGCCAAAGACTAAATAAAATGAACAAAACGCAGCGCTAATGAAATGATAGTGCACACACCACTATACAAAGTAAGGGGGATATGTGTCCGGTAAGTGATGTAGATATGTGCAAACAAATAGTACAAGTAAATATATATAAATAATGATAAAAAAGAAAAAAATTGCATCAAAAAAAAATTGCATGATTCAAAAAAATCGCATCACACTAAGGTGCATAAGTGCATAGACATACATAGTAAATAGTAGTGGTAAACAGTCCAATCCTTAAAAATTACACACAAGTCCATATAAAAGTATTCTAAAGTGCTTCAGTGTGAATAAAAAGTGCTTTAGTGCATGTAATCAGTAGCAGCAATCAATCCAATGGTAATCTATAATACAGTTCATACAGCAACACACGGCCCAGTGAGTGATCCAAAAGTCATGCCAAAGTGTAGTCACACAGATCTGTACATCTCGCTACAAGATGTTCAGATGTATGTTACTTGCACCATCCTGGTTTTTTTCTTATATATTCTATGATCTGGAGCTGCCTGCCAAGGAACCAGGAACCCAGGATTATCCATTAGAACCCAGGTGTGGTTCATAAGCGTGCACAGACCAAGCTTAGTTGCAAGGTCGCACGCTCTAAGGTGAGCGTCCATTACCATAGGGGAGCACCTGTGTGACTACACTTTGGCATGACTTTTGGATCACTCACTGGGCCGTGTGTTGCTGTATGAACTGTATTATAGATTACCCTTGGATTGCTGCTAATGATTACATTATTATCATTATACATTATTTATATATATTTACTTGTACTATTTGTTTGCACATATCTACATCACTTACCGGACACATATCCCCCCTTACTTTGTATAGTGCTGTGTGCACTATCATTTCATTAGCGCTGCGCTTTGTTCATTTCATTTTATTTTACAAACACTTAAGTGTTACCTAAAAATTTTATTTTGATAAACTGTATTCTATATATCTTCTTCAAATCTTGCCAAACATCATCACATCTCATTTTTGTCTTACCTGCTTTTGTATCATAAATATTGAGAATAAATCTGTCATAAATATTAAGAGTCTGCCGTTAAAGTGAAACTTCACTTTTGTTGACCAAAAAAAAAAAAAAAAAGAGAGCCCATTAGAGGAAACTGAGGATGGAAATATGGGAACTGACCTCACTGATTGATTTATAAACATTGTCATAACGGATTGGAGAAAAATCACAGAGATAGTCATGTTTCTTGAATCTAGGCCAGGGGTCTCCAAACTTTCTAAACAAAGGGCAAGTTTACTGTTCTTCAAACCTTAGCAGGGTGCTGGACTGTGGCCTATAGAGGAAGAAAATGGCTTGGCGTCAGTGGGAGTAAACAATGTTCCATCATTGGTATTAGGGGGAGAAATAGTGCCCCATCTTTGGTGTCAGTGGAAGGAATAGTGCCCCATCATTCGTGTCAGTGGGAAGAATTGTGCTCCATAATTGGTATCATTGGGAGGAATAGTTCCCCTACAATTGGCATCAGTGGGAGGAATAGTTCCCCTACAATTGGCATCAGTGGGAGGAATAGTTCCCCTACAATTGGTATCAGTGGGAGGAATAGTGCCCCATCATTGGTGTCAGTGGGAGGAATAGTGCCCCATCATTGTTGTCCATTGGAAGAATAGGGCCCCATCATTGTTATCCATTGGAAGAATAATGCCCTATTGTTGCTATCAATGGGAGGAATAGTGTTCCATCGTTGGTGTCGGTGAGAGGACTAGTGCCCCATTGTTTCTGTCACTGGAGGGAAAAATGCCCCAAGGGCCAGATAAAAGCAAGCAAAGGTCCACAGTTTGGAGACCATGGATCTAGATGATGACACGTTTAATGTCTTGTATAACCAGCCACATGAGTGTCTTCTTCTGCTAGCGTTCCCCTTTCTGGAGAATGATGACTTTTCTAACTACAGTGTGGTTTTTAACTGACAACTTCCTGTTACTTAAAAGCTAAATTTAGATCTACACTCAGAAAGAAAATAAGATGAAAACACTTCAAGTGACACTGTGCCTATTCAGGTAACCGTGTCTCCACAAAACCCCCCAAACCCCGTTTTTGCGCTCCCTTGCTGCACAATTGTGAAGTAACCAAGTTACATAGCCCCTTACATAGCATTCCCCATGAATAGTCTACCCTTACCTTGATGCTCTGTGGCTGTAGTCAGTGTAGCAGCAGGGTGAAGGCCAGGAGGCGAGCAGGTATTAACAGAGGAAGTTCTGTCCTGCTGGGGGAAGCATGTCATCGGTCACTAGGATGTTGGAGGTTTGAGAAAGACAGCAGCAGGTAGAACCTGACCCGATCTGCAGACCAGATGCAACACCAGAATTGGCCGGCAGGTCGTAGTTTGGAGACCCCTGCTTTTATAGTGATCCTGTTTCTATATCAAAATGTCCCAGAAAACATGATCCACCAAATTGCACTGGTTAACTAACATTTCTGGGAGTGTCATTCTCTATGGTCTCACAGCTCTTAGGGTTGTTTTATAACAGACTTACCGGTATGTCCACAGCAGAAATCAAGACCTTTTACATTGAATAACAGAAATAAAAAAAATATTGTTAACTTGAAAACAGATGTCTGTAAAGTGTTTTAAATTAATAACATTATTAGAGTGAGTGACTGCACAAAGAAAATAGTAAGGGAGGCCACCAAGAGACTTTTATCCACTCTGGAGGTGTAGCAAGCCTCAATGGCTAAGCTTAGAAAAATCATGCATTCAAGAACTGTTGCTGGGTTGTACACCACTCGCAGCCCAATGGAAGAATGATAAAAAGATGGCCATTGATGATAAATACTCCCATGACATTTCACCAACATTTTGCCATACGGGAGACTCTAAAATCAACAGGAAGAAGATTCTATGGACTGAGGAGGCCAAAATGTAACTTTGGACATCAGACTAAACACTTATGTTTGGTTTACGCAAGCCAAACACTTTACATCAACATGAAAACACACAATTCCCACTGTGAAGCATGGTGATGGCACCAGAATGCTACCAAGATGTTTCTTGGTAGCAGGGACTGAAGGGCTTATGATGAAAGAGGGTAGAATCAATACAGCAAAATACAGGGAAATCCTAGAGGAAAACTATCTGCAAGAGACATGAGCATAGAGAGATTTGTTTTCCTGCAGGATGATAACCCCCAAACATAAAGCCCAAACTATACAAGTTTGGTTAAAAGCAACAGTATTAGCCATAGCTATTTCCAGCCCCATTTTAACAACCGATACTTACTTGACAGTGGTTCTGGGCTCTCTTGAGCATCACAGCTGTGACTCATGGCTGCTCTCAAAGGCTAATGTTTAGGCAGAGCTGATCATGAGTCATGCCCTTTGACACTTCTTGTTTGTGGGCCTCAGTCCATTTACGAATGTGAAGTAAATCAGGTTCTTCAGCTCATTAAGGCTTCCACACATAATTCAGCAGTTCTTCAGGAAATATATTCTTACACCTTAATTAGGCAAAAATGTATGTGCAATACAGGTATCACAAGTCCAAAACCAATTAAATACCTTTTTTCCTATTAAATATCAGCCTAGTAGCCATTTTTTAACCGTTATTCCAAAACGTGATTATATATTTGCTTTCGTAAGATAAGTTCAGCCCACAATACAACTTTGTAGCTCGTCGTGAACATGGTTTGACACTCCGCTTCTGCCAAGTTCAACATGCCTGTCATAATGGCTAAGAACCAACACTATTTCCCTAAGGCCCCTTTCACACTGGAGCGGTTTGCAGGCGCTATTGCACTAAAAATAGCGCCTGCCAACCGACCCTAAACAGCGGCTGCTCTGTCTCCAGTGTGAAAGCCAGAGGGCTTTCACACTGGAGCGGTGCGCTAGCAGGACCATTCCAAAAGTCCTGCTAGCAGCATTTTTGGAGCAGTGAGAGGAGCGGTATGTTTACCACTCATACACCGCTCCTTCCCATTGAAAGCAATGGGAAACCGTGGCTATACCGCCGGCAATGCGCCTCTGCAGAGGCACATTGCCGGCGGTATTGACCCTTTTTCGGCCGCGCCACTAAAAATAGCGGCGCTATACCGCCACTGCACCTCCCGCCCCAGTGTGAAAGGGGCCTAAGAGAGATTAAGGGGTCCTTCATCAATCCAATGCATGTATAGACAACACATGATCAGATAATACCTGTACACAGTATTAAACTGAAGGATCCCTTACATTTTTGCCCACCAGCAGCATCTGCTTGCTTTCCCCTGCCACTCCATTTGACTGCTACATACAAGGAAAAATGCTTGCTACTTTTTGGTGACTGACCCCCACTTCCTTTCAGTGCTGGTACTTGATCATTGGCCGCTAAGGCACACAGTGCACTCATATGGAGGTGGGAGGAGTCCTCAGCCCTGTCTAAGTTCCAAGTTGTTACCAAATAAAGTGGCAGGGGAGCAAAGTGAAGGTAACTATATTCAGCTGGTGAGGTTGGCATTAAAATTACTAATGTCGCCAAAAGAAAAAAAAAAAAGGTAGTTTCACAGATTTTAATTCAGACATGTTTAAGAGAACATAGCGGCACACAATCAATTGTAACAAGAGATTCAATATACAAATCTGTTGTAAATAACAGCAAACTGTCTAGGAGATCTGATTTAGGCTGACCATACATGTTCAATTCTCTTGTACAATTTTCCTTCAGATTTACCAAAAACTATATACAATATGAGGTCAAAACTAAAAAACTTTCAATTGTATCCAATTAGGCAGGCCCTTGCACTACATAGTTTAAGGTAAATCTAAAGGAAAATTGTACAAGAAAGTTGAACATGTAACACTTAACAGCCTAACACTTAAAGAATATACTATATAAACCACTGGCAAATGGATCCAAGTACAGTTAGCTGGTGCTGGGGCACTATATTTCCCATTGGAGGGCTCAATCTCTCACACAAGAGTATTTATAATCTGATACGAAAAAAAAGGGAAGGGTGCAAAGCCGACTCTCCACAGGCAGGAACTTTAAAAAAAACAACATTAGAAGGGTCAGTATTTACCACTTGCCGACCGTGCTATAGCCGAATGACAGCTACAGCATGGTCATCCAGTAATAAAAGGGCGTCCGTTGATGTCCTCCCAGAACTATGCCCTCTGTGGTGAGTTCTGTGATTCGGACACAACTGATCACAGTTCAGGGTAAAGGGCCAATCACAGCAGCCATTTACCATGTGATCAGCTGTGTCCAATCACAGTTGATCACAATGTAAACACACTTGCCAGTTATCGGCATTCCTTTCCTCTCGCTGTCACAGCGTGAGGAGAGGAGAGGTCGGTAACTGGAAAGTGTGAAAGGGGACATCTGCACTGGTAATCAGGGCACTGATCATCAGTGTCCTGATTATCAGTGCAGCCCCAAAAGTGCCCAATCAGTGCAGCCTCATCAGCACACATCAGTGAAGGAGAAAAATTACCTGTTTGCAAAATGTTATAACAGAAACGTTAGAAAAACTTTTTTTTCCCCCAAATTTTTGGTCTTATTTTGTTTGTATAGCAAAAAATTAAAAACCCAGTGGTAATTAAATACTACCAAAAGAAAGCTCTATTTTTGTGATTTTTATTATATGAGTAGTGGTTTATGGCCACGCAATTGTCATTCAATGTGGGACAGCACTGAATGCTGAAAGCTGGCCTGGTCAGGAAGGGGGTAAGTGTGCCCAGTATGCAAGTGGTTAAACAGGTGGCTAAGGGGCCTCTCATCATTCCCAATGATCCTGATGCATCTTCTTGCAGCCTAATAATGGGTCATGCTGCATGTACAGGGCTCCTCTCTCAAACTGTTGTTGAATGAAACTGCAGTCTTTTCCCATGCTGGTTTCCTTAGCAGCAGCACCACATATAACCTTTAGTGGCACAGTCTCTGGCAGGTACAGTGCTGCAGCTTTACTCAAAACTCACAGCAGCCTTTCCACACACCGGTCTTGGCTGCCAGCATTCCTTGACAACAATGACAGCTCCTCAGTCCTCACACCAGGCAGCACACAGATCTCAGGACTGTCTCCTCTCTCCGGGTTCTGTAGCAGCACAGCACACAGGTTGGGAAGCTGGTCTCCCTGCAGCAGCTCAGTGCTCACAGTCAGGTGGGCAGCATGGAGTTTTATGTCTGGGTTCAGTGACCTTCTCTCCAGTAGCAGCCAGCCAGAGATCATTTTTCTGCTTTTCTCCTCAGTCTACAGCACACTCCACAGCCTGTGCCTGCAGCCTCTGTATCCCCACTTGTGTTTTCCTCCCCAACTTTCCCTGCCTTGTCTCCTTAGGCACCCTGGGTATTGTAGTTCCTCCTTTTCTGCTCCCTCTTTCCACAGAGCTGTGTCACAGTGTGGAGACTACATCACCCATCAGCCCCTTTTCTCCCCAACAGGCTTTCTGTCATTCCCAGCAATCCATATCCTCTTTCTCTGTCTACCCTGGGTGTTGGACGAGGCTTAACCAAGCTGCTTACAGCCCTGTAGTGACAATTGTCCTCCATCTCTTCTTCACAGCTGCTCCTGTCCCTCTGTCAACTGCAGCAAGGGTTGGGGGAAGGAATAACAGAGTGCAAGCGGAACTGCAGTTGTTCGTTCACTGCCAGCATTGTGGACTGGGCTACAGACCTCATTAAATATCAATATTCTGATAAATTAATTGATTCAGCTTCCACACAAAGCTGTAGGTGTGCACCTGTAAGGTGGGTTTAGACAGTCAGCCCAAGTGTACTAGGCTTTAGGGCAGGGATCCTCAAACTACGGCCCTCCAGCTGTTGCGGAACTACAAATCCCATGAGGCATTGTAAAACTGACATTCACAGACATGACTAGGCATGATGGGAATTGTAGTTCCTGAACACCTGGAGGGCCGTAGTTTGAAGACCCCTGCTTTAGGGAAAGGCACTCAAGAACAGTCTTCATATTCTTTAGAGTTTGATGGATTCTGTTAGTGTTGTATAATGGGGAGGATAAAAGTAAATTGTATTGGACACTCAACTTTGGTTGCCCGTGGGCCTAATGTAGCCAGCCATCCACTAACCTGCATTACAACACATCTTAAACAAAAAAACATGTGTAGCGGGTATTTGAATTTAGGGGAGGCATCTGGGTGGTAGTGTAACCCAGATGCACTGATTGTTAGGGAATTTGGGACCATTTGTTGTTCCTGGAGGACTCTAGTGGTGTGAGGTTCCCTTTGGCCTGTGGGTGGCGCTGTCGCACTGGGCCGGGGTTGAACCCTCACTGCAGTACCGTACCCTTTTTGTCCTCTTCCGGTGGCTGTACCGCAGGGCGGGGAACCTGTGGTGACGCTGAGGGAGAGGGGATAAGAGGGGGCGGATGCCCAGAACACGGGGTCAGAGTCGGAGGTCACAGTTGCGCCCAGGCACCTTCAGCCTGGGTGCCGGCGTTCCGGAGTTCCGGGCCCAGGTGCCCTTGACCTGGCTGGAGCGGGAGATGGAGTCCATCCCA
This sequence comes from Rana muscosa, assembly GCA_029206835.1. NCBI lineage: Eukaryota > Metazoa > Chordata > Amphibia > Anura > Ranidae > Rana > Rana muscosa. Next base: position 107,446,563 of record CM055120.1, on the reverse strand, counting down.
GGCACCTTTAGCCTGGGGTGAGGTACTATTGAGGAGGCCTGGGGCCCGGTGCCTTCGACTGGGTCCCGCAAGGGTGGAGGAATCCGAGGGTGCCCTAGTCTGAGATGAGGAGGCCAGGGAGCGTAACCCCACCGAACAGTCCGGTGCAGCATTGCCGGTGATGGCGGGGCCTCTGGTAACTCTCTTGGACGGATGTCTTCCCTCTGACGAGGGCTGCGCTTAGCGAAGGTAATTCACTCTCTGTTCTACACAGTCGGTGGCAGCGACTGTACGCCATAACCGTTGGTCACACCACAATGGTTGGTTCTATCTAAGAATTGTGCCTCGACCTACTCCCCACCTATACTGAACTGTTCTTTGGTCACAACCTGTCTGTGCTAAATGATGATTTATGGCTGTTGGAGAATAAATACGAGTTGGACCTTTTCAGTGGTGTGGAACTCCAGTTACTGGGAGCAGAGGGGGTCATTTACAGAAAAAAGACCTGGCTCTGGGTTATGCACACGACCCGATGGTAAAATAGGTTCTGGCCTTCACCTCTATCTAAAAGAGGACATGGGCTGTGGTGTATCGCATCACTCCCTCCTAGACGAGACAACAAGCCGAAAAGAAGAAGGGGTGAGGTCGCTACACATGAATTACTTCATAGCAGCCAATAAGATTTGGCATGAGGTTGCTATGAGACAACCAAGACAGTTTCTTTTGCAGACCCTTTAAACCAGCCTTTTTCAACCAGGGTGCCTTGAGGTTTCTTCAGGGGTGCCGTGGCAAAATGCCTAAAAATTGCCCCACAATTGCATACAAGCCAGTGGGTGGATGAAGCTTGTCTTTTAGTTACACAAAGCCACAGGTTTTCATTGAACACCATTACAACCTTCTAGCTGCCAACCTCCTAAAGACCAATGACATCATCAGTTGATAAGGAGGATGTCAGTTGCCTGCATATCATCCTTGTTTGACCCTCCCTTGCCTCATTAGCTAAGTGATAAAGAAAAACTGAGGGATAGGAGAAATCACCTTTAGCCCTGGTTCACACTGGTGCGATTTGACATGCGATTTGACATGTCAAATCGCATGTCAAATCGGCGAAATTTGCCGCAAATTGCGGCCAATGGCACCGTCCTAATCGGTGCGATGCCGCATCTGCGGCGCTGCACCGATTACAAAAAGTCGTTTTTGTACTACTTTTTGCGATTTCAGCCGCGATTTACATTGACATCTGTTTCAGATGTCTTTGAAATCGCGGCCGAAATCGGGACTGCCAGCGGGAGTGAAATCGTGCGAGTTCAGCTGAACTCGCAGGCTTCACTCCCGCAGCCCCAGTGTGAACGTGGGCGTCCTACGTGTATTAATGTTGCTACTATATGTTAAAATATCAGCAATATGTTAAAATATCAGAATAGTTTTTACATTTTAGAATAGGATGCCTCAAACTGTCCATGATTTTGGATGGTGCCTCGAGATTGTCGATAATTTTAAAAAGCGCCTTGACTAAAAAAAAGGTTGAGAAACACTGCTTTAAACCATAAGGCCCTATGTGTTTTCCCTCAATGAAAGAGGCAGTTGTTTCAATGGCTATCATATTGTCTGTCATTCATTGGCAGGAAATATATATGCTCCAAAATTGCTTTCTGCTTAATGATCCTGCAGCATGACGTCCAGCATTGCTTATGGGTTTATGGTACAATGATCATTTGCATTATACTGCCAGATCCTCTCTACAGCCACAACAAGGTTTAATCAGCTGCTGCTGTTAGTGTAGCCAAAGGCTTCCCATGCCTTGGTCCTGTTACAAGACTATGGGCAATGTATTCAAATGAAGGTAGATCAGTAAAGCACATCAAGCAATGTTCATATAGGCAATCGGTATATCATTTACATTCAGTACATAAATGGCACAGTAACAGTTATGAAACAAAAAGCAATGAATTAAATGAGGTGTAAATATCACTCAAGCCTTATTACATGATTTTCATCGAAGACTGCTGCTTGCTATTGGTGTTGTATCAGACAACACAGGCTAGTAGGGGGACATAATTATAAGGGGAGCTACTTTGTATGTATTTAATGTACATACTGTAGTTGCATAAAGGTGATCGGCTTGATGTAATCTTCAACTGAAGTTTATATTGTCTTGAAAATCTTGTGTCTATTTCCATTTAATTATATTTGTATATTGGGCAGCCATCATTGCAGGAGCAGCAGCTGTCAGAGTACATTAGGGGGGGGGGGATACAGCATTGTGCACATTAGTTAAGATGTGTAATGGTGGGAAACCCATTACCTGCAGGTTTCTGGTAAAAATCTTACATTCAGTGCGATCTCCGCCAAATATTGTCCTGGGCAACAATCTACACTTGCACCCACCTGTCCTTTCCGTTATTTACAGAACTCGTACTAATATTGTCCCACAATGCATCATGTTTTGTGAATGGGGGAGAAAAATTTGAATGACACTAGCTCCCCTGCCCATTCACAGAATGCTCTTTCACATAAACCTAGGCTTTGCTCACTTCGAAGGCACCCATATTTTCTTGTGTAGGGATCTGCTGCCCTCTACTGTCTGAATTTGTAAATGCCTATAAATATATTATGTATGTACTTCCTGACCTTGGGTTGTTGGCTTTGAAACCCTGGAAGGAGGAAGTGGAGAGAGAAAGTATCAGTCACATGTCCTGTCTATGTTGCTAAACCCCACGCCAGAAGGGACTATTATGCAAATTCTCATATTTTAATAGTTTAACTCTAGCTGCTGAGTGTGTATCCAAAGCCTTTTGACAGACAGAGTATCCCTGTCCTAATATTATTTCACATGCATAGTGCCAGATAGCTTGGTCTGTACTACTGTACAGTATGTGTGGTGGTCACCTTCCAGTATATTAGTAGGTGAACCTTTTTATTACATTATATTATGCAGCTCCTGTTATTCTAGTTAACGCTGTCCCATCTGGTCTGGAATTTTATAGCTAGTTTTAGCTTAGGGCTTGATAACCAGCAAACGCTAGAGGCAGGTTAGGCATCCGGTGGTCACTTCAGGATCATTACCTTAGAGGTCCGGTTGCAACCTCCTAAAGGGAGGGACTAAACTGCAGAGTAGATAGTCTGAGTTCCAATGCCATGCACAGTTTCTCCTGATGAGAAGCTCTGTTCCAGGCTGGTTAGATAACAGTTGGAGGATCTCCCCATGACCGCAGATCTTTTCTTCAGGTCTCCGACACAAAGAGAGATGCTGCATCATCCTCAGGGGCCCCTGCACTGGACTTTGCTGCAACATTCATCTAGAGGTGTCTCTAGTAAGAACTATGAATACCCAGGTATATTTGCACAATTCTACCAGGACTCCTATCAGGCCATTTGCTGATAGTGTATACAAACAAAAAATTGCTGCGCTAAAACAACCAAGAAAGTATATTGAATATATAACATTCTCTAAGTGAAACAAAGTCCCATAAGTGATGCAATCCAATCAAAAGTGGTACAGTCCAATCATGAAACTTGTGAATCACTCCAAGGAAAATGTGAAAAATCCAGCATTCAGCATATATGAAATATACACCTTGATAGTGAATATCATACAAAGAAGTGAATAGCCCAGGTATACATCAGCCATATGGTATGAGATGGCCGTTTACCAGAGGAAGTGGACTTTAGATTATAAGAGTCATAAACGCAATATGGTAGGATATCCTTTAAGACAGAAATCATCAACCCTTTTTTGTTTACAGCAAAATGGGAGACCTCAGTATCTTTCCTTTAGTGTCAATGGAAACACTCACATAGGGAATGGTTCACCGGCAGATCATGCATGCAAGATGAATCAAAAAAACTCCCACTTGAAGCCAATGACGTACAGGTAAGTGATTTGGCGGGTAGTGGTTAAAGATAAAAGATGGCAACTACTCACTGTTTTAAAGGCAGTTAAAAACTAGCATACATGCAGTATGTAGCTGTCCTGGAAATCAAGCCGATAGCCTTGTGGGATTGGCAGGCGTGGTGACATCACGAGTATGAACTCTGCCCAATGCGTTTTGTGAAAGATCACGTCATTGGGGGCATGAAAGTACCCGCTTGTACATTGGATGCATGTAATATTAGTAATCTTCGACTTAGAGAAGGTTCTAGTTCTCTTATTTACCTACAAATTTAGTGCTATATCATGTTTGGTGAGGGCCATTACTCATAACCATCCAAAAGACAGCTACACTTGCAATGAAATGCAGAGATGTTTCCCTTTTTGCTTTGTGCAAAAAGAATGGAAACTTGCCATAGACACAGTGGTCAGAAATGTACAGTCCATCTTTAAAACAATCTTTCGTGTGACATTGAAGTGCACAGCCATGTCTCTTTATATTGATTGTGAGTATGTCTGTCCGTTGTGTAGCCACCCCCATTGCTGGCTTTATCTCAGGGAAACTACAATGATGAGGGCTAACCTGGCAAAGAATCACTAGAGCTTTCTGCTGATAGTGTATGGCATATATAAAGTCTGCCACTAAATTTTTTTAAAAAGGACTCACCATAGAGCAGACATTGTACACCATAAACACACAGTCTACACCTTAAATATATTCATTTTTTTTATTTCTACATCTAAAGTAATTTTGGTATTTAGGCATTAGGTCCCACTTAAACCGTCAGTTTATGTAGATCTAAACCCATCACTAAAATCTCATGTAGGCTTTAACATATAAATGTTTCAAATGCTGTTTTCAATCTCTTTAACTCTGCAGCTCCCATTAAAATAATTCCTGATGATCCTTCCAAGAAGGTCCTTGTGGAGTGACAAAAGTTTCCTTGCTGTTCTCCATTGATGTCTCCCTGTCACATGTGCTCGAGGTTGAGACTACAAGCGTCTATGCCGACACACAGGCGTGGGCCACTCCTTGTCACTATTAGGAAGTCGGCCCTGAGCAATTGTGTGTAGCCAGAGCAAGTGACCGACTTTAATTTACCAACAATTATGTAGTGGCAAGGCCAGGATTTTTTAGTTGGAACGTGGAGGAGCTCCGTTTCACCACCATCAAGCACTAGCCCTGTGCTCACTGCATTCGCTTAAAACCTGGCTTCTCTGTTTACAAGTGACAGTGCAAATTTTCTGGGGACGACACAGAGCATGTACTGTGCGGGAAAAACAAGCCGTGGCCACGGGGAGGTACTAGACCTGGGTTGGCCACTATGAGGTGTGTAGCGGGGTCTCCTTTAAGACTCATTGGACTATCTTTCCCAGAACCCCCCTTGGCACCCAGGGTGCAGTGTTGTCACCACAGAGACTCATGGGTGGAGCTATATAAGGAGGAGGCGAGGCTAAGCTTGGCCTCTTTGGGACACAAGACTTCAGTGGAGAGATCTTCCTGTGCGGAATCCGCTGTGGTGCAAGGCCTGAAGCCTGGGGCCTTGCGCCGCTACCCAAAGAGCCTTCTACCCCATTGCGAGCCTGGGTGGCATCTGACTTGGTCATCCTCAACTGCTGCTGAGCCGGAGACCCGACCGCTGCAGACGCTGTGTGTGGAGACACGTCCGGAGGGGTGAGCGAGCACCTGCTCAATCCATATACTTTACACTATTGTTAGGCCTACAGACTGACATGGCCCACCAGTTCATATTTGAGTCCTCACTGGAGATCCATAGCAGAACTGAGTCAAACGGATCTCTAGTGAAGTGTTCCGTGTTGGTACTTTTACCTTTTTGGATTACAAATGTGTTCCTGAAATGTGCACCACCATTTAAAGACTTGAATGCGAAGAATTCATCTCCTAGAGACTGAGTTATAGGGTCAGGCCTGACCGGGTATTAGAGTTTAGTAGCTGCGCCACAGGGCGCTTAGTTAACGGTCGCCCAACGTGGTACGCCATTACTGTTTTCCATTAATGTGTAGTGTATCATTTGCTGCAGGGCTCTGCTAGAAGCACATGTTATCTGTTTTTACTGTTGTTTTATCTTAATAAGAGAGAGTAAACTCATTATTCTTTTACTATTTGTATTGGTGTCTGAATATTCCATAGAGCCTAAGATATATTACCCTATACTAACTGTGCCAAAGTGGGTCGAGTAAATTCCCGGGGGTTGGCGGAGCTGTCTTCAGGGCCCAAAACTAATACTGCGGCCCTCTTAGCTGAGGGTATCGCTACAGGTGCTTTTTGCAAAGGTAAGCACTTGGAGAATGGTGGAACATTGAAGGGAAGGGGTGAAGATGAAGGAAAAAGAGGAGGGGTATGTGCAGAAGTGAGGGATGGGGGAAGAGGGTACAGATTTTAGAGCTGAAGAGGGATGCATAAGAAAAATGTGTATGGGGGATGCAGAGATAAGCAGCTATGGAAGAGGGCTAAACCCTGCACCCTCTGCGTAGCGCACTCCTGAACCCTGCATCCTGTGCATAGTGCACTCCTGAACTCTGCACTCTGCACCCTGTACGTAATGCACCGATGAACCCTGCATCTGGTGTGTAATGTATTTCTGAATCCTCCACCCTGTGCGTAAAGCACTCCTGAACCCTGTGCATAATGCACCGCTGAACCCTGCATCTGGTGTGTAATGTATTTCTGAGCCCTACACCCTGCACATAAAGCACTCCTGAACCCTGCATGCAACTCACTCCTGAAACCTGCATTATGTGCGTAACACACTCCTGAACGCTGCACCCTGTGCATAAATGTGCTCCTGTTAGAAACTCCTGGTTTAATTTAACAATGTCCCTTTAAGACCCTCCCCTGCAATTTGGCCAAGCTACTTGAGGGTATGGAATGTTGTGAATGTGCAGTATGTAAAGCACTGTTTAAATTGTTGGCAGCATAAAAAATACCTGTGAAAAATATACAGATAACAGACCAGATATGCTTTAAAAATCAAATCCATGGCTATACTGTATTTCCCTTCTACATTATAGAAAAAGATAATTTCTGACAGTCATTACACAAAGCCCCTCTTCCCCACTCACGTCTACAGCCTTTTGCCCGCAGTCCCCGCAGGGAGCTTGTGCAGCTAATGAGCCCAGGTGGTCCCAGGCCCCTTCTCCGGGGACAGTGCACATTATGGGGCTGCAGGAAGGGGAAGATTGCTGCTCTCAGCTGTGAATTCAGACAGCGAGGCTGGAACACAGCCTGTGTGATCTCCCCACCACCTCACCCAGCCCCTGTCACTTACCTCCCCAGACTTATTTAGCATCAGCATATTGCATCCTTGGCTTTGAAAGCAATCAGTGGGTGTCACTCAGAAGCAGCACAATGCGTATCCCTTCACTGCATCCAGACAGCTTGGAGAAATTAGAAGGACACAGTCTGGCGGGTGATGGGCAGAAGAGATGGGCTCTGAATACGGATATTCTTTCTACACCTTGGAGGGCATCCAAAAAATCAGTGTGATGCTCTGTGACAATATAGGAGTTATTAGATTAAGTATTGGCCAAAAAAAAATAGAAGAAAAATAATTTTCACAGCATACTCTTGATTCTGATTGGACTGTTGGTTCACCAAAGAAACATTATATGCATTTTTAGTAAAAGAGATCCTCACTAGGGATGAGCTTCGTGTTCGAGTCGAACATACGTTCGACTCGAACATCGGCTGTTCGATCGTTCGACGAAGATCGAACGATTTGGGCCGTTCGCGCCAAATTCGAATGACGCGAACGGCCCACAATGCACTACGCCATCGCAGTGTCATCCAGGCGCTGTGATTGGCCAAGCATGCACTGTGACCCCGCATGCTTGGCCAATCACAGCGCCGGCAGCGAGGAGAGCAATGATTGGCCACAGGCAGGATGCCTGTGGCCAATTATTGCTGAGGGTGTTTAGTACACGCCCCACACTATAAAAGGCCGCCAGCACGGCGGCTTAGTGTAGTGTGTTCCGGAGCAGGGAAAGAGCAGCATAGGCAGGGACAGTGACTTTTATTTCTTTCTTGCTTAACCTGGATTCCTTTAGTTTAGGGAAAGAGAAGGATAGGTAGGGAGAGTGTCAGTGTGTTTTGTGCTTGTGCTATAGTGTGCTTAAAAAAAACATTTTTTCTAGGGACAGAAAACTCTAGGTAGGGAGAGTGTCAGTTTCTTTCACTGTGCAAGTCCTTGTTTCCAGGGACAGGGAAGGACAGTGAGTGAATTCTCCTTGTGCTATAGTGTGCTAAAGCATTCCTCATCAACCATCTTTGAAATCCTTGATTTTTGGACAGTCAGGGAAATTGTCGTTGTGCTATTCTGTGCAAAAGCAATCATCCTCAACCATATTTAGAAATCCTTAAGTAAAGGGACAGAGAAGGACACCTGAAGGTAGCCCTTATTGCTTTTTTCCCATCTCCCTGCAGGCCATCTATTAGAATGTCTGGAAGGCAAACAAGGAGAGGCAGACAGTCAGGAGGCAATAAAAGAGGGCAAGCAGGCTCTGTGTCTGGGGGCAACAGTGCTGGTCGTGGACGCGGTGCATTGTCATCAGCACATGGCCATGGGACACGCTTGTCCTTCTTTTCGGTAGCTGGACATGTTGAGCCACATCATGCCGAAGACTTGGTAGAGTGGATGACCAAGCCCTCCTCCTCCTCCTCATCCTCTCTCACCCAGGCTCAGGGTACTGGCAAAGCAGCTGCCAAAGCGTCCTCTTCCCTGTTATCAATGTCAGACTCATCATCAGTCACTCCTTCCCTAGACCCACCATGTCCTCCTCCTGAGGAGTCCCCCGAACTGTTTGAGCACAGTGTTGGGTACATGCTCCAGGAGGATGCCCAGCGTTTCGAAGGGTCTGATGATGAAACCCAGCTACAGGAAGGCAGTAGGGTGAGAGCAGACAGAGGGGATGCTCAAGAAGGACACCAATCTGGCAGTCATGTTCCAGCAGCTGCAGCATACTGCCAGATTGGCTCCAGTGATGAGGAGGGAGGGGATGATGAGGTCACTGACTCCACGTGGGTGCCTAATAGGAGAGAGGAGGAGGAGGATGAGGAGGAGGCACATCTCCAACGAGGCAGGATGCCCTTTGGTGGCCAGCGTAAGGGCAGTACACCGACGGAATCACACCGCAGAGCTCCGCCTGTGCAGGGCGCTGCCTCTGCCCGTCATTCAAAAAGTTCCTTGGTGTGGGCCTTTTTTGAGGCTAGTGCATCAGATCGCACAGCTGCTGTTTGCAACATATGTCTCAAGCGTATATCGCGTGGCCAAAACATCAGCCGCTTGGGTACCACATGCCTGACCAGACATATGTTGACCTGCCATGCAGCTCGTTGGCAAGCCTACCTCAAAGACCCACACCAAAGAACAAAGCGGACCTCTCCTTGCACCGCATCAGCTGGGATCTCCAACCCCACTATAACTTCAGTCCTCTCTGAAACATGCACTGAGAGGAATGAAGGTGTAGAATTAGGTGTGTCACAGCCAAGTACTTGCGGCCACTCTGCTAGCAGTACACCGACGTCCGATTCTAGCAGGCAAATTTCCCTGCCCCAGCTGCTGGACCGTCGAAAGAAGTTCACTCCCAGCCATCCACATGCCCAGCGGTTGAATGCTAGCTTGGCTAAATTGCTAGCGCTTCAACTGCTGCCTTTTCAGTTGGTAGACTCGGCCCCCTTCCGTGAGTTTGTGCAATGTGCGGTTCCTCAGTGGCAGGTTCCCAAACGCCACTTTTTCTCACGGAAGGCTATTCCGGCTCTCTACCGGCATGTGGAAGGCAATGTCTTGGCCTCGCTGGACAGGGCGGTCAGCGGTAAGGTGCATATTACCGCTGACTCATGGTCCAGCAGGCATGGACAGGGACGTTACCTTTCTTTCACGGCCCATTGGGTCACTCTTTTGGCAGCTGGGAAGGATGCAGGACAAGGTGCAGTAGTGTTGGAGGTTGTCCCACCGCCACGCCTCCAAAATGCTACTACTGGTTGTGACACACCTCTCTCCTCCACCCCCTCCTCTTCTTCTTCCTCCATGGCCTCTTCCTGTGGTTTGTCCTATGAACCAGCGGTGCTCCGTAGCCGTTCACGGGGCTACGCAAGTACGCAGGCAAAAAGATGCCATGCCGTGCTTGCGCTGGTGTGTTTGGGGGACAGAAGCCACACTGGGGCAGAGGTCCTGTCTGCTCTGCAGGGCCAGGCCGAGAGGTGGTTGACGCCACGCCAGCTTAAGCCAGGAATGGTGGTTTGCGACAATGGCACCAACCTCCTCTCCGCCCTTCGACAGGGACAACTGACCCATGTGCCCTGTGTGGCTCACGTCCTTAACCTGGTGGTGCAGCGGTTCTTGGGCAGGTACCCGGGCTTACAGGATGTCCTGAGGCAGGCCAGGAAAGTCTGTGTGCATTTCCGCAGATCTTATAATGCCAGTGCTCGCCTGGCTGAGCTGCAAAAGGAGTTGAACCTGCCCAGAACCGCCTTATATGTGACATGCCCACCAGGTGGAACTCAACGTTGGCCATGCTGCAGCGGCTGCACACGCAGCAGAGGGCCATCAATGAGTACCTGTGCGACTACGGCACCAGGACAGGGTCAGGGGAGCTTGGTTTTTTTTCTCCACGCCAGTGGGGCATGATCAGGGATGCATGCACTGTCCTGGCACCATTTGAGGAGGCCACGAGGATGGTGAGCAGTGACCGTGCATGCATCAGTGACACTGTACCTCTTGTCCACCTGTTGGAGCACACGCTGCGTGGAATAATGGACAGGGCACTTGAGGCAGAACAGAGGCAGGAAGAGGAGGACTTCCTTGCCTCTCAAGGCCCCCTTTACCCAGACAGTGTTCCTTCTGTCCCACCCATCGCACAGGAAGAGGAGGAGGAGGAGGAGGAGGAGGAGGAGGATTGTGTCAGCATGGAGGTGGAGGCTGGCACTCAGCATCATCAGCAGCAGTCTTTTAGGGATGATTTACAGTCCCAAGAAACCAGTGGACTTGTACGTGGCTGGGAGGAGGTGACTGCGGATCATGTCGTCCTTAGTGACCCAGAGGACTCCGGAGCGAATGCCTCAGCAAACCTACGCTGCATGGCCTCCCTGATCCTGCAAAGTCTGCGGAAGGATCCTCGTATTCTTCGGATCAAGGAGAGGGACCATTACTGGCTGGCCACTCTCCTTGATCCACGGTACAAGGGTAAGGTTGCGGACCTTATGTTACCGTCGCAGAGGGAGCAGAGGATGAGACAACTCCGGGAGGCCTTGCAGAAAGGTCTGTGCAACGCGTTCCCAGAGACTGGGAGGTTACAAACTCCTGGTCCTGGACAACGAGTTGCTGAGGCTTCAGCCAGTCAAAGAAGGAGCGGTGGGGAAGGTGGCCGTCTGACCGATGCGTTCAGACAATTCTTTAGTCCGCAGCCCCAAAGTATGATCGGTTCCAGCAACCATCGCCAGCGTCTGATAAACATGGTGCAGGAATATCTAGGGGCAAGGTCAGACTTGGACACCTTCCCCACCGAAAATCCTCTGGCTTACTGGGTCTTGAGGATGGATCACTGGCCAGAGCTTGCACAGTATGCAATTGAGCTACTGGCCTGTCCTGCATCCAGCGTTCTTTCGGAACGCACATTCAGTGCTGCTGGAGGATTTGTCACGGATCACAGGGTGCGCCTGTCCACCGACTCGGTTGATCGACTGACTTTCATCAAGATGAACCAGTCTTGGATCACCACCAGCTACCACACACCTGATGCTGATATAACAGACTAATTGATTTTAACATGTCACATCCCTTCAAGACTGATGCTGATGCTGAGTGCCTGCGCTGTTATGTTGACTGGCTATCCTCCTCCTCCGAGTCCTCAATGATACGATTGATGATGATAGCTTGGAAGATCATTTTTGTTTATGGGTGCCGCCACCAGTGGCTAAGGCCCAATTTTTCAGCCCCTGTTTTACAGGGGCGTGTACTTACAATTTTTTTAGCAATAATTTGCCATAGGGCTCATTGCTGTGCTCCAAGTACAGTATCTGTGAGGGGTTGGAGTGTTGTGGCACCAGTGCCTAAGGCCCAATTTTTCAGCCCCTGTTCAACAGGGGCATGCAATTACAATTCTTGATGTAATAATTCACAGCAGGGCCCATTCCTGCACCCACCAAGAGTAAGTCTGAGGGCTTACAGTGTTGTGGCAACGCCACCACCACCACCACCACGAAAGGCCCAATTTTTCAGCCCCTGTTCAAAAGGGGCATGTAATTACAATTCTTGATCTAATAATTCACAGCAGGGCCCATTCCTGCACCCACCAAGAGTAAGTCTGAGGGCTTACAGTGTTGTGGCAACGCCACCACCACCACCACCACGAAAGGCCCAATTTTTCAGCCCCTGTTCAAAAGGGGCATGTAATTACAATTCTTGATCTAATAATTCACAGCAGGGCCCATTGCTGCACCCACCAAGAGTAACTGTCAGGGCTTACAGTGTTGTGGCACCAGCACCACCATCAAAGCCCCAATTTTTACTACCACTGTTCAACAATTATATGTAATTAAAATTCCTGATAAAATAGTTGACAGCAGGGCGTTCCAGCACCAACCAAGAGTAACTGTGAGTGCTTACAGTGTTGTGCCAACACCAACAACTAAGGGGCCTATTTCTGCAGAGTATATACGGCAGGTCCCTACTTTCAAACATCCAACTTACAAACGACTCCTACTTGCAAACGCAAGAAGACAACAGGAAGTGAGAGGAAATCTACCCCTAGGAAGGAAAATTCTCTCCTGTAAGAATAAATATGGGAGAAAGGTGTCTCCTCTGTACTGATGCTTTATCAGCAATCCTTGTTTCAAGAAAAACACCACATTTCAAAAACAGTTGTCATTGGGACGGAAAGTGAGGTGAAATGTTCTGAACAGGGGCACAGACAGCAAAACAAATGTTACAGGGGTGATAACCCTTACCTATGTTTTCCAAAAAGTTTAAAAATAGATTTTTGGGCTGGAGCTACACTTCAACAATGTACCTGTTCAAAATTACAAACACATTCTACATAAGAACAAACCTACAGTCCCTGTCTTGTATGCACCGCCTGTATACGGCTGTTCAGAGTATATAGGGCCTTTTTTATTTTATGTGCGGGGTTCCCCTTAATATCCATACAAGACCCAAAGGGGCTGGTAATGGGCTGGGGTGGGGGGGGGGGGGGTCATGGGGTAGCTATGCCATTTTTCTTAAAGATTTTCATCCATATTACCGGGACCAGACATTACATTAAAGCCGCAAGCAGTTTTAAATGGCTTTTTTTTCCTTTAGAAGTGTCATTTTGTGCAGGGACAGTTCTAAACACGGGAAACACGTGGCACTTCACAGGCATACTTTAGACACCCCCCAGGTACGATATTTAAAGGAATATTTGACTTTTTTTTTTCACTTTATGCATCATTAAAATGACTGCTCCCGAAAAACGACCGTTTTTAAAACTTCTTTTTGCATTGATACATGTCCCCTGGTGCAGAACCCGGGTTCCCAAACCCTTTTTAGGACAATAACATGCATAATAGTTGTTATAATTAGCACTTTAGAATTCGAACGTTCGCATCCATTGTATTTAATAGGGTTCTAATGTTCGTACGAACTTTCGGTCCGTTCGCGGGTTCTGGTGCGAACCGAACCCGGGGGTGTTCGGCTCATCACTAATCCTCACAATAGACCGACATCACTAGAAAAACTGATTGTGGGATCATACATTTTCTTAGTGGTCACTTATTGCGCACACAATTTTCCTGCTTAGTTAGCGCTGAAAGTCTCTGCAGCCGGTTATTAATTATTTTTCCACATGATTTATATAGCGCCAACAGTTTGCACAGCGCTTTACAGTAAGTACCTACACATCCCAGAAACTAAGCATCAGCAATATTAGTAAAGATTTCTCAACGCTCAGGTAGAAACATCCACTTTACTCCCAATGCCCCAGCTGCTGGTAATTCTTGTCCCCCTGGACAGATATCATGAAACTATAATAAGTGATCCAGCACTTCCAAAAATTCATACACCCCCCTAAAAAACACGTGCTTTCTGCAAACATTTCTCCAAATTCAATAAAAGTCCAAAATCTAAATCTTTTCTTATGTGATAAATTCTTCCTTCTTCCCTTAAAAAAAATATATTAACGTGATTCTAAAGCCTTATGCCCCGTACACACGATCGGAAATTCCGTCAGAAAAAACTTGGATGGTTTTTCCGACGGAATTCCGCTCAAGCTTGGCTTGCATACACACGGTCACACAAAAGTTCTCCGAATTTTCGCCCGTCAAGAACGCGGTGACGTACAACACTACGACAAGGCGAGAAAAATAAGTTCAATGCTTCCGAGCATGCGTCAAATTGTTTCTGAGCATGCATGTTTTTTTTCCTGTCGAATTGCATACAGACGAACTGATTTTCTGTCGGAAAAATTGAGAACCTGCTCTCTATCTAAGTCCGTCGGAAATTCCGTCAGAAAAAGTCAGATGGGGCATACACACGGTCGGAATATCCAACGAAAAGCTCCCGTCTGACTTTTTCCATCGGAAATTCCGACCGTGTGTATGCGGCATTAAGGTTTTTCACCTTTAATGCATTCTATGCAAGGTAAAAAAAACTTGTTTGCTGTAGGATTATACAAATCCTCCTACATAAGTTGTACTTGTCTTTCTGCAGGACTCTCTTCTCTACATCCATTTAAAGTGCTGAATTTTTAGGCTTGTCTGAGAATTTAGAAAAAAGGGGGTGGAGAGCTGAAGTTACACTCTGCAGAACTCAGTATGGAGAGCTGATTGGAGGAAAGAGAGCCCCCCCCTTCCTCTAAACAGTACACAGGAACAGAGCTGAGGCTGTCAATCAGCTGGAGGTCCCACCCTGTCACCTTCTCCTCTTGGTGTCAGGAAAACTTGTCAGAAGTGATTAATGCTGATAGCAAACGAATGAGGCAGCAGGACAAAAGTGACACTTAGTGCTCGTAATTGAGACAAGTACTCACTATAGAGAGATATGCTCTCTTCATATTTCATGTCTGAGGTTTACAACCACTTTAGGGCAGGCAAACTTCCTAAAGCTCCTTGCGGTAATCGGATGGACAAGATTAAAAAAAAAAGCAAAAAGCTTCTAGTGCAGTATTATCTAAAAACAGATACCATGATTCTAGTTCCTGTTGTGTGTCTGACCCCTACTTCCTTGACATGTTTCGTCACCCGACTTCCTCGAAGGGATCCTTGTGAGAATTTTTTACCCTTAATAGTGTTTCTACAGATTTAGCCAACCCCTCTTTTGTGTAGCGAGTCTAAACCCGCCTGAGCTATCCCGCCAGGAAGCACTCAAAGCTGACAGCCAATCATAGACGGTAGAGTCACACCACATGTCTGCGTGCGGCTGCAGGGCAGGGAATGCCACCACCGCCTATGGCTGGCCGTCAACATTGAAAGCTTCCTGGCAAGATAGCTCAGGAGAGTTCAAAACATGCCTAAGCTCGGCTCTGTGGCGCAATGGATAGCGCATTGGACTTTTAATTCAAAGGTTGTGGGTTTGAGTCCCACCAGAGTCGCCAAAAAAAAAAAACACTCATCAGTGATTAGCCTTTCTATCATGCAGCACTGGGGTTCTGAGAATTAATCCTGGTCAGGACACTATCTGCATGGAATTTGCGTGTTCTCCCTGTGCTTTTATAAGTCCCCTCCAAAACTCCAAAGACGAGCTGGTTGGTTAATTAGCTTCTGTATAAATTGGCCCTCAGTATGCATGTATGTGAAATAGGGTCCTTAGATTGTTAGCTCTTTGTGCCGATTTCTCTTTGCATCCCCAATTTATAAAAAAACGTAATGAAAAAATTATGTATTCCAGTGGTTAGCACAACCATTAAAATGATAAAATCCTGCTTCTGGGAAGAAAAATCAAGTCTTTATAGGCTAGAATATACCCTAAATGTAGGTCGTTTGCCACCTTATCAGTATCTAGCTTCTTTTTTTTTTTTTAAATAAATGGCTACTGAGATAATGCACAGCCCTGGCTTCTTCAGCTTAGTTCAGGCCGGCTATTTTTTTTTTTTCTCCCAGTTCTGGCAGCCAGCAAGATGGGATATTATACATTCCATGACCCTGTTTCATGATCAAGTGTCAGTGTGAACAGAGATGGTGTGCTGGAAAGGATGGCCCCAGCATGCTGATTACAGCTGTGAATTAAGTTGCTGGACTCATGACAGAAAAGGTGTTTGCGCATCAAGGCTGTGCAGAAATTGTACAGATAATGTATTCGGGAACTCACAAAGGTCTACCGTGAACTGATGGATTTAGAAATAGTCTGAAGGTCTGTAGAGATGATGAATACAGCAATGCTTCAATGATCTACAGCAGAGGAACAATGAATCCGCACTGGCAGGCAATGGGTGATTTGCAGTTGCTGCGAGGTAGAACCTCACATTGGCATGATCTTTGAAGGGAATGATGAAAGAGAATGGGAAACAGAGGCGCTGGGCCAGATTTCAGACATGTTCTTATTATCACAGCAATTTACTTTAGTATCCTGGATGAGGCAGGCTGCATTAGCATTAGGTCTGCCACACTGCACCCCCCCCCCCCCCCCACATGCCTTTAAATTAATAATTCCTATTTTGCATATGGCAATAATGCTTAATGCTTTTTATTTTACATGTACATTACAGTTTAGATCTAGCAATAAATCAATGGCTGGATGCACACAATTTCTACGATCTGTGAGATACTTTGACCTTCATTGAGCTCAGTTCAGCAAGCAACTGAATGTAGCTCATCCTGGACCCCAATATGTGCAACCAATTAGAGGCTTCTTGTATATGCTAGGCCTTCACGCCAAAAATTATAGTAGGACTGCATGTCCAATCTATATAACAACATTACTTATCTCAATCAGTAAGATTCTAATTTTGGTTTTATTGATTAGATCACTACTTCCCTTAGAAAAAAGACTTCTGCATAGCCAACATAGACAGGGGCCTAGGGTGGAAGGGCTGCCGGGGCAAGTACACAGACACCCACATATCATACTGTATTGCAGAACATTTGCTGTATATAAAGAAAGGTTCCAGACGGACAATATGTCTGCCAATGGAATTGGATCTTCATTGTTGCTGCCAGGTTGCAGTAATGGGCCGTGTACCCCACAGATCACCCATGATGTACCCCTAGAACCAAACTGCTCAGCCTTTCTGTTCCCAGCTGTGGTGCACTTTGTACATATAATCTTGTATGATACTAAGACCCCTTTCACACTGAGGCAGTTTTCAGGCGTATTAGAGCTAGAAAAAGTGCCTAAAAATTTCCTCCCAGTCATTGCAACGGGTGCTTTCACACTAAGGTTGCCACCTCATCCCTTTAAAACCGAACACATATGACTTACACAGGTTCTGAGGCTAATTGAATGCAGATGAGGCACCAAGTGAGTTTGATTACCAACTTAATCAGCCACAGAACCTGTTTAATTGATATGTGTTCAGTTTTAAAGGGATGAGGTGGCAACCCTATTTCACACCCGGGCGGTGCGCTTGCGGGACGTTAGAAAAAGTCCTGCAAGCAGCATCTTTGGGGCGGGTTGCAACGCTCCCAAAACTTCCCTGCCCATCGCAATGAATGGGCAGCGCTTCCGAAGCTTCCTATCCTATTTCCTATCATATAATGCAACTGCTGACCGATAAAAAAAGTTTCAGCATTTCCCTTCAACAGAATTCAATTAAACAACCAACTTGTATCAAGTGGGGACGGGCGCACACTGATTGAAATTGGCCAGTCCCTGATGAACCAGCTGAATTTCAGTCAGTGCCTGGACAGTCTTATGCCCCATATACACGATCCCAAAATCAGACAACAGATCGTCTGACTTTTTTCACTTACAAGTAGAAATTGAATAGGTTACTAAAGTCACGACAATTCTCATATGACAAAAGAAAAAAAAAAAATCAGAAGTGACATCATGTGTTGTAGTGCATTTGTACTGTATTTTCGGACGACAACTGTACTGACTAAACGAAAAACGTACGATCTGATATCGTACAAGTAATTTTTTCGTGCTTGTCCGATCTAATATCAGATGAACTGTAGTGATCGGCTCTCGAAAGCTCTGTACTAATGATCCGATTATCGTCTGATCGCGTCGAAAGTGGTATTTTTTGTCCGATTTTTGGATTGTGTGTACGGGCCATAAGGTTAGTCAGTTAACTGAAAAGGGCGGAACAAGGCAGGCAGAAGGGAAGGAAATATAAATAAATGTAGCCTTGTTTACAATACTTTTTAAATTTTTGAATCCTAGAGGGCAGAAAGTATAAAGCAATATTTTTTGCTATAGAACTATGCAGCTAGTTTACAAAGCCAACCTTAGATTTCAAAGACCAACATGCCAAATCTCATGCATTCTCGCTGAATTTAAAGCTAGCCATACACGGGTTGAATTTCAGCAATTCCTGCTGAATTGGACAAAATTTGTTCCATGGTTGTCCCAGTCTGCACTATTTGGGCTGGAAAAAGTAAAATTTTCAATCAACTTTTGCCAAGCCAGCCAGATGCAAGCACTGTTTAAGTATTCTGACTGGCATGTGTGCCGTAGGTAGGCAAAGAACCATTCCCATCGCACATGTTCCTGGAAAAGTCTATAGGATACAGCTGGATATTGGATCATGCATGAGACAGTGTATATATTTGCCAGCACACCAGAGATCTTCAAGTTAAAGCAGAATTAAAACCTTGTTTTGTTTTTTTCAAATAACAAACATGTCATACTTACCTGCTCTGTGCAATGGTTTTGCACAGAGCAGTCCGGTTCCTCCTCTTTTCAGGTCCCACGCCAGTCCTCCTGGCTCCTCCCTCCTGCCGGGTACCCCCACAGCAAGCAGCTTACTCTGGTGGCACCCAAGCATGTGCGTTCCCGACCCGCAACTCTGTGTATCCATTCACACATGGAGCCATGCTTGGGCCCGCCCCCTTCCGTCTCCTGATTGGCTCACTGGCTGTGATTGACAGCAGCGGGAGCCAATGGCTCCCACTGCTGCCAAAAGCCAATCAGGAGTGCAAGTCCCCAGAGAGGTAAAGCGCTCGTGGACATCGCTGGATCGAGTCGGGGGGGGGGGGGGGCGCTGCACATAGAAGGATTTTTACCTTCGTGCATAGAATGCATGAAGGTAAAAAACCTTGTGCCTTTACAACCACTTAGTCCAAGTTTTTTTTTATTGAAGTATGATCACATCACAAACAAGAGAGTGCAACGTTTTGGAGTCATACAGGACCCCATTGTCAGGCATGTGATGACACATACTTGACGAAGGGGTCCTGCGTGACTCCAAAACATTGCACTCTCTTCTTTGTGATGGGATCATACTTCAATAAAAAAAAACTTTGGATTTAACGTGAAGATCTGTGGTGTGCTGAAAATATCTACACTGTATGCAGGAAGAGGACACACCCTGCCACCCTTCCCCTAGTTAAGCAGAAGAGTATGGACCTGGGTCACAGCTTATTGCATTGTGTCTCAATGTGTTTTTGACCATTGAGGCTCGATGCGTTAAGCCTGGTACACGCATTCAGTTTTGTTTTTTTTTCGTTCAACCCATCACAATACTAACTAAGCGATGTTAGTGCAGCAATCCTCCCCCGCCAGAACACACTAATCAGCACTTGCTGATCAGATGCTGGTTTTCCAACATGTCCCTTCGAGAATAGCTGGTCTTTATGCCCTGTACACACAATCAAAATATCGTACAAAAAAATACCACTCTCGATGCGATTGTACCATAATCTGATCATTAGTACATAGCTTTTGTCTGAAAATTTGTATCATACAATACCAGATCTTACAATTTCTGGTTAACCGCTTCCGGACCACCCAATGTACAATTACTGCAGCAGGGCGGCCCGGGTGCGCAAAATCACGTACCTGCACGTGATTTTGTGCTTGCGGTATAGGGGGCGCGCGAGCGCACCGCTCCCGCTGTGATTGGACACAGCAGGAGGCAATCAGCAGGTCCACTGCGATCCACCGATCATTCACAGGAGAGACGGAGCAGCGGTGTGCCGATGTAAACAAAGCACATCACTGCTTTGTCAGGGAGAAAAAGGGAGAGATCGTGTTTCAGCTAAGCTGAATCACGATCTCTTTTCCTCCAGTGTATCCAGTCCTCCACAGTTAGAAACACCTCCCGGGGAACACATTTGACCCCTTGATCACCCCTGTAGTTAACCCCTTCCCTGACAGTGTCATTTATACAGTGATCAGTGCATTTTTTTTTTAGCACCGATCACTGTATTGGTGTCACTGGTCTGCAAAAAGTGGCACTTAGGGTCAGATTTCTCCGCCGTAATGTCGCAGTCCCGCAAAAAAAACTAATTGCAGATTGCCGTCATTACCAGTAAAAACAATAAAATCTAGCCCCTCTATACGCTATAACTTTTGCGCAAACCAATCAATATACGCCTATTGGAATTTTCTTTACCAAAAATATGTAGCAGAATACATATTGGCCAAAATTGATGAAGAAATTTGTTTTTTTACATTGTTTTTTTATATGTATTATAGCAGAAAGTAAAAATGTTTTTTTCCAAAATTGTCAGTCTCTTTTTGTTTATAGCGCAAAAAAAACAAAACGCAGAGGTGATCAAATACCACAAAAAGAAAGCTCTATTTGTGGGGAATTTTTTTTTTATTCGGGTATATCGTTGTACGACTGCTCAATTGTCAGTTAAATCAAAGCAGTGCAGTATCGCAAAAATGGCCTGGTCAGGAAGTGGGTAAAACCTTCCAGGGCTAAGGTGGTTAATCAGTACAGTTTTTGTCCGAAAATACAATACAAATACATTACATGACTTCTGAATTTTTTTTCTGTCATACGAGAATTTGCGTTCTTTAGTTCTATTCTATGTTCTATGCGTTCGCGTTCTATTTGTTTTAGATATGGAGACTAGCATGCAAAAAAAAATAAAACGGACGATCATTCGTGCGGTAATCTCATTATGTGTACTAGGCTTCAGACTGGCTTCTGCCAGGACAGTTGTACACATGGTCCAAATGTTGGTCCCTTCCTGTTGAACTGATTGATATTTGGAGAGTGTGTACCCAGCTTTAGGCAACCTGTTGGCATTTAGCCTCACACAGAGCAGGTACTTGCAGTTAGGGATGGATGTTTGACCCTGAATACAGTCAGCTTTGTCTTGGCTCAGACATTTGTCCCTAATTGCTCTCAGGAAAAAATCAAGCGAGCATGTACAGTGCCTTGAAAAAGTATTTTTCCGGGGGCGTGGCCTGACCGGGGTCTGAACAGGACGTTCTGTGACAGAGCTCCTGCCATCCTTGTGCGGAATCGCAAGCATCCACCCTTCAGCGAGTTCATCCTGCTCCCCACAAGGCACCCAACGCGAACCAGACCACCAGACTGCCGCCTGAAGGTAAAATTTCCAGTGTCTGGGGCCGTCTGGAGGAAAGTCCGCGGCTCCGGCCTAACTCCCGGAGCGGCGGCCATCTTGCTACACCCGGCCGCGGCTCCAGCCCTCAATCCTGGCTTCCCGGACCCCCTGTGGCTCAGCTTTTCCCCCACACGGCACCCGGAGCCCACCCTCCATCAGGGACTCCCATCTACGCACCTGCACGGGGGCCTGCAGACAAAAAAACGGCTCTGGCCCTGTGATCGGCGGCCATCTTGCTATACCCGGCCGTGGCTCCAGCGCTTAGTACTGGCATACCAGACCCCCCGTGGCTCGGCTTTTCACCCACACAGCAACCGGAGCCCACCCTCCATCAGGGGCTATCATCTACCCCCCCACAGTGGCCGACAGAAGGAAGAGCGGCTCCGGCCCTGTGAACGGCGGCCATCTTGCTTCACCCGGCGGCCATCTTGCTTCACCCAGCGGCCACCTTGCCCACCATTCTGCCCCCCTGAGACTGGTGAACCGCCCCTGGAAGCTGGAGCACTCTGGCCGGCCGGGTTGTGACCCCCAGGGATGGATAGCTTGACTTTACTCCCTGACTGATGATAAAATCACAATCCGGGAGGCGCGGCTTAGCAATGGCCGAGTAGAGACGGGCACCGACAGAGTCCCCGGCCTAACCCGATACACCATGGCCATTACCTGCCATTTAACTCATGTGGGCACGGCATGAGCACCCCAAATCAATACAGGACACGCTCGACCTCAAGAGGGACCAGATCCCAGAACTCGCAGACCAGTATTCATAATTTTTTCGAAGGTACACCGAGGCAAGCAACAGGCGCCATAGTAGCCGCTCCACGGGGGCCGCACACGGAACGGAACCCGGGCCTGCCCCAAAGCAATCCGCCAACACCACCGGAGGACCCGTACTACCTTGCAGAGACACCGGCAGCATTCCGTACAGAGATGTCGGACACATCGCAAGGCCGAATAGACGACGACCTCCGCGCCATGCTGCGGGCCCTCCCCACCAGAGCCGACATTGAGGCCTTACCGACAAGGGCCGACATAGAAACGCTGATCCTAAGGATAGAGGAGGCGCACAGCAGGGACATCCAGGAGGTGAAAGCAGAGCTGCTTACAGTGTCGGACCGTGTGACATCTGGAGAGTCACGGGTGTCGGCACTGGACACACGCATGCAGGCCCTGGAGCAGGCGCAGGTATCACACACGATGAACTCCCAAGACATGCAATTACACCTAGAGGAAATGGAAGACCGCAGCCGCCGCAACAACCTGCGGCTGCGGGGGATACCTGAAGCCACGGGCCCGGAAGACCTGGCGGAGACAGTGACCGCAATATTCCACAGACTGCTGGAGACCCCCCCCGCCGACGCTTGAAATCGACAGGGTGCACCGCACACTGGGTCCCAGATCCACCGACCCAGCCAGGCCACGCGATGTACTGTGCCGCCTCCACCGCTTTACAATTAAAGAAAACATACTACGAAAGGCTTGGGAGGCAGGCGATGTCGACTTTGATGGGGCCAATATCCAGATCTTACCGGACTTATCCAGGGCAACCCTGCAGCGCCGGGCCATGTTAAAGCCAGTATTGGAAAAGGCGAGAAGTAGAGGATACACCTACCGCTGGGGATACCCCCTGGCGGTAATCTTCCGAACGGAGCAGACCTCCTTCACCCTGAGAACGCCCGCGGACCTGCCGGGATTCTTCTCCTTCATAGGCACAGAACCAGTCCAGGTGCCCAATTGGCTAATGAGGCTACCGAAGGCACCAGGTCGCTCGGGTCCAGCAACGGGCAGATACAACCAACCACCGCGCTCGCAGAGGAACCGAGGCCGATCCCGCTCCAGCACCGCCGCCGCCGCAGTCGATGGTACACGTGAGTCCTGATTACTGCAGAGCTGCCTATACCTGTACCCATTGTTTGTAATGCATAGGCCACTGAACTTACCTTGATGCTGCCCCCCGTTTTCTGCCCCCTCCCCCCCCTCGCTTGCTGCGGAAGACCCGCCGAGGGTCCAGTTCTAATTCCAGGCCACCCCCACGCCTCAGAGTTTGAAGGGGGAGAATGGTCCGCCATGGTGCAGAGATACACACCTACCCCCCCTTTTTCCCCAACACTTTGCATACTACAAATTGAGACTCCCACTAAGAGAGAGGCCCTCCACACCGCAGACCCCCCACAGAACTGAACACAAGGGTTACTCCCCCCGGAGTCCTTGCCCTTTTTGCCTTTTTGTTGTCTGGAGGACTGGGGTCACAAAGGGAGAGAAGGACAATGCGTCCCCCGCGCCCCCCCCCCCGGGGACACATGCAGGAGAACATACTCTTGCAGCACTGTCCCGGGTGGACTACCGAACCCCAATTTACCTGACCACCAAACTGGAGCACCACCCCTACAGGCATCATCCTTTGCTCCACAAGCGGAGAACTACACATGTACTTACCTGCCTCCCCCGTCATGTCAACTGGGTCATAACCACCTACCCAGAAAGGAGCTAACAGATGACAGGTGTCAAGATACTTTCTAGGTAACAAGACCCACGCCCACAGATGTGGCCCGTGGGGGACCACGGGGAGGCAGAACATATACTGGGTGGTTGCTTGGGAGGAATGGGGGTTTGGACCCCATCAGGGGACAAGATGCATCCTTGGAGGGTGTTCGGGGGTGGGGGAGGTGCGGTGCCAGACGGAAAGGGGAGTCATAAATGGGGGGGGGGACAATGAAACCGCACCAAACTGCTCAGGACCATAAATTATTGTGGGGAATTTCTCTGGCGCGGGTTGGGGGGGGGGGGTTGGATTATGTGGGGGAATAATTAGTTGACAGATGTAACCTATGCATTTAAGTTAATGTTGTTTCGTTGATACCGTCTTTCTGATTAAAGTTTTTTCTTTTTGATAACTAGAAAATGAGTAAGTATTGAATTTCCATGTCCTTGTGTTGTTATTATATATTATAGCCTGAAACGTACAAACCACTATACGATACACCATTGAGCACGTATGCCCACACACTCTTATACAAGCAGAGGCCGGGTGGTCGGGGAGGGACCGGGAGACTCGCAGGGACCCCTGCTGACCTCACCCCCACATAGGACGACGCACGATACCCAGGACACCTGGAGAGCGTCTTTGCAAAAATTTTGCACGCACATTAGAGCACCAGCTAAATTGGTAGGCAACCGCTAGAGGCACTAGGCTTCTGGCGGGCGCATTTCATACCCTTTTTAGTACTGGTTGAATATACCTATCTTTCTCTGCTACATTCTTATCTCTATTCTATACCTCTCTCTAACTCTTTACTGTACTTCCCTACCCCCCTCCCTACACCCCCCCCCCCCCCCACGAACATGGATGACATTACTATTGTCACTTTAAATGCGAAGGGACTCAACATCCCAGAGAAAAAGGAGAATGTTACTTAATGATATGCGACGCCTAAAGGCAGACATTGTTCTCTTGCAAGAGACACACTTCCGAGAAAACACACTCCCGATCCTCAGGAATAGATACTTCCCGGCGGTGTATCACTCGACCTACAAGGAATCCAAATCGCGAGGAGTTTCAATATTAATTTCAGCCAAAATCCCATGGTCCCTGACAGACATACTGACAGATCCGATGGGAAGATTTCTATTCCTCAAGGGCCAAATTGGGGGCATCAAAATAACACTCGCAAACCTTTACGCCCCAAACACCCAACAAGATACGTTTCTAACAAGACACTTGATCAAACTACAAAACTTTACTGAAGGACAACTAATAGTGGGAGGAGACCTGAATATCCCCCTAATACCCGAGGAGGATACCTCAACAGGGAGTTCATCAACCCCGAGAAACACACGCAAGACCATCCATATAGCACTTCAGAGATCACAGTTAATAGACACGTGGCGCCTCTTTCACCCTGGCGAACGAGACTATACGTACTACTCGCGTCCCCACAACACATATTCGCGAATTGATTACCTGTTGATACCACACAACCAACTTCACGCCGTTAGAAACACCTCACTAGGATCAATCACTTGGTCCGATCACGCCCCAGCTATCCTGAGGTATGCCCTGACAGACTTCCAAAAAAATCAAAGGAAACCGTGGAGGCTTAATGAAAGCCTTCTGAAAGACCCAGACACACTGGCAGAGGTGACAAGGGAAATAACCAACTATTTTCAAACCAATAGCGACTCAGAAAGTGACGAAGGCCTAGTATGGGAAGCACACAAAGCGGTGATTCGCGGAATACTTATAAAACACGGCGCAAGACTAAAAAAACAAAGGACAGCCCAATTGACTTCTCTCCTCAGCAGACTTCACGCCCTAGAAATCAGACACAAGCAAACCCCGACTGACCAGATAGGGAACGAACTGGACGCATTACGCACGCAAGTCACTGACCTGTTAAATTTTAAAGCAAAGACGGCACTACAAATATCACGGAAAAGGATTTACGAGTCAGGCAACAAATGCGGCAGACTACTAGCACAGTCATTACGGGACCAGAGAACAGCGTCATACATACCCTCCATACGCTCGCCATCGGGACAGAAAAGAACCTTACCACAACATATAACACAGGAATTTAAATCCTACTATGAATCGCTCTACAACCTATCCAACACGCCACCATCGGTAGAACACATAACAGATTATATTACTACCTCCCGTATGCCCACCCTCTCCGCTAACACCCGAGATCTGTTAGAAGCCCCTATCACATCATCAGAGGTCCAACTTGCGCTGAAAAGCACTAAAATCGGAAAAGCCCCAGGGCCGGATGGACTCACGCCACACTACTACAAGACACTACTACCAGTATTAGGAGGACGCCTAGTTAATGTGCTTAACGGCCTTACTAAAGGAGGGAAACTACACGCCACCACATTACAAGCACAAATATCCGTCATCCCGAAAGAAGGCAAAGACCTGACCAACTGTGGAAGCTATAGGCCTATCTCCCTACTTAATTCGGACCTCAAACTATTCACCAAAATAATAGCGACCAGAATACAGACTCACCTGCCCCACCTAATACACTTAGACCAGGTGGGATTTGTCCCCACAAGAGAGGCAAGGGACAATACTACTAAGGTCTTGAATCTACTACATACGGTCACCCGCACCCAAACGCCCAGTGTTTTTATGAGCACGGACGCTGAGAAAGCGTTTGATCGGGTTAGTTGGGCCTTTATGTTTGCCACGTTGCGGCATGTGGGACTGGGAGACAACATGCTAAAATGGATAGCCGCAACCTATGAAAAACCATCTGCCAGAGTGAGGGCTAATGGAGTGCTCTCAGACCCTTTCCTGATTACAAACGGGACAAGGCAGGGGTGCCCGTTGTCCCCCCTTCTATTCGCCCTCACTCTGGAACCATTCCTATGCCACGTAAGACAAAACCCCAACATCTCAGGAGTGAAAGTACAACAAGCACAACATAAGGTATCGGCGTACGCCGACGACCTCATGTTTACACTTACCATCCCCTCAATCTCCCTCCCCAACCTCTTACAAGAATTTAAGATATATGGAGCCCTCTCCAACCTAAAAATTAATTTTACTAAATCCGAGGCGATGGGAGTAGGAATACATCCAGCACAACTTGCACATTTACAATCAGGTTTCCAGTTGAAATGGACGCAGACAGCCCTAAAATATTTAGGTACTTACATCCCTCGCACGCTCCCACGGTTATATGGGCTGAACTTCCCACCTCTTTTGAAAACAATCAAAATATTACTTAAAAAATGGCACACCGGTCTACATTCATGGATAGGTCGCTGCAACATCCTCAAAATGATGATACTCCCCAAATTCCTCTATCTTATGCAGGCGATACCTATTCACATTCCCACACTCTACTTCAAACAAATACAAACCATGTTTACAGACTTTGTATGGGCTAAGAAAAGGCCACGACTCTCTTATAAACTCTTGGTTCTACCTAAACAACACGGGGGACTCGCGTTGCCGAACATTCGTACATACTACCAGGCAGTACACCTAGGCAGGCTTATAGACTGGTGCAGGCACCAGGAGACTAAGCTCTGGACACAACTGGAGCAACATCAAAGCGAGACTCCGCTTGGTAGGGCTCCCTGGTGCTACCCGTCCCTGCCAGCGGAAATCAAGCGACACCCGCTAATAGGAACCACAACACAGGTCTGCGCACGTCTCTTCTCGACGACCCCCATATCATCCCCCAATTCACCCCTCTTCCCCATCTTGGGAAACCCCGAATTTGCACCAGGATTACAGGACGCGGAATTTAAAAGACTGAGAGACGAGGGCACTCACCAGGCCTCCCACTTTAGTACCAATGGTCGTTGGCCCACGTTAACAGAACTTTCAGATGCTACAGGCCCATTTCGGCTGGACTTTTTGAGAGCCAGCCAACTGAGCCACTTCTTACACTCACTGACAACCCACCCGACAACATCCCGTCCCCTCACAACATTAGAAGAACTCTGCAACACATCGGATACCATAACGCACACGCTCTCACAAACCTACAGCCTGCTAAACGTACCACAAACAGACTTTACCCCACCAGGGCTGACCAAATGGGAAACGGAACTGAATTGCAACTTCAGCACAACTAAGAAACAACGAATACCGTATTTTTCGCTCCATAAGACGCACCTGACCATAAGACGCACCCAGGTTTTAGAGGAGAAAAACAAGAAAAAAAATATTCTGAACCAAATGATGTACTAAAATATTTAATATTATATTACTACTATAGGTGGGTGGTGGACACACAGCAATACCAGCCCCCCTATCAAATCAGCTTAGCTACACTATACCTGGTTGGTGGTGGACACACAGCAACCTCCCCCCCCCCCCCCTTCCCAGATCAGCTCAGGGTGGCAGGGCAGACACAAACACCCCTTTAGCCTCTCATATAACAACAGCTCAGGTGATGAACAGTGGATACCATCCCACACCTCCCACCCCCTTATCACTCACCTCAGGCAGTGGAGGACACTGCCATTACAATCCACAACCCCCTCTGGCTGGCTCTCAGCATCAGATACACCAGGCAGCAGCTAGGATGGATGACTGAGGACATAGTTTGCAGCAACAGCAGCGGCAAGGGGAGAGAGGCAGGAAGTGAGACTGGACCAGACCACGGCGCCGGGGGTGTTCCAGCTGAATAAAAAAGCCATCCAGGGCTCTTGTCGCTTGCAGGATGGGGTCACATCTGGCGGATGTCAACTTACCTGGGTGCGGAGTGTACCATTATAGCAACACCACTGACAACCCCCATGTTTTGGCACCTGGGGCAGACCGTCTCCCCCCGCTCCCCCTTGGTATGCCCCAGCAAGGATCTGCCTCACATCCTGTCATCTCTCCTCCACAGAGAAGCCGAGTGTCTGTACTCTGACACGGCGGCGGCGATGGGGGGGGTGGAGCCTGCTCAGTATTCACTCCATAAGACGCAGGGACACTTTTCCCTATTTTTTGGGGGGGTAAAAGTGCGTCTTATGGTGCGAAAAATACGGTAATTAAATACACTCACAAATCCTCGATATGCGCCAAAATCCAGGAGACTAACTATAAGCTACTGTCAAGATGGTACAGAACTCCAGACCTGCTCCACAGATTCTTCCCGACAACGCCGGACCTTTGCTGGCGGTGTCGAGCAGAAAAGGGAACACTGCTGCACATATTCTGGTCCTGTCCTTTACTACATCACTTTTGGAAAGTGGTTCGAGAAGTTATACAAAAATTTACAGACAGCCCCATACCAGTAGACCCCGCTTTCTTCCTACTCCACGCATCAGACACTCCGGAAAAAACATACAAAAAATCGGTAATCAGACACTTGCTAGATGCAGCCAAGGCCGCCTGCATACCGATAATGTGGAAATCCACAAGCCCACCTACCATAGCATCATGGATAGCGAGAGTGGAGGAAATAAGATATATGGAGGACCTCGTCCTCACAGCCCAGCATAGACAAGAGACATTCTCCAACACCTGGCAGTTGTGGATTATCTTCATCTACTCGGCAGAGGGCCAGGCGCTGAAGGGAACCTCAACAGACACACAGAGTTGCACCCCGCCACCGCCAATCCCATCCGATACACAGGACTGAATTACTGATGTCCCATGTTCGTGGGCCCCAGTACCCCCATACCCCCCCCTATCCACCACCCAACCCATCTTCCCACAACAACTCCCCCTCCCCTCTTCTTTTTCTCTTTTTCATATCTTTCTCTATTCTAATATTCTACCTTTAACCAATCCCATCCTAAACTGGGGGGATTTGCTTTACACTCTATTTTCCACCTTTTCTCTAATATAAACAGGAAAAACCAAGGAACTGGGCCCATGTCCCCGGTACTACACAACACGACAACCTCAAGCACAAATACCCTAATGGAGCAAAGGGAACCAACAGGCAGAACTAGACACCTAGGAAGGAACAAGTCGCTGAAACAAAATTAAAGACATCAGAGGTCACAAATAAAACTAACAATAGCTCAGACATACTAAGTGACAATACACCAGGGAGCGTAATCTCCACCAATTTGTCCACACTCATATGTTTGAACCCTGCTTTTCTTTTCCTTCCTACATCAAGACTATGTGATGTAATGTATTC
This sequence comes from Rana muscosa, assembly GCA_029206835.1. Lineage (NCBI taxonomy): Eukaryota > Metazoa > Chordata > Amphibia > Anura > Ranidae > Rana > Rana muscosa. The sequence goes on along the minus strand of CM055120.1, from coordinate 107,416,655 downwards.
TGACTGTTTTTGAATAAGTTGTTTGTCTTGATACCCGTACTACTTTGTAATGTATCGACCCGACAGGGTCCCTTTCCTTGTTATAAATAAAAAAAGAAAAAAAAAAAAGAAAAAGTATTTTCCACATTTTGTCACGTACCAACCAAAAACGTAAATGTAATTTATTGGGATTTTATGTGATAGACTAACACAAACGGGGCACATAATTGTGAAATGGAAGGAAAATAAATTGTTTTCCAATTTTTTTACAAATAAATATGTGAAAAGTGTGGCGGCCATTTGTATTCAGCCCCCCTGAGTCAATACTTTGTAGAATCACATTTTGCTGCAATTACAGCTGCAAGTCTTTTTGGGGATGTCTCTACCAGCTTTGCACATCTAGAGTGACATTTTTGTCCATTCTTCTTTGCAAAATAGCTCAAGCTCTGTCAGATTGGATGGAGAGCGTCTGTGAACAGCAATTTTCAAATCTTGCCACAGATTCTCAATTGGATTTAGTTCTGCACTTTGCCATTCTAACACAGGAATATGTTTTGATCTAAACCAGGGGTCTCCAAACTTTTTAGCCCGAGGGCCACATTGTAGATTTTACATATATTCGCGGGCCGAAAAAATGTATTCATTATAAATAAATGAATAAAATGTAAATAATCTCATTATAGCCTTTCCGCATGTCTTTGTCCCCATCAGAGTCTCCTTGCACATTGTGTCCCCATCAGAGCCTTTCCACACATCTGTGTCCCCATCAGAGCTGTTCTGTGCCTCTGTGTCCCCCATCAGAGTCCCCCTCATATCTGTGTCCTCCATTAGAGTCTCCTCATCATCAGTGTCCCCAGCAGAGTGTCCCGATCAGTGTCCCCAGCATCAAGTTCCCCATCAGAGTCTCCAGCATCAAGTTCCCCATCAGAGTGTCCCCAGCATCAATGTCCCCAGCATCAAGTTCCCCATCAGAGTGTCTCCAGCATCAATGTTACCATCAGTGTTCCCAGCATCAATGTCCCCATCAGTGTCCCCAGCAGAGTGTCCCCAGCATCAATGTCCCCAGCATCAAGTTCCCCATCAGTGTCCCCCCAGCATCAAGTTCCCCATCAGTGTCCCCAGCATCAAGTTCCCCAGCAGAGTGTCTCCAGCATCAATGTCCCCATCAGTGTCCCCAGCATCAAGTTCCCCATCAGTGTCCCCCCAGCATCAAGTTCCCCATCAGTGTCCCCCCAGCATCAAGTTCCCCATCAGTGTCCCCCCAGCATCAAGTTCCCCATCAGTGTCCCCAGCATCAAGTTCCCCATCAGTGTCCCCAGCATCAAGTTCCCCATCAGTGTCCCCAGCATCAAGTTCAACAGCAGTGTCCCCAGCATCAATGTCCCCATCAGTGTCCCCAGCATCAAGTTCCCCATCAGTGTCCCCAGCATCAAGTTCCCCATCAGAGTGTCCCCAGAATCAAGTTCCCAATCAGAGTGTCCCCCCAGCATCAAGTTCCCCATCAGAGTGTCCCCCCAGCATCAAGTTCCCCATCAGAGTGTCCCCCCAGCATCAAGTTCCCCATCAGAGTGTCCCCCCAGCATCAAGTTCCCCATCAGAGTGTCCCCCCAGCATCAAGTTCCCCATCAGAGTGTCCCCCCAGCATTAAGTTCCCCATCAGAGTGTCCCCCCAGCATCAAGTTCCCCAGCAGTGTCCCCAGCATCAAGTTCCCCATCAGAGTGTCCCCAGCATCAATTTCCACAGCAGTGTCCCCAGCATCAAGTTCCCCAGCAGTGTCCCCAGCATCAAGTTCCCCATCAGAGTGTCCCCAGCATCAATTTCCACAGCAGTGTCCCCAAGCATCAAGTTCCCCAGCAGTGTCCCCAGCATCAAGTTCCCCATCAGAGTGTCCCCAGCATCAATTTCCACAGCAGTGTCCCCAGCATCAAGTTCCCCATCAGAGTGTCCCCAGCATCAAGTTCCCCATCAGAGTGTCCCCAGCATCAAGTTCCACAGTAGTGTCCCCAGCATCAAGTTCCCCAGCAGTGTCCCCAGCATCAAGTTCCCCATCAGAGTGTCCCCAGCATCAATTTCCAGAGCAGTGTCCCCAAGCATCAAGTTCCCCAGCAGTGTCCCCAGCATCAAGTTCCCCATCAGAGTGTCCCCAGCATCAATTTCCACAGCAGTGTCCCCAGCATCAAGTTCCCCATCAGAGTGTCCCCAGCATCAAGTTCCCCATCAGAGTGTCCCCAGCATCAAGTTCCACAGTAGTGTCCCCAGCATCAAGTTCCACAGTAGTGTCCCCAGCATCAAGTTCCCCAGCAGTGTCCCCAGCATCAAGTTCCCCATCAGAGTGTCCCCAGCATCAATTTCCACAGCAGTGTCCCCAGCATCAAGTTCCCCAGCATCAAGTTCCCCATCAGAGTGTCCTCAGCATCAATTTCCACAGCAGTGCCCCCAAGCATCAAGTTCCCCAGCAGTGTCCCCAGCATCAAGTTCCCCATCAGAGTGTCCCCAGCATCAATTTCCACAGCAGTGTCCCCAACATCAAGTTCCCCATCAGAGTGTCCCCAGCATCAAGTTCCCCATCAGAGTGTCCCCAGCATCAAGTTCCACAGTAGTGTCCCCAGCATCAAGTTCCCCAGCAGTGTCCCCAGCATCAAGTTCCCCATCAGAGTGTCCCCAGCATCAATTTCCACAGCAGTGTCCCCAAGCATCAAGTTCCCCAGCAGTGTCCCCAGCATCAAGTTCCCCATCAGAGTGTCCCCAGCATCAAGTTCCACAGTAGTGTCCCCAGCATCAAGTTCCACAGTAGTGTCCCCAGCATCAAGTTCCCCAGCAGTGTCCCCAGCATCAAGTTCCCCATCAGAGTGTCCCCAGCATCAATTTCCACAGCAGTGTCCCCAGCATCAAGTTCCCCAGCAGTGTCCCCAGCATCAAGTTCCCCATCAGAGTGTCCCCAGCATCAAGTTCCACAGTAGTGTCCCCAGCATCAAGTTCCACAGTAGTGTCCCCAGCATCAAGTTCCCCAGCAGTGTCCCCAGCATCAAGTTCCCCATCAGAGTGTCCCCAGCATCAATTTCCACAGCAGTGTCCCCAAGCATCAAGTTCCCCAGCAGTGTCCCCAGCATCAAGTTCCCCATCAGAGTGTCCCCAGCATCAAGTTCCACAGTAGTGTCCCCAGCATCAAGTTCCACAGTAGTGTCCCCAGCATCAAGTTCCCCAGCAGTGTCCCCAGCATCAAGTTCCCCATCAGAGTGTCCCCAGCATCAATTTCCACAGCAGTGTCCCCAGCATCAAGTTCCCCAGCATCAAGTTCCCCATCAGAGTGTCCTCAGCATCAATTTCCACAGCAGTGTCCCCAAGCATCAAGTTCCCCAGCAGTGTCCCCAGCATCAAGTTCCCCATCAGAGTGTCCCCAGCATCAATTTCCACAGCAGTGTCCCCAGCATCAAGTTCCCCATCAGAGTGTCCCCAGCATCAAGTTCCCCATCAGAGTGTCCCCAGCATCAAGTTCCACAGTAGTGTCCCCAGCATCAAGTTCCCCAGCAGTGTCCCCAGCATCAAGTTCCCCATCAGAGTGTCCCCAGCATCAATTTCCACAGCAGTGTCCCCAAGCATCAAGTTCCCCAGCAGTGTCCCCAGCATCAAGTTCCCCATCAGAGTGTCCCCAGCATCAATTTCCACAGCAGTGTCCCCAGCATCAAGTTCCCCATCAGAGTGTCCCCAGCATCAAGTTCCCCATCAGAGTGTCCCCAGCATCAAGTTCCACAGTAGTGTCCCCAGCATCAAGTTCCCCATCAGAGTGTCCCCAGCATCAATTTCCACAGCAGTGTCCCCAAGCATCAAGTTCCCCAGCAGTGTCCCCAGCATCAAGTTCCCCATCAGAGTGTCCCCAGCATCAATTTCCACAGCAGTGTCCCCAGCATCAAGTTCCCCATCAGAGTGTCCCCAGCATCAAGTTCCCCATCAGAGTGTCCCCAGCATCAAGTTCCACAGTAGTGTCCCCAGCATCAAGTTCCACAGTAGTGTCCCCAGCATCAAGTTCCCCAGCAGTGTCCCCAGCATCAAGTTCCCCATCAGAGTGTCCCCAGCATCAATTTCCACAGCAGTGTCCCCAGCATCAAGTTCCCCAGCATCAAGTTCCCCATCAGAGTGTCCTCAGCATCAATTTCCACAGCAGTGCCCCCAAGCATCAAGTTCCCCAGCAGTGTCCCCAGCATCAAGTTCCCCATCAGAGTGTCCCCAGCATCAATTTCCACAGCAGTGTCCCCAACATCAAGTTCCCCATCAGAGTGTCCCCAGCATCAAGTTCCCCATCAGAGTGTCCCCAGCATCAATTTCCACAGCAGTGTCCCCAGCATCAAGTTCCCCAGCATCAAGTTCCCCATCAGAGTGTCCCCAGCATCAATTTCCACAGCAGTGTCCCCAAGCATCAAGTTCCCCAGCAGTGTCCCCAAGCATCAAGTTCCCCATCAGTGTCCCCAGCATCAAGTTCCCCATCAGAGTGTCCCCAGCATCAATTTCCACAGCAGTGTCCCCAACATCAAGTTCCCCATCAGAGTGTCCCCAGCATCAAGTTCCCCATCAGAGTGTCCCCAGCATCAAGTTCCACAGTAGTGTCCCCAGCATCAAGTTCCACAGTAGTGTCCCCAGCATCAAGTTCCACAGTAGTGTCCCCAGCATCAAGTTCCACAGTAGTGTCCCCAGCATCAATTTCCAGAGCAGTGTCCCCAGCATCAAGTTCCCCAGCAGTGTCCCCAGCATCAAGTTCCCCATCAGAGTGTCCCCAGCATCAATTTCCACAGCAGTGTCCCCAGCATCAAGTTCCCCATCAGAGTGTCCCCAGCATCAAGTTCCCCATCAGAGTGTCCCCAGCATCAAGTTCCCCATCAGAGTGTCCCCAGCATCAAGTTCCACAGTAGTGTCCCCAGCATCAAGTTCCCCAGCAGTGTCCCCAGCATCAAGTTCCCCATCAGAGTGTCCCCAGCATCAATTTCCACAGCAGTGTCCCCAGCATCAAGTTCCCCAGCATCAAGTTCCCCATCAGAGTGTCCTCAGCATCAATTTCCACAGCAGTGCCCCCAAGCATCAAGTTCCCCAGCAGTGTCCCCAGCATCAAGTTCCCCATCAGAGTGTCCCCAGCATCAATTTCCACAGCAGTGTCCCCAACATCAAGTTCCCCATCAGAGTGTCCCCAGCATCAAGTTCCCCATCAGAGTGTCCCCAGCATCAATTTCCACAGCAGTGTCCCCAGCATCAAGTTCCCCAGCATCAAGTTCCCCATCAGAGTGTCCCCAGCATCAATTTCCACAGCAGTGTCCCCAAGCATCAAGTTCCCCAGCAGTGTCCCCAAGCATCAAGTTCCCCATCAGTGTCCCCAGCATCAAGTTCCCCATCAGAGTGTCCCCAGCATCAATTTCCACAGCAGTGTCCCCAACATCAAGTTCCCCATCAGAGTGTCCCCAGCATCAAGTTCCCCATCAGAGTGTCCCCAGCATCAAGTTCCACAGTAGTGTCCCCAGCATCAAGTTCCACAGTAGTGTCCCCAGCATCAAGTTCCACAGTAGTGTCCCCAGCATCAAGTTCCACAGTAGTGTCCCCAGCATCAATTTCCAGAGCAGTGTCCCCAGCATCAAGTTCCCCAGCAGTGTCCCCAGCATCAAGTTCCCCATCAGAGTGTCCCCAGCATCAATTTCCACAGCAGTGTCCCCAACATCAAGTTCCCCATCAGAGTGTCCCCAGCATCAAGTTCCCCATCAGAGTGTCCCCAGCATCAAGTTCCACAGTAGTGTCCCCAGCATCAAGTTCCACAGTAGTGTCCCCAGCATCAAGTTCCACAGTAGTGTCCCCAGCATCAAGTTCCACAGTAGTGTCCCCAGCATCAATTTCCAGAGCAGTGTCCCCAGCATCAAGTTCCCCAGCAGTGTCCCCAGCATCAAGTTCCCCATCAGAGTGTCCCCAGCATCAATTTCCACAGCAGTGTCCCCAGCATCAAGTTCCCCATCAGAGTGTCCCCAGCATCAAGTTCCCCATCAGAGTGTCCCCAGCATCAAGTTCCCCATCAGAGTGTCCCCAGCATCAAGTTCCACAGTAGTGTCCCCAGCATCAAGTTCCACAGTAGTGTCCCCAGCATCAAGTTCCACAGTAGTGTCCCCAGCATCAATTTCCACAGCAGTGCCCCCAAGCATCAAGTTCCACAGCAGTGTCCCCAGCATCAAGTTCCCCATCAGAGTGTCCCCAGCATCAATTTCCACAGCAGTGTCCCCAACATCAAGTTCCCCATCAGAGTGTCCCCAGCATCAAGTTCCCCATCAGAGTGTCCCCAGCATCAAGTTCCACAGTAGTGTCCCCAGCATCAAGTTCCACAGTAGTGTCCCCAGCATCAAGTTCCACAGTAGTGTCCCCAGCATCAAGTTCCACAGTAGTGTCCCCAGCATCAATTTCCAGAGCAGTGTCCCCAGCATCAAGTTCCCCAGCAGTGTCCCCAGCATCAAGTTCCCCATCAGAGTGTCCCCAGCATCAATTTCCACAGCAGTGTCCCCAGCATCAAGTTCCCCATCAGAGTGTCCCCAGCATCAAGTTCCCCATCAGAGTGTCCCCAGCATCAAGTTCCCCATCAGAGTGTCCCCAGCATCAAGTTCCACAGTAGTGTCCCCAGCATCAAGTTCCACAGTAGTGTCCCCAGCATCAAGTTCCACAGTAGTGTCCCCAGCATCAAGTCCCACAGCAGTGTCCCCCCAGCATCAAGTTCCCCAGCAGAGTGTCCCCAGCATCAAAGTCCCCAGCAGTGTCCCCATTTGCCTCTTACCTTATGCAGACTTCAGCTCTCCTGCACCTCCCGGCTCCCGCCCGCTGCTACACACGCGGAAGGATTTCTAATACAAACAGCGGGCAGGAAGCCGGGAGGTGCCGTGCTGATGACGTCACTGGTTGCTAGGACATCGGCGCTCCCAGCGGCCAATCCTCAGCACATCGTGGAAGGATGTGAGGTGTGGGGGCGGGGCAGATTTGTTTGTGGGACCTGCCAGACATACTGCCGATAACAGCAGCTGCTTTTAAAAAGCAGCAGATCGGCAATGCTATGTTGGCAGAGTCTGAGCTGCGGGCCGGAGAAAACACACTAGCGGGCCGGATGTGGCCCGCGGGCCGGGGTTTGGAGACCCCTGATCTAAACCATTCCACTGTAGCTCTGGCTGTATGTTTAGGGTCGTTGTCCTGCTGGAAGGTGAACCTCCGCCCCAGTCTCAAGTCTTTTGCAGACAAACAGGGTTTCTTCTAAGATTTCCCTGTATTTTGCTCCATCTTCCCATCAACTCTGAACAGCTTCCTGATCTCTGCTGAAGAAAAGCATCCCCAGAACATGATGCTGTCACCACCATGTTTTATGGTGGAGATGATGTGCAGTGTTAGTTTTCTGCCACACATACCGTTTTGCTTTTAGGCAAAAAAATATAATTTTGGTTTCATCTGACCAGAGCACCTTCTTCCACATATTTGCTGTGTCCCCCACATGGCTTCTCGCAAACTGCTAACAGGACTTTTTATGGCTTTCTTTCAACAATGGCTTTCTTCCACTAAGGCCAGATTTGTGGAGTGAAGGACTAATAGTTGTCCTGTGGAAAGATTCTCCCACCTGAGCTGTGGATCTCTGCAGCTCCTCCAGAGTTACCATGGACCTCTTGGCTGCTTCTCTGATTAATGCTCTCCTTGCCTGGCCTGTCAGTTTAGGTGGATGGCCATGGTCTTGGTAGGTTTGCAGTTGGGCCATACTCTTTCCATTTTCGGATGATGGATTGAACAGTGCTCCGTGAGATGTTCAAAGTTTTGGATATTTTTTTATGACCTAATCCTGCTTTAAACTTCTCCACAACTTTATCCCTGACCTGTCTGGTGTGTTCCTTGGCCTACTTGATGCTGTTTGCTCACTAAGATTCTCTGAGGGCTTCACAGAACAGCTGTATTTACACTGAGATTAAATTACACACAGGTAGACTCTATTTACTAATTAGGTGACTTCTGAAGGCAATTGGTTCCACTAGATTTTAGTTAGTGGTATCAGAGTAAAGGGGGCTGAATACAAATGCACGCCACACTTTTCAGATATTTATTTGTAAAAAAAAATTGAAAATCTTTTATCATTTTCCTTTAACTTCACAATTATGTGCCACATTGTGTTGGTCCATCACATAAAATCCCAAATAAAATACATTTACATTTTTGGTTGTAACATGACAAAATGTGGAACATTTTAAGGGGCATGAATACTTTTTCAAGGCACCATAAAACAGGCAGGCAACTAATATTTTTAGAAGCAGGCCAGCAATGGTAATTCCTGCATACTCCTAAATATACGCACACCGCCACTACCCTGACTTGCAAATATTCTACAAGTCAGAAAGCAGTAAACCCAGTCAGCTCTGTCACTTCAATTACCAAGTCATAAATTCAGGTGATAAACCAATTCAGATTTCACAGTAGCAGGAACTCCCAGAGATAATAACCGCCCCAGAGAACACTAGGAGGCCCCCCCTCCCCTCCCCCCAGTCTCCCTTTCTGTGCAGTGAGGCCCACACACACACAGTGGGAACACTGGAGGCCTCAGGCCTGTCGCATTATATAGTGGCGGCCTCCTGGAGCTTTTTTATGACCCCCCCTCCCCCAGCCAGCAGACACCGAGCACCTCTCCCCCCTCCCTGCACCCTGGAAGACAAAGCACCGCATACATGTCTGCCCCTTCCCCCACTCCCAGCCATCTTTCTGCCCCCAGGCTCAGTAACCAAGATTCCTGCCGTTAGATAGTATTGATAGTCATTTGCAGAGCTGTCATGTCTGCATACTGACCTACAGCATCAGACACGACAACCCCCGGCAGGTTATCAGCATTCCCATACACAATGCTCATTTCCAAGTCTACAGGCACATTAATTAGGGATAACCTCGCTCTAAACTGTTGAAAATAACTCATTTATTAGTGAGGTGAAAGGTGTCCGGCGCATAATGTAGCGGGAAAAGGGTAATTGCTGAATTGCATTGTAGATAAGGGATCAGCCTCAGAATACACATTTGGAGATGTATTATTTATCCTGGTGGATGGCCTCTTGTATGAGGTGGAGGTGGTAGACAGATGAACCTGCACTGAGGGATTTCTCTCATTGCAGGTTTACTTTGTGGTGGAGTCTCTCGCAATCTTCAGTAAGGCAATCAGGAAGTGAAGCCTTGCGGCTTCACAGCCTGGTTCCCTACTGCGCACGCGCAAGTCGCGCTGCGTGTCCTCATTGGGACCTGTGTGTCTCCCAGAAGACAGCAGGGGACAGGGGGGGGGGCGGAGGAGGGGCCGGACATGGTGTAAATCAACCGCGGAATCTGTGGCGATCTATCGCCGGAAGTGGGAGAAAATACCTGTATTATACAGGTATCTGCTCCTCCCTCCCAACTGAAAGGTGCCAAATGTGACACCGGAGGGGGGAAGAAACCGGAAAAGAGGAAGTTCCATTTTTGGGTGGAACTCCACTTTAAATAAAAACCCCAAAATTGTGTATAAAGAAATATACATGTAAGAAATACTAAAATACCACTCGAACCAAATGAGTGGATGTCAGCACATAAAAATCTACTAGGCAATCTACTAGGCACCCCTCAGTGCAGGGATCTACACCATGTAGCACATTGATATCCCAGTTATAGGATAATATAATATAATATTAGAATATATTTTTAGAGAAGCATGAAATAATAAATGAACAAAATTCAAAGAATATCAGTACATTAAAACGCCCCAAAAGCCATTCAGTGTGAAAATATACCAAGTAACTGTCCCAGTATATATACATATACAGTGTATCCGGTAAGTATTCACGGCGCTTCAATTTGTCCACATTTTGGTATTTTACAGTGTTATTCCAAAATGGATTAAATTAATAAATTTTCCTCACAATTCTACAAACAATACACCATAATGACAATGTGAAAGAAGTCTGTTTGAAATCTTTTGCAAATTTATAAAAAAAATATATAAAATCACATGTACATAAGTATTTACAGCCTTTGCCATGACACTCAAAATTTAGCTCAGGTGCATCCTGTTTCCACTGATCATCCTTGAGATGTTTCTATAACTTGATTGGAGTCCGCCTGTGGTAAGTTCAGTTGATTGGACATGATTTGGAAAGGCACACACCTGTCTATATAAGGTCCCACAGTTAACAGTGCATGTCAGAGCACAAGCCAAGCCATTAAGTCCAAGGAATTGTCTGTAGACCTCCGAGACAGAATTGTATCGAAGCACAGATCTGGGGTAGGGTACAGAAAAATGTCTGCAGCATTGAAGGTCCCAAAGAGCACAGTGGCCTCCATCATCTGTAAATTGAAGAAGTTTGGAACCACCAGGACTCTTCCTAGAGCGGGTCACCCAGCCAAACTGAGCGGGCCTTAGTCACAGAGGTGACCAAGATCCCGGTGGTCACTCTAACAGAGCTTGTGCCAGAGGCGTAACTAGAACCTTCAGGGCCCGGTGCAAGAAACCATGAAGGGCCCCTGACCCGTAGTATGATGGAGGGGTATTGTGACAGGAGAAGGGAAGTGTGACAAGGGGCAGTATGATGGGGGAAGTGTGAAAGAAGGGGACAGTATGACGGGGGTATTGTGACAGGTGGTGGGGGGAGGCAGTGTGACAGGAGAAGAGTATCTGGGAAGTGTGACCGGAGGGGGGAGTGTGATGAGAAGGGGCACTGTGAAAAGAGGGGGCAGTGTGACAGAAAAAGGGTACCTAGGTAGTATATGTCGGGGAGCAGTGTAAGAGGAGTGGGGCAGTGTGACGAGGAAACACTGTGAAATGAGGGGGGCTGTGTAACAAGAGAAGGAGGTATGACGGGGGGGGGGAGTGGGAGAGGAGAGGGGTAAATATGACAGAAGGGGGCAGTGTGACGAGGGGACAGAATGATGGAGGGGCAGTGTTACAGGAGGTGGGGGCAGTATGACAGGGGAATATTGTGACAAGGGGGCAGTGTGACAGGTGGAGTGCAGTGTGACAGGTGGGGGGGCAGTGTGACATGTGGGGGGAGCACAGTGTGACAGGTGAGGGGGCAGTGTGACAGGTGAGGGGGCAGTGTTATAGGTGAAGGGGGCAGTGTGATAGGTGAGGGGGGGCAGTGTTATAGGTGAGGGGGGCAGTGTTAGAGATGGGGGGGCAGTGGGAAAGGTAGGCATTGTTATAGTACAACACACAGCATGCTCAAGTGCCGGGCTTACCTTACAGGAGAAGCCTAGATGCAAGAAGCAGCAGCCCTTGTACATACTACTTCCCTGAGATGTCCGCAGGATGTCCCATCCGGCCAGCAGCTCACTTCCCGAGTGTCAGTGTATACAGTGAAGGGGGGTGGGAGGGGGCAATCTAAAGAGCTTCTGATCACCCCCACACGCCCCCCTCCACTGTATAGTTAGCTAACAAACGGAGGTGCAGGGCGAGATGCTGGGTCTTGGGGCCCCCCCACAGTGGCGGAACGCTAGGGTCAGGTCGCAAGTGCGACTGCTGTGACTCTGGTAGTTCCGCCACTGGCTCCAGCATTTCTCTGTGGAGAGAGGAGAACCTACCAGAAGAACAACCATCTCTGCAGCACTCCATCAATCAGGCCTGTATGGTGGAGTGTCCAGAAGGAAGACACTCCTCAGTAAAAGGCACATGACTGCCCACCTGGAGTTTGCTAAAGGGCACCTGAAGGACTCTCAGATCATGAGAAACAAAATGATCTGGTCTAATGAATCAAAGATTGAACTATTTGCCCTGAATGGCAAGGATCAAGTCTGGAAGAAACCAGGCACCTCTCATCACCTGGCCAATACCATCCTTACAGTGAAGCATGGTGGTGGCAGCATCATGCTGTGGGGATGTTTTTCAGCGACAGGAACTGGGAGACTAGTCAGGATCGAGGGAAAGATGAATGCAGCAAACTACAGAGACATCCTTGATGAAAACCTGCTCCAGAGCGCTCTGAACCTCAGACTGGGGCGAAGGTTCATCTTTCAACAGGACAACAACCCTAAGCACACAGCCAAGATAACAAAGGAGTGGCTACGGGACAACTCTGTGAATGTCCTTGAATATCTCTGGAGAGATCTAGAAATGGCTGTGCACCGACGCTCCCCATCCAACCTGATGGAGTTTGAGAGGTCCTGCAAAGAAGAATGGGAGAAACTGTCCAAAAATACGTGCCAAGCTTGTAGCATCATACTCAAAAAGACTTGAGGCTGTAATTGGTGCCAAAAGTGCTTCAACAAAGTATTGTGCAAAGGCTGTGAATACTCATGTACTTTTTCATTATTTTTTTTAATTGCAAATATTTCAAACAAACTTTTTTCACGTGGTCATTATGGGGTATTGTTTGTAGAATTTTAAAGAAAATAATGAATTTAATAGATATTGGAATAAGGCTGTAACATAACAAAATGTGGAAAAAGTGAAGCGCTGTGAATACTTTCCGGGTGCACTGTATATATTAAATATATAATATATATACACACACAGTATATATTTATATATATATATATTTATATTACACAGAACCTTTAACACACAGTCCATCTTCATATGTTTGTATTCACTACTGTGACTTGATCTGAACAGTGCAGCCCACCACCAAATTAAGGATGTACACTCACCAATTTATGTAGCCCAAATTTTTTAATTTGGACTCAAACAGCATGAAATTCCAATTGGATGGATGAGCTAGAGCCAGCCTCTCAGCAGATCCTCCTCCAAGCTTCAGAATCACAGATTGTGCACCTTCTGATTTTCCTTCACCTGTCTCATCACTTCAGCTCCTCACAGGCTCAGCATGGAGATTTCCCCCCAAAATACATAAATGCCACCATACTGGAAAAAGCCATATAAATGTTATTAAAAGATTGCACTCACATAAAAATGATAAACATAACGAAGCAGGAAGCAGCACTATAGCACAGTTTTTTCCCTATTCGTCTTTCAGGACAGCCACAATGAGAGACCTAGGCTCCTCCCTTTCCACAGGAAACACTGCGCCAGCATACATAAATTCTTACTTCCCCTGCCGGCCTTCAGTTGTTAGTGTTTCCTCCGGAGGGGAGACACTGTGCAGGAGCCAGACTAGATCAGTCAGGGGACTGAGGCATTTTCTTACCTGAAAGGAAGCAGGGGCTTCCAGGGTATTGTTGTGGGTTGGTCACCCACCTTCCGTGAGCCACCCCAGCCTGGTCGAGTGCGGCTGAAGGCTGAGGGGGACCCCTATCGCGTCCACAGGGCCGCAGCAAGGAGGCAATCCGCCCTCCGTGTATATGGATACATGCCGCATTTTTGGAACCCGCGGGCCGGACGACGTGGCAACGTCATTTCCGGCGGAGGGCAGATGCTTTCCCTTTAACCCGCGACTTCCGGTTCCGGGTCGCGGCGCTGATAGGGGCCCAGGCAGAAGCTGGAGAGAGTCCTTATCGCGCACAGGCAGCGTGGGACTCAGCGGAGGCAGCCACCTGCAGTCAGCATGTCGGAAGCAGAGGCTCAAGCGGCACACACTGACACCACCTCCAGCCTTCCTAAGGTAAGAGTACCCTGGGGTGGGTTCCTCTCTACCTAGGAATACCCCTCCATGCATGGTTCCTGTCCATGGGGGGGTAATCCCCCTGGGTGGTCAGGGGGGGGAGGCACTGGTTCCTTACATGTTAGAAGGTTCAGCGCACTCCGGGGGTTGTACCTGTTGTCAAACTTTTTACTAAAAAATTTTTGTATGGTTTTATTGTCTTCCTGTATTTTAGAAGGCTACAGAGAAATCGAGATCTACCCATACCTCTAAAAAGAAGTGTGCCTCCTGTAGGGACACGCTAGGGGAGGCATGGGGGAAGGTCCTTTGTAAAAGTTGTATTGACACCCTGGTGAAAGAGAGGGATTCAGAGCAGGAGTCTGGACTGGCAGCTTCCGTGAAGGAGCTCTCGTCCACCTTTTTGTCTTTCAAAAGTCTGTTTGAAAGATTTCAACTCCCCTCTGTTCCCACTTCCCAGGATACAACCCCCCCCCCACCGGCTCAGGGCTCTGTACCGGCTAATCCTGCCACAACTTCAAGGGCAGAGGAGGTTTCAGGCCCTTCCGGTGTACAACAGGCACATCCAGATAGTGTCACCTCTGAGTCTCAAGAGGACTCAGACGGAGAAGCCCAGGACGGGGAGTCCAGGAAAATCTCCAGGTATAAGTTGTCCCTGGATGAGGTAGAGGACCTCTTGGGGGCAATTTATACCACCCTCGGTATACAGACCGATAAAAAGCCCTTGACCCTTCATGATAAAATGTATAAGGGTCTGGGTGAACAAAAGAAAAAAGTCTTCCCTGTACATGATGTACTGATTGACACTGTCAAAAGGGAATGGCAGGACCCCGAGAGGAAGCCCTTCTTTTCTACATCCTTTCTCGGGTGACCCAACGTCCATTTGGAATAAGAACCCCAAATTAGACGCCGCCTTCTCCCAGGTCTCTAGGAACACGAACCTAGCATTCGAGGACATGGGAGCCTTGGCGGACGTCATGGACAAAAGGATAGACTCCCTACTAAAGAAAACATGGGACTCTACTATGGGAAATCTAAAGCCTGAGATGGCCGTGACAGTTGTGGCCCGCAACTTGGAACATTGGCTCCTTAAAATACAGGAGCACATTGAGGCTGGGACGGCTAAAGAAACATGTCTAGCCTCCTTTCCGACTATCCTGCAAGGAATTGCTTATATAGCGGACGCCTCTGCGGAATCAGTCCGCATGTCAGCCAGGTCGGCAGCTCTGGCCAATTCTGCCAGAAGAGCCCTCTGGCTGAAGACTTGGCCAGGTGACAGTGCCTCCAAGGCTAAGCTGTGTGGGATACCCCTAACGGGAGACCTACTTTTCGGCCCCGGTCTCGATTCTGTTCTGGACCGGACGGCAGATAAAAAGAAGTCCTTTCCCCCTAAGCGGAAGGCCCCAGTATTATCAAAAAAGGGGTTTCGTCCGCAGGGTCAGAAGGGGGCTCCCAGGTCTGAAAGACAGAAAAAGACTTGGACCTCTAAAGGCAGAGGCAGAGGTGGAGCAATTTTTCGCCCTCCTCAACAGCCCGGGAAAAACCCCTGACTCTCTAGTCAGGGTGGGAGGAAGACTGGGGATCTTCCTCCCACTATGGGAGACAATTTCCCCCAACCAATTTATTCTGGGGATCATAAGAATGGGGTACCATTTAGAGTTTGCAAGACCCCCCCCCCAGAGATATCTTGTCACATCTCTTCCCAAGTGCAGGGAGAAGTCCCAAGCCTTGTTGGGAGCTCTGGAAGATCTGGAAAGTCAGAACGTAATACGCAGAGTTCCAGAAGCAGAGGAGGGAAGGGGATTCTATTCTCACATTTTTGTGGTAAAGAAAGCTTCAGGAGGATTCAGACTAATTCTGAATCTAAAGCCCCTGAACAGATCGATTGTATACAGACGATTTCGGATGGAGTCGATTTTTTTCTGTCAGGGCCCTCCTCCCCCCCGATTGCTTCATGGTGTCCCTGGACCTCAGGGACGCATACCTGCACATCCCAATCGCAGAAAACTCTCAACGTTTTTTACGTCTAGCAGTCAACCTAGACGGAACAGTAGTACACCTACAGTTCCAAGCTCTGCCATTCGGGCTATCCTCATCGCCCCGCATTTTCACCAAGGTTCTGGCGGAACCATTGGCGTTTCTGCGACTTCAGGGAGTATCCATCATAGCCTACCTGGACGATCTGCTTCTATTCGCAGCATCCCCAGAACAGCTATCCAGAGATCTGGAAAGGACAAAGAATGTTCTTACGGACCTAGGGTGGCTTCTAAATTTAGAGAAGTCCAGCCTAGTCCCATCACAGAGGATAACGTACCTAGGGTACACTTTGGATTCAACTCTTTTGAGAGTATTCCTCCCGATGGAGAAGATCCTAAAGTTAGACAGGGCAGTGACGTCCCTTCAGAGCAACCTCCAAGTGACAATAAGATATCTGATGTCGACATTGGGTCTGTTGACATCTACCCTCCCAGCAGTCCAATGGGCAGGACTGCACTTTCGCCCACTACAGACCTTCGTTTTGAAGATCTGGGACCACAGTCTAGAAGCTCTAGACAACCTGGTTCAGGTACCTGCTCAGGTAAAGAGATCCCTCTGGTGGTGGAGGAGGGTTTCAAACCTGTCGCAGGGGCGTCTGTGGTTTATCCCGGTATCTCGGGTGGTAACCACGGACGCAAGTGGCAGAGGCTGGGGGGCACACCTGGGATCCCTTCCAGCACAAGGCACCTGGGAGTTAGAGGAACTAAACAGGTCGTCCAACTGGAAGGAGCTGAGAGCAGTGGGTCTAGCTCTCAAGTTTTTCCAAGAACAACTCCGGGGTCACCACACTCAGGTGAGGTCAGACAACTCTTCGGCCGTAGCCTATTTGAACAAGCAGGGCGGCACAAAGAGCGGAGTCTTGTCGGCCCTAGCAGCAGACATTCTGGGCTGGGCCGAAATCAACACACTCTCACTCTCAGCAATCTTCCTGAGAGGCGAGAGGAACGTCATAGCAGATTTCCTCAGTCGGACACAACTGAGAGAGAGCAAATGGGTCCTCAATCAGGAGGTTTTCCTGCTCTTAACCAGGAGGTGGGGCCCACCAGAGGTGGACCTCTTCGCATCAAGGAAAAACGCGAAAACCCCCTGTTTCTTCTCTCTAAACAGAGGAGAGGGAGAGTTGGGAGTGGACGCACTAACCCAAAGTTGGGAATTCAGAATGTGTTATGCATTCCCACCACTGGTTCTGTTGCCCGCTGTTCTAAGGAAGTTTCAGGTAGAAAACACTTCCCTGATTCTAGTGGCACCACATTGGCCCAAGAGAGCATGGTTCTCAGTTCTCAAACAGTTGGCTGTAGAACCCCCCTTCTTCCTCCCACCTCGAGAGGATCTCCTCTCACAGGGTCCAGTCCTTTGCCCCCAGGTACACAGATGGAGGCTAGCGGCTTGGCTACTGAGGAGGGCATGTTAAAAGCCAAGGGCTTTTCAGAAAAGCTAGTTACCACCCTCCTTAATAGTAGGAAAAAGGAGACTCGCCAGATCTATAGAAGAGTCTGGCTCCGCTTTAACAAGTGGTGTGCGGACTGTTCCTGTTCGGTCCATAATTCCACGTCCATCCTGGAATTCCTTCAATGTGGGGCAGATAAGGGACTTTCCATAGCTACCCTTAAAAGTCAGATCTCAGTGCTTACTTAGAGAAACCTCTGGCCTCCGATCCCTGGGTTGTCAGGTTTTTCAGAGCCCTATCAAGATTTAGACCAACTCAGAATCCACCATTTCCCAGTTGGGACCTGTCTTTGGTCTTGCAGACCCTTACGGGTGCTCCCTTCGAACCCTTAGAGAAGTGTCTTCTAAGGGATCTAACTTTAAAGACAGTTTTTTTGATTGCAGTGACCACTGCTAGGAGGGTCAGTGAGTTAGAAGCTCTATCCATTAGACCCCCTTTTTGTATTATTTTTCCGGATCGGGTCGTTTTGAAGACCGATCCGGCATTTTTGCCCAAGGTTACTTCAAAATTCCACAGGAATCAGGAAGTAATCTTGCCTTCTTTTTGTCCAAACCCCTCAGGTGAAGGGGAGTGGAAATTTCACACCTTGGATGTCAGGAGATGCATCCTGCATTATCTGGAACAGACAAGAGTCTTTAGGAAGTCAGACTCTGTTTATTTTATTTTCTGGGGTCAGAAAGGGCTACAAGGCATCTCGACGCACTATTGCCAGATGGCTCAGAACAGCCATAGGACAGGCATATTCCTTAGCGGGTAAAGAGGTCCCTACAGGAATAAAGGCACTCTCTACCAGAGCTCTGACAGCCTCTCAGGCAGAAAAGGCTGGAGCAACGCCAGAACAAATATGCAAGGCAGCAACTTGGTCCAGCTACGCTACCTTTGTTAGGCATTACAGAGTGGACCTGGTGTCGGCAGGTGAGCAAGCCTTTGGGCGAAAGGTTTTGCAAGCCGTAGTCCCACCCTAGTTGGTAAGTGCTCGTCTATCCTCTCATTGTGGCTGTCCTGAAAGACGAATAGGGAAAATTAGAGTTACGCTTACCGGTAACGTCTTTTCCAGTAGTCTTTCAGGACAGCCCTAGTACCCACCCTAAAATTGGGGGGTCTTACTAAAGACCGGAACGCAGCATGATAGAGATAATAATAGTATGCTATTAATGTGTTCTTGTGTCTCCCCAGCTGTCCGGAGGTGATCTCAGAAAAACTGAAGGCCGGCAGGGGAAGTAAGAATTTATGTATGCTGGCGCAGTGTTTCCTGTGGAAAGGGAGGAGCCTAGGTCTCTCATTGTGACTGTCCTGAAAGACTACTGGAAAAGACGTTACCAGTAAGCGTAACTCTAATTTTTTTTTAAGAAGTACAGAAAAGCTGACAGTCACCAGCTCTCCGCTCAGGGAGTTCTGAGAACTGAGCGATCAGCGGTCTTTGATCGCTCGGTTCTCAGTCTTAGAGCCAGCGGGGAACCAATGCTGCATCCACCTAGTTAAGTATAATTCCTAAGATTATGATTTTAAGTTATTTAGTGCTGTAAGAATAAGAGATAGATAAGAGATATATGAAATGGATTGATTGCAATGGCCCTCAGGTGGCAATCGACACCTATTGGTAAAAAATGTGCCACATCCTAATAAAGCTGAACAAGGGATTGTGGAAAAAATGGACTTTATAGGCACACGAGAATTTTTAGAAAAATAATAAAATTTTAATATAACATGTACACAATATATATACATATACAAAAACATATATATAGTACAACACAATAAATGTGGACACTTCCAAGGTAATACCCCACAATACTGCGATGATTCCTTGGATTGAGGTTCACAATGTCGATACAGTTCCCCACACACGGCTCATGTGTAAGGTAAAGTCTACAGGATTGGAAATATCAGTTTTTAAATGGATAGAAAACTGGCTAAAAGACAGAATTCAGAGAATAGTGGTTAATGATTCTTACTCTGAATGGTCCAAGGTTATCAGTGGTGTACCCCAAGGTTCAGTGCTGGGACCCTTACTTTTTAATATGTTTATAAATGATATTGGGTCTGAGATCAAAAGTAACATTTCTGTCTTTGCAGATGACACCAAGCTATGCAGTGGAATAACGTCCTTACAGGATGTCGCCAATTTACAAGCCGACCTCAATGCTCTGTCTAATTGGGCGACTATGTGGCAGATGAGGTTTAATGTTGATAAATGTAAAGTTATGCACTTGGGGGCTAATAATATGAATGCATCATACATACTAGGGGGAGTACAACTGGGGGGATCCGTAGTGGAGAAGGATCTGGGGGTTTTGGTAGATCATAAGCTCAATAATGGCATGCAATGCCAAGCTGCGGTTTCCAAAGCGAGCAAAGTCCTTTCTTGTATTAAGAGAGGTATGGTCTCCAGAGAGAGAGATATCATTTTGCCCCTGTTCAAATCATTAGTAAAGACCTCATCTGGAATATGCAGTTCAGTTTTGGGCCCCAGTTCTCAAAAAGGATATTGGGGAACTGGAGAAAGTGCAGAGAAGGGCAACCAAACTGATAAGAGGCATGGAGGAGCTCAGCTATGAGGAGAGATTAGAGGAACTGAATTTATTCTCTCTTGAGAAGAGGAGATTAAGGGGGGATATGGATCAACATGTACAAATATATAAGGGGTCCATATAGTGAACTTGGTGTTCAGTTATTCACTTTACGGTCAACACAAAGGACAAGGGGGCACTCTTTGCGTCTAGAGGAAAAGAGATTTCACCTCCAAATACGGAAAGGTTTTTTCACAGTAAGAGCTGTGAAAATGTGGAATAGACTCCCTGCAGAGGTGGTTCTGGCCAGCTCAGTAGATTGCTTTAAGAAGGGCCTGGATTCTTTCTTAAATGTACATAATATAACTGGGTACTGACATTTATAGGTAAAGTTGATCCGGGGAATATCCGATTGCCTCTCGGGGGATCAGGAAGGAATTTTTTCCCCTGCTGTAGCAAATTGGATCATGCTCTTCTGGGGTTTTTTGCCTTCCTCTGGATCAACTGTGGGTATAGAATTGGGTATATGGGATTGTACGATATATATTTTTTTTATGGTTGAACTGGATGGACTTGTGTCTTTTTTCAACCTGACTAACTATGTAACTATGTAACTATGTAATGTGTTGATACATTTTTAAAACTTGGAGCTCGACATGTTTCGAGATCTGATCGCTTCCTCAGGAGCTTCTAAATGTACACAAAAGAAGATTCAATGATTTTGATACAGAAAAACATTTATCTTAGTATTACATATAATATTGATATTCATAAAATGAATCTACGAAACACTCACCACTAAACGTATTGTTGGAGGTGTAATTGGATTATTGCGACCCTCTATGTTCTGCGAAAATAGATTTGGGGGTGGCCCCAGATGAACTGGCCAACTCCAGGGTTTTGTCTACACCCGCTAAGTACCTGTTCCTCCATCTTTAGGACGGTGGTCTGGCTATTTACCCCCAAGTGCCCTGTCCTCAGGTATTTATTACGCATGTGTATTAGGGTATATTTAGGATATGCTGGGGCGGTTTTTCAGCATTGGTTACATATATTCCTCATTACATTTGAGGTGTTTGTATCAATTAGTGTTAGGAGCTTTCATTTGCCTATTGTCTGGTTTTATCGTTTCCACCTATTTACTTGTATTTATCTAGTCAACTTTTTTTGACAAACAAGTTCGTTTTATAGTTCAAATTATTGGCTCTATGTATCATGGGCTAGTATAATATCAATATCATCATTTAAAAAAAAAATCCTTATAGTTGCCATCCCAGTTCCTCCTTCAAGTTCTAAACATCTCGTCCAGGTCCGGTTCGGTATCTTTTGCTCTTCAGGTATCCCTTTGAAAAGTAGGTCGCCTCACATTGTATTTTTTCCACCTTGTTTATTTGTATGGAATGGTTTTACCTCTAGGTATAGATACTTCTATACCTATGTATACCCTAAGGAACAGTCTTTCAGTGCTCTCCAATATATATAATTATTATTCTACAGTTATCGGGAGCACCTCCATGCTTGCCCACATGTCGGGATGTAGTTGATCGTGTTGTTGCAGTGTTCCAATCTTAAGAGTTGGCCAGTTCATCTGGGGCCACCCCCAAATCTATGTGTAGTTTTCGCAGAACATAGAGGGTCGCAATAATCCAATTACACTCACCTCCAACAATACGTTTAGTGGTGAGTGTTTCGTAGATTCATTTTATGAATATCAATATTATATGTAATACTAAGATAAATGTTTTTCTGTATCAAAATCATTGAATCTTCTTTTGTGTACATTTAGAAGCTCCTGAGGAAGCTATCAGATTGCGAAACATGTCGAGCTCCAAGTTTTAAAAATTTATCAAC
This sequence comes from Rana muscosa, assembly GCA_029206835.1. NCBI lineage: Eukaryota > Metazoa > Chordata > Amphibia > Anura > Ranidae > Rana > Rana muscosa. Next base: position 107,395,286 of record CM055120.1, on the reverse strand, counting down.
ACATTGTGAACCTCAATCCAAGGAATCATCGCAGTATTGTGGGGTATTACCTTGGAAGTGTTCACATTTATTGTGTTGTACTATATATATGTTTTTGTATATGTATATATATTGTGTACATGTTATATTAAAATTTTATTATTTTTCTAAAAATTCTCGTGCCTATAAAGTAAATTTTTTCCACAATCCCTTGTATAGGGATAACATTTGAGGGGATGTTATTACCGCTATATATATATATATATATATATATATATATATATATATATATATATATATATATATTTGATTTTGGTCTTTTCTCACTATTTGGCGTGGATTAGGGGTTTGTATGATCTGATAGAATATATGCATATATATGTAGCGGGGTCCCCAAATTTAACCCCGCTATACCTAAATTTAGGGGTGACCAGAGCAATAGTTGGCTCGGGCCTCTTAATTATTTGGACTCTGCCTTACTGCTGTGTCACCTGGCCTGCAGTTCCCATTTGGGCGTATAGGTGGTGCTGTCACCTATGCCCGGGGTTGAACCACAGGTGATGGAGTAGGTATTGGATGTCATCTCTCGGCTGCAGTTGGTGGGCGGTCCTGGCCTGCTGTGCATGCTGGGAGAGGATATATAAGTGGCAGACGCCATTACACGGGGAGCAATTTCCCGGGGCCCATGCCCGGAGGGAGCTACCCCTCAGAGGGGGGTGCGCCCCATCTTGATCGAGGAGTCTCGGGCACCTTTAGCCCGAGGCTACAGAGTTCCAGGTAGGCCCAGTACCTTTGACTGGGTCTACAACCGAAGAGGAGTTCCAGGGCACACACGTGAGGGTAACCGCTCTGATACAGAGGAAACCAGGGGAGGATCGATCCCATAACAAGAGGGCGAGTAATAAAGTATTGCTGACTCGGGAAAGGCCTGGTGACCTGTCGGAGGGAAGGATTCCTCACTTCGCAGACTGCCTCTGCGGAGTGTTGAAGGAGGGGACTGAGTCATTGTTCCAGCATCACGCCGGCTGCTAGTGCTATTGAGTGACTATGCGGGTGAGCTGTACCCACTCGGGACCAAGTGGCGACAAAGCCAAGAGTGTGCCTGAATCCACTTCTATCTGCTAACCTTTTTCTCACTTCAACTCTCTGATTCCTGAAAGCAAGATGAAATAAACTCACGTTGGAGTTGATATGTTGTGTGGACATTGACCTCATTTGGGAAAGATAAAGACTCGCCTCTATAAACATAGAGGGGAGAACCAGAAGAAGGAAGCAACTAGGTGCAGGACCCAAGTATGTAACACCGCCTGACCTTTATAATCTAGTGGACACAGGCATGTGGCATGGTGTGTCTTATTCCCCTGCTTGAGAAGGTAAGAGGGGGAAAAGGATATCAGTGTGCTACACGTGGGGGCTCGAGTCCGGGATTCTGCAGTGGTTTCTGGGAGCTGGACTTTACTTTCCTGCATGGCTCTTTGGAGGTCGGCCATTTTTTAAAATTGGACTGTGCCACAAGTGAAAGTACAGGGCTGGCTGTAATTTCCAGCTGCTTAGTTCGTGGGTGTGTCTCAAAGTCTGTAAAAGCCTGTGAGTTGCGTGCAGCAAGGAAGAAAAAGGGGAGGAGCCCCAGCCAAAGTGTGTGTTCCACGTGGTGCGGTTGGCGCCAAAGGGACAGTGCTAACTGAACCATTGACGAGGCAACATGTTTTCTGCTCCATGGATGTCTACTTCACCGGGATCTCGTGTTCCTTTGCCCGGTTCAACCATGAACGTTGCCTCTGTTGTGGCTTCCCTGACGGATACAGGGATCCGGCTGAAGCCCCGAGGTCGCTTTGCCCTCTACACGTGCAGAGATGCAGAAGCCTTGGGCATTTTTTTTGCGAGATGCCAGGGACTGGTCGTACAGCTTCGCCCTTTCGGGAGATGTACCCGCTGTGGGGAGTTCCTCTTTGAGGGAGAACAGCCAACGGAGGTGCCGAAAGTCTACCGCCGTGACTGTATCTTAGGTACTGTTGCTCCTGCAGAGGAAATGTGTGCTCCCACAGCCATGCCCACGCGCACTACCACGGAGATAATGGGACTAAAGACTGAATCTCCAGCCATTAAGGAGCTTGGGGCCGCGAACACAGCGGATGCTGCCTCGGTTGCAACGAAGTCCTCCCTTCCGCCTGCTAAGAGGAAGGTGAGATATGTGAAGGCTTCCTGCGGCCGTGGTCAAGGCCTAACCCAGCGCCTACCTGAACCGGATTGTCCCGCCGGAGGGATCTCCAAGCGATCCACGGAGGGGGAAGGTAAGGAGGCTGGGAGAACTGTGTCAAGTTTGCCGGGGGAAAGGGAAGAAGCTCAGCGTCCATTCCATTATGGATACTTGGGTACCTGACCCGCGGGAACTTTTAAAAGTAAAAGAGTCAGTGTTGACCAGGAACTATATGTCAGCAGAAGAGTACGATACCTCAGATATAGACTCTTCCTCTGAAGTTGGCGATGATGTTGAAATAGATGAACTGTTTGCAAGGAAGGGATGGGACAAAATTTTGCTAACCTCTCCCCGTAGTGTAAAGGGATCGCCCATGGACTCTGGGGAAACTATACCCCAGGTGGAAACCCCCTGTTCTTGCTGGAGAAGTTGTTCCTGTGTCCACCTTGCATGCTCCGGTGTCTTCCGTGCCTGCTGTTCCGGAGGCCCGTTCCTCATTAAGGCCGCCTATGCCACAGTTGGAGCCTGTGCGCCCCCGCAGATCTCCGAATGCTATTGTCTTGCCAGAAACTGGAGATCGGGCGACCATGCCACCTTTGGCCCAACTACAACGGCTATTAAATCAAAAGGTTGCTACGGACTATGGATGGGAGTATCCGTACGTTCCAAGGAACTTGCTCTTTGAAATTGAGGCCTTTCGTGAACGATGGTACAGTGACTTTGTCTGGGATCATTTGGAGGTAAAGAAAGACCATAGGTATTTTAATGTTCGGCTTTAATGACTGAGCGATACAAAGGCTGCCGAAAAGATTGGACTCTGGGTCGGCACATACATGCGGATCGGGTCGTGATCTGCAGTAAAAACAGAGACGATGTGATTTATTCCATGGAGACCTTGGATAAGGACTGGAAACCTCTTGATCTCCCTGATCCCAGTTTTTATCTCTGAAGTGGGACTTGTGTTTTTTTATTTTACCACTTCAGGGACAATGCCTTGAAATGCTGTTTGACTCTATGCCCAGGAAATTTACTCTCTGGAGGTTTGAAGGACAAGTTTTTTTCTCCTTCCCTCTTTTGAAAAAAAAAAGAAAAGAGAGCTGAACTTTGGGGTAGAGTTAGTCAAGGCAAAGCTGGAAGCCGCCGTGATCAACCAAAGAGAACTTTGTGTTGTGGTGCGTCTGTACGCACTTTGGCTAGGTAATGATGTGTGCTGCCACTAGGTGGTAGTGGTTTGCCGGACTTTTCCTTTTATGCACTTATTTTAGGGAAATTGTTATTTCATACACTAGGCTTAGTGTGTGCAGCTTCAGTAGAAGGGAGCTATCTTTCCTTGGAGAGATAGTTCACTTCTGAGTAATAGTGTTAGAATGTTTATAGCGTGTAGAATATTTAGCATGTATAATATTTTTTTGCGCTTGCTCAGGACTGAGTGTGTGAATTTATTCAAGACACTGGGGGCAGTCTCTCATTAGAGGGGTGTGTATGTAGCGGGGTCCCCAAATTTAACCCCGCTATACCTAAATTTGGGGGCGACCAGAGCTATAGTTGGCTCGGGTCTCTTAATTATTTGGACTCTGCCTTACTGCTGTCACCTGGCCTGCAGTTCCCCTTTGGGCGTATAGGTGGTGCTGTCACCTATACCCGGGGTTGAACCACAGGTGATGGAGTAGGTATTGGATATGCTCTCTTGGCTGCCGTTGGTGGGCGGTTCTGGCCTGCTGTGCATGCCAGGAGAGGATATATAAGGGGCAGACGCCATTATACGGGGAGCAATTTCCTGGGGCCCATGCCCGGAGGGAGCTACCCCTCAGAGGGGGGTGCACCCCATCTTGATCGAGGAGTCTCGGGCACCTTTAGCCCGAGGCTACAGAGTTCCAGGTAGGCCCAGTACCTTCGACTGGGTCTACAACCGAAGAGGAGTCCCAGGGAACCCGCGTGAGGGTAACCGCTCTGACACAGAGGAAACCAGGGGAGGATCGATCCCATAACAAGAGGGCGAGTAATAAAGTATTGCTGACTCAGGAAAGGCCTGGTGACCTGTCGGAGGGAAGGATTCCTCACTTCGCCGACTGCCTCTGCGGAGTGTTGAAGGTTCAGGAAGGATCTCCTTGACTTGGTCCTTAGAGGGGACTGAGTCATTGTTCCAGCATCACGCCGGCTGCTAGTGCTATTGAGTGACTATCCGGGTGAGCTGTACCCACTCGGGACCGAGTGGCGACGAAGCCAAGAGTGTGCCTGAATACACTTCTATCTGCTAACCTTTTTCTCACTTCAACTCTCTGGTTCCTGAAAGCAAGATTAAATAAACTTGCGTTGGAGTTGATATGTTGTGTGGACATTGACCTAATTTGGGAAAGATAAAGACTTGCCTCTAAAAACATAGAGGGGAGAACCAGAATAAGGAAGCAACTAGCTGCAGGACCCAAGTATGTAACACTGCCTGACCTTTATAATCTAGAGGACACGGGCATGTGGCATGGTGTGTCTTATACCCCTGCTTGAGAAGGTAAGAGGCAAAGTGCACTTGAAAGTGCACTTAGAAGTGCAGTCGCTGTAGATCTGAGGGGGACATGCAAGGAAAATAAAAAACAGCATTTTAGCTTGCACGTGATTGGATAATAAAATCAGCAGAGCTTCACCTCATTTCAGATCTACCCCTCAGATTTACAGCGACTGCACTTCCAAGTGCACTTAGAGGGGAATTTCAAGTGCACTTTGCACTTGTAGTTTGCACGTGTAGGGCAAAGTGGATTTGCCTTTCGTAAATAACCCCCATTGCCTCCTCACCGCTGGTCACAAGTGATACCTGAGCACAGGTATCACTTTTCTGAGGTGCAGCAATCTTGCTGCAGATCCAATCATGGCTTTACAGCTTTTCTAAAAAGATTAATGGCGCCATATTGCAGGAAGCGGTGTTGGCCCTGAGGCTCGGTTCACACTAGAGCACAAAGCGGCTCACAGCAGGGAGTCCGGTGCATCTCCATTCACTGTTTCAGGTCCGATTTCAGCCTGAATTTTTGGCTGAATTCGGACCTGAAATGAACCAAAAGACACACAGGATTCCTTTGCAATTCGCTCCTGAGCCACTCCCAATATGTGTGAACCGGCTTTATAGAGCCCGCATCCAATTCGCAATAGTGTGAACCCAGCCCGAAACTATGCAGGCACCATCAGATGGGAGGTCAGTAAATCACAACTATAAATCCCCCCTAGTCACCTCTGAAAGAACCCTAGGGTTTTATGGAACTTCTGTTGGTAATGGCTGTTCTATTGCTTTCAGTGAAAGCAGTAGAAACTCCCAATCATCCAATGGTTTTCTGGACATTACAGAACTCTAGTGGGGAATAATGAGCAGAAGTACTTCATAGGGCCTTTTACACCTAGGTGGTCTATTGTGCCTTTAATACATGCACATTATTGTGTGTTGCGTTAAATGATCCCTTTCACTAAAATTCACATCTGCATGCTGATGTGAAATCATACAACACTGCTTTCTTTATCTACACTTACCTTTTGTGTGTCTACTTCCCAGTTTCCCTGAAGCACTGGTGACGTAGCCCTGACCTCACAGATGCCCTTTAGGATGGCAATGTCACCAGTGCTTCCGGGTATATCTCATAAGAACTCATGGTGTTGTCATACTGCACATTCATTGAAGTGAATTACATAATTTGGCTCATCTCCTGAATGCACTGTACTTATTTGTTGGTGAAAAACTCTACCAACTGAGATGAATGCAATGTCTTACCTTGTATGCGTGAGACAAGGTGCATGATGTGAGGCACTCAATCTCACACATGCACACAGGGTCAGGAGAAGGGGTGGGCAGGAGGGGCAACTGCCCTGGGCACTGTGGTGTCATGTGAGGTAAGAGGGCACCGTGAGGAGATTGTGTTGAAAGGGGGAATTTAGGGGGCGGCAGGCGCTAAGAATTGCTTTATGAGGCGAAATCTGTGGGGGGGGGGGGCTGCTAGGAGTGGTGATTTAAGGGTTTTGCGCTAGAAGAGGTGATATGGTGGAGGGGGTATTGTGCTAAGAGGGGGACTTTGGGGGGTTAAAATTTGTGCAGGGAGGGGGGAATTTAGCGGTAAAGGATTTATGCTAGGAGTGGTCATTTTTTTGGTGGGGGGGGGATTTCAGCAGGGGGGCGGATTTGTACTGGGAGGAGGGGAAATTATGCTTAGGGTGTAATCATGCAGATTAGTGCTCAGTTTTTATTTTGGGAGGGGGGGGGGAGATCTTTGCTGACGCATAATGCTCATGCATCTTGGGGGGCGCATAGTGTGGCATGTTCACCCTGGGCTCTAGATAACCCTGTCCCGGCACTGCATGCACAGTATGGCAGGCAATACTAGGGCACAAACGTCATTTGTGTGCATAGGGAACAATGGCAGCATGGAACCAGGGACCCAGGCAACACAGGAGCTTCACGAAAGATGCTAAAAAATTAAGACAAGGGCACATTGAAATATGCAAGTTTACTTATTTAGGTTCACACAGTTATACAAGATTGTTTTTTTTTTTTTTTTAAAGAAAGGGGGGCAGATACGGTGCACCTTAAAGCAGTTCATTCATTTAAATGGACTGCCAACAAACAAAAAAGTGGATCTGTACAGTTACGGTGCTTTTCAACGTAGGAGCACCATTGAAAATGAAGAGTACAATAAATACCGCACTAATGGTTTCATTCCATGCATGTGGTAATGCACGGCATGAAAGGGGGTCTTATCGTACAAAGAGATCTTCCATGTAGTTAAAAAAAAAATAGCTCACAAGCTGATTTTTCAACACTGGCAGATCTGCAACAAATTTGTCCACTCACAGTCATAGCCAGATTAAATATGAATGCTCAGGGCAGAAGTTTGATTTCTAATATCATTCAGCAGAAGAGCAAATGTGATCTATGACAGCAGCATACATGGCCCTTAGTGAATCTTGAATTGGATCTTCTATCTCACCCTTTTAGTATCTGCAAAGGTTGGCAATGAGAGGTATTATCACCCTTTTCCTGGACTTAAAATACTGGTTAACAGGTAAACTGCATGTGGATTAGCCCATAAAAGAAATCAGGAAGTATGCATGTTGCGAGTTCTGACTTTATTTACAGCAAACCTGTTCTTAGCCAAAGCACTGAAACCAGTGGATCGGTTTGATGCCCAATAACGGGGCTGTCATTCCGGACAATGCTGCCTGTCTAGGCAGCATTGTCAAGAATAACAGCCCCTTAATTTCTCTCATAACAGATCTACTGTGACAGTGTGTAAAAACTTTGTTCAGATCCTCTGACACAGGAAAGGGTCATTTAGGTTTATTGCCTTAGAGGAATCCTTTGAACCATTAAGGAACTTGAGTAGGAGACACTGTCCAAGTCATTAGTTCACAAATGAGGATTAGTAAATATATCCTGCTGACCATAGTATCCAAGTCATTAGTTCACAAGTGAGGATTAGTAAGATTTCCTGATGACCTCATTGTTATGATGGTGACAGAGGCGTTGGAACTATTGGCGTAAAGTTTTTCCACTAAGGAAATATCTGGCCCATGTTTCTCCAAAGCCAAGTCAGACCTGTGAAAGGAGCCTTCTGGGTTTCTGGCTCTCCAAGAACAATATTCTACTTCCAGAAGTGATGAACACCTGGAGACTTTTCTTAAGATCATTATTTTCGCCGTTTGATTCCTTTGCCTTGGAATTGGTAGTTGATGCACTTTATTCTTGGTAGTATCAGTTCCTGTTTGACCTTGAGGTGTTTGCCGCTTGTTCAGACCTTATTCTGTTCATAAAATTAGATCTAGTCTATTGAAGTCTTAGTAGATGCAGTGTAAAACGAAACATGTTAAGCTATGACCAAATCTGCTGATGTGAAGGCTGCCTGCAGAATTCTTTGGCTCAAGACAAGGGCTGCAGATGTCTGTCGATTCCAAAAAGTCCTTAAGTTCCCTCTCATTTTCTGGCAAACCGCTTCTTGAGGGATTTACTAAGGGAAGTCTTCAAGAAGGCCACCTGTGAAAAGACTATATATCTTCTGCAAAACCATTCCAGATCTTTTTCCACCAAAAATCTAATTATGTTTGTGGTCAATTAAATAGAGTATCTTAATTGCATGCTACTGAGGAATTTATTTTGTTGTTGCTGGTCATCTTAGCAACACACTAAGAAAAAATGTGCTGCAACTGAGGTACAAAAACATCAGTTATAGCTAATCAGGTCAGAATCGGGAACAAAAAACACATCCAATGAACCTATAAGAGCTTTCCTTCTTGTTTCATGTGTAAAGGCTGCCATAGACTGTTCAAATTTTCCTGCTGAATTGTCCAAGATTCGCATCACATATGGACAGGCTGATTGATAAAATCAATCAGCTCAGGTACAACCAGCCTGCCGGATTTTATATGCGATTATTGCTAGCAGCTGGTATAGCCGCTACCAATAATCAGTGTGTTCTCCTGGCGAGGACCCCTGCTAGGAGAACACAATGGCTCCATGGGAGGGATTCCTCTGTCAACATTGTGTTGATAGGGGAATCAAGCAAATTTCTTTCCTGCAACCTGAGTTGCAGGAAAGAAATTTACTCCATCTATGCCTGGCCTAAAACCATGGATTTTACTCCATCTATGCCTGGCCTAAAACCATGGATTTTTTTCCAACGGAATGTTGGCTCAAACTTGTGTTGCATACACACGGTCACACAAATCTTGTCGGAAATTCCGAAGGTCAAGAACGCGGTAACGTACGACTAGCCTAGATCAATGAAGTTCAATGGGCAGTTCGGCTCTTCTGCTTCATTCTGAGCATGCGTGTTTTTTGCGTGTCGGAATTGCATACAGACAGAGTTTCCGATAGAAAAAGTTCCTGTCGGAAAAATAGAGAACCTGCTCTCAATCTTTTGTTGGTGGAAATTCCGACAGCAAATGTCCGATGGAGCCTACACACGGTCAGAATTTCCGACCAAAGGCTCACATCGGACATTTGTCGGAATTTCCGATCGTGTGTACGCGGCATTAAACGTGATGATACAGTGACAAAAGTGGGCAAGGTATTATACCTTATCCAGGAAAACTGCTCTGCCATTAAGACACCAGTTCTAGGTGCACACGTCAGAGAGATAGATGGTATCGCTGGACCCAGCTTGCAGCAGCAGAACAAAGCTGGATATGCAAATATGAATTGAGAATAATCTTGCTAACCAGAGATAGAAAATAAAAAAAACACGAGGGGTGAAGCTCCCGTTTAGGAATATAATACAGTTGGTTAGGTCAGAGATGCTTTGTGAATTGCTAGTGAAAGAGAAAGAAAAAAAAAAACACTATTATATAAAAGAAATACACTTTATTTCACCACTTGCATCTAATGGAAATTCACAGATTCAAATCTTAAAAATATGTTCATGAAATGGAAGTTTGTACAAAGGGTCTGAAATGTACTACAGAGTAACAGGATTCGTCCCCTGCCACTCCCAACTGTGAAGATCAAATCCCGAACATTACCATTTTCATGATCTAAGCAGCAGTATACATCCACAAAATAGCAGTGCTGAGATAGAAAATCTTGAGGAACCGATTGGGTTCTTCAAAGACACACTTCTACTTCGATATTTTCCAACAACAGTTCATAGGTATAAAAACAAAGACACAAAAAAAATGGAACAGTACCTCAATCGAAAAAAAAAAAATACTTAACCTGTAGTGGGAATATTAGTAGTGTGTACAGTGCTATCTTGCAGGCAATAAGAAATACTTACTTTCCTATACCTCGGTTCTATTTTTTTCATGGACCCAAGGCATACAATGCCAACGCTATACTATATAGAATGGTCAGTATTGTGCTTTTTTTTAGTATTGTCCCTCTGCAAGAAGGGAAATGTAATGGACTCAAAACCACAGGATTAACAGTAATTGCGTACAGCAATCACATGTACAGTCAATCCAGAAAGTATTCACAGCAATTCACTTTTTCCACATTTTGTTATGTTATAGCCTTATTCCAAAATGAATTAAATTCATTATTTTCCTCAAAATTCTACAAACTATTTCCCATAAGGACAGCGTGAAAGAAGTTGGTTTTAAATCTTTGCAAATTTGTAAAAAAATCACATGTACATAAGTATTCACAGCCTTTGCCATGAAACTCAAACTTGATCTCAGGTGAATCCTGTTTCCACTGACCATCCTTGAGATGTTTCTAAGCCCTGGTTCACATTGGTGCGATTTTGCATGTCAAATTGGCGGCAATGGCACCAACCTAATCGGTGCGACGCCGGATTTGCGGCGCAGCACCGATTTTAAAAAGTAGTTTTTGTACTACTTTTTGCGATTTCAATTGACATCTGTGCAGAAACCCACACAGATGTCTCTGAAATCTCCGCCAAAATCAGGACTGACATGCGGGAATGAAATGGTGTGAGTTCAGCTGAACTCGCACCATTTCATTCCCGCAGTCAGTGTGAACCAGGGCTCAGATTTGATTAGAGTCCACCTGTGGTAAATTCAGTTGATTGGACATGATTTGGAAAGGCACACACCTCTCTATATAAGGTCCCACAGATAACAGTGCATGTCAGTGCACAAACCATTCCATGAAGTCCAAGGAATTGTCTGTAGACCTCCGAGACAGGATTGTATTGAGGCACAGATCTGAGTAAGGGTACAGAAATATTTTTGCAGCATTAAAGGTCCCAATGAGCACAGGGGCCTCCATCATCCATAAATGGAAGAGGTTTGGAATCACCAGCACTCTTCCTAGAGTGGGTCGCCTGGCTAAACTGAGCAATCGGAGGAGAAGGGCCTTAGTCAAGGAGGTGACCAAGAACCTGATGGTCAGAAGAACAACCATCTCTGCAGCACTCCACCAGTCAGGCCTGTATGGTGGAGTGCCCAGAAGGAAGACACACCTCAGTGAGACACACATGACAGCCTGCCTGGAGTTTGCCAAAAGGCACCTGAAGGACTCTTAGACCATGAGAAACAAAATTCTCTGGTTTGATAAAACAAAGATTGAACTCTTTGGCCTGAATGGCAAGCGTCATATCTAGAGGAAACCAGGCACTGCTCATCACCTGGCGAATACCATCCCTACAGTGAAGCATAGTGGTGGCAGCATCATGCTGTTGGAATTTTTTTCAGCGGCAAGAACTGGGAGACAAGTCAGGTACGAGGGAAAGATGAATGCAACAATGTACAGAGACATCCTTGATGAAAAACCTGCTCCAGAGCGCTCTGGACCTCAGACTGGGGCGAAAGTTCATCTTCCAACAGGACAACGACCCTAAGCACACAGCCAAGATAACAAAGAAGTGGCTATGGGACACAACCCTGTGAATGTCCTTGAGCGACCCAGCCAGAGCCCAGACTTGAACCCAATTGAACATCTCTGGAGAGATCTGAAAATGGCTGTGCACTGACGCTCCCTAGCCAACCTGATGGAGCTTGAGATGTCCTGCAAAGAAAAATGGAAGAAACTGCCCAAAAATAGGCCTGCCAAGCTTGTAGCATCATACTCAAAAAGACTTGAGGTTGTAATTGGTGCCAATGGTGCTTCAACAAAATATTGAGCAAAGGCTGTGAATACTAGGCATGTGCATTTCGTTTCGAATCGAAATTCGGACAAATTTTCATTGTTCGGATGCATCCGAATTAACGAATTATAATGCTAACGAATTCAACCGAATCCGAACGTTTTGAATCAAAAAACCATGGACGAAATTTGAAAACAATTTAAATAGAATCGAAAATATTGGAAAGAATCGAATAGAAAAACAATAGAATAGAATAGAATAAAATACTAACTATATATATATTATATTTTAGTCTGTTCTATTTTTTTTCTAGTCTATTTTCTATTCTAATCTTTTCTAATTGGAATTCGAAAAGTCGGTCGCATTCGAAAATATTTCAACCAAATTCGAAAATATTTCTACCGAATTTGACAAAATTACAACTGGATTCGATCGTCTTTCAACCAGGTTCGATAATATTTCAACCGGATTCGAAATTATTCCAACCGAATAGAAAAGACCATGTTCCGACATTCGAATTTCATATAGAATGAATTCAAATTCCAATTAGAAAAGATTAGAATAGAAATAGAAAATAGACTAGACTAGGGAAATGGACTAGACTAGACTATTTTCTATTTCTATTCTAATCTTTTCTAATTGGAATTTGAATTCATTCTATACGAAATTCGAATGTCGGAACATGGTCTTTTCTTTTTGGTTGGAATAATTTCGAATGCGGTTGAAATATTATCGAATCCGGTTGTAATTTTGTCAAATTCGGTAGAAATATTTTCGAATCCGGTCGAAATATTTTCGAATGCGAACGATTTTACGAATTTGGTCGAAAACGGAACGAAATCCGAAAACGAATTTAACAAATTTAACGAATCTAACTAAACGAAATAAATTAACAAATTAAAATGAAACGAAACTAAACAATTTTTTTCCTTTTGCACATGTCTAGTGAATACTTATGTACATGGGATTTTTTCACTTAATTTTTAATAAATTTGCAAAGGTTTCAAACAAACTTCTTTTAACGAAAAGAGAAAATTACCGCTCAGATGTACCTGATTGATTTTTCCGCTTCTATCCCAAGCCACGGGTGCAGGCAATGCATATAATAATGCGAAAAATGGAAGGAAACTATTGGACAGCCGCACTCCAAAAACAATTCCTTTATTGGAAAATCACGGAAATCCAAACCACAGCAAAGAATAAGAGCAGACAAGCTGACGCGTTTCGCACCGTAATTTCAGTGCTTACTCATAGCTGAGTAAGCACTGAAATTACGGTGCGAAACGCGTCAGCTTGTCTGCTCTTATTCTTTGCTGTGGTTTGGATTTCCGTGATTTTCCAATAAAGGAATTGTTTTTGGAGTGCGGCTGTCCAATAGTTTCCTTCCATTTTTCGCAAACTTCTTTTAACGTCGTTATTATGGGGTATAGAATTTTGAGGGAAAATAATGAATTTAATCCATTTTGGAATAAGGCTATAACATAACAAAATTTGGAAAAAGTGAAGCGCTGTAAATACTTTCTGGATTTACTGTATGTGCACCAGAGATTATTTACTCAATTCTCTATCTGATGGAGAATAAGCAGATCTAAAAGGGCACTCATACTTTGCACATGTCTGCAAACTACATATGCATTTTACTCTACTCCACACACAACTCTAAAAAATCATACAAGATCAATCATGTAGATATAAGGGAGAAAGGTGATCGATTGTGGAAAATTTACACAATGCAATTAAATACACTGCTTATATGGCAATAATTACAGGAACCCACAGGTTAAAGAAAAAAAAAGTCCAACTAATTACAATTCATCCATGCAGATCTGTCTGAAGTAGGCTTAAGGCCCCTTCCACATGGGGTGGGCTCCATTGGAGTCCACCTGCTCAGCGGGGAATCTGTCCACTGATCCCCGCTGAGCAGGTGGATGGCTGGTCGGCATCTGCTCATGCAGAGGGAGACACAAACACAGCCCACTCTCCCCTATGTGCAGTCGAATGTAAAACAGACCGCCTATCCATTTACACCCGACTGCCATCCAATCCGCCAGACGGATGGGGAACGGATTCCCATCTGTCTGTTTTTAGTGGATAGGATCGGATATCAGCGGGTGTCAACGGACACATTGTCATCGACACCCACCACTCTATAGAAGAGGCTGGAGGGTCCGATCAAGTCCACCTAAAAAAAACTGACAGGCGGACCCGAGCAGTCCACTAGTGTGAAAGGGGCCTTACAGCATACAAGTCTGTATCTGCTTGCAATAACTGAATGTTTGTGCTAAAACTGAACTCCAGGTGGGTTAAAAACAAAAAACAAACAAACACCAATTCGTGTAGGTATATGTTCATTAAAAATGATTAAAAGGATAAGTTCACCTTTGGAATATGTTCCATCTGTTTTTAGACTTGAACATATAGCATGCACCACGCATGCTTGATTCCCCCTCCCTGTGACAGCGGGCTGGGATCTTCTCCCCATACCCACTGTCACACGTCATTCATTCACATGTTCCTGTGAATGGATAAACTACAAGTATTATCAGCCGCTTGTAGCTTTCAATTAACTACGAAAAGCTGGTGAGCGCTCTGGTAGTTCATTGATTCTTCCTGCTCTCAGGTAACTGCCTGCTGAAATGAGGTACAAGCAAACAGCTAAACTCAGGTTCCGTGCTCTGCAGGCTCCTTAGAAAAATAATAATACATGCACTGTTTTTTTTCCTGCAAAAGGGAGGTGCATTTATTTATTTTTTTCAAAAGGTGTGTATTTTTAAAAGTGGCTAGTGTAAGTACTTGACATGATATCAGCCTCCCATTTTAGCAGAGCTCAGGCTCAGAGTGGGATAAGTAGCACAAGGAGCCAATCCGGTGTACTGAAATGCTCATTTGCTAACAAAGGACATGCTGAAAGAGGAGAGCGCAGAGTGACAGAGATAAACACATCAGTGTGTGGCTTCTCCTTCACCGTCCACAGCTTGGGTGCAAGGACAAAGCCAAGCTGTATAAGGCAGCCCAAAGATAATGCAAATTTCTTTCCTGCAACATAGTGTTGACAGGAGAATCCCTCTTACCGAGCAATTGTCTTCTCCCAGCAGGGAAAGCCGTTCCCGGCGGGAGAAGACAGTGATTATCACTAGTGGCTATAGCAGCTGCTTGTGATAATCGTAAGCGAATCCGGCAGGCTGCTTATACCCAAGTTGATCGATTGATCAACTTGGTACATTCAGCCTGCCCATTAATGTTTTGAATCTCGGCTTGTTCAGCGGGAACCAGTTGAGATTGGGACTGTGTATGGCCGGCCTTACTTAAAGTGGTGGTAAAGTCTATTCTGACACAGGTAAGCTTACAATAAAATGTATATTTAATATTTCCTAAATGTGCACCGTTCAGGAGATATTTCAATGACTAGAAGTCACAGGCACATGCAAACTGAGCTCTCCATGGACTGCTCACCACCCATTGAAAAGACTGTGCCACGGCCGTAACTCCTGCGCGTGGACTCCAGTGATGTCATTGCAGCACGGCCAATTAAACGGCCAGAGCCCACAAACCTAGATGATAGACTGGGTGATGGAGGGCTTCAATTTAGAGGCAAGTCTTTCATAATATGCCAATATGTGATGCATACTAGCATTTTACGGCATTTCATTGCAGGAGGATTTTCTACTGATTTAAAGTGCAGTAGAAATAGTTGGGTCTCTAGGCAATGGAGCTGTGTAAATCTTAGAAATGGACAGAGATACATAATTTGGCAGGTGAAACAGCTGCGCAAATACGGTGTGACATAAAATATTGCAACAACCACTGTTTTATTCTTTAGGGTCTCCGCTAAAAAAAAAAATAAAAAAAATAATAATATCACGTTTGGGTGTTCCAAGTAAT
Organism: Rana muscosa; assembly: GCA_029206835.1. Taxonomy (NCBI): domain Eukaryota; kingdom Metazoa; phylum Chordata; class Amphibia; order Anura; family Ranidae; genus Rana; species Rana muscosa. Next base: position 107,379,716 of record CM055120.1, on the reverse strand, counting down.
TTTCTAGCAGACACACACACACACGTAATCTGTGTATGTTGTTTGCATGGAGATTAGCTTGAACCATCACCACATTTTAAAAAGTCCTGATTGAATCCCACAAGGGACCAAGTGTATGGATCATTTGGTTCTGTTCTGATCCATGTAGTAGGTGATGATCTAACATGATTGATAGCGCCCCCTCCTCTCCCTCTGCTGTCTAAGCACACTGCTCACAAGTAGACAAATACTTAATGAGGTCTAATTGACAGCACTCATCTCTGGCAGGAGGCCTTATCGGTTTGTGGGACAGGAAATGAGGGTAAATATTCCCAATGGGACATAAGGCATAACAAAAAAACAAACAAATGGGGCTTTAATGGAGACGCTTCCAAGTAAAGACTTATTGTAGCCGTGGTGATTTTTGAACCCTCTCTCAACTGACAGATAATTTTCCCACAGCTCAAACAGCCATACTTTAAGACATTACATTTTATCTTAAATAAATCCACAAAGTAGTCAAAATATCCTTCATATCTAGCACAAAGAAATTAAAGTTCCTCCTGAAGTCTGTTGATTTGTCAGAACTAGCACTATTTAGTTAAATAAATAGCTTGATGGATGTCAGCCAATAAAGTCTCAGGTGACGATTCATTCACAACAGCCGGTCGTGTCCCTCCCATGTCCAACGGCTCAAAAACAGATTTACATAATGGATGCTGCCAACTTTCCATGACAGTTCCCAGAGTTTGGAATAGATGTAGTGTTTGGTTCGACAGAATGTGGTTAATTACAACACATATGGTACAAACAGACAGGGACAAAACACATTCAGTAAAGACGCTACAAGGCAGGCAACGGACAAAAGCTTGAGGTGGGGGGAGGGGGGTGGAAAGTGGCATCAGGAATTGCAAGACAACACAGCCTGCCTATCAATAAAACCGATATAAAAATAAAATCAGTAGAGTGCACACAGATTCAGTCCTATCATCAAATCGTAATAATACAGTTGTATAAACCGTAATCTCAACGGCACTCCCTATCCCGATAGATCATTCCAGATGTGAAGCATCCTTGTCATACTAATTCAAATATCAATTCAAACTTCATTATCAAATCTCCTGGATTTCTAATGTCATGGTATCCATGTTCCCGTACTGTAGACAAGGCCTTTGTTTCTGCATCCCCCGCTCTCATAAAGGCATCTCGTTGAGCAGATGAGGACCTCTGGTCACAGATGTGTAATAGCAGAATGAATGCGGGCATTGTTATATAACGTAGCACACGGTCTTACAAAAATAAAGCCGTCAACCGCAATGGTACTAGCGTTAAACAGATCTTGTGGCCACGTCCAGGTTCGATTCTGCCGGAAGCTGAAGCAGGCCTGTAATTTATTCCAGATGCGAATGGTTCCTAGCCAAGCAGCTCTGCAGTACCGTCACGTCACATGTGGTTTGAATCTCCCCTTTTGAAAACAGTACACCCTGGAGCCACAGGCCCAAGGTTTCTCCTTTGCTTATGTTCCGGCAGACAGGCAAGCTCAGGCGTGTTTCCTTTGGAAAGGAAGATGAGGCAGGAACACAGAATACAGACAGCAGTAATCCAGTGTGTAAACTGCTTAGGATAAAAGCAGAAAAATGGTCAGGCTCTCTGCGTGTTGTAGCAAGTTTCTGGAAAAGAGAGGACGCCGTAGTCCTGCACCTCCTGAAGATGATGGTGCTGCGGCTTGTAGCCATTTGATTTTCAAAAATCACAAATGCCCTTTTGTCACGGCAATGCCAATTCACACATTAATACACCTTAGTTTGTTGTGATACTGTAAAATGTATTTTTGGAATTCCATGGAAGGAGTAAGCTTGTAAGTCACAGTGCAAAGAAAAGGATCAGCACCACGAGCAGCAGAGCAAGGAGCACAACGATGGCGCACCACTGGCGGCGATCTGCAGACAGAACATAAGTGTTAAATTTATTATTATACATGATTTCTATAGCGCCAACATTTTGCGCAGCGCTTTACAACATGAGGGCAGACAGTACAGTTCTAATACAATTCAATACAGGAGGAATCAGAGGGCCCTGCTCATTAGAGCTTACAATCTAGGAGGGAGGGTCAAGTGATACAAAAAAGGTAATAACTGTAGGGCATGAGCTGATGGAGAAAATAAAAGTACGGTTGTTAGGTGGGGGCAGAAAAGGCTTCCCTGAAGAGAAGAGTTTTCAGGGATCGCCTAAAAGTGGACAGAGTAGGAGAAAGTCGGACAGATTGGGGTAGGGAGTTCCATAGGATGGGAGAGGCTCAAGAAACATCCTGGAGTTGAACAAGGGAACTAGCGAGCAGAAGGTCATGAGAGGAAACTCCGAGGGGCAACATACAAAACTGAAATGACAGCTCGCGTCCAAAGCAAATGTTCTCTAGAAAGAAGAACCCCAGACCCAGTGATACCCATCTTCCCTGCACTACCCTGGAGCCAGGAGTCCTCCATGTCATGGTAATGTTAGGGCCTGGAGACTGGCTGCTATTTACTGAGGGCCCCAGCAAAGCAATGAAGCAGTGGCAAAGCACAGTGAACATAAGAGTCAAAGGGTGTTAGTTCTTATTTCAAGAGAACCTGCCACTTTACCTAAATGAGCAAAGTGACAATTCTTTAAAATAGGGCTATAGGCAAAACTTTTGTTTTTCATTTTGGAGAGCAAGGGAGGGTTATAATGCCGGTCAGATTTTTTTCTCGCAATCTGTGTCCTATTACAGAGATTTCCCTTCACTTCCTGTCACATAGCCAAACAGAAAGTAAGAAGAAATCACTTCAAATTAAAGGGAATTCCTTGGGGACCCCAAAGTCAGCAGAACTAGTGTCCCCATTGGATGATTTACCCTCTATTACTTTTCTGAAAAAACAAACAAAATTTGGGATTTTCTTTTACTGTGACTTTCAATGATAATGGTAAACTGGACAATAAAAACCTGGCAAGAGTTTTAATCCCTTTCCACTCTATCCAAAACTAAAAAAAAAGTAAAACGTGTCCCCCTAACTAAATGGCAGGTCTACGCCTCTGATTCTAGGCCCTCCCTAGGTGCCTAAACTTGCCTTTATCTTGACCCCAATGCCCCAAATGTTATCACGAACACTTAACCACAAGCAACACTAAAGAATAGTAGGATTTTTAAAACAGCTTACCTGTAAAATCCTTTTCTTGGAGTACATCACGGGACACAGAGCAGCATAGTCATTACTATGTGGGTTATATAGAATTACCTTCAGGTGCTGGCACTGGCAACTTCCAAAACAGGAAGTACCCTCCCCTATATAAGCCCCTCCCATCCGGGAGTACCTCAGTTTTGTAGCAAAGCAATACGTGTCCCCAAAAGAGGGGTGGGAGCTCTGTGTCCCGTGATGTACTCCAAGAAAAGGATTTTACAGGTAAGCTGTTTTAAAAATCCTACTTTCTTGTTCATACATCACGGGACACAGAGCAGCATAGTCATTACTATGTGGGACGTCCCAAAGCAATGCCACATGAGGGGGGGGATACACCATACATAAGCTGGGCGCCATCAGGCATGAGGATCTTTTGCGGCCTGCAACACACTGCGCCCAAAGGCGACATCCTCCTGACTTCTAACGTCCACCTGGTAGAACCTAGTAAACGTGTGTACTGAAGACCATGTTGCGGCCTTACAAATTTGCGCCAGGGAGGCCTGGTGATGCACTGCCCATGAAGTTCCAACTGCTCTCGTGGAGTGCGCCCTAACTTTGAACGGAGGCGGTCTACTTCTCAAGCCATAGGCTTGTATTATGACCTGTCGAATCCACTTGGCTAAAGTAGATTTTGATGCTGCCTGACCCTTTCTGGGGCCTTCCGGCAGAACAAACAAAGAATCCGTTCTACGAATCTGAGCAGTGGCTTTTAGATAAGCTTTAACTGCTCTTACTACATCCAAAGAATGCAATAACTTTTCCTCTACCGAGCTTGGTTTGGGGAAAAAAGAAGGAAGAACCACATCCTGGTTCAAGTGAAACCTCGATACCACCTTAGGAAGAAAGGCTGGGTGAGGACGTAATACTACTCTGTCCTTATGGATAACCAGATATGGCTCTTTACAGGACATGGCGGCTAATTCCGACACTCTTCTAGCCGAGCATATGGCTACTAAAAATATCAATTTCCTGGTGAGTAGAACCAAGGAAATGTGCCGCAAAGGTTCAAATGGCTGCTTCTGCAGAACCGACAGAACCAAATTTAGATCCCATGGGCATATGGGAGCCTTAATCGGTGGAATAATACGAGTCACACCTTGCATAAAGGATTTGACAAGTGAATGCATAGCATGGGGCCTTTGAAATAGTATTGACAAGGCCGAAACCTGGCCCTTGATAGTACTTAAGGCAAACTTCCTGTCTACAGCCCACTGCAGGAAGTCCAGAATTCTGCCTATAACGTACTTACGTGGATGCCATTTTCTGGCCTCGCACCAAGTGATGTACGCCTTCCAAACTCTATAGTAGATCTGCCTGGATACAGGCTTCCTGGCATTGATTATAGTTGATACCACAGAGTTAGAGAGACCTCTCTTCTTTAGGATGTGGGATTCAATAGCCAGGCCGTTAAACTTAGAGTTAGTAAGGAAGGGTGGTATATCGGTCCTTGCGAAAGCAGGTCCGGACGACGTGGAAGGGTCCAAGGACTCCCCACAGACATTTTGATGATCTCCGCGTACCAGGCCCTTCGGGGCCACGCTGGAGCCACCAGGATCACCGGCTTCTTCTCCAACCTGACTCTGCGAAGGAGTCGAGGCAACAATTGTAGCGGAGGGAATGCATATATCAGTCTGAACTGATCCCAAGGGAACACCAGAGCATCCGAGCCGCAAGCGAGGGGATCCCTTGTCCGGGAGACAAATCTGTCCACCTTTGCGTTGAATCTGGATGCTAGCAGATCTACATCCGGTGTTCCCCACCGCTGACATATTGCTCGGAAGACCTCGGGATGAAGGGACCATTCCCCTGGGCATAACTGTTGGCGACTCAGAAAGTCCGCCTTCCAATTCTCCACCCCTGGAATGAAGACAGCTGATTTACATGGGACATGCTTTTCTGCCCATTCCAGGATGTGACTTACTTCCCTCTGGGCTGCACGACTCCTGGTGCCTCCCTGATGATTGATATATGCCACTGCTGTGGCATTGTCTGATTGAAATCTGACAGGGGACCCTTGGAGTCTGGATGTCCAGGCTACTAGAGCGTACCGGGCTGCTCGTATCTCTAAGAGATTGATGGGCAGGGTTTTTACTACATTTGACCATCTGCCCTGGAGAGACCATTGCTCCAGTACTGCCCCCCAGCCTATAAGGCTGGCATCTGTAGTGACCACCTTCCAAGATATCGGGCTGAAGGGTTTTCCCTTCTGGAGATTCTGGGGGATCAACCACCAGCAGAGACTCTTCCGAACGGAAGGGGACAAAGCCATCGGGAAGTCTAGAGCCTGAACTTTTCCGTTCCAGGCTGACAATATGGCCCTTTGTAAATTCCTTGAGTGGAATTGGGCGTATGGCACAGCTTCGAATGATGCTACCATCTTTCCTAGCAGCCTCATGCACAGGCGTATGGACGGCTGTCTTTTTGCACAAAGCAGACGGACCAAGGCCCTCAAAGAGGATACCTTGTCTAGAGGTAAGAAAATCTTCCTCTGGTCTGAATCCAGCCGTAGCCCTAGATATACCAGGTTTTTCACTGGCTGTAGGGCTGACTTGTCCAGGTTGATGACCCAACCGTGAGATTCTAGATACTTGATTGTATCGACAATTACCACTTCTAGCTTGGCAACTGAGTGGTCCATCAACAACAGGTCGTCTAGGTATGCCATTATCGTTACACCCCGTGTTCTTAGATCGGCCAACAGTGGGGCCAGAATTTTTGTGAACACTCGTGGTGCTGTGGCCAGACCGAATGGTAAGGCTCTGAACTGAAAATGGCGCCCTTCTACTGCAAAGCGTAGGAATTTTTGATGACCTGGAAAGATGGGAACATGCAAGTAAGCATCTTTGATGTCGATCGAGGCTAACCATTCCTCCCCTTGTAGGGCAGCGGTGACCGATCGGATCGACTCCATCCGGAAAGACCGGACGTTTAGAAATTTGTTTAGACTCTTTAGGTCCAATATGGGTCTTATGTCCCCGTTTGGCTTCGGGACTGTGAAAAGGTTTGAGTAGAAACCCAACCCCCACTCTTCCATAGGAACCTCCATAATTACTCCTTGGAGCAATAGTTGTTCTAACGCCAATAGGAGAGACCCTCTTTTCAGAGGGTCTCTTGGCATGCCTGACCACATAAAATGGGACGGAGGAGACTCTTAACTCCAACTTGTATCCCAGAGTTACTGCGGAGAGCACCCATCTGTCTTTGATCGTCTCCCGCCAGGTCTCTGCGAACAACTGAAGTCTTCCCCCCACCCGTTTGAGTGGGGGCAGCCCTTCATAGGCTTGACTTGGAGGCTGGTTTAGTACCTCTTCGGATCCAGGGCTTTTTATTACCCTGTGGCTGTCCCTGATTTTTACCTCCTGAGTTTGACCGAGGAGGCCGTCGGAACTGCTTAGTAGCAGACGTCGCAGGGATAGGAGAGGTAGTCCTCTTAAAAGATGGACCCCTAGACCTCTTTTTACTCGGTAAGAGAGTACTTTTACCACTGGAAATCTTCTGGATATACTTATCCAGGTCTTCGCCAAAAAGGCGTTCCCCATGAAATGGGAAGCTAACTAAGAGCTTCTTACAGGGAGCTTCAGCAGACCAGTTTTTGAGCCACAGAAGCCTACGCATATGTACCAAAGACAGCGTGAGGCGGGAGGCCTGATGGATAGAATCCTTGATGGCGTCAACCGCAAAGCATAATGCTCTAGGCAGATCAGCCAGAGCCTGGGCCTGCTGGTCTGGCAAATCCCTCAGGACCATTTTCATTTGATCCTTTAAAGCTTGGCAGACCCCAATAGCTGCCACTGCTGGCTGTGTAACAGCCCCTGCTGTGGAAAAAGCAGATTTTAATAAAGATTCCAATTTTTTATCCACTGGATCTTTGAACATTTGAACATTATCTACTGGACATGTCAGTGATTTGTTCACAGAAGAGATGGCTGCATCCACCGTAGGAACATTCCATCTCTGGGTGAACTTTCCCTCCATGGGATAGATCACCGGAAACCTTTTAGGCGGAACAAATAGTTTATCAGGATGTTCCCAGTCCTGGTATATAAGTCCTTCCAATAATGGATGTATTGGAAAGGAGCAATTAACCTGGGGAGCTTTTAGCGACCCCAATGAGGAGACAGCAGTAGTTGATGGTTCAACAAGAGGCATTTTAAATGCAGATCGAACCATGTCAGTTAGGGTCTGGACCCACAATCTTTCAGTCTGTGATGCTGAAAATGGTTCATCTACTGTCGATTCCTCAAAAACAGAGCTAACCTCCTCCTGATCCCCTTCAGGTAGGTCGGTCCCTTCCTGGGACTGTTGCTCTGCCAACAGGCACTCTAATGGAGGTGATGGAGATCTGGCGCGCTTTCTTTCCTGTAGAGAAGAAGCGATCAATGCAGCCAATCTCTGCTCCAATCCCTCCAGAGTTGAGGAAAAAACCTCCTCTGTTATATATGCAGGAGCAGGTGGACTGAGGACAGCCGCAGTACCTGGCACTCCCGGGGGTTCCTTATGGGTATTAACCTCTGATTTCTCAGGGGAGGAGGGTGCAGATGACTGCTCCAGATCCTCAGAGCCCGATGGAGACCCCCTACACTTCCTGAGAGGTATATCTCGGAGTTTTTTAGGCGGCATATTCCTTAGTTCAAAGCTGAGGTATTCCAGCCGCAATACACCCCTTACTGAAATAGTCTAATGCAATTTGCTGCTATGTACATCAGTGGGTGTCTACTAATGCGTCTTTCTGGGGATGCCTGTATCAACCGCCCGCTGTAAGCCCCTATACCATGCTACCAGCTCCTTTTCATGCTCTGTGTCCATAGCAAGCAGCGTGGACTGAGTCCTTTTATCTTGCTGGGACGCCCGCACATGCGCAGAAGCGCTGGGCGCACAGAGCGCGTCATCCGCCAGGCTCCGCCCCCTTTTTTGAAGCTAAACCTTATAAAAGGAAAGCATGTGTGCGCGCGCGCGTGCACGTGTGCGCTCTTGGCGCCATGTAGGGAGAGGAGCCAGGGTCCCTGTTTCACCAGGACTCAGGGATGGAAGGAAACTACTTGGCAGCATGACAGAGGAATGCAGCTTCCCTGACTCACTCATCTGCCTGGACTTTCACCATGGAAGGAATAGTCCCAAGAAAAAAGACATTCCACAGCGGCCTCTAGTGGACAAACACAGGTACCGCACCTTTGTCTTTTTTTTTTTTTTTTTAAAACCTCCTTTATGAAAAAACATTTTCAGGTTTACAGTTTTTTTTAAATTTCCCTTATGAAAAAACATTTCTAGGATTTCTTAGGCATATACAGCTATTAGCGGGAATACCCTTTAGGTAACAGGCAGAAAGACATATTAGGCTTGGGGGTCCCCTCAATAGAACCAAGTTCCTGAGGGGCCCCCACTTACCTTTTCCCCGCCGCAGGACTTTGTTTGGTCCACAGAAGCCCAAACTTCACCTCTCACGGCAGGCATTGTACTAGACCTTCAGGGACCGGGTTCCCAAGGATTCCACTCCCCTGGACCTGTATAGCACCCTGCACAGATAGCCTCTTGGTTTTGGGTATGACCAGAGCTCTGGATCCCAGGGTCCAGCCCTCCTAAGAGAGGCATTACAGGCAAAACCCTGCTCTTCTCTGCAAGGCCCGGGTACCGACCGTTTAGCTATGAAGCTTTTTTTGGTCGGATCCGGAATAGCTTGCTAAGGCCCAGAGAACCTGTACACAAGCCCAGATGAATACATGTTAACCTTGGCCAACACCTTAGACACTGGCAAAAAACTGAGGTACTCCCGGATGGGAGGGGCTTATATAGGGGAGGGTACTTCCTGTTTTGGAAGTTGCCAGTGCCAGCACCTGAAGGTAATTCTATATAACCCACATAGTAATGACTATGCTGCTCTGTGTCCCGTGATGTATGAACAAGAAAAGAGAATTTATTACCTCCTTTTATTATGAGCTGTAAAAATGATGCTAACTTTGCACGGTATTAAACTCTTACATTATGTTATGACAGGTACACTTTAATGAGTAAAAGAACTGAACTGTACCACACATGTACCTACACACTCACACACGCTAGCAGAACATAAGATGAAATATATGCAAAATATAGCTGCTAAAAGATGGCTGACTTTGTGTGTTATCCAGTTTCTGCCTTAGGCTTGCCATGGGCAGGCAGATGTCTTCCTGAGAACAGGTGGGTAGACATCTGGCCATCCTCAAAAGCCCCAGGACCCATCACACATCCTCCTGCAATTTGGCCTACGGTACCTGGGTAGGCAAGTTTTTTTTTCCCTTTTCTTACTGAGAAAATTTAAAGATTGGTAGTTTCCCACAGAGACATGAAAAATCTCAATAACAAGCATTTTCAACTGTTACAGGTGCTCAACATAGTTTTTAAAGGGCTGATCTTTACCCATCAGGCCACTGAATGGTGTGAACATTACAGCCTTACACCTTGTATACAATGGCTATAGATGAATAAGCCCATTAAATACCTATGGCTTCAACCACACTAAAGCTCTCTCCCCCTGTTTTTAAATGTAGGTCTTCAAACTGTTCAGAGACCTTAATGAGGAAGTAAACCCTCTTTAAAAAAAAAAAAAAAAAAAACCCTGAAAGAGAAAGGCATAATGAGCTAGTATGCTATGCATACTAGCTCATTATGTGGCACTTACCTGAGGTCGAAGCCCCTGAAGCGCTCCTCGTTCCCCGCCGCCATGTCCCCTCCGAGCGCCTTCCGGGTTTCGCCGCTCCGGCGCTGTGACTGGCCGGAGCGGTGATGAAATCACTCCCGCGCATGCACACGTTCCCGGCATTTCCCATTCGAAAACCGGCAGGCTCAGTGCACCTGCGCCATTGTCTACGGCGAGCATGCATCGTGGACATCAGTTCAGTCTTTTCTGCAAATATCCCCTTAACCGTGTAGGTTAAGGAGAGATTTCTTGCAACTACAGGTAAGCCTTAATCTAGGCTTACCTGTAGGTGCACGTTGTCAGAGTGGGTTTACAACCACTTTAACAGTAGGTACTTACTATTTTTTGGCAGCTATGGCATTCACTTATCCAAAAAGGGATCCCAGGTATGAAAGTACAGCTCTGTCTATCCCCTGACACCTTTTTATTGGTACCTTAAAGGAGAGGTACAGCCAAAGCTCATTTAGCTGTACTTATCCTATGGATCACAGTAGTGCAGTTCGTTCTGCATACCCGTGACCTGTTTTCAGCAGACAGCAGGCTGAAGCCAGCTGTCGGCTGACGGCACAGAGCTGGTCCAGGCTTTTGAAAGATCGTGACCATATCATCGGGATCCACCCACATGCCTTGACCGGCACCCAACTCCAGGGAGCATGGGGGGGCACAGCAGAGAGCGGGGACTGACAGTTACCATCTTTCTGCTCAGGGAGCTCTGAAAGCCGAGCAATCGGCGGTGTTTGATCGCTCGGTTCTCAGTCTTAGATTTGGCAGGGGACAGATGCTGCATCCACCTAGGTAAGAAGGATTCCAGAAAAAAAAACATTCCCATAGATCTCTTTTAATGTCATGAGATGTTTGACCAACCAACAGTAATGCCAGCCATACATGGATTGAAAAAGTGTTTGGTTCAACAGGGACCAGTACAGATTAGATGCATGTATGGGGGCAAGGCTGATTGTACCCAAGTCAAATCGATGGTTCGACTTGGGTACAATCAGCCTGTCAGATTTTTTTTTTACATGAGATTACTGCCGGCGGCTATAGCTGCCAGCAGTATTTATTGTGTTCTGCCTGGGTCTCTCTCCCCTCATTGGCTAAGACAGTAGCGAGAGCCATTGGCTCCCACTGCTGTCAATCACAGCCAGTAAGCCAACGAGGAGAGAAGCAGGGGGTGGGCTGAGCCGCAGCTCTTTTGTCTTATGCCCCCATAGCAAGCAGCTTGCTATTGGGGGCACTGGACAAGGTGGCAGAGCCAGGAGCACCGGCGGGGGACCCAAGAAGGTGATGATCAGGGCTGCACAGAGCAGGTAAGTATGACATTTGTTTTTTTGTTTTTTTTTAAATAAAGTACGAACCATTAATATCACTTTAAGCTGCACAAGCAAATAAGACTGAAGCCTAAATAGAATATTTTGATGAAGCTACACAGCTTTACATTTAGAACTACTATTTAAAAATGGCATTTATTTTCTTGTAAAAAAAAAAATGACAACTCACCACTAGTCATATGAGACACCTTCGCCAGCTTCTTTAAAACATTGTCCATTCGAGATTGTGTTGTGTCCAATTCATGTGAAAAGTCATCAAGCATCCTTAAGTGAAGAAAAAATGGCAAACGTTTTTATCTGAAGATTTTTATATATTAGTTGCACTATACTCCGTAATTAAATATTGTGCTCCTCTTTGCTACATATAACTAACATAGTTCTATACAACTATATTAAAAAAGTTACCTTTTCTCAACCTAAAAATGGCTGATTACTGAAATACTGTATGTTGCCCTCCACTGTACATAAAACTACAAAGTGAAAAAGAGACGGGAACGTGTGTGAGCATAAATTAATGTAACCAAGTGCCTGTTTTTGTATAATACTTGGCAGGTTCCAATAGTGCCTTTAAAGAGAAAATAGCAGGTTTAGTCAAAAGAGTTGAAAATTAATATATATCATTAATGCGCCGAAAATAGTGTTTTCAGCGTTGTGCCGATAATGGCTGCTGAAAACACCAGTGATTTTGCTGCATTTTTACCTCGATTATGGTATGTTTTTCATAGGTCACGTGACTCAAAAAAATCCATAAAAAACACAACACGGGTGCATTTTTTTTGCTTTCCTGCTGTGTTTTCAATGCATTTCAATACGGAGGTGTGTTTTTTTGGTGCGGTTTGCCAAATATGCACCAAAGATGCAGCAAGCAAGTTTTTTTATCACCGCTTTAAAAAGTGCCAGTAATAAATTCATATTCGTTTAAACTCATGATATTAATTAAAAAGTCAAATACAATACAATTTTTTATTATATATATTTTAAATGTAAATTTCGGTACCAGAATTTTCATTTCCTTGCACCACTAATATATACAGCAATGAAAATGATTTCTATTTTTTTTTCACTCCCTCTACCCCAACTTAAAGTGGAGGTCCGCCGAAAATAAAATATTAAAAGCCAGCAGCTGCTGACTTTTAATATTATGACACTTACCTGTCCTGGAGTCCAGCGACGTCCGCAGCAGAGGATGAGCAATCGCTCGTCACTCTGCTGCCCCCACCGCCATCCTCAGTGAGGGAATCAGGAAGTGAAGCCTTGTGGCTTCAATGCCCGGTTCCCTACGGCGCATGCGCGAGTCGCACTGCGCCATTCTGACTGGTCCCTGTGTGTTCTGGGAGCCGAGTGTCTCCCAGAACACAATGGGTACTCTGCGGGAAGTGACATGCTTCCCGCAGATTTCCCGCAGAGAGGACTCCTGGAAGTGGGTGAAAATACCTGTCTTAGACAAGTATCTTCACCCCCCTCCCCCCTGAAAGGTGTCAATTGTGACACCGGAGGGGGGGGGGGGAGGGTTCCGATGAGCGGAAGTTCCACTTTAGGGTTGAGCTCCGCTTTAAGCTTCTAGTTATTTATCTAGTTACAGATATCTCCCTCGCTTTACACTCCTTGTCCTCCTGCACTATCAATACTTCCCTCTTTTAACCCAGCCACTATAGCGGAAGTCGCTAAACTTTTTTCAAACGCCCACCTAACCTCCTGCCCCCTGTACCCTGTTCCTTCTCAAATACTGCGATCACCATCTGACTCTATCCTACACTCTAACTCATATCTTCAACCTTTCACTCTCTACTGGCATCTTCCCCAACCCTCTAAAACATGCGCTAGTTAATCTTAACAACCTAAGACCCATCTCTTTACTTCCCTTTGCCTCCAAACTCCTTGAACGTTTAGTCTACAACCAACTGAGCGACCACCTCCTTGAGAATAACCTTCTTGATCCCCTTCAGCCTGTATTTCCCACAGCACTCCACAGAGACTGCCCTCCTAAAACTCACAAACGACTTACAAAACAGCGAAAACCAACGGTCATTATTCCATACTCTTACTCTTGGACCTTTCTGCTGCCTTTGATACAATTGACCCCCTCCCCCCCCTCAAAAAACTCAATTTGCTTGGTCTCCATTGCTGCACTCTCTGTTGGTTCGAATCTTACCCATCTCACGGCACCTTCAGTGTTACTTACAACCTCCACTTCCTCCTCTCCCCCCAAGGTTCTGTCCTTGGACCCCTGCTATTCTCGATCTACACATCCTCCCCGGATCAGCTGATAGCCTCCCATGGCTTCCACTACCATTTATATGCTGACGACACCCAAATCTATCTCACTGATTTACTAACAGACATATCAGCCTGGATGTCAAACCACTTCCTCAAACTGAATCTTTCTAAAACAGAGTTCTTAATATTTCCTCCCCCACGTGTCCCATCCCCTGACATCTCTATCAAGATCAATGGCACATCTATCAGTCCGTCCCCACATGCCAGGGTGCTAGGGGTAACCTTAGACTGTGAACTGTCCTTTCCAATCCAATCCCTGTCCAAATCATGCCGCATTAGCCTCCGCAACATTTCCAGAATACGCCCCTTTTTAACTAATGACACCACCAAGCTTCTACTTCACTCCCTGGTCATCTCTCGCCTCGACTACTGCAACTCTTTCCTCATTGGATTACCTTTACATAGACTATCCCCCCTTCAGTCTATCATGAATGCCGCTGCAAGACTCATCCACCTTACCAACCGGTTCAGTGTCGTCCACCCCTCTCTGCCAATCCCTCCACTGGCTCCAACTCACCCAACGAATAAAATTCAAAGTACTAACAATAATTTACAAAGCCATCCACAACTCTGCCCCCAGCTACATCACTAACCTAGTCCCAAAATACCAACCAAGCCGCTCTCTTCGGTCCTCCCAAGACCTCCTGCTCTCTAGCTCCCTTGTCACCTCCTCCCATGCTCACCTCCTGGATTTCTCCAGAGCTTCTCCCATCCTTTGGAACTCCCTACCCCAATCTGCCAGACTGTCCCCTAACCTATCCATATTAAGACGATTCCTGAAAACTCTCTTTAAAGTAGCCTATCCTGCTTCCAAGTAAAACTGATTTACATCCTCCATCAGCTCATCCCCCACAGCTATTACCTTTTGTATCAATTGACCCTCCCCTTTTAGATTGTAAGCTCTAATGAGCAGGGCCCTCCGATTCCTCTAGTACCAAATTGTAATGTAACTGTAATGTCTGCCTTTATTTTGTTAAGCGCTGCGCAAACTGTTGGCGCTATATAAATCCTGTATAATAATAATAATAATTTGGACACTCACACAGCTTGTTCATCCAGCTCATTTCCAATGCGTTGTGACATATTCTTCAGCACTCCAATACTCTGAGATACCAGCCCCAATTCCTCGTCCTGCTGCTCAATGATCATCTAATATGAATAAAGAGATGACAAAATCAGTAGCGTCATACCACATATACTTAGAAACAACCAGGGCAATTAAAAAAACATCCAAAAAGAGCATTTGAAAGCCTCGGAGATGCGTCCCAATATAAACCTAGATTTTTCATGGTGGAAAAAGTTTGCAGTTCAGAAATCATTCCTTTTACTGTACACACACCTTAGAATAACAAAACACAAAGTTGTGGAGCCAATTGAACAATCACACAGATCATTTATAGCCATCTGTAAAGGTGGCATTCTGACCACTACCCTAAACCTTGGTACATACTATTAGTTTTTTTTTTCATTCAACCCAGCAGGGTGAATGGAAAAAACAAAACAAAAAAAAAAACAGAGCTCAGGTGGAGCCACTGTACTAACTATGCAATGTACAGGCCAACCCCCCTCCCGCCGCCAGAACACACCAGTCAGTGCTCTCTTTCTCATTTTCTTGAGAACGCTGATCAGATGTTGATCAGCAGACCTTTTTTGGTCATGCCCCTTCGGCAGAAGCCAGCTGAACGACCATATTTTGTCAGACTGGCTGCCGTACACACAAGCCGAATGTCGGCTGGTTTCTTTTGAACCGGCAGATGCTGCCTGATATTTGGCCAGAGTGTACAGGCCCATATCTGACCACGTTTGCACTGACTTAAGCTCCATCCACCCCAGAGCTAGGTCTGGCTAGAAGCGGTGTCACATTAGTCTAACGAATGGAGGGATTGGTGGGGTGTGTATATACAGTGGGTACGGAAAGTATTCAGACCCCCTTAAATTTTTCACTCTTTGTTATATTGCAGCCATTTGCTAAAATCATTTAAGTAAATTTTTTTTCTCATTAATGTACACACAGCACCCCATATTGACAGAAAAACACAGAATTGTTAATATTTTTGCAGATTTATTAAAAAAGAAAAAAACTGAAATATCACATGGTCCTAAGTATTCAGACCCTTTGCTGCGACACTCATATTTAACTCAGGTGCTGTCCATTTCTTCTGATCATCCTTGAGATGGTTCTACACCTTCATTTGATTATACTGATTGGACTTGATTAGGAAAGCCACACACCTGTCTATATAAGACCTTACAGCTCACAGTGCATGTCAGAGCAAATGAGAATCATGAGGTCAAAAAGGAACTGCCTAAAGGAGCTCAGAGACAGAATTGTGGAAAGGCACAGAACTGGCCAAGGTTACAAAAAAATTCTGCTGCACTTAAGGTTCCTAAGAGCACAGTGGCCTCCATAATTCTTAAATAGAAGACGTTTGGGACGACTAGAACCCTTCCTAAAGCTGGTCGTCTGGCCAAACTGAGCTATCGGGGAGAAGAGCCTTGGTGAGAGACGTAAAGAATAACCCAAAGATCACCGTGGCTGAGCTCCAGAGATGCAGTCGGGAGATGGGAGAAAGTTGTAGAAAGTCAATCATCACTGCAGCCCTCCACCAGTCGGGGCTTTATGGCAGAGTGGCCCAAACGGAAGCCTCTCCTCAGTGCAAGACACATGAAAGCCCCCATCGAGTTTGCTAAAAAAACACCTGAAGGACTCCAAGATGGTGAGAAATAAGATTCTCTGGTCTGATGAGAGCAAGATAGAACTTTTTGGCCTTAATTCTAAGTGGTATGTGTGGAGAAAATCCAGCACTGCTCATCACCTGTCCAATACAGTCCCAACAGTGAAGCATGGTGGTGGCAGCATCATGCTGTGGGGGTGTTTTTCAGCTGCAGGGACAGGACAACTGGTTGCAATCGAGGGAAAGATGAATGCGGCCAAGTACAGGGATATCCTGGACAAAAACCTTCTCCAGAGTGCTCAGGACCTCAGACTGGGCCGAAGGTTTACTTTCCAACAAGACAATGACCCTAAGCACACAGCTAAAATAACGAAGGAGTGACTTCATAACAACTCTGTGACTGTTCTTGAGTGGCCCAGCCAGAGCCCTGACTTAAACCCAATTGAGCATCTCTGGAGAGACCTAAAAATGGCTGTCCACCAACGTTTACCATCCAACCTGACAGAACTGGAGAGGATCTGCAAGGAGGAATGGCAGAGGATCCCCAAATCCAGGTGTGAAAAACTTGTTGCATCTTTCCCAAAAAGACTCATGGCTGTATTAGATCAAAAGGGTGCTTCTACTAAATACTGAGCAAAGGGTCTGAATACTTAGGACCATGGGATATTTCAGTTTTTCCTTTTTAATAAATCTGCAAAAATGTCAACAATTCTGTGTTTTTCTGTCAATATGGGGTGCTGTGTGTACATTAATGAGGAAAAAATTAACTTAAATGATTTTAGCAAATGGCTGCAATATAACAAAGAGTGAAAAATTTAAGGGGGTCTGAATACTTTCCGTGCCCTGTGTGTGTGTATATATATATATATACACACACACACACACACACACACACACACACACACACATATATATATATATATATATATATATATACACACACACATTTATATATATATATATATATATATATATATATATATATATATATATATATTGTGACAGCAGGAAGGTAAAGTCACCTGGTTGCATCCAGGGGGGTAGATATATTTCTCCCAGATTCAGGCTTTATGCTGACTTATACAACTAGGGTGGAGAGTTGTATAAGCCCAGCTGAGGCTAGTAGGCTCATGGATGACTCTTACCTCTAGGGAGAGTGTGGGGCGTCGTGCAGACAGAGTTGATGAGGCCAGCTGAAGCTTGTCAGCTCATTTAGGCCTCTATAAAAAACTCCCAGATTCATTAGATGTTGGCTCATGCCTGGAAGCAGACCTGTGTGGACTGTCTAGGGAGAGTGAACCCCTGTGCGGTGAGAGAAAGCCTGTGTGGCTATATTTTGCTTGGACATTTAAAACCAGGGACTAGGACAGCACTAGGCTGATCCCAGTTGTTAGTTAGGAAACCTGTATGTTTAGTCAGAGGTCAAGTTGACCAGGATTTATTTTGTTTGTTTCTTTTGCTTTGCTGTGTTTTTGTCACTGTAAATAGAAAATAAACGGCACCTTTTTGATTTTGAAAACCACAACCTCCGTCTGCTGGGCCTGTTTTTGTGTGGGGAGCCCATCCCGGGGGTCACACACACCCGCTGCCGAGCTAACCCCCTCACAGTTGGTGGAGAACCAGTGGCAGTTTTTTTTTAAGCCAGCATGGAGGAGATACTGAAACAGCTGGCTCTAGCAAATGCCAATCAACAGCAGACAAATGCAGGTTTGCAAAGGAGCCTTGCAGCCCAGCAGCAAGCTCATCAACAAGCCCAGCAGCAATCTGAGGCCCGCTTCATAGACCTGTTACAGAAGCAAGAGCAGAGACTACAACAAATGGAAGCAGTAATGCAGCAACGTCCGCAGACCAGTGAGGAAAGCCGTCCCACTAATACCGCGTCCTTTGGGGTGAGTCGTTTATTGACAAAAATGACTGGAGAGGATGATCCAGAGGTATTTTTGACCACATTTGAAAGGACTGCTGAAAGAGAAAAGTGGCCTGAGGAGCAGTGGGCTGGACTGGTGGCTCCTCTGTTAACTGGTGAATCGCAGAAGGCTTACTATGACCTAGAGCCTGACCAAGCAAAAGACTATGTGATGCTAAAAGCTGAAATATTGGCAAGGCTGGGTGTCACCCTGGCTGTCCGGGCTCAGCGTGTGCATAACTGGACTTTCCAGCTTGGAAAACCCCCCAGGTCTCAAATGTATGATCTCATTCACCTGAGCAGGAAGTGGCTACAGCCAGAGACTTTGTCCGCACCGGAGATTGTGGAACGTGTTGTGATGGATCGTTTCTTGAGAGCTCTTCCTACCGCCATTCAAAAGTGGGTAAGCCATGGAGACCCAGAAACGGCCGGTAAACTTGTGGATCGTGTAGAGAGATACTTGGCTACAGAGAACCTGACAGCCTCTTCCAGAGACTCTCGGACTTTCCACCCTAAGACCAGACCATCCCCAGGGGCGGATAAGAGGATTCCAAGGGGTGAGGGTGGAGAGAGTGAGAGGGTGGGAGCTCTACCCCAAGTTTGGCGAGAACAGCCTGGGAAATCAGCGGCTCAAGAGGCCGCAAGAAGGATCGTTTGCTACCGCTGCCGGCAAGCGGGACATATTGCAGCAAATTGCCCGGTTGTGGAGGAACCCATGCAATGTGACTTTCTGATGGACAGACGTCAGTCGCTGTGTGCGACAGTCGCATGCACTGCCATTCGGGGAACTGAGAAACATTTATGCAAAATGTGTATTAATGGTAGAAATGTTGTGGTATTGCTGGATTCAGGTAGCCTTGTGACCCTGATAAAGGCTGAATTAGTTAAAACAGAGGTCTCTGGGAATAGCAAGGTAGCTGTTATTTGTGTGCATGGGGACACCCGAGAGTATCCAGTGACTACAGTGTGTTTCGAGACCCCCAAAGGTACCCTCTCTCATCCAGTGGGGTTAGTATCTCAATTACCGCATGATGCCATTGTGGGAAGGGATTTTCCGAAGTTCTGGGAACTGTGGGATGATCCTGAGCCCCCCACTGGTGCCCCTATGTACCAGGAATGTGATAGCCAGAACTCCTCTGAGAGTGGGGAGGACTCTCCAGAATTTCCCTTGTCAGTATTGGCAGGGGAGACTCAAGAAACTGGAGAGGAGCCCACCTCCTCAGACGAAAACCTACCGTCTGTGGAGTTTTCTGATCTGGAGGTTCACAGGGAAAATTTTGCCACAGAACAGTTAAAAGACCCCGCCCTAATAAAGGCACGGGAAAACGTAGTGGAAATAGATGGCGAGTTAGTGAACCCAGATATTACCTGCACTTACCCATACTTCAGCGTAGAGAAGGACCTACTGTATCGGGTGGCAAAAAGGGCAGAAGAAACCGTTGAGCAGCTGGTGGTGCCCAAACCTTACAGGAAGTTGGTGTTGGAGTTGGCCCATGGGCACATTCTTGGAGGTCATCTGGGGACAGAGAAAACCCGAGAGAGGGTATTACAGAGATTCTATTGGCCTGGGGTGATGAAGGACATAGAAAATTATTGTTCCTCCTGCCCTGTGTGTCAGAGGTCGGCCCCGATGCCACATTTCCGTAGCCCGCTGGTCCCTCTACCCATCATTGAGGTCCCGTTTGAGAGAATCGCAATGGATTTGGTAGGTCCTATAATCAAGTCCGCTAGGGGGCACCAGTACATATTGGTTATAATGGACTATGCCACCCGTTATCCAGAAGCGATCCCTCTCAGAAATACCTCGGCCAAAACCATAGCCAAAGAGCTATCTCTTGTTTTTAGCCGGGTGGGTATTTGTAAAGAACTGCTTACGGACCAAGGTACACCCTTTATGTCCCGGGTTATGAAAGAGCTGTGTAAATTGTTCAAAGTGACGCAATTGCGTACATCTGTGTATCACCCCCAAACCGATGGGCTGGTTGAAAGATTCAACAAAACCCTAAAACAAATGTTGAAGAAAGTGGTGGATAGAGATGGAAAGGATTGGGACTGTCTACTTCCTTATTTGATGTTTGCTATTAGGGAGGTGCCCCAATCCTCTACGGGATTCTCCCCCTTTGAGTTACTGTATGGGAGACACCCAAGAGGGCTGTTGGATATTGCCAAGGAAACTTGGGAAAGTGAGAGTTCTCCCCACAGGAGTGTGATTGAGCATGTCGCCCTGATGCAAGATCGAATTGCACAGGTAATGCCCATCGTGAAGGAACATTTGGCCCAAGCGCAGTTGGCACAGCAGAGAGTGTACAACCGTGGAGCAAAGACCCGTACCTTTTCCCCGGGGGATAGGATATTGGTACTTGTCCCTACGGTTGAAAGTAAATTCCTTGCCAAATGGCAAGGCCCCTACGAGATAATGGAAAAAGTGAGCGAAGTGAATTACAAGGTCAGACAACCAGGAAGGCGAAAGCCCGAACAGATATATCACGTTAATCTGTTGAAAGCCTGGAGGGATAGAGAGTCCCTAGTCGCAGAAACTTGGTCACCAGCTCAAACTGGTTGCGTGATTCCGGAGGTTGGAATAGCAGCCACCTTGTCACAACCCCAACAACAGGAGGTTAAGGAGTTTGTGCTTCGCAACAAGGAGGTGTTCTCTGAGCTGCCGGGACAAACATCTGGGGTAGAGCATGATATTATTACCCCGCCCGGTGAAAGGGTGAAGTTAAAACCCTATCGGATCCCAGAGGCCCGACGGGAGGCAATACGGGAGGAAGTACAGAAAATGCTGAACTTAGGGGTGATAGAGGAGTCCCAAAGTGATTGGTCTAGTCCCATTGTGTTGGTGCCTAAACCGGATGGGAGCTGGCGATTTTGTAACGATTTTCGTCAGTTGAACAAAGTTACAAAATTTGACACCTACCCCATGCCACGTATAGATGAGTTGATCGACCGGCTGGGAACAGCCCGATACATGACGACTCTTGACCTCACAAAAGGGTATTGGCAAATTCCCCTGGCCAAGTCGGCCAAAGAGAAAACCGCATTTGTAACCCCAGACGGGGCGTTCCAATATAAGAGAATGCCGTTCGGGTTACAGAATGCGCCGGCCACATTCCAGCGGAAAATGGACCAGATACTGAGGCCCCATCGGAAGTATGCTGCGGCTTACCTGGATGACGTAATTGTCCATAGCACAGACTGGGCCTCACATCTGCCAAAAGTGCAAGCAGTCCTAGACTCTATCCGGGAAGCGGGGTTTACGGCTAACCCCAAGAAGTGTACCATTGGGCAGGAGGAGGCCAAATATCTTGGGTACACCATTGGCAGGGGAGTGATAAAACCCCAACTCAACAAAGTCGAGGCCATCCAGAGTTGGCCACGTCCCAACAGCAAGAAGCAGGTACGGGCCTTTCTGGGAATCGCGGGTTATTATCGGCGCTTCATTCCCCACTTTGCTTCTAAGGCTGTGCCCCTAACCAACCTGACGAAAGGGAAAGGGTCGGTCATGATTAAATGGACCCCCGAGGCTGAGGCAGCATTCCAATTCTTGAAACAAGCCTTATGTAGCCAGCCAGTGTTGTACTCACCCGACTTCTCTAAAGACTTTGTCGTACAAAGTGATGCGTCAGATGTGGGGTTAGGAGCAGTATTGTCCCAGGTCTGGAACGGGGAAGAGCACCCAGTCATTTACCTCAGCAGGAAGTTGAAGTCCCATGAGGTAAATTACGCCACGGTTGAAAAGGAGTGTTTAGCGGTGAAGTGGGCTCTAGATTCCCTTCGGTACTATCTGCTAGGTAGGCACTTTGACATGGTTACGGATCACGCTCCGTTAAAGTGGATGGCTCAAAACAAGGAGACAAATAGAAGAGTGAATAGGTGGTTCCTGGCCCTACAGGAATTCAACTTCACAGTAAAGCATCGCCCTGGCGTTCAAATGGGGAATGTGGATGCTTTGTCTCGAGTACATGAATGCCTGATTGCTGGTGTTCCAACCCCAAGGTTAAAACAAGAGGGGGGGGTATGTGACAGCAGGAAGGTAAAGTCACCTGGTTGCATCCAGGGGGGTAGATATATTTCTCCCAGATTCAGGCTTTATGCTGACTTATACAACTAGGGTGGAGAGTTGTATAAGCCCAGCTGAGGCTAGTAGGCTCATGGATGACTCTTACCTCTAGGGAGAGTGTGGGGCGTCGTGCAGACAGAGTTGATGAGGCCAGCTGAAGCTTGTCAGCTCATTTAGGCCTCTATAAAAAACTCCCAGATTCATTAGATGTTGGCTCATGCCTGGAAGCAGACCTGTGTGGACTGTCTAGGGAGAGTGAACCCCTGTGCGGTGAGAGAAAGCCTGTGTGGCTATATTTTGCTTGGACATTTAAAACCAGGGACTAGGACAGCACTAGGCTGATCCCAGTTGTTAGTTAGGAAACCTGTATGTTTAGTCAGAGGTCAAGTTGACCAGGATTTATTTTGTTTGTTTCTTTTGCTTTGCTGTGTTTTTGTCACTGTAAATAGAAAATAAACGGCACCTTTTTGATTTTGAAAACCACAACCTCCGTCTGCTGGGCCTGTTTTTGTGTGGGGAGCCCATCCCGGGGGTCACACACACCCGCTGCCGAGCTAACCCCCTCACAATATATATATAGTGCTACCGGAGTCAGCACTTGCTTGGCACACAAAAAAATTAGGTTACTAAACAAACTTGAATTTTGGATGCTTTTTTATGCATTTTTTGCTTTTTATGCAATTATGAGCGGACGGTTCCCTTTAAGAAAGGCAGGTACTCCAGGCATGTACGATTTGCTTTGTTGTTTGTAGAAGGAAACAAAAAAAAAAAAAAAATGCTAGCCATTAAATCGAAATTTGGCCAAATCAGCATGGACCAACCGAATTTCGATCCATGTAATGCCACTGTGGTTGTAAAGGAGTTGATATACCAATCGACTTCTGTACAACTGCCCTGTCAAATTTTGCCCGCTCGATCAGAGCATCAGGCTATAGCCTACAACGCTGATCAGTGTATTCTGACGGCGGGTAAGTCTTCCTGCTGTCAGAGTACAATAGCTCAGCGGGGAGGATACCCCCATCCACATTAAGTGTGTGGATGGGGGAATCTAGGCAGTCTTTTTCATTCAACCCGCTGGTTGAACAAAGAATAAAAAAAAACAGAGACTCATCTATGGACTGCTCAAGTATTAAAATACACAGCTTGGCTTCATCTGCAGAGCTTGAAATATTACAAAAGAGAAAAAAAAAAAAATGTAATCCTGACTGTAGCGCTACAGACATCTGGAACTATGGAATTATAGGCCACAGGCTGGCAATCCGAATATGATCATTATGATCTGGATGGAGTTGTGTATTTAGCCCAGTGCCCATTTCACAATGCATTCATCACAGGCACTCCACAGGAGAGGTAATCTGCAGAATAGAGGTGGATTTACACTGCGTGATACAAAGCCATTCACTCTTCCCAACATCATTCTTTTAGGCATTCATTAACCCAGCGGTGCAAAAGACTTATGTCCTTCCCGCTCACTTTCTATAGAAAAAGCACAGAGGATGTCCTGGTGCTGGGTAGCACAGACTTGAAGCCACATGTCCAGTGATAACGAGGTATTAACTGTGAGCTCTTGTCTCCTTGGCTCTTTCTTGTCATAGCAAAGTAAAGTTTACATGGTCTTTGTTTCTCTGTGATCCAATTATTTAGGAAGACCGAGTGGTCTCAAAAGTGTTGTTTACATTGCCACTGATGTGATACCAGATGTGCGTTTGTGGGTGGGGTGGGGGGAATCCGAATAAGAAGCTACCATTTTCTAGAATGCTGACAACCCCTTTAAATTTCATACAGGTGTTCATTTGATATCTCATTGTTCATTCAACCCCCCCCCTATTTTTTTATACTTATTAAGTCCCAGCATATTCCACCAAGCTTTTTAACAGAACTCAGCATAAGCAAAATAAATCATGACTGGAGCAAAAAGGTATACAGAACCCATACGTTACAACTTACCATTCAACAGAAAAACAAAAACAATCAATCAGTGTATACAGTATATGTATATATACACACACACACACACACATATTATTTATAACAGGGGTGTGTACATTTTTTTATATCCACTGCATAACAATTACCTATATATGTAAGCAGGGGAGGCAAGTGGCTCTTCTACATATAGCTTTAGGTAACAGATACAGCATTCAATGAGGTTGCAAGAGGTGGAGACCCATCCATGTAAAGCCGTCAATAGACTGTTCGAATTTTGGCCGGTTCGGCAGGGACCTGACAAGATTCGAACCATGTATGGGCATGCTGACTGTGCCCAAGTTGATCGATCAACTTAGGTGCAGCCAGCCTGTCAGATTTTTCATGCGATTATTGTCAGCAGCTTTAGCTGCTAGCAATAATCACTGTGTGTTCTCTCAGCAGTGACGGCTCCCCCTGCCAGAAGAACAAAATAGCTCTGCGGGAGGGATTCACCCATCAACACTGACTGTGTTGATGGGGGAAACCAGATTTTATTTTCTTACCTGTGGTAAAATAAAATAAAAAAAATTGCACAGTCTATGGCCGGTTTAAAGCGGAGCTCCACCCCAAAATGGAACTTCCGCTCATCGGAACCCTCCCCCCCTCCAGTGTCACATTTGGCACCTTTCAGGGGGGAGGGAGGGTGCAGATACCTGTCTATGACAGGTATTTGCACCCACTTCCGGGAGTCCTCACTGCGGGAATTCTTCGGGTAGTACGTCACTTCCCGCAGAATACCCGTTGTGTTCTGGGAGACACTCGGCTCCCAGAACCCAGCAGGGACCAGTGAGAACGGCGAAGCGCGACTCGCGCATGCGCCGTAGGGAACCAGGCAGTGAAGCCGCAAGGCTTCACTTCCCGATTCCCTCACCGAGGATGGCGGTGGGGGCAGCAGAGTAATGAGCGATTGCTCGTCTTCTGCTGCCGACGTCGCTGGACTCCAGGACAGGTAAGTGTCCTAATATTAAAAGTCAGCAGCTGCAGTATTTGTAGCTGCTGGCTTTTAATATCTTTGTTTCAGGGGAAACTCCGCTTTAAGTCCGGGTTCACATATATGGCGCTGTGGTTTGCAGCCTAGGATCCAGCGCATTCCTGTGTACTGGTTCAGGTGCAAATTTTTGCCTGAATTCGCACCTGAACCGCACCGAAAAACACACAGGATTCTTTTAGAAAACCGCACCACGGCCGCCCCGGACTTGTGTGAAACGCTTCCATTGAGAGCCAGTCACATTCACGTCATGCGAATTGGATGCGGCTTAAAAACGCATCCAATTCGCATATATATGAACCCAGCTTAAAGGTTACAATACATTGAAACTGCCCCATGATAGGACAAAGCAATGCTTATTGATCTGCTTTGATTTGCAAAGAATGATATCAAGAGATTGCCACTGACATCACTAATAATTTCTGTCCAATCTTTAGTAAGATAAGGAGACATAAGCCTAGGGATATGTGCAAGAAATTGTGCATATCAAGGGAATTAAAGATTTCTCTGGTTGTAAACAATCATATCACTCCACACACCTCAAGCCGGGCATAGATGGATTGAATCTCAGCCGGTTCAGCAGGGACTGGCTGAGATTCGATCCCTGTATGGGCAGGCTGATTGTATCCAAGTCGATCCATTGATCGACTTGGGTACAACTAGGGTTGCACCAATACCCCTTTAAGACCGACAGATCAAGGACAGAGGGGGCGGAGGGGCACAGAGGAGGACCGGAGGAGCACAGAGGCGGGACCGGAGGAGAACCGAGGGGGACACAGGGGGCAGTCGGGGATCATCGTAGCAGCGGTGGGGGAGTTACAAGCACCGATCTCCCTGTATAGATTTTCAATAAAGCAGCTGAAAGCCGCAGGGAGGGAGGAAGAGTGCTTGTAACTCCCCCACCGCCACACCGATCATCCCTGACTGCCCAGGTATCGTGTCAAGCATCGGGCAAATGCTCGGTATCGGCACTGATACTAGTATCGGTATAACCCTAGGTACAACCAACATGTCAGATTGTTAGCATGCATGCGATTATTGCCAGCAGCTATAGCCGATAGCTGTAATCACTGTGTACTGCCAGCAAGGAAGGCTCCCTGCTGGGAGAACACAATAGCTCAGTGGGAGGGATTCCCTATCAGCACTGACTGTGTTGATTGGAGAACCAAGTAATTTTCTGTCCTGCAAATCGTGGTTGCAGGAAAGTAAATCACATAATCTATGGCTTGCTTTAGTACATTTAGGTATTACTCATTTCAGGCTTTGAGGTTTTACTGCAAAACCTCTAAAAAGTATTTAAATCCCAACAATGAATTCCTCTCATTTACTCCCTTTTGGTCTGTTAATGATACTGTTTTGTTATATCTATTTTAGGGCTGTTACTGATTAAAATTTTCGTGTTCGATTAATCTATTTTTTTTTTTATCGATTAATCGACTAATTTCGATGAATTATAAATGCACATAGATATCCAACTACTTTTAGCTGATCTCCTTGCAGGCCGATTCCCAGTGCAGCTACCAACCACTGGAAAAATCGATAGCAGGATACAAAAAACACACAAAGGCAGCGCTCATTGGGAATAACATTAAAACTTTTATAGTCTTCAAGTAGGTAACAAAATAAATATTGCACTGGAGATAAAATCGATGTAGCTACATAAACTGTAAAAATGGTGCGAGTAATACCAAACGGTAGCAAAAGCCGTCATAAAAACATGTAGCCAAGTATGATACTGGTATAAAAATGTGTACAACGATACCACTGCTGAATCCAGATGAGGAGGGGTTAACATCAGTCCGTCGGCATGTAGATGTCCCGTGAAGGGAACTATCACAACTCCCAGTGGATGGCTGTAGAATCTCAGGTTGATAGAGGGAAGTGATAGAGGGAAGTGTAACAGCCCTTGCGTGTGGCAGATAGTAAGGTCCCGCCGGCATGCAGATATGAAGGCACAGCAAAGGAGCCCTTCAGATGGACACGGCAAGACCAAAGAATTTTGATCGATCAAAGCAATTAATCGATTAATCGAGGAATTAATAGTTAATTTCCACAGCCCTAATCTATTTGATAAGTGCAAAGTGTTCACTCCTTCCCCAATGTTGTGAAGGAGAGGAGGGATATTCTGTGGTTTGGAAAAAGACAACTAAGCAGGGCTGACATCATTTCTTCCAGTTTCATTTCAGTAAAGGCACTGTGCGTTTTTAATGACAACAGGAAATTAGGAGCAGCATTTCTGTCAGGGGCAACAAGTATTTTTCTGTACTTGCATGGTTTTACCCTTTTAACGTCTGCATGAGAAAATGATACACGTTACATATTGCCGCAAATGCCAGAGTAAGAGCAGTAATTATAGCCAGATTGGTCACGGTTAACTTCAAACTGTTTTCTATGGAAAAATAAAGGGTACCGACATTTGTCGTCATTTAGTGGGTGCGTGCAAATTTAAAGTGGTTGCTAACCTCAGTCATGAAATCTGAATAAAGCACATACAGTTAGGTCCATATATACCTGGACACAGGCACAATTTTAGGTTTCTTCAGGTATTTACCAAAACATATTCAAGCTATAGTTATATAGTAAATAAAGTAATAGGACAATTGAATCAAAAGCTGTTTCATAGCCAGGTGTGTGCTACTGTTTGCTTTGTTATTTCTTCATCAATTAAGCAGGTAATAGTTAATTCTAAGTGTGGTATTTGCATTTAAAAAAGCCAGACCAGTTCTGGAAAAGCATTCTTTGGACGGATGAAACCAAGATTAATCTGTACCAGAATGACGGGAAGAAAAAAGTGTGCAGTGAGATGGCATGGGCATGCATGGCTTCCAGTGGCACTGGGTCATTGGTGTTTATTGATGTGACAGAAGCAGACGGATGAATTCTGCAGCGTTTAGAGATATACTGTAAGCCCAGATTCAGCCATAATGCAGCAAAGTTTATTGGACGCTGCTTCACAGTACAGATGGACAATGATCCAAAACACACTGCAAAAGCTACCCAAGAGCCGTTGAAGGAAAAAAAAGTGGAACATTCTGCAATGGCCGAGTCAATCACCTGATCTCAACCCAATTGAGCATGCATTTCACTTGCTGAAGGCAAAACTAAAGGCAGAAAGACCCACAAAAAACAACTGAAGACAGCTGCAGTTAGAGCCTGGTAATGCATCAGAAAGGAGGAAATCCAGTCTTTGGTAATGTCCATGGGTTCCAGACTTCAGGCAGTCATTGCCAGTAAAGGATTCTCAGCAAAATATTAAAAAAGGAACATTTTATTTAAGATTCTATTAATTTGTCCAATTACATTTGAGCCCCTGAAAAGGGGGGGGGGGACGGTGTATAAAAATGGTTGCAGTTTCTAAAATTTGTACTTGATATTTATGAGAGAAGAGAAGACTGGAGATAAACAAGTAAACCTTAAGTAGGATTTTTTTGATCTCTGTGTATCATCTGAGGCTATTCATTTCACTGGGTATATGTGAGGGCTTACAACCACTTCAAAGCTTGACATGTTGGATATCAATTTACTCGCACAGCCTCAATTTATAATTTTACCCAAAAAATGGGTAATATTTTGCATTTGCGTGACCTAAAATTAACTTTAGTGTATTTTTTAGTGAAATTTTGTGCTTGATAAATCGATGCACAAATATTATGTGACATAAAAAATTGGAACTACCACAATTATTTCCAAGATGTCTACTTTCAAAAAAATATACACCGTTTGGAGTTTTCACTCATCTGAAATTACTAATTTAAATATGTGTGCAAAAAACAGCTCTGACAGTGAAAGGGTTAAAAGGCACAAGACTTAGGAAAATGTGCATGTGTTGCAGAGATGTACTGCATGTTTTTTGTTTTGCCGACATACACTTTGACACCCTTGGACACTATGCCTGCCACACTCTTCCTGTATTATGGACATCTTACCTGTTGCTGTGAGGCCTGCCCGTCTAGAAATTGTGAGTTTGCCGACTGGATCTCCTGGTCCAGTCCTTTGTACTTGTCTGGTTCACTGGTCCAGCCCCGTCTCGTCCCTTCACCTAAAAGTGCCTGCAAAATCACATTAGAAATGGTTAGCATCTAGATTATAAAATTACTCTAGAAACGTAATGGGTTAATCCATAATTTTGATAAAATAATAATACAACCCGCCGTATGTAAAATCAGTGAGAAAGAGATTAAAAAATATATATATATATATATATATATATATATATATATATATATATATATATATCTCTCAACAAGTTCAGGGAGTCATTTGTTCCCCTATTTTGGGCATATATTGGCAGCTGGTTAGCTTTGCCTTCTCCTGAATGATCAGCATCACAATGCTATTAGAATAGGTTGAACTATGTGAACTTTTTTTGCTGGTCCTATTTACTAAAACTTTTTGTAACATACAACTGTTTGTATTTTCACCAGCACACATAAAGAACTGGTAGATTAGGCTAAATACAAGCAGGAATAAATCTTTTCGGAGACTGGGCTGTGTGCGCCCTCTATGTGATAGCACAATGGGCACAACAGGTCCTCTTTGGGGTGACTTTAGGGGTCTATTGAATCCTTAATGTCACCTTTGTACCCCATTAAGGCTAGTCAAGCACATACTGTGCTTGATCAGTTTCTGCCTCAACCACAGAGGCCAGGAAATGACAACTCTGAAACTGGAAGTTCGTCCCTTCTAGCTTCATTCAGTGCAGACAATCTCACTGAACGGATAGGTGCGAGTGTAAAAATCACAACTGCAGCCACTGGTAACACTACATTGAGTGGCTATTGCAGCTCTAGTATGCATTTCACGAGTTAGGCCACAGAAAATAAAAAATAAAGTCAGGTTCCAAGGTTAGAAGTGCAACCAAAGATATCCGCACGGTATGGGAGTGATTTTAGACTGAATTTGTCACTGGACTAAGGATCCATTCACACTTGCCCATGCACCCTATGTACAAGCAGCTGCAAGAACCCCAGTAGGGGTTCCCCTGATTAGCTGCAACTAGGCAGCCCCACTGAAAGCAATGGGAGGCTGCTGGCTCTTGCAGCTTATTCGCACCCACTCGCATGTAATCGTTAGCGATCACATTCGAGTGATTAGCCATGAATGCAGGCGGTCTGCGTCCAGGGACTATCACTCACATTTGATCGCTGCCTGAGCAATTGGCCAGTATGCACACTGGACGTTTGGCCATCTCTCCTACACGCCTTTCCTCCTGGCAGCAGAGCTTGGTCTGTAAAAACTCTTGATGCTTGTAAATGCATGCAATTGTGCTTGGCCATCAATTCATTTATTGCCCATAATAATAATTTATTCCAGCCATTGAAACGAATGCTCAAGCGTTAAGTGTGCCTAGCATTAAAGAAATTGTAAAGTCGGAAGGTTTTTTTATCTTAATGCATTCTATGCATTAAGATAAAAATCCTTCTGTGTGTAGCAGCCCCCCTAACACTTACCTGAGGTCCCTCTGTCCACAACTGCCTCAGCCATCCGAGATTCTCCCTCCTGATTGGCTGAGACACAGCAGCAGCGCCATTGGCCGACGCTGCTGTCAAAGTCAGCTAGCCAATAAGGAGAGAGAGGGGCAGGCTCCGTGTCTGAATGGACACAGGGAGCTCCGACTCAGCTCGGGTGCCCTCATAGCAAGCTGCTTGCTGTGGGGGCACTGAAGGGGAGGGAGGGGCCAGGATCACAGAAGAGGGACCTGAGAAGAGGAGGATCTGGGCTGCTCTGTGCAAATCCACCGCAACAGAGCAGGTAAGTATAACACGTTTTGTTAGTTTGATAGGAACAAAAACGAGACTTTACAATCACTTTAACGTGAGTTTAGACGCATTTACATGCGTCAAGCTTTTTTCTTTATCGTACACCACGGGACACAGAGCTAGTCATTACATAATGGGTTAAGGGTCACCAGCGGTGATTGGACACTGGCACAACCAATGGAAGACAGTTCCCCTCCATATAACCCCTCCCATCAGGGAAGTACCTCAGTTTTTTCGCCAGTGTCGAAAGGTGTTGGACGCGTTAGGAGGTGCTAAAGGAAAGCTCTACCAAAGAGACCCTCTGGGGGTAAAAGAGCTATGCTTTCGGATCCATCCAAGACGCCTACAAATGAGCTGAATCTGGATGGGATCCGGGCCTCATCCATGAGGCGTCGCCTGTAATGTCTCTCTTCGGAGGACTGGGCTCTAAGATCCAGCACTTTCGCTATTTCGCTATAAAGTCCTGGTAAGAGTCTTGTACAAGGCCCAGGGGAGAGGTATCCTTTAAATAGGAACCCATATCCCTGAAGGTTGGCACACATAGCCCACCGTGAAGGGTGAAGTTTGGTATCTGTCTGAAAACTTTCAGCAGAAAAACCTGCGGCGTGGATAAGGTGAGATTAGAAGGTCCATAACTAGGTTGGGACCTTTTTCAAAAAGTGGATGTCTTCTTTTTTTCCACCACTAGGGGGAGTAAAGAGCTGAATATACTCACCTCACTCTGTTCAGTGTCGGCTTCGGCGAAGTACACTGCTCGTCACCTCCGCTGCTGAGCTTGCTTGAGCACCCCGCTCCTCCTTCCGGTGGCCGATACAGACACCTGCAGATGCAGGTAAGTGGGGACAGGGGCTGATGAGAGTCCTCTCTCACTATGGCCACCACCATAGCGCTAAAGGCCGCGCGCGCGGGAGCGCGCTTTATCGGAGGGGGGGGGGGGGGGGGGCCGAGGCGTGCGCAGGCACAGAAACGGCGCCAAATTTAAAAGACTGTCAGTGTAAAAAGCACTGCAGCAGCAAGCAAGCTCGTTAGCTCTCTTGTTCCTGGCAGAGAAACACAGCAGCTATACAGGGACGTAAGACTCCATGTGGTTGGATTGGGTACTTCCTAGAAGACATCCATGTTATGCATAGTTATGTGTTAAAAGTTGCATACTTAATGTATTTGCTAAACTGAACACGGTAGTATATGCATTTAGGTACCTTGTATTTTGTCTAAACAGTAAGTCTTCCAGGGGAAGTAATGCGGACAAAAAGAGATAAAAGAGCACCGCCGCCTGAGACAGGGGGCTCTAGCTGTGCTGACTCGGTACCTTCCTCTCCTGTGTTGCCAAAAGCACCTGTACAGGATGAGCCATTACCTCTGTCAGGTATGGCGGCTTCCCCAGTGAAGCCTGGGCCTGCATATGTCACTGAGGACACTTTATCAGCTGCCCTAAATAATCTGGAGGAGAAAATTGCTACTTTAATCGCTAAATCCTCTAAAAAGGACAATAAGCGAAGCAGATCTCCTCCAGTATTGGACCTCCCTTCAGAAGTACCTGAGGAGGAGGAGGATGAGGAGGAGGCTACATCAGCAGAGGATGAGGAGTCAGACGGATCAGGGATATCGGATGAGCCTTTTTCGGTATCCCAGATTTTAAAGTCACAGGTGCAATGCTATGCAGGAGCCGTGCGAGCTGCATTTAGGTTACCCTCTTTGGAGGTAACAGAATCACCTGTCTCCTCCCTAGGATCATTAAGATCCCTGCAAGGTGCATGCTCCTTCCCGGTTCATCCGTTACTAGAGGATCTATTGTACCCAGACTGGCAACATCCAGATAAGCGTTTTTCACCTCCAAAAAAGTTTAACATTCTTTATCCTATGGAGGAAATTTTTTTAAAGAAATGGAGCCTGCCTACGGTAGATGCGGCTATTTCTTGTGTAAATAAAAACCTGACATGTCCAGTGGATAATGTACAAGTGTTTAAAGATCCTTCTGAGAAGAAGTTGGAATCCTTACTGAAATCCTCCTTCCTTTTGGCCGGCTCAATTATCCAACCTGCAGTAGCAGCAGTCGGTATGTGTCAGGTCGTCAGCCAACAGGTAAAGCAGGGGCTGAAGGAGCTGCCTTCAGAGCAGGCTAAAAATTGGGAGAATTTGCCTAAAGCCTTATGCTTCACAGTGGATGCCATGAGAGATTCTATCATACAGGCATCACGCCTTACACTCCAGCTGGTACAGATGCGCAGAGTACTTTGGCTTAAGCATTGGTCAGCGGAAGCCCCATGCAAAAAGTTGTTGGCAAGTTTCCCGTTCCATGGCGAACGCCTTTTTGGGGAAGATTTAGAAAGATATATCCAAAAGATATCAAGTGGTAAAACGACACTTTTACCTGAGAGAAAGAAAAACAAGAGACCTTGTTTTAAACACACTCTCTCCCCAGCTCCCGGGAAATCTGACTCCAGCCAGTGGCGACGGCCTTTTCAGCCGCCCAAAAAAGCCAAAGAACAGGCTCAGAAGAACAAGAAGCCGTGGGGTTCAAGAGCTAATAAGCAAGCCCCCAAAACCTCTCATTGAAGGGGCGCCCCCGCTCGGCCGAGTGGGGGGAAGGATTCGTCAGTTCTCAGCGACTTGGCGGACAGAAACCCAGGACAAATGGGTGGTATCCACAATATCCTCAGGGTACAGACTGGAATTTCGAGAGATCCCATCTTCTCAATTCCGAAGTTCAAGACTCTCCAAGGATCCACAAAAAAGAGGATCCTTCTTCAAAGGTTTGAATCACTTAATAGCTCAAGGTGTGGTTACAGAGGTACCCCAAAAGGAGCAAGGTTCAGGTTTTTACTCAAACCTCTTTGTGATTCCAAAACCGAA
Source organism: Rana muscosa (assembly GCA_029206835.1). Classification (NCBI taxonomy): domain Eukaryota; kingdom Metazoa; phylum Chordata; class Amphibia; order Anura; family Ranidae; genus Rana; species Rana muscosa. Next base: position 107,346,050 of record CM055120.1, on the reverse strand, counting down.
CGGAGAAGTCAGACCCATCCTGGATCTAAAAAATCTAAACCAGTTTCTGAACGTTCGCCATTTTCGAATGGAAACGATTCGATCCGTGGTCGCTACTTTAAAAGGCGGAGAATTCATTGCGTCCATAGATATCAAAGACGCATATCTACACATACCAATCCTCCCCGCTCACCAAAGATTCCTAAGGTTTGCGGTAGAAGATCGCCACTTTCAATTTGTGGCCCTGCCATTTGGTGTAGCCACCGCGCCCATAGTATTCACAAAGGTGCTAGCTCCTCTGTTAGCAAACCTAAGAAAACGGGGCATTGCGGTAACAGCCTATCTAGACGATCTACTATTAATAGATCAGTCAAAGGAGGGATTGGATCACGCTGTAGACACTACAGTAGGATACCTGGAGCATTTAGGATGGATTATAAACTTACAAAAATCCTCTCTCCAGGCCCAAAGAAGGATAGTGTACCTGGGCATGATCATAGATACAGCCCAAAACAGGGTATACCTGCCAGAGCCAAAGATACAGTCTCTGAAAGACCTGATCCACAAGGTCAAAGCAAACAAGAGGCCGTCTATTCGCCTTTGCATGAGACTATTGGGAAAGATGGTAGCCTCCTTCGAGGCGGTCCCTTACGCCCAGTTTCATTCGAGACTACTTCAAGGCAATATTTTAGCCTCCTGGAACAGGAAGAGCCAAGCTCTGGATATACCCATGCGCCTGTCCTCACAAGTACGCCACAGCTTCAATTGGTGGCTAGAAGCCAGGAATTTACGGAAGGGAAAGTCCTTCCTCCCAGTGGCCTGGAAGGTGGTATCTACGGATGCCAGCCTATCGGGCTGGGGTGCAGTATTCGAGGAGGCTTCTACCCAGGGAACCTGGGCCAAGACTCAGGGGATCCTGCCCATCAATGTGCTAGAGATCCGGGCGGTATATCTAGCCCTCAAAACCTGGACATACAGGTTACAGGGCTACCCAGTTCGGGTTCAATCCGACAATGCTACGGCAGTAGCTTACATCAATAACCAAGGAGGCACCCACAGTCGGGCAGCCCAAAGAGAGGTGAACCGGATCTTGGCATGGGCAGAAGAGCATGTACCTTGCATCTCTGCAATCTTCATTCCAGGGATAGAAAACTGGCAAGCAGACTACCTGAGTCGTCAGCAGCTGCTACCAGGAGAGTGGTCTCTTCACCCAGAGATCTTTCAGGCCATATGTCTGAGATGGGGAAACCCAGATGTAGACCTGCTAGCTTCCAGGTTCAACAAGAAATTGGACAACTTTGTGTCCAGAACGAGAGATCCTCTAGCCTACGGGACAGACGCTCTAATAACTCCATGGAATCAGTTCTCACTGATCTATGCATTCCCTCCGATCCCTCTTCTACAAAGACTGCTTCGCAGGATCAAGGAGGAGGGAATACCAGTAATCCTAGTGGCCCCAAACTGGCCCAGGAGGCCTTGGTATGCAGAGATCGTAAAAATGGCGATAGGAAGGCCCTGGAAGCTTCCACTTCGACACGACCTGTTGTCACAGGGTCCAGTATTCCACCCTTCCTTACAAAGGCTAAATTTGACGGCCTGGCTGCTGAGACCCACATTTTGAAAAAGAGAGGGGTCTCTGGCCTGGTTCTTTCTACGCTCATTAATGCTAGAAAGCCAGCCTCCAGACTCATCTATCATAGAGTCTGGAAAGCATACGTTTCCTGGTGTGAATCCAGAAGTTGGAATCCTCTGAAATATGAAATAAGTAGGATTCTTGCTTTTTGCCAGTTAGGAGTGGATATGAAATTAGCCCTTAGCACCATCAAAGGGCAAATATCGGCTCTATCAGTCTTCTTTCAGAGACCATTGGCATCTCACTCCCTAGTTCGGACATTCATTCAGGGGGTACTGAGGATAAATCCTCCAGTCAGGTCTCCCTTGTGTCCATGGGATTTGAATTTGGTATTGTCAGTGTTGCAAAAGCAACCTTTTGAACCTATTCGCCATATTCCTTTAATTATATTAAGTAGGAAATTGGCCTTTCTGATTGCTATAGCTTCTGCTAGGAGAGTATCAGAGCTAGCAGCTCTTTCTTGTAAAGAGCCTTATCTAATTTGTCACAAGGACAAGATCGTACTACGACCCCATCCGGCTTTTCTGCCTAAGGTGGTGTCGGCTTTTCACTTGAATCAAGACATTGTTCTGCCTTCCTTTTTTCCAAACCCGCGGACGGCGGGGGAAAAATTATTACACTCTCTAGATCTAGTGAGAGCGGTAAGGGTGTATCTGCAAGCAACCGCTCAGATACGTAAAACAGATGTTTTGTTTATTTTACCAGATGGTCCCAAGAAGGGCCAAGCGGTATCAAAATCCACCATTTCCAGGTGGATTAGACAAGTAATTGTTCAAGCTTATGGTTTAAAGAACAGGACTCCTCCTTTTCCTGTTAAGGCGCACTCTACCAGGGCGATAAGTGCTTCATGGGCAGTGCACCACCAGGCTTCGATGGCTCAGATCTGTAAGGCTGCAACTTGGTCCTCAGTCCATACATTTTCCAAATTCTATCAAATAGATGTGAAAGGACATGAGGATTCCGCCTTCGGGCGAAGTGTGCTGCAGGCAGCAGTATAGGGCTTCTGGTCCGCAAGCGGTCGGTTTGATCTGTGTCTCCCCCCCTTCATATGAGCATTGCTCTGGGACGTCCCATTATGTAATGACTAGCTCTGTGTCCCGTGGTGTACGATAAAGAAAATAGGATTTTTATAACAGCTTACCTGTAAAATCCTTTTCTTGGAGTACACCACGGGACACAGAGGTCCCACCCTTCTTATGGGAACCTTACTGCTTTGCTACAAAACTGAGGTACTTCCCTGATGGGAGGGGTTATATGGAGGGGAACTGTCTTCCATTGGTTGTGCCAGTGTCCAATCACCGCTGGTGACCCTTAACCCATTATGTAATGACTAGCTCTGTGTCCCGTGGTGTACTCCAAGAAAAGGATTTTACAGGTAAGCTGTTATAAAAATCCTATTTTTCTGCCCTGCATGCACTTTTTTTTTTTTATGCCTCGAAACGAAAATAAAAATAAAAAATACCTCTAGACACCAACAGCAGCATTAAAAGCGCTCATTGTTCATGAGGCCTTAGGCAGGCCATACACAGTGCAAATTTGCATGATACCCTTCCACCACACAGATGTGTTCATGCGGGAATCCCTCCTGCCGGGCCATTGTCTTCTCCCGGCCGGGGGTAGATAGTGATTACCGCTAGTGGCTGTAGAAGCCGCTAGCGATAATCGCAAGAAAATCCAGCAGGCTGGTTGTACTGAAGTTGATCGAGCGATCAACTTGGTCCATTCAGCCATTAATGGTTTGCATCTCGGCCGGTTCAGCAGGAAATTTGAACCGTGTGTGGCTGGCCTTACATGTAAGTGGGTGTAGTTAGCTGTTAGAGCTGGCAGTCTTCCATTGCTTTTAATGGGGCTGCCTACTTGCAGCTAATCACAGGAACCCCCACTGGGGTTCTCGCAGCTGATCGCACACAAGGTTTTTTTTCATAATTGGAGAGAATCATCGTTAATCGCCCTTACTTCTGAGAAGACCTATAGACGTGGTGAAAGCTTAAAGGAGTTGTAAAGGTTTGTTTTTTATTTTCTAAATAGGTTCCTTTAGGCTAGTGCATTGTTGGTTCACTTACCTTTTCCTTTGATTTACCTTTTAAATGTTTGTTTTCTTTGTCTGAATTTCTCACTTCCTGTTTCTCCTCACTGAACTTCACACCATCATCCGAGTGGTGTGGAGTCATCCTGAACAGCTTACTGAGGATAAACAGGAAGTGAGAAATTCAGACAAAGAAAACAAAGAAAAAAAATATTTAGAAGGTAAATAGAAGGAAAAGGTAAGTGAACCAACAATGCACTAGCTTAAAGGAACCTATTTAGAAAATAAAAAACGAACCTTTACTACCCCTTTAACGTCTATACAGAGTTCTAAAGCAAAGCAGATCCAGGATATTATTTGGCCGTGCAGCACAGACAATAAGTCTAGTAACCTGAGAGCAGAGCAAGTGATGCACACACATACTCCCTCCACAGTATGACCTAGTACTGTTCACCAAGGAGACCACACGTCACAGACTCAAACAGCTGCGAGAAAGCGCGAGCGAGCTCACCTGCCGGTTTTTCTTTTCAGCCAAGGCCTGAACAGATGGACTGGTCATCTGATCCTTCATTTCCTGTGTGGGAAGACAAAAATACCTTTATCAGTTACAGTTTGAAATCTAAATCAACAGCCCATCAGCTTCTGGGAGCTGAAAATCTAAAGCCAATTCTGCTTGTGACAACAAACGGCATTGATTTTTTATGTATAATGACATAAAAAAAAAAAAGAGACATTCTGCAAATTTTAGCAACGTATTTTTCACATAGATTTCCACGTCGGGTAATAAAATCGGACAGGAAAATGTCAGCACTCCGCATGGCATTCACATGACAATGCAAAGTAACTGGACAGCCATAAAAGCAAAAGCTTTACTTTCTCGTTTCTGGCTGAAGTTCTTGAAGGCCAACTCCAACCAAAACCTTTGTTCATTTTAAATCAAAAAGAGGGGGGGGGGGGGGCTGCTAGCTGTTAGAAAGTGGGAGTGGGGGCCGGTGCACCCTGAATATGGGTGTAACATGTTAAAAGGGTGAACTTATCCATTAAAGCTAAGTTCCAGGCAAAAATTTAACTCCTATGAAAACATAAGCACAGAGCTTTCTTTTGGTGGTATTTGATCACCTCTGTGGTTTTTATTTTTTGGGCTATGAAAAAAAAAAAAAAAAAAAAAATTTTTACTTTCTGCTATAAAACGTATCCAATTAAAAAAAAAAAAAAAATCTAATTTCTACATAAATTTAGGCCAATAAGTATTCTGCTACATATTTTTGGTAAAAAAATTCCGAAAAGCGTATATTGATTAGTTTGCGCAGAAGTTATAGCGTCCACAAACTGGAATATTTTTATTTATTTTGTTATTATTATTTATTTGTTTTACTAGTAATGGTGGCGATCAGTGACCAATAGCGGGACTGCGATATTGCAGCAGACAAAATCGGACACTAATGCCTCGTACACACGACCGAGTTTCTCGGCAAGAACCAGCAAGAAACTTGCTGGCAGAGATGTCTTGCCGAGAAATTCGTTCGTGTGTATGGTTTCTCGTCAAGAAAACCGACAAGTAATCTCGACGAGAAAATAGAGAACCTGCTCTCTATTTTCTCGTCGAGATTCTCGTCGGCATGTTTCTCGACGAGAAAAGTGAGTGTGTGTACACTTACCTGTCCTCCGGGAAGCCCGCGCATGTTCGAAATGAATTTGACGCATGCGCGGTAGCTTCCTAGGCATAGGTAGGGTATACCAAGATGGCGGCGACGGCATCGAATGTGACGAGCGCATGCTCGTCGTAGTCGATGACGTCACCGCGTATGCTCCATTCAAAGAACCGCGGGTTCTTTGAATTGAGCGTGTGTACACTCGGCCGGGACAAGTTTCTTGTCCAAGAATCTCGTCGAAAAAAACGACATGTTTTTTTCGATGAGAATCTCGGCCGTGTGTACGAGGCTTGACACTTTTTGGGGACCAGTGATACTAATATAGTATTCAGTGCTAAAAAATATGCACTGTCACTGTACCAATGAAACTGGCTGGGAAGGGGTTAACATCAGGGGTAATCAAAGGGCTAAATTAAATGTGTTTCTAGCCCATGCTTGTGTATTGAGGGGGCGGTGTTTTTACTAAGGTAAGGCAAAGATCTCTGTCCCTGCTTTGTAAGAACACAGGATCAATGCCTTCCCACCTCACAGAACGGCATCTTTACATAGGCTGATCGCCATTCTGCCTGTGTACTGAATAAATCGTCAGGTACCAGAGGTGGGCCCAACATTGTACTGTGCCCCCCAAACAGGACCGATTCTGGGCAGGTGCACAGCTCCTAGGTACCACAAGCTGAGGCGGGGGGGGGGGGGCACCGCAGCTCAAGTGGCACTGCCCGCTCGCTGCCTCCCTGGGCCTGGCGCTGCTTTAAAATTTCTATGGCACACACTGTGATGCCCAGGATCTGCCCTGTTGTGGGTGTGTGGGACCTGCGCAGGGGCCGGATAGAGAGCCGTTAGCAGACGGGGGACGGGGGGACGGGGGGGGGGGTGTCTTTTGTAAGTAAAAACGTAATTCCTCACTTAATTTTAATCAGTTGTTAAAGCAAAGCAAAAATTTCTTAATAAAAAATTGCTAAGAGGCAAAGTTTTGTGCAAAGTCGCAGCTGCCAAAAGTCTTCCTCTTGCTCCCAGCAGTTCATTTTTGTACAGGTCCATGCAGTGTACACTCCTGGTGTGCCAAGAATGCAGCTGGATGCCAGGATGATGCAACTCCAGCACAATGCACAGAAGTCACATTATCTGTGGGAGACCAATGGTGAACCCCGAAGTCTTTGGACCAGGGTGAAAAATGCATATGCACTGCCTTCCATTGAAGTGTGTTGACACGTTTTTACGCGTGTTAAATTGTTATGTATTTTGCAGGTTGATTTCTCTGACATATCATTTTCCTGCTTATGGGCTGAGAAAAGGAATGAGGAAGAAAAATAGAGAGATAGGAGACGCACAATTTTTTGTTTTGGAGAGGCATTGGCTAATGAGATGTCTAGCATAATAGCCCTAATCATCGCGCTAGCCATATTGAGGAGAGAGAGGGGGGGGGGGGGGGGCGGATGAGATTGGGGCAAGCCAATTGGAGCTATTGAGTGCATCCATTGCTCACATTACGTGACAATAAATGGCAGTTTTGGACCTTATATCAGGATTTACAATGTCACTCTATTTCTATATACCCAGCCATCAAGGAACCTCACTAGGTAGCTTCCAACTGCACACTCTCTACTCCCCCTCCAAGATGGCTGCTGTATGGGTTCTTGTAAGGAATAAAATAAAAAGCTTTTTTTTTTTTCCCTTAACAGTCTAGCTTTGATATGCATTTATGTGCCTTGCATTAAAATGCATACATGTAGCATGGCACTGCACATGACACCAGTGTTGTGAACATGACATGTCCTTGCGATGGCCTGCATTCTTCTTGTGCAGTAAATGCAGTATGTGTAAACAGGGCCTAAAATTCCACTTTGATCAAGGTAATTTATATTGTAAAAAGTGCACAAAACTATGGCAAGAATCAAAAAAAAAAAAAAAAAAAAATAATATATATATATATATATATATATATATATATATATATATATATATATATAATTAGAGGTGCGCATCTTCACTGGCCGCACGATTCGATTACGATTATCAGGTCAACGATTCGATATCACGATTACAGCGCAAGTGCGCATGGTTTTCATCAGGAGATGGTCAGAGAGACTGCGACATGCTACAGGAGATGGTCAGAGAGACTGCGGACATGCTACAGGAGATGGTCAGAGAGACTGCGGACATGCTGCAGGAGATGGTCAGAGAGACTGCAGACATGCTGCAGGAGATGGTCAGAGAGACTGCAGACATGCTGCAGGAGATGGTCAGAGAGACTGCAGACATGCTGCAGGAGATGGTCAGAGAGACTGCAGACATGCTGCAGGAGATGGTCAGAGAGACTGCAGACATGCTGCAGGAGATGGTCAGAGAGACTGCAGACATGCTGCAGGAGATGGTCAGAGAGACTGCAGACATGCTACAGGAGATGGTCAGAGAGACTGCAGACATGCTACAGGAGATGGTCAGAGAGACTGCAGACATGCTGCAGGAGATGGTCAGAGAGACTGCAGACATGCTACAGGAGATGGTCAGAGAGACTGCAGACATGCTACAGGAGATGGTCAGAGAGACTGCGACATGCTACAGGAGATGGTCAGAGAGACTGCGGACATGCTACAGGAGATGGTCAGAGAGACTGCGGACATGCTGCAGGAGATGGTCAGAGAGACTGCAGACATGCTGCAGGAGATGGTCAGAGAGACTGCAGACATGCTGCAGGAGATGGTCAGAGAGACTGCAGACATGCTGCAGGAGATGGTCAGAGAGACTGCAGACATGCTACAGGAGATGGTCAGAGAGACTGCAGACATGCTACAGGAGATGGTCAGAGAGACTGCAGACATGCTGCAGGAGATGGTCAGAGAGACTGCAGACATGCTACAGGAGATGGTCAGAGAGACTGCAGACATGCTACAGGAGATGGTCAGAGAGACTGCAGACATGCTACAGGAGATGGTCAGAGAGACTGCGGACATGCTACAGGAGATGGTCAGAGAGACTGTGGACATGCTACAGGAGATGGTCAGAGAGACTGCGGACATGCTACAGGAGATGGTGAGTGACTGCGGACATGCTACAGGAGATGGTCAGAGAGACTGCGGACATGCTACAGGAGATGGTCAGAGAGACTGCGGACATGCTACAGGAGATGGTCAGAGAGACTGCGGACATGCTACAGGAGATGGTCAGAGAGACTGCGGACATGCTACAAGAGATGGTGAGTGACTGCGGACATGCTACAGGAGATGGTCAGAGAGACTGCGGACATGCTACAGGAGATGGTCAGAGAGACTGCGGACATGCTACAGGAGATGGTCAGAGAGACTGCGGACATGCTACAGGAGATGGTGAGTGACTGCGGACATGCTACAGGAGATGGTCAGAGAGACTGCGGACATGCTACAGGAGATGGTCAGAGAGACTGCGGACATGCTACAGGAGATCAGCAGGCAAGTATAATATCTGTTTTACTTTAAAGAACAAACAATACCTGTTGTGCCGAGAATGGTTCCCCCCCGCCGGATTCTGTTCCCCCTGGCTCTCGCCTCCCATCGGAACTCCGCCCCCCCAGCCCTGTACATTGCCGCTCCCTCCTACTGTTCCTCACAAATGCAAATGCTCCTAATACCGCCCCGCCTCTCCAGCCCTCTGCTTTGCCGCTCACGCCTACTGTTTTTTCACAAATGCTAATGAGCAGAGGGCTGGAGAGGCGGGGCGGTATTAGGAGCATTTGCATTCGTGAGGAACAGTAGGAGGGAGCGGCAATGTACAGGGCTGGGGGGGGGGGGGGGGGGGGGTTCCGATAGGAGCCGAGAGCCAGGGGGAGCAGAATCCAGCGGGAGAGCTGTTACCTCATTTGTTCGTTTTTTTCTATGCCGCGCTCATGTGACTGCCCTCTCTCCTCTCACGTCTCTCCTGAAGCCAGGAGAGACGTGAAAGCAGAGAGGAGAGAGGCGGGCCGGGCAGCCACATGAGCGTGTCGTAGAAAAAAAACGAACAAATGAGGTAACAGCTCTCCCGGGAGGGGAGGGGCTAATCGATTATTAGGTTTCCTTGCATCGATGCCGCATCGGGGACGCCCGAATCGCGATGCACCGATTAAATTCCGCACCCCTAATATATATATATTATATATAGATAGGGATGCACCGAAATTTCGGCTGCCGAAACATATCGACCAAAAATTGTGTTTAAATAAAATTGATGTCCTTTTTTTCCCCACAAAAAGAGCTTTCTTTTGGTGGCATTTGATCACCTCTGTGTTTTTTAAGCTATGAACAACATTTTTTTTTTTTTATACACACACACACACACACACACACACACACACTTTTTGCTATAAAACACCATCTTCATCAATTTAGGTCAATGTGTATCCTGCTACATATTTTTGGTAAAAAAAAAATCCCAAAAAGTGTATATTGATTGATTGGGTTGTGCAAGAGTTATTGCGTCTACAAACTTTGTGATAGATTTATGGAAATTTTTTTTTCTTTACTAGTAATGGCGGCGATCAGTGATTATTTTTTTTTAGTGGGGAATGCTCTGATTGGGGGAAGACAGAGATCCGTGTTCCTGCTTAGCAGAAACACAAGATCTCCACCTTCATCCCTGTCAGATCGCCGTTCTACCTCTCTCGGGAACGATTGCGGTTGGCCGGCGGACATCGGGTCCCCCGGACCCGCTGATTGGCTCATCCTCTGTCCAATCAGCGTGCGCCCCCTAGAGGCTATTGCACAAAATAACGTACAGGTACGCGATTTCACGCAATAGAGCCACTTTGCTGCAGTACATGTATGTTACTCAGTTGGCAAGTGGTTAAAGCCCGATACTCTGACAGATCTGCAGGAGACCTGCATAGCACTAGTGATCTGCTGATTGCTGGTGCAATTCTTTAAATTTAATTACAGGCTCCTGCAACAAAAAATAATAAATGCACATTTTTGTACCTCCAAAAAATATGCATTTTTTAATTTCTGTGAAAAAGGTGAACTTAGCCTTTGCGTTTCAACAAATCAAACAAAAAATAAAATCTGGAAGCCGATTGGTTTCTATGCAGAGCTGCACCAGATTTTTCACTCTTCAGTAAATCAACCCCTAATGCTTATTTTTCCAGGGACATACGCGCACAAATTTGAAAGGCCACTGTAATTCACCTTGCAGGAAGGATCTAAGCAGACACCAAATACCTGTGGGAAATGGCTACACTTCATGTAACCTTCTCCCTGAGCCTTCACACAAGCCAATGCTATACATTCACTCAGATTCCTGCTGTGATTCTCACCTTGACACACTGCCGGGTTTCGCTGATAAAAGCTTTTCTCTGCTTCATCTCTGCTGGATCCAGACTGAACTTACGAGGATTGGATTCAACAATACGTGAGCAGAATAAAGGAAAACACTGTAGTAAATAGCGGCAACAATTGACTCTCCTGTTTGGCTTCAGCTCTATTGAAGCACAAGAGCTGACTGAAGCTGCAAGGACAAGCAGGATTGTCCTGTTATAAAACCTCTGGAACAAAAAATGATTCCAGGTCATGCTGCTCATAAAAAGCACAGTATTCAATGCAACTAGCCCCAATGATCCTTTCTATATACCAAATACCTTCAGTAAGGTGTCAGGAAGCAAGTATGAAAAGAACATGCAAATAAATAATAGACAGAGGAAAAGGTTTCCCGTTCTTAGAAAAGAAGGCAATCCTTGAATCCCTTCAGTTTAGCATGAACCCTGCTTATCCCTGCCAACCAATCATTAACTAGCCTAAGGCTAGCCATACATGGTTGGATTTCTCTAAACAACTGATTTGCCCATCCACGCTAAACGGTGACTGCATCGGATAGGGTGATCATGAGTGGGAAGAGGCAGGTACTCACGACCTTCATCACTTGGTTAAATCCTAATTGTAGCTATAAATACAACAACAAATAAAAAAATCAATAAGAGGACAATGTCCCTGCAAAAAAAGAATCTCTTCCCGGGTCTGCACCATTGAACACTGATTTGAAAAGGATGTGTTTATTGTGTTATTGTTTGTGTTAATAAAGCTCCCCAGCTCTAGAAGAGAACTCCATGCATCAATTCTAGCCTTGTAGGTCCAGCTATAATTTGCAGCTAAAGATCTCTGCTCTCTTGAAGACCAATCCTTTTCTTTACAGGTTTAATAAGTATTTTTTGATAGAAACATTATATATATATATATATATATATATATATATATATATATATATATATAGATAGATAGATAGATAGATATAGAGATATATATAAAAAAAATTGCAGAGGCCCTAGGGAATAGATTTTTATGTCACGTGGTATTTTCTCCGCTGTTTTTCAAATGCTATTTTTGGGGAAATATTAATTTTAATGAATAAAAAAAAATAAAAAAACAACACTATACCCCAATTGTTTTGTATAACATAAAAGATGTCATGCTTTACTGGTGAATGTTGATTGTGTTTTACTTAAAGAGGAGGTCCACCCAAAATTAGTTTTTTAAAAGCCAGCAGCTACAAATACTGCAGCTGCTGACTTTTAATAAAAGGGACACTTACCTGTCCAGCGCGCCTGCGATGTCGGCAGCCGAGGCCGAACAATCGTTCGTCTCTCGGCTGCCCCGCCGCCATCCTCGTGAGGGAATCAGAAAGTGAAGCGTTGCGGCTTCACTGCCCGGTTCCCTACTGCGCATGCGCGAGCCACGCAGCGCGCCCTCACTGGTCCCCGCTGTCTCATGTGATCTGTGCGTTTCCCAGAAGAGAGCGGGGGGTGACGCGAAGGGGCGGGAGTCTATTCCTGGAAGTGGGTGTAAATACCTGTATTATATAGGTATCTGCACCCCCCTGAAAGGTGCCAAATGTGACACCGGAGGGGGGGGGGGGGATCGGGGGATGGGGGTTTCCGAAAAGCGGAGGTTCACTTTTTGTGTGGACCGCTGCTTTAAAAAGGGACACTAAAGCTTCCCTTTTTTTGCAAAAAAAATAGGATTTTTATAACAGCTTACCTGTAAAATCCTTTTCTTGGAGTACATCACGGGACACAGAGCAGCATAGTCATTACTATGTGGGTTATATAGTTTACCTTCAGGTGCTGGCACTGGCAACTTCCAAACCGGAAGTACCCTCCCCTATATAAGCCCCTCCCATCCGGGAGCACCTCAGTTTTGTAGCAAAGCAATAAGTGTCCCCAAAAGAGGGGTGGGAGCTCTGTGTCCCGTGATGTACTCCAAGAAAAGGATTTTACAGGTAAGCTGTTATAAAAATCCTATTTTCTTTCTCGTACATCACGGGACACAGAGCGGCATAGTCATTACTATGTGGGACGTCCCAAAGCAATGCCCAATGAGGGGGGGGATACACCATACATAAGCTGAGCGCTATCAGACATGAGGATCTTTTGCGGCCTGCAACACACTGCGCCCAAAGGCGACATCCTCCTGACTTCTAACGTCCACCTGGTAGAACCTAGTAAACGTGTGTACTGAAGACCATGTTGCGGCCTTACAGATTTGAGCCAGGGAGGCCTGGTGATGCACTGCCCATGAAGTTCCAACTGCTCTCGTGGAGTGCGCCCTAACTTTGAACGGAGGCGGTCTCCTTCTCAAGCCATAGGCTTGCATAATGACCTGTCGAATCCACTTGGCTAAAGTAGATTTTGACGCTGCCTGACCCTTTCTGGGGCCTTCCGGCAGAACAAACAAAGTATCCGTTCTGCGAATCTGAGCAGTGGCTTTTAGATAAGCTTTAACTGCTCTTACTACATCCAAAGAATGTAATAACTTTTCCTCTACCGAACTAGGTTTGGGGAAAAAGGAAGGAAGAACCACATCTTGGTTCAAATGAAACCTCGATACCACCTTAGGAAGACAGGCTGGATGAGGACGTAACACTACTCTGTCCTTATGGATAACCAGATATGGCTCTTTACAGGACATAGCGGCTAATTCCGACACTCTTTTAGCCGAACAAATGGCTACTAGAAAAATCAATTTCCTGGTGAGAAGAACCAAGGAAATGTGCTGTAATGGTTCAAATGGTTGCTTCTGTAGAACCGACAGAACGAGGTTTAAGTCCCATGGACATTTGGGAATATTAACCGGAGGGCTAATACGCATTACTCCTTGTATAAAGGCTTTGACTAGTGGATGCGAAGCCAAGGGCCTTTGAAAAAATATTGACAAGGCCGAAATCTGACCCTTGATAGTACTCAAGGCAAGCTTCCTATCTACAGCCCACTGTAGGAAGTCCAGAATCCTACCTATTACGTACTTACGTGGATGCCATTTCTTGGCCTCACACCAGGCGATGTACGCCTTCCAGATTCTATAGTAGATCTGCCTGGATACCGGCTTCCTGGCATTGATCATGGTAGATACCACAGGATTAGAGAGACCTCTCTTTTTTAGAATGTGGGCTTCAATAGCCAGGCCGTCAAACCTAGGGCTGGTAAGGAAGGGTGGTATATCGGTCCTTGCGAAAGCAGGTCCGGACGATGTGGGAGGGTCCAAGGACTCCCCACAGACATTTTTACAATCTCCGCGTACCATGCTCTTCGGGGCCACGCTGGAGCCACCAGAATCACTGGTTTCTCTTCTACCCTGATTCTGCGGAGTAATCGAGGTAACAATTGTGGTGGTGGAAATGCATATATCAGCTTGAACTGATCCCAAGGGAACACTAGGGCATCCGAGCCGCAAGCTAGGGGATCCCTTGTCCGAGAGACAAACCTGTCCACCTTTGCGTTGAATCTGGATGCTAGCAGATCTACATCCGGTGTTCCCCACCGCTGACATATTGTCCGGAATACCTCGGGGTGAAGGGACCATTCCCCTGGGCATAATTGTTGGCGACTTAGAAAGTCCGCCTTCCAATTCTCCACTCCTGGAATGAATACCGTGGATATGGCTGGGACATATCTTTCTGCCCATTTCAGGATGCAATTTACTTCCCTCTGTGCTGCACGACTCCTGGTGCCACCCTGATGATTGATATATGCCACTGCCGTGGCATTGTCCGATTGAATTCTGACAGGGGACCCTTGGAGTTTGGATGTCCATGCTACTAGGGCATACCAGGCTGCTCGTATCTCTAAGAGATTGATGGGCAGGGCCTTTTCTGCATCCGACCATCTGCCCTGGAGAGACCATTGCTCCAGTACTGCTCCCCAGCCTATAAGGCTGGCATCTGTAGTGACCACCTTCCAAGAAATCAGACTGAAGGATTTCCCTTTTTCCAGATTCTGGGGAACTAACCACCAACGGAGGCTCTTGCGAACGGAAGGGGACAAGGACATTGGTAAGTCTAGGGCCTGAACTTTTTTGTTCCAGGCTGACAGTATAGCCCTTTGCAAATTCCTTGAATGGAATTGACCGTAGGGTACTGCTTCGAATGATGCCACCATTTTTCCCAGCAGCCTCATGCACAGGCGTATGGACGGCTGTCTTTTTGTACCCACTAGGTGGATCAAATCTCTCAAAGACGACACCTTTTCTTGAGGCAGGAAAATTTTTCTCTGGTCTGAATCCAGCCTTAGCCCCAAGTATTCCAGACTTTTGACTGGTTTTAGGGCTGACTTGTCTCGGTTGATAATCCAACCGTGAGATTCCAGATACTTGATTGTCTTGTGAACGACCACTTCTAGTTTTTCCACTGAGTGGTCTATCAGCAACAAGTCGTCTAGATATGCCATTATCGTTACACCTTGTGTTCTTAGATTGGCCAATAATGGGGCCAGAATTTTTGTGAACACTCTTGGTGCTGTGGCCAGACCGAAGGGTAAGGCTCTGAACTGAAAATGGCGCCCTTCTACTGCAAAGCGTAGAAATTTTTGGTGGACTGGAAAGATGGGAATGTGCAAATAAGCATCTTTGATGTCGATCGAGGCTAACCATTCCTCCCCTTGTAGGGCAGTGGCCACCGATCGGATCGACTCCATCCGGAAAGTCCTGATATGTAGGAATTTGTTTAGCCCTTTTAGATTTAATATGGGCCTCACGTCCCCGTTTGGCTTCGGGACTGTAAAGAGGTTTGAGTAAAACCCGAACCCCCATTCTTCCAGGGGAACCTCCATAATTACTCCTTGGAGCAATAGTTGTTCTAGTGCCAACAGGAGGGATCCTCTCTTCCGGGGATCCCTTGGCACGTTTGACCTTATAAAATGGGAAGGAGGGGAGTCTTTTAACTCCAATTTGTATCCCAGACTTACTGCGGAGAGCACCCATCTGTCTCTGATCGTGTCCCGCCAGGTCTCTGCGAACAACTGAAGTCTTCCCCCCACCCGATTGAGTGGGGGCAACCCTTCATGCATTTGACTTTGGGGGAGGTTTTGTACCTCTCCTGACCCAGGGTTTCTTGTTACCCTGCGATTGTCCCTGATTTTTACCCCCGGGATTTGACCGAGGAGGCCGTCGGAACTGTTTCACAGCCGATGTCCTAGGGACTGGAGAAGCAGGCCTCTTAAAAGAGGGACCTCTAACTCTGTTTTTAACCGGCAAGAGTGTACTTTTACCGCTGGAAATTTTCTGGATATATTTGTCCAGGTCTTCCCCGAATAAGCGTTCACCATGAAATGGGAAGCTGACCAGCAATTTTTTACAGGGAGCTTCAGCAGACCAGTTTTTGAGCCATAGAAGCCTACGCATATGCATATGTACTACAGACAGCGTAAGGCGGGAGGCCTGATGGATTGAATCCTTTATAGCGTCAACCGCAAAGCATAAGGCTCTAGGTAGATCAGCTAGGGCAAGAGCCTGCTGATCTGGCAAGTCCCTTAAGACCTGTTTCAACTGATCCTTCACTGCTTGGCAGACCCCAATAGCTGCCACTGCTGGTTGTGTCACCAAGCCTGCTGTAGAGAAAGCAGATTTTAATAAGGACTCCAATTTTTTATCTATTGGGTCCTTGAACATTTGGACATTATCTACTGGACATGTCAGTGATTTATTCACACAAGAGATGGCTGCGTCCACTGTAGGGACCCTCCATTTTTTGATGAACTTATCCTTCATGGGATAGACCACCGGAAATCTCTTGGGGGGAGTAAATATTTTATCAGGATGTTCCCAATCCTGGTAAATGAGCCCTTCCAGTAAAGGATGGATTGGAAAGGAACAAACAGTCTGGGGAGCTTTTAGCGACCCCAACGAGGAAAAAGAAGTGGATGATGGCTCCGCAAGGGGCATTTTAAATGCTGATCGGACCATGTTAGTCAGGGACTGAACCCATAATCTTTCAGCATGTGATGCTGAGAATGGCTCTTCCACTGTTGATTCCTCTACAACAGAATCAACCTCATCCTGATCCCCTTCAGGTAGGTCGATCCCTGTATGGGACTGTTGCTCTGCTAACAGGTACTCTGAGGGAGGAGAGGGAGATCGGGCGCGCTTTCCCTCTGACAGGGAAGCAGCGATCAATGTTGTCAACCTCTCTTCCAGTCCTCCCAGAGCTGAGGAAAAAACCTCCTCTGTTATATACACAGGAGCAGGTGAACTGAGGACAGCCACAGTACCAGGTACTCCTGAGGGTGCTCTACGGTCACTAACCTCTGATTTTTCAGGAGAGATTGGTGCAGCCGAAGCATGCCCAAGATCCTCAGAGCCCGATGGAGACCCCCTATGCTTCCTGGGATTCTTAGTCCTGGAGACTTTAGACGGCATATTCCTAAGCCCAAAGCTGAGGTATTCCAGCCGAAATACACCACTTACTGACAATAGTCTAGCACAATTGCTGCTATATAAACAGTTGGTGTTTACTAATGTGCCTTTCTATGGGGATGCCTGCATCAACCGCCTGCTGTATGCCTTTCTAAATGTTGCCAGCTCTGTTTCTGCCTTCCATAACCAGCTGACAACACCTAATTGTGCTTTTTATCATGCTGGGACGCCCGCACATGCGCAGAAGCGCTGCGGCGCGCACAGAGCGTCATCCACCAAGCTCCACCCCTTTTTCCAGCTCACCTCTATAAATAGAGGCGCGTGCACGCGCACGCGCGCCTTCGGCGCTCTTTTTTGAAAGGAACTAGGGACAGAAGCCAGGGCCCTGTTTGCCACAGGGCCAGGAGATGGACGAGCATTGCAACATGGCAGAGGAAACAGTTTCCCATCCAGAGAACTCACCATCTGCCTGGATTTTGACTTGGAAAGAAAAAATCCACATGACAAGAAAACAACGTTCCACGGCGGCCTCTAGTGGTTTAACACAGGTACCGCGGTTTAACCATTTTTTTTTTTTTCTTGACCACTCTTAAAATTATTACATTTTTTAGTAGTTACAGGCATGCACAGATATTTAGCGGGAATACCGTTAGGTAACAGGCAGAAAGACATATTAGGCTTGGGGGTTCCCTCAATAGAACCAAGTTCCTGAGGGGCCCCCACTTACCTTTTCCCCACCGCAGGACTCTGTTTGGTCCACAGAAGCCCAAACTTCACCTCTCACGGCAGGCATTGTAATTAAACCTTCAGGGACCGGGTTCCCAAGGATTCCACTCCCCTGGACCTGTATAGCACCCTGCACAGAAAACATCTTGGTCGTGGGTATGACCAGAGCTCTGGATCCCAGGGTCCAGCCCTCCTAAGAGAAGCATTACAGGCAAAACCTTGCTCTTCTCTGCAAGGCCCGGGTACCGACCGTTTAGCTATGAAGCTTTTTTGGTCGGATCCGGAATAGCTTACTGAGGCCCAAAAGAACCTGTACGCAAGCTCAGTGAAAAACACATGTTACTTCTTGGCCAACACCTTAGACACTGGCAAAAAAACTGAGGTGCTCCCGGATGGGAGGGGCTTATATAGGGGAGGGTACTTCCGGTTTGGAAGTTGCCAGTGCCAGCACCTGAAGGTAAACTATATAACCCACATAGTAATGACTATGCCGCTCTGTGTCCCGTGATGTACGAGAAAGAAAATAGGATTTTTGTACTCACCGTAAAATCCGTTTCTCTGACGTCCATGGACCGACGCAGCTCTCATACTGATTACATGTGGGTATATAGGAGAAGACCTAGGCAGAATGTTAGGAGGTTAAAACATTCTAGAACAAGCCAGAGCTGAACAGCCCCGCCCAGGGGGGCGGTCCCTCCGGACATTACCCTCCCACCTGCAGCTATCAGCCTCAGTTCGTAACAAAGCAGTACAAACTTAAAGGAAGGGTGGGTGCTGTGTCGGTCCATGGATGTCAGAGAAACGGATTTTACGCTGAGTACAAAAATCCTATTTTCTCTTATTGTCCATGGACCGACGCAGCTCTCATACTGATTACATGTGGGACGTCCCAAAGCAGTATGAGAAAAGGGTGGGAGCAAAAAAAGTAAGGAACAACCAAAACTTCACTCCAAACCAGCAGAGCCCCTCAACGGAGGAGTTGCAACATTAGACAGCGGCCTGCAACACTTTGCGGCCGAAGGAAGCATCCGAAGATGCAGCCACATCAACCTTGTAGAACTTTGAAAAGGTATAAACGGACGACCAGGTCGTCGCCTTGCACACTTGTGCAACCGACGCTTGATGTCGGAAGGCCCGGGAAGCACCAATTGCCTTGGTGGAATGCGCCGCAACCGGTAAGGGAGGCGCCCGCCCCTTAAGGGCATAGGCCTGTATGACGGTCTGCCTGATCCACCTAAAGACGGTGGCAGACGACACCGCTCGGCCCTGTTTTGGACCAGACACAGATTTCCGAATGGAAACAGTAGCAGACAGGTACACTCGTAAGGCTTGTACCCATCTTAATGTATGAAGCGCAAACTCTCAGGGATGCGATGGGTGAGGACACAAGGACGGAAGAACAATGTCCTTCTTAAGGTGAAAGGCCAAGACCATCCTTAGAAAAGAAGGATGGTCGTGGGCGCAACACCAACATATCCTTATGGAGGACCAAGTAAGGCGACTTGCCAGACAAGGCCGCCAACTCAGACACCCGTCTAACCGAAGCAATGGCCACTAAGGCCAACTTCCGGGACAAGGTCAAGAGAGGAATCTCTCATATTCTCAAAGGGATGTTCTTGGGATCTGATTCTGATGCATCTCGGTTCTCCAAGTAGGGAGAGGAGGCTTGACAGGGGGGATCACATGGCGAACCCCCTGCACAAAATGTGCTAATCAAGGAATGGCCCGGTAGCGGTCGTTGAAAAAGACAGCCCGGGCCGAAATCCGACCCTCAAAAAAAGGCATGCAAGGCCAGCTTTTGGGTCACACCATGCTGTAAGAACAGCAAAATCCTGGGAACGGAATACATCCGAGGATAACACTCAAGTTCCTCGCACATAGCGATGTAAGCCTTCCAGGTACGGTGAGATATCTTTCTGGAGGAAGATTCCCGTGTCAACAACATAGAAGAGATGACCGAATACGAGAGAACTCGGTCCTTTAGCACCTGGCTTTAAACAGCCATGCCATTAAAGCCAAGGACTGTGGGGGGCGTGGTCTCGGCATGGCGGCGTGAGGGCGCATCCTAACAGAGCTCCCGGCCGGCGGTCTCCCTTCAGCTAGCTACCGCTCACTTACCCCACATTACCGGCGCCCACCAGATCCCTCGGATGTCCAAGAAGCAGGACAGACCACCCGCGGCCTCAGTCACCACCCTGGATCGGTACCTGCGATCGCAAAAGCCGGCGGCCTCCACGCCAACAGCTTCCAAGATGGCGCCGGCCCGCTCTTCAGACTCGTTAACTACAGGGCATTCCACAGTGCCTGATCTCCCACAGCAGCGGTCAGACGACCACACGATGCCGCCCTTCTCGCCCCCATGTGATCTCTCTCCCTGCCTGCCCAGGTTGCTGACGGTCTCTGCAGATATGGAGGAGGAACTGCTCGGCCTGGAACAGGCTGCCTCTCCATCAGCTCCTGCATCACTCGGCACCCTGTGCTTCAGCCCAGTGCACCCTGCAGAGCATGGAATGCCACCTCCACACCAGGTCACAGTGAGTACCCTCGGTGGCCCACCTCAGTCCCCTGTACTCCCTCTTACAGCCAACTCTGAGCAGAGGCTATGGGCATTTCTCCAGCAGCTCCCCACTAGAGCAGATTTTGAGTCCCTGGCACAGAGGATGGAGACTGCAATGAGGGGTGAGGTGCAGGCTCTCAAACAGGAAGTGTCTGTACTGGACACCCGAGTGGCTGCAGTGGAGCAGGAACAGGGTGCCGTGTCTCAGTCTGTGCGGACCTTACAGTCGTCTACCTCTGATCTCAATGACCAAGTTGTTCACCTGCACTTGCTCCTTGACGACCTGGAGAACCGCAGTCGCCGACAGAATATACGGTTAAGGGGAATCCCAGAATCTATCCCACAATCAGAACTGCGCTCGACAGTGGCTAATATTTTTAATCGCTATCTGGATCGCACGCCAGACTCTGAGGTTGTCATTGACAGAGTTCACAGAACCCTGGGCCCAAGATCAGACTCATCAGACCGACCTAGGGATGTCCTTTGTTGCCTACACTCTTTTATCCTAAAGGAAGACATTCTACAGCGGGCCTGGAGGGTGGGAGTTCTGGAGTTTGATGGCGCAGCCGTTCACCTTTTACCGGATGTTTCCAGAAAAACCCTTCTCATGCGGCGGTCCCTCAAACCACTCCTGGATGCTCTGAACGAAAAGGGTCTTACCTACAAGTGGGGACATCCATTTCAGCTCATCGTCCGCAAAGGAACAGACACCTTCCCTATGCGTCACCCTTCGGAACTACCAGACCTGTTTATCTTTGCTGAGATCGATCCGATTCCAATACCCAACTGGCTTATAGTGCTTGTCTCTGGTGATCCCCGACGCCAGGCCCCTCTGGGCAGACCACAGAGGGAACGTTACCATCGGCGCGGTCGGGGTGGCTTTTCCCAAGCCAGGGGGACGGGACACCCCCGATCCCTGGGCCTGAATGAGGAGGCAGCCGGCTGAACATTCCACCGCAAACTGTCAGTATATACGCAGTTTTATCCCTTGTGTTTTTTTTTGGTTTTTTTTGAGGGCCAGACCTGGTCTGTGGAGGGAGGGACCAGTGAACTGATGGTCTTTCTGGGACGGCCATTGTTATGCCTCAAATCACTGAAAGGCAGGGTTCTTCCTAACGTTATAAGGGGTTATATGGTTCCCCTTTTTACTTTCAAGTTGCTCATTACACTGTGTTTTATGCCCATGGGTAGTACACTTTGTCTGTTGCTTCCCCAGATATGTACCCTGAGTGTTTTAGGGTTGGAGTGAGTACATTACAGCCACACACAAGAGTTGGGGCTCTGCCTTGGGACGGGTCCGATGGCCGGGTGGCCCTGACGTCTTAGGGGCGGTTCATCGATCTGTCCCGGGACCTGAGCATTGGACCACTGATGGTCCCATTTTTCCCTCTACAGGGGGCTCTACATTTGGATTATCAGTGAGATGATAAGATGCCTGGCTCCATTGCATGGCGAGGGCCTCCCATGCATTATAAAGAGTCAGTATAGCTCCCCTTTTGACCTCCAAGTTGCTTGTTGTACTGCAGCTAATACCCATGGTTCTGACACTTTACCACCTTCTTCTATCCTAATTAGGTTCCCTGACCGTTATGGGTTAAGCTGTGACTTTAACAGCCACACGTGGGAGACACGGCTCTGGCTTGGGGCGGGGCCGATGGCTGGATGGCCCTAGGGGTTGGGGGTGGGCCTATCGGCCTGTCCCGGGCTCAGAGCACTAGACCAGTGATGATTTCGCCCTTCCCTTTGCAGTGGGTTATATGGTAGCAGTTTCAGTAAAGTGATAGATTGCCTCGGCCAGCTGAACAGCAAGGGCTGCCCTTGCTATATACAATGTTAAAATAATCCTCCTTTTTGACTTATACATCATTTGTTGCACTGCCATTTATGACTATTAAAATTGCATTTCTCTGCCTGCTGCGTTCCTGATTGTGCACCCGGGGCTTCATGGGTCAGACTATGGAGTTTCGGACCGCACTGGGGAGTAGCAGCTCTTCCTTGGGACGGACCTGGGGGCTGGTTGCCCCTGGGGTTGATCGGTCAGCCTGTCCCGAGCTTAGAGCATTAGACCAGTGCTGATTCTACCCTTTCCGTTGCAGGGAGTTTCCTGATGCGGGCTTCAGGGGTGGGATGGCGTGTTTTAGGTCACGGGTTGGGGAGGGTCTCCCCTATGCGTTAAAAGGTTACTATAGATCCCTCTTTGTTTTTTTTGTTTTTTTTTATGGTTTAGTACAGTGCACTTTAGGTTCCTTGATGTTCAATTTCACTGACTAATGTTCTCATGGCTGTATTCCCTGAGTGATACTTTCTCAATACTCACCTTGTTACCAATGTACTTAAGCCGTGGTTTGTTTGATGGTTTGTCGTTCTGCATGTATTACCTTACTTTTGGACACTTCCGGTGCACCAACACTGGTCGATGCTGGCTGCGGGGACGCCAATGGCGGGGGCTCTGTACCTAACCGTGCCTTACTACCCCCCACACTAGATACACTCTGCCCTGGTGGCAGTAGCTTTACTCTGCGGAGTTTCTATCTCTCTCTAGACTCTTCCTTTTTCTTTGCTTTTTCTCTCATCTTCTAAACTTTCCTTCCCCCCCCCCCCCCCCCCTTTTTTTAAATTTTTTTTTTTTTTTTTATTATATCTCTCCCTCTCCTACATTCCACGCCCTGGGAGAGGGCGCCAGCGGAGGCGGAATCTTTAGCAGTACGGCGGTAAAGATCCTCTCTTGGAACGTGAAGGGGCTGAATTCGCCGGAGAAACGCACTAGCTGTCTAGCCGAGCTCTGGAGACACAGAGCACACATTGCATTTCTCCAAGAGACTCATTTCAGGGCGGACAAGATACCCAGGCTATCCAGCAAACACTTTCCGACGGCCTACCATAGTCCGTCCTCATCCTCAAAATCGAAGGGGACGAGTATCCTCATATCTAAATCCCTACCATGGCAACTCTGATGTACACCATGATCAGGAGGGTAGATTCTTGCTTCTGAAGGGGAAGATCTTCTCTCAGACTTTCACTCTCGCGAACATATACCTCCCCAACTCCAATCCACTTCCAACCCTTGAGATCTTTTTATCTACCCTTGACACCTTTCTCGAAGGAACTCTGGTCTTGGGAGGGGACTTCAACTTGACCTTGGACCCACACAGAGACTCCTCCTCAAGCTTGTCCTCTCTACCCCGAGGAGCCCGACTTCACCTCAAGAACCTTTTGCACTCACATCAATTGATCGATATATGGAGAATATTTCATCCGCAGGAGCGGGATTACACCTTTTATTCAAATGTACACGGCTCCTATTCCAGAATAGACTTCTTTTTAAAACACTCGGCGATACCCCTGGTCACTAAAACAGACATTGGCCACATCGCACTCTCAGACCATGCCCCAATCACTCTGGAACTTACACTCTCCCAAGCGTCCCCCAAGACTTCCACGTGGCGACTCAATGAGGCCCTCTTAAATGACCCCGATATTGCGGCGGATATCCGTAAAGAACTTGCCTTATATTTCTCCACTAATGTAGGCTCTGTGGACAATCCGATCTCTGTGTGGTCCACACATAAATGTTATATTAGGGGAATCATAATTAAACATGGCCATGCAGCCAAGAAACGTCGTCTCAAAATCAGACCAGACCGTACGATTGAATCAGAGCTGACTAGGCTCTGAGAAGTCATAAGGGAACATTCCCTATACGAAGCGAAACATGTTCTGTTGAAGGCCCGCCGCTCTTTTTACGAATATGGAGATAAATGCGGCCGCTTACTGGCCAATGCCTTACGTACTAGGCGATCACAGACATATATACCAGCTTTACTTTCGTCATCTGGGTCTAAAGTCCACTCTTCCCCGGAACTTGCGGAGAGCTTCCGAGACTTTTACTCTAAATTGTACAACTTAGACCAACCTTCCCCCTCCGATTTGTCACCCCGGAGCCCCTCGGACATCTGCGACTATCTTAGTGAAGCCAATCTCCCTACACTGACTACGGAAGAGCGTGGGGATCTTTCTAAGCCCATTACAGTAGAAGAACTTGCAGCGGCAATAGCTGACACTCAGTCTGGTAAGGCTCCCGGCCCCAATGGATTTACCCTCCTTTACTATAAGCAGTACCAGGATTCCTTGGCACCTCACTTTATCACGGCTTTCAACGCAGTCTTAGACGGACACGGATTCCCTGCAGACATGCAACGTGCATAAACTTCAGTGATCCCTAAACCGGGTAAAGACCCGTTACTCTGTGCCAGCTATAGGCCTATTTCCCTTCTAAATTGTGACATGAAACTATTCACCAAAATCCTGGCTTCCTGGATGAACGTCTTGTTGCAACGTTTAATTGCACCAGATCAAGTTGGTTTTATTCAAAATAGAGAGGCTAGGGACAACACTATCCGGACATTGAACATCATAGACACAGCAAAACGCTCCCATATTCCACTCTTACTCCTGTCCACAGATGCCGAGAAGGCCTTTGACAGGGTGGACTGGACCTTTCTTCAACAGACACTCAAATTTGTGGGAATACCGGACCCCATCCTGTCATGGATTTCAGCCATTTAGAAGAACCCGACCGCCACAGTACGAGTAAATGGCTACGATTCCAGTCCCTTCTCCATATCCAATGGCACCAGACAGGGTTGTCCCCTGTCCCCACTACTATTCGTTCTCTCTCTAGAACCTTTCTTACAACATATTAGAGGTAACCCGTCTATACGAGGCATCACAGCCGGCAACTACCAACACAAGGTGGCGGCGTATGCCGACGACCTCTTATTTTATATCTCTGAGCCTCTTACCTCCTTACCCTCCTTGCTACAGGAGTTGAAACGCTATAGTAGTTTGTCTAAGTTTAAGGTCAATTTACAAAAATCGGAGGCATTAAATATCTCCTTAACAGATGCTACCAGAGCGAGCATACGCCCCTATTTTCCATTCAAATGGGCTACCCGCTCGATTCAGTACCTAGGAACGAAAATCCCGGCAAACCTAAATGACATACTCGCCCTCAACTACCAACCTTTTTTGTCAACGCTAATCGCTGACCTCAAAAAGTGGGACCCTTTAGCCCTTTCTTGGTTTGCCCGTTGCAACGTACTTAAGATGAACGCGATGCCCAGATTGCTGTACTTATTGCAGGCACTGCCGGTGAGAATACCTCAGACCTTTTTTCATGCGGTTCGGTCGGTATTTATCAAATTCATATGGAGAGGTAAACACCCACGCCTTGGTAGATCGTTACTGTTACGACCTAAGCTGAAGGGAGGAGTGGGTTTCCCGGACCCGGCCCTATACTATACTGCAGTACATATGGCCAGGGTTGTTGACTGGTGCCGACACAGTGCCTCGAAACTCTGCGTATCGCTGGAACAAGAGGCAGCCCAGGTTCCGCTCCCTGGGCTGCCCTGGGCGGGGAAAACCCACGTTACACGCTTAACTACTCATCCGTTGATTGGCCCCACTTTAACGGAAATGGACAGGTTTTTCCAACTTTCTACACTAAGCAGTTTCCCTTCCCCAATGACGCCGATTGTAGGGCACCCTGGGTTTTTGCCCGGTCTCACCGATCCAGCATTCTTATCGCAAAGCTCAAAGGGACTTCTGAGGGCCTCGCAACTATTGCGACCGCCCAGTTGGATGTCTCCGGAGACATTGCTCTCTGGACGGGCCCCTCTTAAACTAGATCACTGGAGGACCTTGCAGTTATCGCACTTTTTTAGATCATTGCCTAGCCCGGCGCTCTTTACGCGTAGGCTCCACTCTTTCGAGGAGCTCTGTCTGGGAGAGGGCCCGATCCGGGGATCCTCATCGGCCTCATACAAATCTTTGTTAGATCTCCATGCCACAGAAGACCCCCCCGTTCCTAGCCAAATGGGAGAGAGACCTACAAGTTACCTTTACCGAACCTCAAAAGGAGAGAATACTTTTTTTTGCTCAGAAGTCCTCCCTTTGCAGTAGGTACCAGGAAACCACGTACAAAATTCTGACACGTTGGTACAGAACCCCTTCAGTTTTGGCAAAAATATTCCCTCTGCAGACAGACCGTTGCTGGCGTTGTGGCCTCCATTCGGGTACCCTTCTACATATTTTCTGGGAGTGTCCTACACTTGCTACTTTCTGGCAACCAGTGCTTAAGCTTATACATAAGCTCACAGACATCTCACTGCAAGATAACCCAGCTGTGGTCCTGCTTAACCTCACCCCATTGTCAAGGAAACTATACCACAAATCCCTTCTCAAACACCTCCTGAATGCTGCACGGGCTTGTATTCCGCCTTTGTGGAAACAACAGCCGGCACCAATGGTAGCTCAGTGGTTCGCGAGAGTGAAAGACATAGGGCAGATGGAAGATCTGACAGCGACATTGCAGGAGAAATCTGAGGAACACAAGTCCAGATGGATACATTGGGACCTTTTCCGCTTCTCGGATGAATTCCTCCAATATACTTGATTAAGACCCTTTATCAGAGGTTTCTGCTGCCTGACTGACGCTACTGGTGCCTTCTCCTGGGAGGCAACCCCCCCCCTTTTTTTTTTTCCTTCTTCTTCACTTTTCTTTCTCTCCTGTTTCTTTTCTAATTCTTTTCAAATAAGTAGATGAAAATATGGTGTGTGCAGGACAGCATTCTCTACCCCATTTTAGACTTCCCTCTATGATGTGACAGATTTCCATAGCAATCTAGAAGAATCCCCCCCTCAGGCGGGCTTGCCTTTGGTATGACCTGCCTGAGGGGTTTCCTACATGAAGATAAGACTGTTTTGTATTTCTTATTGCCATTATTTGTTTTGATATTTCATAACATAGTAATGGTAGTACTGAAAAAGCTCTGCATTGATTGCTTGTTCTGAGAAGTTGCCTTTTTATTGTACCTGTGACACATCTTTAAATAAAGAATAAAAAAAAAAAAAAAAAAGCCAAGGACTGTAAAGCCGGATAAAGTATGCTCTGCGAAGCCGGCGAGGCAACAACAGTAGCAGAGGGTAAGCATATATCAGGCGATACTTCCCCCACGGGCTTCCAACGCATCTAACTCATCCGCCCAGGGGTCCCTGGAACTGACCACGATCGGGCCACCTTGCGAGTGAGTCGAGAGGCCACAAGGTCCACTTCCGGTGCCCCACCTCCGGTAAAGAAGGTGGAAACACCTCCGGATGCAAGGACCCTTCGCCTGCAATGCACACGGCCGACAGGACCGTCTTGCAGCGAGATGTATGAAAATCCCAAAGAGACTCCGCAATGTATCGGAGAAGGGAGGCCCCAGTGTACAGGGTGCCTCAAATGTTGGCCAATAAAGGCAACTTGACGGAACTTCCCTAGAAACTCGGTCAGAGGACTAGTACCTCAGCCTCCACAGGTGGCGCAAACTCACCCCGGGCACAGAGACCCTAAAGGCTAAAGCAGTTGTAGTGCACCTGCTAGACGACTGATGACTGGGCAAAAGCCTCTGCTTCATCCATTGAGCTACAAAAAATGCCAGAGACGCAGCCACTAACGGGCGCAATGCCAACCCCAGCCTGGCGAACACAGTCCAAGCCAGCGCTTCTGATCACCACTGAAAGCAGGTGGAAAGTGATACCCCTGAAACCAGGGATCCTTGTGACAATGCTCCATCCAGCAGCTACCCATGGATAGGTGCTGATTGTGCAAACACATAGTTTATACTATGTATTGCGTCAAACGCACAAATGGAGAGTGTGGGAGGAAACCCACCAAGCCACAAAGAGCATAATATCACCACATACGGCATATGTCGTTTAGTATTTGTGGATAAACCTATTAAACGCGTATATACTGTGCCAGCGACGAAGGCGCGCACATCATCGGGGCCTGGACGTAAACCAGCCACGCAGATTGCGTACTGTAGGTACGTTAGCCTGCGAATAAACAAATTGCACATGTTTATACTGTGCATAGCGCTGAGAATGCGCACACCATTGGAACGCAGGGGAGAAACCTGAGCACCCGGATGAAACCCATGCAGACTGCATACGCATACCGTGTATGGTATTATAGTATGTGTGCTAAACATTTTGCACAAGCCCATGTGTACATAGCACCGAAGGCGCGCACACTGTTGGCGCGTGGGAGGAACCGAAGTACCCCACGCATACTCAGAGAATGCAATACCTACAGCTACTGTAAATGTATTTAGTGTAATGTATAGACATAATGTGTATGTTTACACCGTGTATTGCACCAAAGGCATGCATGTCATGTAGCATGGGCAGAAACCCACGCAGACTGCATACGCATACCGTGTAGGTATTATAGTGTGTGCTAAACCTTTTGCACAAGCTCATGTGTGCATAGCACCGAAGGCGCGCACACCGTTGGCGCGTGGGAGGAACCGAAGTACCCCACGCATACTCAGAGAATGCAATACCTACAACTACTGTGAATGTATTTAGTGTAGTGTATAAACATAATGTGTATGTTTACATTGTGTATTGCACCAAAGGCATGCATGTCATGTAGCGTGGGCGGAAACCCACGCAGACTGCAAAGACGTACCGGGTAGGTATGTTAGTATGTGGATATCCAATCGCACAAATTTAGACTGTGCATAGCGCCGAAGCGCCCATACCAATGGAGTGTGGGAGGGAACCGGAGTACCCGGAGGAAAACCACACAGACTGCCTACACATACCGTGTAGGTATTATAGCATGCGTGATAAACATTGAACATGTTTAACTGTGCAGAAGGCCAAAGGCGCACATACCGTCAGCGCGTGGGAGGAAACCGGAACACTCAGAAGAACTCAACGCAGACAGCACACAGATACCGTGTAGGAATGATAGCATGTGAATGAACATATTGCACATGTTTATGCTGTGCATTTCCATTGGAGCGTGGGGGGAAACCGGAGTACCCGGAACCCCACGCAAACAGTATACCCATACTGTAAACATGTATAATATGTGCAATAAACATATTGAACATGTCTATACTGTGCAGAGAGCCGAAGCGCACATACCATGAGAGTGCGGGAGGACACCGGAGCCCCCGCCAACCCAGAGAGTATAATACGTACATATACTGTGAATGTATCTGGAGTCGTGCATAAACATATTTTGTACATTTATATCATATATGGCACTGAAACACAGCATTGGAACGTGGGGACAGCCACGCAGACACAGAGACCAATAACACATACATACACTGTGAATGTATGCAGTGTAGAGGTATAGGATGAGTTTAAATTATGGCGCAGAGGCGCATAATCTTCTCTGTATCATTCCAACCTGCTTGATTGTGCTGCCGAAGCAGCATGCAGGTAGCAAGTAACCTCTGATCCTCAGACCGTGTGTCTGTCAGAGCTCAAATCATTCCCCAGGAAATGGCGGGAAATGTTACCTCAGGTATCACACACACAAGGCTCACAGGGATTAGAGACATAATTGAATAAAGTCCTCCCTCATCCATGCTGCTCTTGAGGCAGTGTGCGAGGAAAACAGTGAGGAAACTGTGTAAAAGAAAAGCTTGTCACAGCAATTCCAGCCTGAGTGTGTTTCTCACATCATCAATGAGATCACTTACAAGCGCCCTGTCATTCACTGACACAGAACTGGAGTCTTCCTCACAAGGGAATATCCTGTTCATAAACATTAAATATTCAGAGGTAGGGTCCTGAGCATAGTAGCTAGGCCCGTATCTGACTCAGAGCACCCCTTCAGTAAAGATTTTTGTGGGGGGGAGGGGGCTTATAGCTTCTTTTGCTCGCACACCGCTTCCATTCTGACAGGAATGATTCCAGGACTGCTGACAACTGGTCCATAAGGACCGCAGGTGCAGGAAACATATGAACATGTTTAACTGTGCAGCACTGCCAGTTGCCCCAGGCAATGTGGAGAGCAGGTGTATCAGACTCCATAAACGCCACCCTCTGAGACCTTATACACTAGACAGTGAATATACAGCCCACCCACTGGCTACGCTGAGGCTGAGGAGGGGATACCCGGGAGGACCCACCAACCCTTAAGGACAGCTCAGTCTGTGAGGAGATTGTGAGGGGATTCGCGCCGCCGCCAGAAATAAATGCGCGGCGGCCACAAAAAAATGGCCGCCGGCCGCAGCTATAACTGCGCCACTGAACGCCAAGATGGCCGCCGAGCGCAAAATTCAAAGCTCTAATGCGCGCCAATGGCGCACGCAATAACCACCTCAAACAGCACCAATGGCGCACGCAATAATCCCCTCACACACCAGAAAAAACTGCAGAAATGAGCGCCCAGCCAGGCCAGAGTGACCCCCAAGCACCCCACAGCACAGCACCAGTACAGGGTGCAGAGAGCAGCATAACGGGGGAGACAGGCAGGGAGAAACCCCCACACACAGAAACACAGCCAGCATGTACTCACCTGCAGTAGGAGAGACTACTTACCCGTCCCTTTCAGGGACCCACTGGCTTGTTTCAGACAGACCTATCACAGAGTTGTACTGCGTAGCTGTCGGCCCGGTCCACCGCGAGAGATAGTCAGTCAAGTACTGTTCAATCTTGAGAGGACCGCGGGAGCATGAAAGCAACCCGGCCACCCCTGGAGCCATGGGGTATGTCGTGAACTGAGTCTCACGCACGCAAGGCGAGGATCAGCACGCTCGATGGTCGGACAGGGAAGACTACGAGGATACTAGTGTACCCAACCTGTTGCCCAGCCGACAGTTGATTGAAGGTCTCAAAAATAAAATAATAAAATTCCCAAAGGAATAAAAATCAAAAGTAAAATCTTCCAGGAGACTGGCTCCTGAGAGCCACGTCTTCTCCTTCTGCTAGGCAGAAAAAAACTGAGGCTGCTAGCTGCAGGTGGGAGGGTAATGTCCGGAGGGACCGCCCCCCTGGGCGGGGCTGTTCAGCTCTGGCTTGTTCTAGAATGTTTTAACCTCTAACATTCTGCCTAGGTCTTCTCCTGCGAGCAGGGACATATACCCACATGTAATCAGTATGAGAGCTGCGTCGGTCCATGGACGATAAGAGAAATAACATTTTATACTTACCCCCACTGTGCAGCTCGTTTTGCACACAGTGGCCCCGATCCTGGTCTTCTGGGGTCCCTCGGCGGCTGTCTCGGCTCCTCCCCGCAAGGACTCCACACCTTCATGCGAGAGAGCTCGCATGGTGTGGAATTATTGCGGGCGCGCTCCCGTGATACAGCGGCGGCTATAGCCGCCGATTGTATCACTCGGCCCCGCCCCCCGGCGTGCCGCGTCATTGGATGTGATTGACAGCAGCGCCAGCCAATGGCTGCGCTGCTTTCAATCCATCCAGTGTAGCCAATCGGTGGCCAGGCTGAGAACCGAGGAGGCTGACGGGGACGAGCGTGGGACTTTCGAGGGGCCAGGTAAGTAAAACGGGGGCTCGGGGGGGGGTGCGCTATTGTCGGATGTTTTTCCACCTTAATGCATAGGATACATTAAGGTGAAAAAACATGTACCTTTACATCCCCTTTAAGCCTGGTAAAGAGGTTGTAAACCCCATTCAATAAATCTAAGCTGGGCAAATATATCTGTAGTGTTTACTTATCTCTCTCCAAAGCCCTAAGTTCTCTTTTTTTCTGCTGCTCCCTTTCTCTGTTATCAGCATTAGAACTTCTGACAAGCTCTCAGACACACCAGATAAAAGCAGCTGAAAATTTGTGTCAGAGAGACAATAAGCAGAGAGCTGGTCTATTCAGACTGCAGCTCTGCCAGTTTCTTCATTCCTTTGCCTATGTGGGGGGGGGGGGGGTGTACCTTTCCTCCAATCAGCTCTCACACAGTGTATGCCCAGACTCCCCACCCACTGCTGGAAGAGGAAGAAAGATTTGAAACATGATGTGCACTTTCCAAAAAAATGTAGAAAGGGAAAGGACTGCAGATAAACAAGTAAAACTTATGTAGGAGGGGGCGTGGCCTGACATAGCATGGAGTAGGACGTGCATGATTTGAGCTCCGTCCAATACTCCTGTACAGCCCATCCTGCTCACCAGTATAATCCTGCACCAGCCCAGCGGGACCCCCTGGGGACCCTGAACATCCGTGGCCGCAAATCCACCATCCTCCGCTCGTACGGCGGCCTCCGCAGGGCCGCGATCGTGGGTGCCGCATTTAGGAAAGCCTGCGGCTTCGGCCTAGCCCTGGAAGTCGGCGGCCATCTTGCTCCACCCGACCTGCCGCCTGTGCTGCTTCCTGGCCCTCCTGCTCTCAGGTAACAGCCTGCAGGGGCCCACCGAGTCCCCCTGAGGACCCCACACACCCACAGAGGCGGATCTATCAGCCTCTGACTGCGCGACCGCCGCGTTCAGGAAAGGCCCCGGCTTCGGCCTAGTGCTGGTCGGCGGCCATCTTGCTTCACCCGGCCTGCTGACTAGTGACTCTTCCCGGCCCACCAGCCCTACAGCTCCCTACCATTCGGTATAGCCTGAGCTGCCTGCTTTGGAGGGGGGAGGGATCACAGCGGATACCTGCCATGACTCCGCCAAAAACGCCAAAGGCCACCCTGGCGAAATTGGACCAGTACCGCCGCCGGGAGGAGGAAGGAGATGGCGGTGCCACAGGCGGTGAGCAGGACGCTACGGGAGGCGACACAGCTAAACTGCTCGAGGCGATCACATACTGCCGGACGTCCCTGACGGCGCAAATAGAGGGGGTCAAGGTGGACCTTTCACTCATGCGACAAGACTTCCAAAAACTTTGTGAGCGTGTCACGACAGCCGAAACCCGCATTGGAGAGGTGGAGGACACCGTTACGCCGCTCCAAGTCAGCTCTAATCAAATGCAGCTCCAAATCAATCAGATTCTAAGCAAGCAAGATGATATGGAAAATAGGCTCCGGAGGTGCAACCTCCGTTTCATCGGGCTCCCCGAGGGAGCTGAGGGCAAAGATCCTACCTTCTTGGAGAAACTCCTTGTTGACACCTATGGCCGCGAGGCCTTCTCCCCCACCCTGGCGGTGGAGAGGGCTCATCGTATGCCTGCCAGATCTCCTCCTCAGGGGGCTCCCCCCCGCACGTTTATAGCAAAATTTTTGAACTACAAAGATAGAGATGCGGCGCTGCGCATGGCCAGGGAAAAAGGTAACATCCACCTTGGAAACTCCAAGATCGCTATCTTCCCCGACTTTTCTGCCGAGGTGCAGCTCCGCCGCCAAGGCTTCATGGAGGCGAAGAGGAGGCTCCGGACACAACATCTTAAATACTCTATGCCATTTCCAGCTCGTCTTAGAGTCGAAAGGGACGGCCGTGTGTTCTTCTTTGAGGATCCTCAGGAAGTCATTGCCTGGTTGGAGCGTCCGGGACCCGCCAGAGGGGTGGCGGAGTGACCTGACCGAGCATGTTCATCAGCACTATTGATTGCCTGTCATCATCACCAGCACATTATACGCCGCAGCGGGAGTCTGCAAATCCTGGTATGTTACCCCCTTTTGTTGTCTCCCCTTTACTGCCCGCGGCGCATACCCTATTGCTCCTTACCCCTGGGACCCCCTTTTGCCTTCCCCTGCTATAATCCTCTTTCAATTGTAACCTGCAGAGGGGGTCTCCCATACTCAGGGCCCCCACTGACTGGTTGATCCATGTAACTACCCTGGAGACTGTAATTGCGGAGCACAATCAGTCCTACACTCCACATGCCTAACACAGCGAATTTTCGCCCCCAAGCAACCGGAACACGCATCTCTTTATTATGTGACTGCAGAACTTTATATACCATCAACCCCGCATTGTACTTCTGGTTCACAGTACAAGAGCCTGTTGCTCTTTATTTGCGGGCATCGGATCTTCCACACCTTCCATGTGAGGCGATCGCTGCAGATCTTTTACGTAACAGCAAGATATTTTGGTTTTATCTGCTACCGGTTGTTACTTTCTTTTGGTTTTGGGAACATACCCGCATCAGTTGGGGAAGATGCAGGGTGGGGAGGGGGAGGTTCGTTTTTTCTTGATGGAATGCAATACAACGAAGTGCATGCTAACATTGATACTGCATAGATGGCAAACCTTGTATTCATGTAATGCTACTGTCACACGATATGTTTTAATGTTTGAATTATGGCATCGATAAAACTGCTCACTTGGAATGTGCGTGGGCTTGGGGACAAGGTAAAGAGATCTGCAGTTTTCTCATTTCTCAAAAAACAACGAGCCGACATTGTGGTGTTAGTGGAGACACACGTTGAGGGTCGGCTCCAGATGGCACTCCGCCGGCCATGGATTGGGTGGGCATATCATTCATCCCACGCCCGCGGAGTCTCAGTTTTGATTGCCAAGACGGTACATTTTGAGCTGTGTGATGTTCAGTCTGACCCACAGGGGCGCTATGTCTTTCTTTCGGTTAAATTGTATGGTGAACCTTTCCTACTGATGGCATTCTATGTACCTCCACCATTTAATTCTACTATAGTCACAGTGGGCTTGCTATATATGACTCGTCATCCTTCGATTCAGGCGGTGTGGCTGGGGGATTTTAACGCTACGTTGAACCCTACATTAGACAAACTGTCGCCCTCGCCATTATCTACTACAGCTCCAACCCACACTAGATTCTCCCGACTTATCTCTTCCTTTAATCTCACTGACACCTGGCGTTTTAAATTCCCGCTCACTCGAGCTTACTCCTGTTTCTCAACTACCCATAACACCATGTCCCGTATAGATTTTATATTTATTCCTAGTATCCTTGCCCCAAGATTATTGGGAGCTGAATTTGCCCCCAGATTACTTTCAGACCATAGCCCATATTTCATTAGCCTCTCCATCCCATTAGACAAACCGCCCCGTACATGGCGCCTGATTCCGTTTTGGCTCACCCTGTTGTCGGAGGATGACGAGCTTGGCAACAGTTGGAGAACTTACTTTTTAGAGAATGACGGATCTGCATCCCCAGACGTAGTATGGGAAGCCTTCAAACTGCATGCACGTCTGACTCTGACCTCCTTTATCAACAGGCTGAAGGCTAATTCATCAGCCATGCTGGACGGGGCAATGCGGGATCTGTCCTCCTCTGAACAGGGGTACATGTCGAACCCCTCTCCTGATGGAGCTGCCCGACTCAGGTTACAAGCCAGGGTGGTTAATCAGCTACAACACGAGACGGCCAGGAAAAAAACTTTTCTTTGCCAGACAAAAATTGTATGAACATGGGGAGAGAGCGGGTAAACTGTTGGCCTACTTAGCACATAGTGAGGATAGACCCCCTACTGTCATTTCCCTCACTGGTCCTAATGGGGAAAAGATTACGGAACACCAGGCTGTCACTTCCAAATTTAGGGACTTCTTTTCTCAACTCTATACGTCCCAGGTTTCTACCACTGACTCTCAATTGGAAGATCTTCTGGCGGAAATCATCTTTCCACAGCTAGACGATGCCCAAATGGCTATGCTAGACGCACCTCTTACACTCGACGAAATAACCACAGCGATTGGGAGCTTCGCCAGATCCAAGGCCCCGGGTTCAGATGGGTTGCCCATAGAATTTTACGCCCAATACATCGAGATACTTGCCCCCAAGTTATTATCCCTCTTCAACCATCTATTTGACAATTTCACCTTACCCCCATCGATGGGCGAGGCGGTAATTATCCTCATACCTAAGCCAGGCAAGGACCCAGGCCTCCCGGAATCTTATAGACCAATATCGCTCCTCCAGGTAGACATAAAGATTCTGGCTAAAGTACTTGCCCTACGCCTTAACCAAGTGATTCTAACCCTGATCCATGCTGACCAAGCTGGATTTATGCCGGGGCGTAACACCTCCTTCAACCTCAGAAAATTGTATATTAACTTACAAGCGACACATACTAATGTTGGGTCCCGGGTGGTGGTGGCTTTGGATACTGCCAAGGCCTTTGACTCAGTGGAGTGGCGGTACCTTTGGGGATGCCTCCGTGGCTTTGGTTTTGGACCTAAATTTATTAAGTGGGTTCAATTATTATATCTGGCACCCAGGGGTAAAGTAGTGGCCAACGGGAGGGCCTCCCAGACATTTGACTTATCCAGGGGCACTAGACAGGGCTGCCCACTGTCTCCGCTCCTCTACGCCTTGGCGGCGGAGCCCCTTGCAATCTCCATTAGAGAGGACCCCGAGATTCAGGGTCTCTGCCTTGGTTCCCTGACTGAAAAAATTAGCTTATACGCAGACGACACGCTACTATACCTGGCCGACTCTGCCACATCTCTTCGGAAGGCGTTACATACAATTGAACACTTTGGTCAGTTCTCTGGCCTTAAAATTAATTGGGAGAAATCTCAAATATTGCCTATGGATAGTTTCCCCTCTCCCAAGCTACAGGCACAGTTACCACTCCAGCGAGTGAACACTATCAAATATCTTGGAGTATTGGTGAATAGAACACCGGCTGACTATATATCCCTGAACATAGAACCCCTTTTCGATCTCATCAAGCCTAGAACCCAGGTATGGGCGAGACTACCGCTCGGCGTGTGGGGCCGCATTAACATTGTTAAAATTATATTATTTCCTAAAATATTGTATATACTCTGGCACACACCCGTATACTTACCCTTGAAATTTTTCAAGTCAATGGAGGCCATACTCAAGACATTTATTTGGGGTACCAACAGACACAAGCTGGCCTGGAGAGTCCTTAAGAACCCTACTGACCTAGGTGGAACAGCCCTCCCTGACTTAAATCTTTATTACCTTGCGTCCCAACTATACCACATAGATAAAACCGACAGACTCAGATTCCTCACCCTCCTCTGTCCACGGTGGGCACAACTGACCACTGACCCACTCACTGCAATTGCAGTGGGACATAGTGGGAATAACTCCAATAGCGACCGTGGGTCCCTATTGTACCAATATAGGCGCGTATGGGACATCACCACTAAAACATTAACGACCCCTAAACACAACAATTATACCCCCTTATGGCACAATAGACTACTCTCAGAGTTTCTCTTGATCCCTGACACAGAGATATGGTGCGAATATGGAATATATTATTTGCACCACATAATTTCCGATGGCACACTTAAAAACTTTGAGGACCTCCAAAATGAGTTCCTGCTGCCCAATTCTATGCTTTTTAGATTCTTCCAGGTGCGTCACGCAGCCCAAGCTCAGTTTCTCCAGCCTTTGCCACAATCTACGCCCAATGTTATTATGGCAGTGGTTAAGGGTGTGGACCCGCGAAAGCTGATCTGATTTTTATGTCATGCTTCTTACCCCATCATCTACCACGCTAGCTTACAGCCTTAAACCAAGATGGGAAAGAGAGGTGGGCCCACTGGAGGATGAGGAGTGGAGTGAAGCACTAGACTCGTGCAAGACTGTATCCCCCAAGCTCTCCGACAGGCTGACCCAGTTATACGTGGTGTACCGAGCGTATCTCACCCCCCTAAGAATCGCCCGCTTTAGACAACAGTTTTCTACCTTGTGCACAATGTGTAACCAAGCGACGGGCACATTCTTCCATCTACTCTGGGCGTGCCCGGTCCTTCAGGGTCCGTGGAAGCAGATTGTTGACTTCCTCCATGATGACATGGGATCCCCATTGACCCTGGACCCCAAACAATGCTTACTGGGGATATTCCCCGACTCTGAGATGGACAAATTCACTAAAACATTCTTGCATGAAACATTGTTTAATGCTAGAAAAATTATAGCCAGACAGTGGATGAGACCCACTCCCCCCAGCTTCAACGATTGGAAACTAGATATAAATAACACTCTTCCCTACAAAAAGTTCATATACATCAACAGAGGTTGCCCAGATAAGTACTACAAAATCTGGGATCGATGGCTTGAGTCCGCAGACACATGCACTGATGGTCCGTAATACTATACTTCCTTCTAGCGTGCAATTCCATGAATAGCGTGGACATAGGGTTTTCCACTTATTGATAGTCACTGAATCCAGTGTTCAATCTGAACAAGTTTTTTGATCTACTGTGCCTATATATGTATAAGCCACATTTCTTCGTTTTATGCATTTCTCCAGTATTGCCTTGTAACTTGCAGAAGTATGTTCCAAATGTAAATTGTTCAATAAAAACTTTTAAAAATGAAAAAAAAAAAAAAAAAAAAATTTATGTAGGAGGATTTGTTTCATCTCTGTCAATTATCTGAGGCTGTTCACTTCACTGGGTATGCGTGAGAAACCTCCTGTCATGCACCTGTTTTACTTACCTGAACCCGGTGTTTTTCTCCCTGGGGACGAGCACACCAGCTCTAGCTGGTGTATCGTGTCCTGATTGGATAGATTGGTAGCGCAGCCATTGGCTCCCGCTGCTGTCAATCAAATCCAATGACATGGGCGCTGGGGTCTTACTTTCTGTATCAATAGACGCAGAAGCAGGACTCGGGAGCGCTCACACACAGGTGTCCTGAAGGAGAGTGCTTCTCTGACGGGGCACACGACAAGAGGAGGAGCTACTAGCGCTGAGGGACCCCCAAAGAGGAGGATCAGGGCCACTCTATGCAAATCCAACTGCACAGAGGAGGCAAGTAAGACATGTTGGTTATTTAAAAAAAAAAAAAAAAAAAAAAAAAAAAAAAAAAAAAAAAAGAGGGTTTAGTACCAATTAAGCTAAAAAAAATAGTTTTTCAGGGTTTTATACAATTTTAATGCCGGTCACCGACTTTTTTTTGCTGGGGGGTGGGGGGAGTTTTATTAACACAAACGACAATAAAACCTTTTGATGCACCCTGACTTTATATAACTTTAATGGAATGGACCACCTAATGGTTAAGCCGATATCTGGATTCACTGGTATCCTGCCAACTTGATACTTTACACCTCTCTGTAATGCTCTGCACTATGTTTTGACAGATAGTGAATGGCCTTAAAGCATGATTTACTGAACGCAGCACTTTTTCTCTACACATTTCCCCATGTAGTGAATGGAACATTATTGCAGCTTGATTTATGCTTGGTCTGTGCAGTGTCCGGAAAAAGTACATGAAGTACTGGCAACTTAGCTGACAAAGTAAAATGTCAGACATCTGTTTTCACTAGCCTGTTCAAGGGAAACAGTACAAAAGTATTTGGAATTTGTCTAGTTGCTTTGAGCAACAACAGCATTTTTTTTCCCCCTTGTTAATTATTCAAGTATGTTTGCCCGATCCAGCTTATTTGGATAATGATTTTAGGCCTGTAGACCAATATCCCCTGTCCCCTTCCCTTTGGCCTATCAATATGAAGGGTTGCCTGAATAAGCATAGGATAGACTTAAACCAGGCAAACATAAAAATTCCAAGACAATGTTAGAGCTTTTTCTGATCAGAATGAACTGGGATTCCAAGGCTGCACTTCCAACACTTTACATAAGGCCCATAAAAGGATATTAATTGTCTCATCGAGGTCCTCAAGGTCCCACTCAACGCTCCTCAGGTTGTTACGTAGCTCATTAGTAGTCCAGTCCAGCTCCTCCCGGGTAGCAATAGAAGGATCCTGAAGAAGATCTGTCCATCGCTGAAACAGACCCTGTGCTGTGTTCACTGCTTTCTGGACCTCCCTGAAAAATAAAATCAACCATAAGTGTCAGCACATGATCACAGTAGGAAAATATCTTGCCACCAATGACCTGACATGGTCAGATTCAAACAAACACAGTGTTATTGAAAATATTTGAAAGTCTGAGAGGGGTGTGAGTGCTGGACCGAAGCAAGCGGATAAGAAAAAAAAAAAAAATGAAGTACGTTTCCCTGGCCAGAGTTTAGTTCAGGTAGGTATCAGGTTCTGGCCCTAAGCTGCTACCTCTCTGACCAAGAAAGTCAAATTGCTCAACAGATGATGTGATTAGGAGAAAATTAGATATACCCAAAAGCACTTTGGGGGGGGGGGGGGGGGAACAAAGAACGACTTGAACAAGGACATATAATGCAGCCTGGAAGAAATGACATAGAAAGCCTGACTTGAGGCTGGATTGAAGCCAGCGTGTCATAATGGTAGAGCTGCACGATTCTGGGAAAAATGAGAATCACAATTTTTTTGCTTAGAATAAAGATCACGATTCTCTCACTATTATCGTGGCGTAACATCACCTTTCACATTATACAAAAAAATTGGGCTAACTTTACGGTTTAGTTTTCATTGATTAAAGTGTATTTTAAAAAAAAAAAAAATTGCATTTGAAATACCGTGTGACAGAAAATATTGCAACAACCACCATTTTAATTCTCTAGGGTCTCTAAAAAATACATTATATATATATATAATGTTTGGGGGTTCCAAGTAATTTCTAGCAAAAAATAATGATTTAACTTGAAACCAACAAGTGTTAGAAAAAGGTTTAGTCTTTAACCACTTCAACCCCGGAAGAATTGGCTGCCCAATGACTGGGCCATTTTTTTGCAATTCAGCACTGCAATCGTGCGGTCGCGCAACTCCGTATCCAAACAAAATTTACATCCTTCCCCCCCCCCCCCCCCACAAATAGAGCTTTCTTTCGATGGTATTTGATAATCTCTGATTTAAATTTTTTGCGCTATAAACAAAAAATATGCGATAATTTTGAAAAAAAAACCCCACACAATATTTTGGCATTTTTGCTATAATAAACATCCCCTTTTTTTTTTTTTTTTTTTAAAGTGCATTTTTCCTCAGTTTAGGCCGATACGTATTCTTCTACATATTTTTGGTAATAAAAATCGCAATAAGCGTATATTGATTGGTTTGCGCAAAAGTTATAGCGTCTACAAAATAGGGGACAGATTTACAACATTTTTATAAATTTTTTTTACTAGTAATGGCAGCGATCTGTGATTTTTAATCGGGACTGCGACATTATGGCGGACACATCGGACACTTTTCACACCATACAGCGATCAGTGCTATAAAAATGCATTGATTACTATAAAAATGTCACTGGCAGGGAAGGGGTTAACACTAGGCGGTGATCAAGGGGTTGTGTCCCCTAGGTGTGTTTCTAACTGCTGGGGGAGGGGACTGACTAGAGGAAATGACAGATTGTGGTTCCTAGCTATTAGGAACTCACGATCTGTCTCTCCTCACAGAACAGAAATTTGTGTGTTTACACACACACACGTACGTCCCTGTTCTGCCTCTCGTGTCCGCGATTGCTTGAGGCCGGCAGCCATCGCGCGCACCTGCTATCCTGCTTAAAGGGACCGACATACAGCTATGACGTTTCGCGGGATCTTGCCGACCTGCCACAGTATAATGACGGCAGCTGGTCGGTAAGTGGCTAAATCGGACAAAAAAAATACAGTTTTCGAATCGATCGTGCGATAATTGGATCGTTAGTACAGAGCTTTCGAGAGTCGATCGCGACAGTTCATCTGATATTATCTGATCGGACAAAACACGAAAAAAAAAAAATCGTATGATACCAAATCGTACGATTTTTGTTTAATCAGTACAGTTGTCATCCGAAAATACAATAGAAATACACTACAACACATGACATCACTTCCGAATTTTTATTCTGTCGTACGAGAACTTTTGTTTCGTTTTTTGACAGCTGTCCGCTTGAGCAGAGAACTCGGGAAAATGCTTTAAGATTGCGAGGGGGAAAGAATCGTAATCTCCATTCCTAACGATTAATCGTGCAGCTTTACGTAATGTCAATATAAAGAATTATTAAAGTAGGCCCTGTATAAGAAAAAAAATATGCAGTAGGCCATCTTTTATCCGTTTTAGATTTCTGGTGGAGGGCATAGCCCAACTAATTACCTCCAGCAATTCATCTTGACACTACCAAGAATTATTTTTTTGCCAAGGTCCTGCTAAATTGGTCATATGGTGTGTCACGTTGACCATCTCCTTCCTTCCCATTGTTGGCTGTAGACAAATGTTTGTGTACCCCTGGTGGCACAAAGCTGATTTAGCGAGGAGTTTTTTCTTTCCTTGTCTGAAGTGTTGAAAAATGGCGTCCCCACAATACACCAGATTACAGGGAATTCTGACCATAACCTAGACTACATTGTAGTTCTAGCAACACTGCTATGCAATTAAACCCTTAAAATAGAACTATATGCAATTTTTTTTCCCATTTTGGATAAAGCAAGGGAGGGTTTTAACCCATCAGATTTCTTTTTTTTGGCAGAGATCTGTGTCCCATTGCAGAGATTTCCCTCAACTTCCTGTCCCATATCCAAAACAGTAAGTGCCGGTTCACACTGCTGCGCTGTGAATTTGTTCAGTTTTTTCAGTCCATTCTGAGGTGCGAATTTACAGCGTATTTGCTGCGAATTTCAGGAGTGGGACATAGTTGCGATTAATGTTTTTGTGGAGAATCGCGTGGTGGAATTCCCACATATGTGAACCATCAAATGCGATTCCAGAACGATTTTCATTGATGTCTATGGAGACTAAATTCGCAACGCAACGCTCTAAACTCACACAAGACCCTTTTTTTCATCGCATCGCCTTCGGAGAGGAATTGCAACGCATAGATGTGAACCACCATCATTGAAAACAATAAATTTTTGGATGACATGCAAATCTAGTTTGTGTTTAACGCATCGCATTCGGTATCAACTCGCACAAGTGTGAACACAGGCACTTAGTGAGAGGAAATCCATGCAAATTAAAGGAATCTACTGTCCCCATTGGAAGATTTCCCATCCATTACTTTTCTGGGGACAACACAAAATTTGGGATTTTCTTTTACCTTCACATTCAATAATAACAACAGTAAACAAGACAAATAAAGAGGGTGATTCTCCCTAACGACGGCACAGACACCAATAAAAACCC
Source organism: Rana muscosa (assembly GCA_029206835.1). Taxonomy (NCBI): domain Eukaryota; kingdom Metazoa; phylum Chordata; class Amphibia; order Anura; family Ranidae; genus Rana; species Rana muscosa. The sequence goes on along the minus strand of CM055120.1, from coordinate 107,303,191 downwards.
CTCTACTCTATCCAAAACTAAAAAGTTTTGCCAACACTTAAAAAACTTCCTCTGCACTCAAAATAAAATTATTAAGCTATTTCACCAGCTCACATCTCCCAATTTAGATTTACAGCATCATTTCCACACACATTCCATAGCATTGTAGTGTTATAGAATGACTCCGGCCCCCACTTGGCAAATTAGCACAAATTTCCGGTACAATGTACTGTACACCATAAAATCACAGGGGGTAGACTTCACACAAGGTAGCGAACAAAAAAAACCTAGATCTCTGTAGGAAAGGCTATCCCGCAACAGCTGCAAGATTCTGGCTAAAATGAGAATCACATCTTTTTGCTTAGAATAAAGATCACAATTCTCGTGGAGTAACATTATTTCATTAACGTGTATTTTTCCCCCAAAAAAATTGTGTTTGAAAGACCGCTGCGCAAATAAAGTGTGACATAAAATATTGCAACAACCACCATTTTATTCTCTAGGGTCACTGCAAAAAAAAACAAAAACATATAGAATGTTTGGGAGTTCTAAGTAATTTTCTAGCAAAAAATACTGATTTTAACTTGTAAGCAACAAGTGTCAAAAAAGGTTTAGTCTTTAAAAGAGGAAGTAAAGCCAAATGAAAAAGAAAAAAAAACAAAACCTGCAAGACAAAGGCATGATGAGCTAGTATGCATAGCATACTAGCTCATTATGCATTACTTACCTCAGCTCGAAGCCCCTGCAGCAGTCCTCGTCTCCCCCTCCGGCTGCCGACATGGCGCCCAGGGCTTGCTTCCGGGAATCGCTGGCGCGCGGGAGCTGCCGGTAATGGCGCACAGACTGAAGCAACGGCACATAGGTGCCATTGCTTCAGTTTACATCGGCACATGCAGGGGACAGGGGATATCTCCTAAACCGTGCAGGTTTAGGAGATTTCCTGGGTAGCTACTGGTAAGCCTTATTATAGGCTTACCTGTAGCATAAAGTTGTTTTATATGGTTTACAACCACTTTAAGTGGTTAAACTGACCTAATTTACAGACAGAAGTTCATCCCTTTGATCTAAAAGAACCAAATGTTTCTCTTTAGCCATGTTGTGAGAAACTTGGCAGGCTGCCTGTTTTTTTGTTTGTCTTTTGGCTGCACTGAATTGAGAAAATGCTTTTTTTTTGATCAGGAGGGGGGTAGAATCGCAATCTCGATTCTTTAAGGATTAATCGTACAGCTCTAATACAAATATATATATTTTTTTAAAACTGTCAATTTTGGTTTTCGGCCAAGTGCATCCTGCATTTTCAGTACCAAAATTTCCATTATGTGCACCTCTATTGAAAAAATAGGATTTTTTGTACTCACCGTAAAATCCTTTTCTCTGACATCCATGGACTGACACGGCGTCTCTTATTCACTGTACACGTGGGTTATGTCCCTGCTTGCAGGAGAAGACCTAGGCAGAATGTGAGATGTTATACATACATTCTAAAAGCCAGAGTTGAACAGCCCCGCCCAGGGGGGTGGTCCCTCCGCACATAACCCTCCCACTGCAGTCAGCAGACCTCAGTTCGTAACAAAGCAGTACAAACTTTAAAAAGGAAGGGTGGGTGCTGTGTCAGTCCATGGATGTCAGAGAAAAGGATTTTACGGTGAGTACAAAAATCCTATTTTCTCTTATCATCCATGGACTGACACGGTGTCTCTTATTCACTGTACACGTGGGATGTCCCAAAGCAGTGTCAATAGGGATGGGAGCAGTATAAATGGAAAAACTCACTCCAAACAAGGCAGAGCTCCTCAAACGGAGGAGTTGCAACTCTAAACAGCGGCCTGCTACACCTTGCGGCCGAAGGAAGCATTCGAAGATGCAGCCACATTAACCTTATAAAACTTAGAAAAAGGTATGAACAGACGACCAGGTCGCCACCTTGCACACTTGTGCAACCGACGCTTGATGTCGGAAAGCCCAGGAAGCGCCAATTGCCCTGGTGGAATGTGCCGTGACCGGAAAGGGAGGCACCCGCCCCTTGAGAGCATAGGCTTGAATGACGGTTTGTCTGATCCACCTAGAAATGGTGGCAGACGAAGCCGCTTGGCCCTGTTTTGGACCAGAGGCAGTTACAAACAGTGAGTCAGACTTCCGAATAGAAGCAGTAGCAGACAGGTACACCCGCAAGGCTCGTACCACGTCCAATGTGTGAAGCACAAACTCTCTGGGATGCGATGGGTGAGGACACAAGGACGGGAGGACAATGTCCTCATTCAGGTGAAAGGCCGAGACCACCTTTGGCAAAAAAGAAGGTCGCAGACGCAACACCGCCTTATCCTTATGGATGACCAAATATGGCGACTTGCAGGACAAGGCGGCCAACTCAGACACTCGTCTAACAGAAGTAATTGCCACTAACATAAATTGATAGTGGACTTCGCCGATCGCAAGCGCAGAAACTTCTGGTGACTTGCACAGATCGGAACATGCAAGTAGGCATCCTTGATGTCCAAGGCCGCCAGAAAATCCCCTTGACGGAGTGTATCGATCACCGTGCGAATGGATTCCATGCGGAATTTTTGCACCTTCACGAAGGCATTCAGGGCCTTGAGGTCCAGGATAGGCCGAACCCCGTCCTTTTTTGGGACGACAAACAGATTTCGAGTAGAAACCCTGAACAACCTCTCCTGTGACGGAACCGGCACAATCACTCCGGACCTGATCAATCCTGTACGGCCCTTAAGAGGGCCGCCCGACGGGCAGGAAGGAGAGGGAGAATTGAGGGAAAGAATCTGTCTGGGGGCCAGGAACGGAATTCTATCCTGTATCCTAGGGCTGGGAAAAAAATCGATTTTAATCTTGAATCGAGTTTTGAGCTCAAATCGATTCAGTTTTGAAGAAAATCGGTTTTTTTAGATTTTAATTTTTTTTTTTTTTTTTTGAAGGAAAAAAAAAATTATTTTTTTTTTTCCTTCCCTTCAAAGTTTCCGTAGCAGGACTGCAGGGGGCGTATCCGGAATGGCACTGGGCAGCGTTACCCCAATTACATCTACTCGCTGCAGCCGCTGTCTGCCTACCTGATCAGCGTGTCATGCAGACAGACGGCGGCCATTGCAGTGTTCAAAAGCCGCGCCTCCCGAGTCCTCCTCGTCTGTGATAGGCGGAACACTCAATTTCACAGCAGGCAGTATTCAGCCTATCACAGACATCCTCTCATCCTCGTCTGTTATGAGGATGACCATGATAGGCGGAACACTGAATGCTGGGAAATTGAGTGTTCCGCCTATCACAGACGAGGAGGAGGCGTGGCTTTTGAATACTGGAATGGCCACCGGTGTAGCAGTAAAATCTGTATCCCATGAAAATCTGCATCAGGTACGGGCACAGTGATTGAAGCATGGGCACAGTGAGACACGGCACAGTGAGACAAGGGTACAGTGAGGCATGGACACAGTTCAATTCAACTAAGAGTAACCTCAGGATTTTTTGTTTTATTAGCTAAATCCAAATACAGTATTAATAATTTGGATGTTTAACAATCTTTGTTGCACACTGCAAAAAACAACAAAAGGTCACAAGCGCTAAATTGGTGGATAAAGAAAAAATTATAATGGATGATAATAATAATAAGAAGAAGAAAAAAATCCCAAATATTTTGGGAAGTACAAAGTATCCAAAAGGGGGAAAAAACAGGATCCAGCGCAGCAAGAAAAAATCCGTACCCAGAAGTACAAAATACACAACATGCACACAATATAATCCAGCGCTCATGGAACATACATTATTAACTATTGAAAACTCTTGAAGAATTGATAAAAAAGCTTAGTCCATTTATTAATCACAATAAAGAGAGGGATCCAATCCCAAATGTGCAGAGGGCAAATGAATCTTAACTCTCCAGTTGCCAGTGGTGACAAACTTGTTAAACTTGCAGTGACATCCGTGGAGCAAGGAGGGGTTAAAAAAGTCAAAACAAAGCCTGTGGCATGATCTCAGTGTGAGCACAGTACCTTGAATGATGGACAACAGGCAGACCAGCGTGTGGAGGGCCCTCCAACCCAAAAGGATGCAGAGCCAGGATCGCAGGAAGGCTGGGACAGAAGGAATCACACACAGAGTTTCAAGAGTTTTCAATAGTTAATAATGTATGTTCCATGAGCGCTGGAATATATTGTGTGTTTGTTGCACACTGACTTTGCAGTTAGAGAAAGGGGTTGCCTTTGCAATTTTGTTTGTTGATGCACTTTAATTAATATATATATAAAAAAAAATAATCGAATCGAATCATAAATCAAGTTTTTTATAAAAAAAAAAAAAAAAAAAAAAAAAAAAAATCGCAGATTTTTTTTTTGGGGGAAAATCGCCCAGCCCTACTGTATCCTGAGGTGACCACCTCGCACACCCACTGGTCGGAGATCCGGGAGGTCCACCGAACCGTGAACCTGCAAGGATGTCCCCCCACCCCAGAGTCGGGCAGGGACAAGACTCCATGTGGCGGTGGGCTTGGGAGCTTGCTTGGTAGGCTTACGCACCCAGGGACACTCATGTCCCCCAGCCGCACTTTTCCCAGTCTGGGAGGGCTTACCTGTGGATTCTGACTGACGAGAAGAAACTCATTCTCCTTTGCCGGAAAGGAAGGGCCCGGCCTACGGTGGGGCTCCTTTGTCCGTAACAGACTGAGGAAGGAAGGTGCTCTTACCCCTTGTGACATCCATAATAATGGCATCCAGGGCGGCCCCAAACAGTCCACTGCCCTTAAAGGGCAAGTCAGCCAGGAGCTATTTGGAAGCTAGGTCGGCCGACCAGCATTTCAGCCAGACAAGGCGATGCAGCACCACAACAGATAGAGGCCCCAGAAATTAAAGGGGCCGCATTCAAAGTGGCATAGCACACAGAGACTAAACCCTGCGCCAGTTGGTGAGCCAGGGTAATGGTCTCCGGAGGGAGATCATGCTCCTAAACCGTCTTGGTGCAAAATCTTTGCCCATCCTGTGAATGTCTGGAGACACAAGTGTCGCCGCCCCTATAGGGCGTAAGGCAGATCCCAATAAGGTAAACATAGTTCTACTCACCACTTCTGACCTCCTGTCAGTGGGATCCTTACATGCAGGAGTCCCCTCCATTGGGAGTGTGGTAGCCTTATTCAAACGGGTGACCGGGGGGGGGGGGGTGTTGACCGCTGTGGGTAGAGCCCCTTCTTAACCAGGTCCTCCTTAAAAGGGGCACCTCATGGCTAGGCGCCGCGGGACCGTCAAAGTCTCCTGCGGCTTATCCCAGACTTAGTCAATGAATGTATGAAAAAAAAGCACATATGGAAAAAACCTTTTTGAATAAACGGCTTTAAAAGGAACCAAAAGGAGACAGCTTCTACCTGAGGTTCCTCAGCCTCAACATTCAGCTTGAGAGTGTTCCTCACAGCATCAATGAGTTCACTTACAAGCACCCTGTCAATTTTTCAGAACTGGGGTCTTCCTCACAGGGAATATCCTGTTTAAAAACATGAAAATCCTCAGAGCTAGGGTCCTGAGCAGCAATAGCTAGGCCCATATCTGAGACAGAGCACTCCCCTACAGAAGAATGTGTGGGGAGGGGGCTCTTTACAGCTCCCTTGCGCTCGCACACCACTTCCATCCTGACAAGGATGATTCCAGGACTGCCGACAACTAGTCGCTAGGGACCGAAGGTGCAGGAGCACTGCCAGTTGCCTCAGACAAGTGTGGAGAAGCAGGTGAACTAGACTCTATACTGCCACACTTTGAGACTTTTAACACTATTATAGTGAGTAACACAGTCCACCCACTGGCTATGCTGAAGCTGAGGAGGGGATACCCAGAGTACTCACCAACCCCTGTAAGGACCGCTCATTCCGCTGTATGAAACCGCGGTGCCGCGCGGGTGAAGCCTGGGGAGAGTGAGGAGACTGAGGTTCGCGCCACAGCAGCGGCCGATAGAGGCCGAAACTGAAAGCAAAAACGCTGCGGCTACAAGAAAATGGCCGCCGGCTGCATACATTACTGTGCCATTGATCCACGGCAAAATGGCCACCGAGTGCGGTTTATTTAAAAATTCACAGCGCTAATGGCGCACACGTGTAGCAGTTGTCCGGTTCACTAACCACAAGGCAGGAGCTCCTGCCCCCACTGGCTGTGGCACGGCAAGTGCTGGGGCGGCTTGTTTGAACACAAACAGCCCCCCTCAGGAACCGAAGCTGTGAAGCTTAGCTTGCTAAGCATGCATGTAACCACTACTCCCAACAGTATGTACAACCTCACACCAGAACACTCCTCTCCCCGGGCCATTAAAACAGACATGAGTGCCCCCAGTCAGGCCAGAGTGACCCCAAAGCACCCCCACACAGCACATCACCAGTACAGGGTGCAGAGAGCAGCATAACAGGGGGGGGGAGACAGGGAGAAACCCCCCATATAAAGAAACACAGCCAGCATGTACTCACCTGCAGTAGGAGAGACTACTTACCTGTGCCGTTCAGGGACCCACTGGCTTGTTTCAGACAGACCTATCACAGAGTAGTACTGCGTAGCTGTCGGCCCGGTCCACCGCGAGAGATACAGTCAGTCAGGTACTGTTCAATCTTGAGAGGACTGCAGGAGCTAAAAGCAACCCGGCCACCCCTGGAGTCATGGGGTATGTCGTGAACTGAGTCTCACGCACACAAGGCGAGGATCAGCACGCTCAATGGTCGGACAGGGAAGACTACAAGGAAACCAGTGTACCCAACCTGTTGCCCAGCCAACCGTTGATTGAAGGTCTCAAAAATAAAATAAAATTCCCAAAGGAATAAAATTCAAAAGTAAAATCTTCCAGGAGACTGGCTCCTGAGAGAGCCACATCATCTCCTTCTGCTAGGCAGAAAAAAAACTGAGGCTGCTAGCTGCAGGTGGGAGGGTAATGTCCGGAGGGACCGCCCCCTGGGCGGGGCTGTTCAGCTCTGGTTTGTTCTAGAATGTTTTAACATCTAACATTCTGCCTAGGTCTTCTCCTGCAAGCAGGGACATATACCCACACGTAATCAGTACGACAGCTGTGTCAGTCCATGGACGATAACAGAAAACCCCTTTTTTGCTGGAAAGGAAGGACCCTGCTTACGGCAGGCCTCCTTACCCTTGCTAGTTTGAGGAAGAAGAGTGCTTTTACCTCCCGTGACATCCTTGATGTCATCCAGCGCAGCACCGAAAAGCCTACCACCTTTAAATGGTAGATCCGTCAGAAGCTTCTTATGCCGCGTACACACGATCGTTTTTAATGTCATTTTCAAAAACGACGTTTTTCTCGACGTGATTTTTCTTGTTTCCGCTCAAGCCTGTCTTGCATACACACGTTCATTAAAAAAAACACTTGAGCAAAGCGCAGTGACGTACAACGGCACTATAAAGGGGAAGTTCCTTTTCGAATGGCGCCACCCTTCATGTTAGTAAAGTTTGGTGAGCGACGATTCGCGCTTTTCAGCCTCGTGCTTTCCAGTCCGTTACAGCGTGACGAATGTGCTATCTCCATTACGAACGCTAGTTTTACCAGAACGAGTGCTCATGTCTCATACTTGATTCTGAGCATGCGCGTTTCCCCCCCCCCCTCGTAAAAGCATACACACTACCGTTTTTCACGTCGTTAAAAAAACAACGTGAAAAAAAATAGAGCAGGTTCTCTTTTTTTTTAGGCCATTTTTCACGTCGTTAAAAAATGCTCTGGAGCCTACACACGATCGTTTTTAATGCCCAATTTAAAAAATGGCATTTTTAACGTCGTGAAAAACGGTCGTGTGTATGCGGCATTAGAGGCTAGGTCAGCAGACCAGCATTTCAACCAGATAAGACGCAATACCACCGCCGAGACAGAGGCCCTGGATATTAGGGGCCGCGTCTAACATGGCGTCGCACACATAAACCAGGCCCTGCACCATTTGGTGGGCCAGAGCAATAGTGTCTGGAGGAAGATTATGCTCCTGAACAGTTTGGTGCAAAATTTTTGCCCATCCCGTAAGTGTATGAGACACAAGGGTCGCCGCTACCACAGGCCGTAGGGCGGATCCCAACAAGGCAAACATGGCTCTGCTCACCACTTCTGACCTCCTGTCAGTGGGGTACTTAAAATGCAGGAGTCCCCTCCATCGGGAGAGTGGTGGCCTTGTTCAACAGGGCGACTGGAGGGTCGACCACTGGGGGGAAAAGGCCACTTTTTAAGTAGGGCATCTTCAAAGGGGCATCTGATAGACAAACGCCGCGGGACCCTAAAAGTCTTCTGCGGCTTTTTCCCAGACCTTATCAACGAGCTGGTCAAAGAAAGGTACATATGGAAAAACCTTTTTAGAAGGCCCGGCCTTAAAAGAACCAAAAGGAGACTGTCCACCTGAGGTTCTGCATCCGCAGCATTCAGCTTGAGAGTGTCCCTCACAGCATCAATGAGTTCACTAACAAGCGCCCTGTCATTTACCGACTCAGAACTGGAGTCTTCCTTGCAAGGAATGTCCTGTTCAAAACCATCAAAATATTCAGAGCTAGGATCCTGAGCGGTAGTGGCTAGGCCCATATCTGAATCAGCGCACCCCCCCTTTTTTTTGCAAGGGGAAGCTGTGACACCGACTCCATATTGCCCCTCTCTGAGACTCCTCAGATCAAAAAAAGTCCACCCACATGCTGTGCTGACTGAGGAGGGGGCGCCCAGGGGACTCACCAGACTGGACCAGGACCGCTCAGTTCCGCTGTCTGTACCGCGCTGTCTCAGCGCGAGTGAGCTGTGAGGAGTTTTGCGCTGTTACAGCTGCGATAGAGGCCAAACTAGTGCTGAAAAGCGTGCAGGCTACAAGAAAATGGCCGCCGCACTTCACTGAGGCGATCAGAGGCAAAATGGCCGCCATGCGCAGTTAAAATTACAAACAGCACACACACACACACACACAGCGCCAAACGGCGCCCGGCCCCCAAAATCACACAAAAGGCCCCGAGCAATATGCAGACCAGCATGAGCCCCCCCCCCCCCCCAGGACAGTATATCCCCCAGGCACCCCCGACAGCACAGCACCAGCAATGGTGACAGAGTGACAATAAAACACAGGGGGAGACAGGGAAAATCCCCCACAGAGGAACACACACAGCATTTTGTACTCACCTGCAGGCAGGAGAGACTACTTACCCGTCCCCTGTGGGACCCACTGGTGTGTTTCTGACAGACCTATCACAGAGTAGTACTGCGTAGCTGTCGGCCTGGTCCACCGCGAGAGATACAGTCCGTCAGGTACTGTTCAATCTTGAGAGGACCGCGGGAGCATGAAAGCAACCCGGCCACCCCTGGAGTCATGGGGCATGTTGTGAACTGAGTCTCACGCACACAAGGCGAGGATCAGCACGCTTGATGGTCGGACAGAGAAGACTACGAGTATACCAGTGTACCCAACCTGTTGCCCAGCCGACAGTTGATTGAAGGTCTCAAAAATAAAATTCCCAAAGGAATAAAATTCAAAAGTAAAATCTTCCAGAAGACTGGCTCCTGAGAGAGCCACATCTTCTCCTTCTGCTAGGCAGAAAAAAAACTGAGGTCTGCTGACTGCAGGGGGTGGGTTATGTCCAGAGGGACCGCCCCCCTGGGCGAGGCTGTTCAACTCTGGCTTTTAGAATGTATGTATAACATCTCACATTCTGCCTAGGTCTTCTCCTGCAAGCAGGGACATAACCCACGTGTACAGTGAATAAGAGACGCCGTGTCAGTCCATGGATGATAAGAGAAATATATTTTGTATATACAGTATAATTGTATTATATTCGACTTTTTAATATCATGAATTTAAATGAACATGAATTTATTTTCTGCCATTAATCGGTACCTTTTCTGCCGATAGGCTGCTTTACCACTGAGCAGTTTTTGAAGCGCTTTTGCGCTTAAAAAAAGCGCAAGAAAAATTCATCCCCTTAAATTCTATGTCTTCACACTTGTCTGTTGCGCTTCCGTTGCAGTGTTAAAAATCTTGCTGGCCGCATTTTTGGTGCATATTTAGCCAGTAAAAAAAAAAACTCTCCGTTGAAAGGCATTGAAAACCCAACAAAAACACGTGGTTTCGGCGGTCATTATCGGCACAACGCTGATAACCCTATTTTCGGGTGCCAATTTTTGGCGGCCGATATATTGGTGCATCCCTAATGTGCAGTTCATGTGCATTTTACACACATTTGTAGCCACGGTCCTATTGACTTCTATTAGGTAGTGCATTTTTGCCCTTTTCTCTGAAAACGCGCTCAGGATGCAACATGCACGACTTTTGCTGCACTTTCAGAAAATGTGGCAAAAAAAAAAAAAAAATGCAACCTAATAGAAGTCAATGGAACTGCGGCAAAAAACACATGGTAAGCTGCGCATAAACCCACAGAACAGCCTAACCGCAGCGCACCATCATCAATCCGGCCTTATAAAGCACAAATCATTACAAGATGTCACTGCAATGCAGCACATAGACTTGAGCAAAGTATCTTATAGACACTTCAATAAAGAAAAAAAAAATTAAATAGCGCCTTGCGTTGTAGCAATGCAAACCTATCGCCCCTACACAATGGACACCAGGCTGGTGTGAACAATCCATAAAACCTTGTTCTCATTAATGTAAGCCCTCCAACTATAATCTAAATATGATTTAGGGCCTTGTTTACACTTCCTTCGAATTATGGCATTTGACGCGCGTTTCTCAAGCACTCGGAAAGCATTTATCACTTAATAAAATAGTAACCTTACAGTCCTGTACACACTATTGAGTTTGCTCTTCTTTACAACAGAAATCATACCCCCTGTCACTTTCTTGGAGCGTCACCACTTCTCCAAAGCCTCCATAAATGTCTATCACAGCGCTCCCTAAAACTGGTTTTGTTTCTTTTGGTTTTTTCTTCTTAAACCGTGCTTTCATACTTCACTGGTTGCATGTCGGTTCCAGGTACTGACTCACTGAGTAGTAATGACAGCACTGAGGTCTACACCTACAACCAAGAACCATCAGAGACAGCTCTCAATATACTGTCTTTACTGATATTACCTGAATTATACCACATTAGCTATGATATCAGCAGTGTTTTTTTAAAGTTCTGCTGCTGAAAACTGTGTCATTGGCACTTTTTTGATAGATAAAAAAAGGTGCCAATAATGGCCATGGGTCATGCTGCCCCCTCCTACGGGGATTGGAGGAGCGACTGCGCAGTGGAAATGCCTGGGCTTTGCGGTTCTGCGTGCCCAGTGGTAGTGGCTGTGCCGCAAGGTGACGTCACTTGCCGTGCGGCCCGCGTGCATGTACCCGGCAGTTGGGAGTTCTGTCATAAGTTCCAACTTGTCAAATTCTCCAACCGAGGGTTCTGCACATGTGCGAGCGTGGCCCCGAGAGCGTCTAACTCATTCACGTTGTCTTCCTATCAAAAACACCAACTACGCAGCCTTTCATTAACCCACGGATACCCACTCGATAAATCAAATACACCAACTCTACTCACCGTCGCACAGCGCCTGCGCACCCTTCGTTTACAATCCCGTCACCTACGATATACAACATGTGCATTGGTGTATTTGATTTATTGAGGGGGTAATTGTGGGTTAATGAAAGGCCGCGCAGACGCAGTGTGTAGTTGGTGTTTTTGATAGGAAAATGACATGAATGAGTTAGACGATCTCGTGGCCGCGCTCACGCATGCGCAGAACCCTTGGTTGGAGAATTTGACAAGTTGGAACTTATGACAGAACAGGGGCAAGCTACATGGCAGAGCGTCTCTCCTAGATGGATGTGGCTATTATTCTAAAAGTAAGCAATGCCACTGGAGATCTTTCCAACTGCTCTTTGGGAAGTTTAGAGTTTTGTGATTAACACAACCAAAGAATAATATACAACATTGATTGATTGCATGCTATTTAGAAAAGGGATAGAATTCAGTAGTATGGTATTACTAACAACAGGGTAGTGCATTTTTTATAAAAACATACTTCTGAATGATCTCTTTTTTTAAACAGCATGCAATCAATGTTGCATTTTATTCTTTGGTATATACAAGATACTTCTCATTCACTATTCTTATATGGTTTACCAGTAGTGCCACAAAAGCTAACAATCAGTAGGCCTTTCTGGCAGCTTCTTTGTTTGGAAGTAAATCATTTCCAGTTAGCTCTCTGAGCCTGAATGCCCAATACAAGGTGTTCAGTGAATGGACAAGAGGAGAGGAAAGGGATGGTAAACGGCAGGATCACCACTTTATATGAAGGCCACAGTGCAGAAAGGCAGGCCATAGAAGGTGAAAATTTCTTTCCTGCAACCTGTGAGAAATTTGCACGGTTCCCCCATCAACACAGACAGTGTTGACACAGAAATCCCTCCTGTCGAGCAATTGTCTTCTCCCAGCTGGGGGGGGGCGCGGATAGGGGAAGACAGTGAGGCAGGCATGTTGTACCCAAGCTGATCAATCAACTTGGTACATTCAGCCTGCCCATTTATGGTTCGAATCCCAGCCGGTTCAGCAGGAACCGTGTATGTCTGGCGCTGGATGTGGTGTCTGCTACACTAATGAATGAATTATACAGAAAACAAAGGCAATGTGAGCTCTTTACATCCCATTACAAGAACATTTATCCCTAAAAGCCGAGTTCCACCCATATAAAAGTCAGCAGCTACAAAAAGTGTAGCTGCTGACATTTAATAATCGAACATTCACCTGTCCTACGGTCCAGCGATGTGATCGAACGAAGCCACGCTCCCCCCCCCTCCTCCTCTCCGGCATTCTGACTGTGGGCACCCGGCTGTGGCTTCACAGCCAGGCATGCACTGTGCATGCGCAAGCCACACTGCGATTGGCCAGGCAATCTTCTGGAACCTGTGAGGTGTCCCAGAAGATTGCACGAGGGGAGAGGTGAACTTTCTTCTGGCGCCACGGAGCCCCGGGAGGAATTGGGAGCTGAATGCCTCTAAAAAGAGGGTATCCGCTGCCCCCCAAAAAAATTACATACCAAATGTGGTCACCTGTACTTAAAGCGGAGTTCCGCCATAAAAAAATAAAATATTAAAAGCCAGCAGCTACAAATACCGCAGCTGATGACTTTTAATAAAAGGACACTTACCTGTCCTGGAGTCCAACGACGTCGGCAGTAGAAGACGAGCAATCGCTCGTCTCTTGGCTGCCCCCCACCGCCATTCATCGGTGAGGGAATCAGGAAGTGAAGCGTTGCGACTTCACTTCCCGGTTCCCTACTGCGCAAGTCGCACAGCGCCGTCCCCGCTGTGTTCTGGGAGCCGTGTGTTTCCCAGAACACAAGGGGGGGGGAGTGGCGTAATGCCCGCAGTTTCCCGCAGAGTCTATGCCTCGGAAGTGGGTGCAAATACCTGTCTTAGACAGGTATCTGCACCCCCCCTCCCCCCTGAAAGGTGCCAATTGTGGCACCGGAGGGGGGGAGGAATCCGATGAGCGGAAGTTCCACTTTAGGGTGGACCTCCGCTTTAAAGCGGAAGTTCAATTTTTGGGTGGAACTCTGCCTTAAGAATTTATATAGAGGTCTGTGGTTGAAGTTCTGCTTTCAGGCTACATTCAGATGAGCAGTGAAAAGTTTGCTCTGTTTTAGTAAACGCCACCCCTGGATGCAGCCACGCTCTGTGCTATGGCTGTATACATTCTAGCCGATTAGCTGTGACTAGATTGTGTGCGGCCAGAACTGTATCCAGAATCGACTGGAGGCTCTATTCACATAGAACTGCTCAGATGAGCAGTCATGATTAGTTGTGGGGGCCGTCAGCTTCCATTGCTTTCAGTGGGGTTGCTCTCTGCAGCTAATCGCTGGGAACATCACTGGGTCTCTCACATGTATTCGCCAACGGCCTCATTCACATGTTTGAACTGGACCGTAACCATTTCAACCCCTCGGCCAATTATGATACTTCTAACATGTAAACATCTATATTTTTTTGCAAGAAAATTACTTATTGTTTTTAAAGCATAGGCCCTAGAGAATAAAATGGTGGGTGTTGCAATTTTTTACGTTATGCGGTATTTGCGCAGCGGTTTTATAAAAACATTTGGGGGAAAAAATATACCTTTCATGGACTTTAGTGCACACAAACACAATATAATACCCATTTTTTTTGGTATAATATAAAAGAGGATGTTACGCTAAGTAAACAGATACCTAACATGTCATTTAATGTTGCAAACAAATGTATTGCGATTACAAGGGATGAAAAACATCCCTTGGGATAGCATGGGCAGTGACAGACCACAGATCTCCCCTCTGCCCTTAAAAACATCAGATCAAACCAAAATTAGTTTGATCCGATGCTTGCACAGGCTGGTAATGGCTAGTTTTGACCGAAACTGGAAGTGACAAAAGATTTGTTGCTTTCAGTTGATCAGGGAAGTTCCAGTCCTTAGTCATCTCTGTGATTAGCTGGAGAAACCGCCAGCTTTAGTCCCAGGCTCCCCTGTGAGATGGGAGAGCTGCAAGAGCGATCCAGCGGCTAATTAGCTGCTAAGATCACTTTTATATTAAAGCCCATTTAAAAAAAAGAAGAAGATGATACTGGGATGATGCCACAAGCGAAGGCCTAAAAAAAAACAACAGAAAATACAGGTCTATTAGACCCCAGATTGCTCCTCTGACCTCTAAAGTAGCAGATCAAACTGCAACAAGATTGGATCTGGTATGTCACAAGCCAGCAATGGCTTAAAATCCTTGTTGCTTCCAGTCTCTGACTTCAAAACAGTGGGTGGGACATCATCAGTTCCTCTCACTGTTTCTGGGGAAGCCAATGTTGCCGGTCGCATCATTACCAGGCTCCCCTCATTGGGCAGGAGGAGGGGGACCCCCTTCCGCTGCCTGCACAAGTAATCCAGCAGCTGTATAGCAGATAGGATTGCCTTTACCACATAGGCCCTGTAGGTAATCGCCCAATGTAAAGAATGATACCAGGATCATGGTTGAGGCCTCAACCACGATCCCAGCATAACCACTTCAATAAAAGGTTGTATATATGCATACAGCGGGATGGAAGTGGTTAATGCAGGGAAAGCATTAAAGCAAAACTAAACCCTCCTATGCTTTTGAGCCATGGAAGCTCCCATCTTGGCCTCTATTTAAGCTGCTGGTGCCGCACATGTGATCAGTTACGACTCCAGCCATTTGATGGTTTGACAGTTTGGTTGAAAGCACAACCAATGTGATAATTACATTCCCAGAATGCCTGGAATGTAACTGTTTTTTTTTTTTAAACCGTTTCATCAATGGGTTTAGTTATGCTTTAAGGAAAAAATAAAACACCAAGGCTTTAGAATCACTTTAAAGAGAAAGTAAAGCTTTCCTTTTTAATTGTACCTACAGGTAAGCCTATAATAAGGCTTACCTATAGGTACTGTAAAAATCACCTAAACTTGGACCGTTTAGGACAGGGATATGCAATTAGCGGACCTCCAGCTGTTGCCAAACTACAAGTCCCATGAGGCATAGCGAGACTCTGACAGCAGCAAGCATGACACCCAGAGGCAGAGGCATGATGGGACTTGTAGTTTTGCAACAGCTGGAGGTCCGCTAATTGCATATCCATGGTTTAGGAGATATTTACTATATACGCCGCCGATTACATCATTGGCGCATGCGCTCGGAAGGAACGGCCGTCCATTCCGTTTCTTCAGAGCACTGTGCCGTGACTGGCGGCTCCCATGCGCATGCTTGGGAGTGACGTAATTCCGGCTCCGGGCACTCACAGTGTCGGAGCCTGTGAACCCGGAAGAAACACCGGGGAAGATGTCAGCGGTGTGCGGGTGCCGCTGCAGAGCTTTGTTCTAAGGTAAGTATTTCACAATGAGCTAGTATACGACGCATACTAGCTCATTATACCCTTGTCTTACAGGTTTTTTTTTCTGGGGTCTACAACCTCTTTAAAAGTGGAACTTTTATTTATTTTATTTAAACAACTAAACTACTGTACGCTCAACCACCTGTGCAGATCTAAAGTATTCTTCTATTTCCACATAGCTTATTTTAATTATTTACAAAATGAAATGAAGTACACGTTACATATACACATTTCCCCCAAAAGTGGAACTTTAGTCGGAAAATTAAGTCCCGCTAGATGACTTCATGCTGGCCCCTTTTGCAGGTATACCCATGTAAAAAATTAAGGCCCCTTTCACACTGAGGAGTTTTTCAGGCGTTTTGCGCTAAAAATAGCGCCTAAAAAACGCCTGCCCCTGCAGTCTCAATGTGAAAGCCAGAGTGCTTTCACACTGAGGCGATGCGCTGGCAGGACGAGAAAAAAAGTCCTGCAAGCAGCATCTTTGAGAAGGTGAAGGAGCGGTGTGTAATCAATGGGACAGCGCTGCTTTACCACCCGCAAAGCGCCTTTTCAAAACCACACCACGGCTGCTCCGGACATATCTGAACCGGCTCCATGTCTCACATTTAAAAACGCATCCAATTCGCATCTATATGCACCCAGCCTAGAATGCAGTGCCTAAAAGGCATATTCCATTCCCCTTTTCCTGCACGGCGCTCAAAACGCACTGTCTTTGCCATCTGCTGCAGCTGCAAATACATTGTTAGCGGCATTGCAAACGCAGTGCATTCATGGGCACAGGATCGCACGGTAGTGCAGTACCCCTTGAGTTGGTGGGACTCATTTTTCAAAAGTACTTTTTGTGCGGTCTGGTGTGATTTGCAGCCCATTGAAATGAAACCGCACTGCAGGGGAATGCGGATTGCCTTCCTGTGCGATTCTGGTGTTAACCGGCCCCAACGCCAGTAAATCCGTTCATCAGCTGTATTAAATCCACCCCAATGTGCACAACTGGTAATGGCCATCAGACTTGTACTCCATACCGATGCTGTACCGATGTAACCGATCACCCGAGCAGTAACATACAACTACTGGATGCAACCAATGTGTGCTCAGGGTTGGCGTTTCTGCTGCGTTTTGGTCGCAAGTTCTCAGCCAGTCTGTATGCGTCTATAGCACGGAGCGGTTCTGCGTCCAGAGGCGATGTTTAACCGACACCGAAATCTATCCATGGATAGTCAGTGGTGTGAACTCAGTCTTAGGGCTCATTCACACAGAGGGGAAAAAAACGCTGCGTTTAGATGCAGATTTTCTGCGAGAACAAAAGATCCTGCGTAAAATACGTGCCTGAAGTACTTGTGCGTAAAATCTGCAGTTGTGTCTAATTTTTTTTTTGTGTGTCTGACTAAACGCAGCGCACATTTGTGAATGAGCCCCTCCAGGTACGCCCAGCCAATCGGAGCATACCTGGTAATAACACCATTGTTATAGATAATCAGCACTATACAAGATATCATGGCCCCTGTATAGATCACTCCATACATTGTATAGCCCACCACCCACCCGGTCTATGTCCCCCGTCATTCCTCACCCCTTCACCACGAAGAACGGATCCTCCATAGACATGGCTGCCTCTCTACTCCCGGGTACCGGGCGTCCTCTTTTTCAATGGGATTCCCCGAGCAGATCCCACACCCGCACACAACACACAGCTCGGGCCGCCCCGGACTGACGTCACTTCCAGGCCGGCCTGACACCGAGCATCCGGCCTATGTGCCGAGCTCCCCCTGATACAGCCTGTCCCTGACTGACACATTCCGGTCCACACATTGTGTCATGGCACACAGGACAAGGATGTGAGGGGAGAAGTGATATACTATAACCAGCTTGTACCCTTTGAAGAATAAAATAAATCTATATCTATAATAAAATGCATCTTTGTCCCATTGAGAACACGTCCTTTTATGTCATGTCATGCAAACACGACAGAAAGTGAGAGAAAATCTCTCCACACTTCCGGAAATACCCTCCTAAGGCCTTGTTCACAGGGGTATAATGAAGTGTACGCCTATGGAGGGCTGTGTTTACCCATACAATGACGCATGGGTGTTCCATACTAGTGTTCCTATTGATGTAAATGGCGACGCGACAGCTGCACAGACACAGCCGCTGCTCTCAATTTGACATCGACGTGGGTGCGTGTCCCCGAACTCCCGGTGTGTGCGTTTAGGGTCGTGCACCTACACCCACATGGATGACAAATCAATGGGACTGCCTGCACAGGGATCCGCAGAACACTAGGGATGAGCTCAGGCGTGTTCGCATTGAACACATGCAGAGCCCGCCAAGGAAGTCGGCACCATCGGAACCGCGCTGCTCTAATCACAGGCAGGGAGACATTGTCCCGATGCTCAGCTGCAGAGATCTGGAAATGTCTCCCTGCCTGTGATTAGCGCAGCGCGGTTCCGACGGTGCCGACTTCCTTGGCGGGCTCTGCATGTGTTCAATGCGAACACGCCTGAGCTCATCCCTACAGAACACCTGTGGATTCCCATGCAGGTATAGGGCCGGTTCACACTGGTCCCACATGCGTGCCGACTTCCAGAGCACAAGTCGCATGACATGTCAAAATCAATGGTTTCCTATGAGAGCCGTCTTAAAGTGGTTGTATACCCTATTTTGTATCTTTTACCTACAGGTAAGCCTATAATAAGGCTTACCTGTAGGTAAAAAGAATATATCCTAAAACTGTACGGTTTAGGACAGTGTTTCTCAACTCCAGTCCTCAACAGGTCATGTTTTCAGGCTTTCCATTATTTTGCACGGGTTATTTGATCAGTTTCACTGCCTTAGTAATTACCACAGCCATTTCATCTGAGGGAAATCCTGAAAACATGACCTGTTGGGGCGCCTTGAGGACTGGAGTTGAGAAACACTGGTTTAGGAGATATTCCCCCCGCAATGAGCCGCTGACTGCAGCGGGGATTCTCGGCTAAAGCCCGGCAGCCGCCGGACCTTGCCGACGCGCAGGAGGGACGACATCGCCGCTCCAGCCACTCACAGCGCTGGAGCGGCGATACCCAGAAGACACGCTGAGGCAAGATGGCATCTCCCTCGGCGTGGACCAGGTAAGTTCCCGACGCCTCGTTCTAAGGTAAGTATTTCATAATGAGCTAGTATGCGGTGCATACTAGCTCATTATGCCTTTTGCCTTTCAGGTATGAAAAAAAAAAAAAGTAGGAGCGGTATACAACCGCTTTAACTGGTCCGACTTGTGTCAGTCTGACTTTGAAAATGCTTCCTGCACTACTTTGGTCCGACTTGGGCTTAATTTCAACCCATTGATTTGAATGGAAGTCGGGATCATCATCTTAAAGTGGAGTTCCACCCAAAAATTGAACTTCCACTTTTTGGAACCCTTCCCCCCTCCGGTGTCACATTTGGAACCTTTCAGGGGGGAGGTGGGAGCAGATTAGTGCTGCAACGGATCGGCGGTGATCCGTGATCCGAACGGGTCACCCTGTTCGGATCGGATCACCGCGCGATCTGCGGAGTGACCCGCGGCCTTGGCCTTAGGAAAGGCCGCGGCTTCGGCCTAGCTCCAGAGGCGCGGCCATCTTGGTACACCCGGCGGAGGCGGCTGCCTTGTGCGCGCTGACGTTATCACCCCTCACCCTCGCTGCTCGTGGCCGGTGGGAGAGACTAAAGTAAGTGGGGGAGATGCCCATTACAGTGGGGAGATTGTGGATATTACAGGGGGAGATTGTGGATATTAAAGAGGGAGATTGTGGATATTAAAGGGGGAGATTGTGGATATTACAGGGGGAGATTGTGGATATTACAGTGGGGAGATTGTGGATATTACAGGGGGAGATTGTGGATATTACAGGGGGAGATTGTGGATATTACAGGGGGAGATTGTGGATATTACAGGGGGAGATTGTGGATATTACAGTGGGGAGATTGTGGATATTACAGGGGGAGATTGTGGATATTACAGGGGGGAGATTGTGGATATTACAGGGGGGAGATTGTGGATATTACAGGGGGGAGATTGTGGATATTACAGGGGGGAGATTGTGGATATTACAGGGGGAGATTGTGGATATTACAGGGGGAGATTGTGGATATTACAGTGGGGAGATTGTGAATATTACAGGGGGAGATTGTGGATATTACAGGGGGGAGATTGTGGATATTACAGGGGGGAGATTGTGGATATTACAGTGGGGAGATTGTGGATATTACAGGGGGGAGATTGTGGATATTACAGGGGGGAGATTGTGGATATTACAGGGGCGAGATTGTGGATATTACAGGGGGAGATTGTGGATATTACAGGGGGAGATTGTGGATATTACAGGGGGAGATTGTGGATATTACAGGGGGAGATTGTGGATATTACAGGGGGGAGATTGTGGATATTACAGGGGGAGATTGTGGATATTACAGGGGGAAGATTGTGGATATTATAGGGGGGAGATTGTGGATATTACAGGGGGAGATTGTGGATATTACAGTGGGGAGATTGTGGATATTACAGGGGGAGATTGTGGATATTACAGTGGGGAGATTGTGGATATTACAGGGGGAAGATTGTGGATATTACAGGGGGAAGATTGTGGATATTACAGGGGGAAGATTGTGGATATTATAGGGGGGAGATTGTGGATATTACAGGGGGAGATTGTGGATATTACAGGGGGAGATTGTGGATATTACAGTGGGGAGATTGTGGATATTACAGGGGGAGATTGTGGATATTACAGTGGGGAGATTGTGAATATTACAGTGGGGAGATTGTGGATATTACAGGGGGAGATTGTGGATATTACAGTGGGGAGATTGTGGATATTACAGGGGGAGATTGTGGATATTACAGTAGGGAGATTGTGGATATTACAGGGGGAGATTGTGGATATTACAGTGGGGGAGATGACGTGGATATTACAGTGGGGGGCATGACGTGGATATTACAGTGGGGGGCATGACATGGATATTACAGTGGGGGAGATTGTGGATATTAGTAATTTTTTTTTTTTTTTGCCGATCCGAAAATGATCCGATCCGTGGCTCTGATCCGAGGATCGATCCGATCCGTGAGTTTTTTGATCCGTTGCACCCCTAGAGCAAATACCTGTCTAATACAGGTATTTGCTCCCGCTTCCTGGCATAGATCACCTCGGGGATCTACGCCACTTCTGGCGCTTACTATGTACCCCCGCTATCTTCTGGGAGACACACAGCTCCCAGAACACAGCGGGGACCAGTGAAGACGCACAGCACGACTCGTGCATGTGCATTAAGGAACCGGGAAGTGAAGCCGCAATGCTTCACTTCCTGATTCCCTTACCGAACATGCAGCCGATCCTCGAGCGACAGATCGGCTTCGGCTGCCGACATCGCGGGCGACCTGGACAGGTAAGTGTCCATATATTAAAAGTCAGCAGCTGCTGTATTTGTAGCTGCTGGCTTTTAATATTTTTTTTTTTTAGTGGGACCTCCGCTTTAACTGATCCGACTTGTGGCATGCGACTTGTGCTCTGAGGATCTTCAGGGGGAACCCCACGGCAAAATTGAAAAAAAAAAACGGTGTGGGGTCCATCCGTCCCCCCCAAGACCATAATAGTGTGACAGCAGGAAGGTAAAGTCACCTGGTTGCATCCAGGGGGGTAGATATATTTCTCCCAGATTCAGGCTTTATGCTGACTTATACAACTAGGGTGGAGAGTTGTATAAGCCCAGCTGAGGCTAGTAGGCTCATGGATGACTCATACCTCTAGGGAGAGTGTGGGGCGTCGTGCAGACAGAGATGAGACCAGCTGAACCTTGTCAGCTCATTTAGGCCTCTATAAGGAACTCCCAGCTTCATTAGATGTTAGCTCATGCCTGGAACCAGACCTGTGTGGACTGTCTAGGGAGAGTGAACCCCTGTGCGGTGAGGCAAAGCCTGTGTGGCTATTTGTTTGGACTTTTACTAAACCAGGGACTTAGGGACTAGGACAGCACCAGGCTGATCCCAGTTGTTAGTTTAGGAAACCTGCATGTTTAGTCAGAGGTCAAACTGACCAGGATTTATTTTGTTTGTTTCTTTTTTGGCTTTGCTGTGTTTTTGTCACTGTACATAGAGAAATAAACCGCACCTTTTGATTTTGAAAACCACAACCTCCGTCTGCTGGCCCTGTTTTTGTGTGGGGAGCCCAACCAGGGGGTCACACACACCCGCTACCGAGTTAACCCCCTCACAGTTGGTGGAGAACCAGTGGCAGTTTTTTTTAAGCCAGCATGGAGGAGATACTGAAACAGCTGGCTCTAGCAAATGCCAATCAACAGCAGACAAATGCAGGTTTGCAAAGGAGCCTTGCAGCCCAGCAGCAAGCTCATCAACAAGCCCAGCAGCAATCTGAGGCCCGCTTCATAGACCTGTTACAGAAGCAAGAGCAGAGACTACAACAAATGGAAGCAGTAATGCAGCAACGTCCGCAGACCAGTGAGGAAAGCCGTCCCACTAATACCGCGTCCTTTGGGGTGAGTCGTTTATTGACAAAAATGACTGGAGAGGATGATCCAGAGGTATTTTTGACCACATTTGAAAGGACTGCTGAAAGAGAAAAGTGGCCTGAGGAGCAGTGGGCTGGACTGGTGGCTCCTCTGTTAACTGGTGAATCGCAGAAGGCTTACTATGACCTAGAGCCTGACCAAGCAAAAGACTATGTGATGCTAAAAGCTGAAATATTGGCAAGGCTGGGTGTCACCCTGGCTGTCCGGGCTCAGCGTGTGCATAACTGGACTTTCCAGCTTGGAAAACCCCCCAGGTCTCAAATGTATGATCTCATTCACCTGAGCAGGAAGTGGCTACAGCCAGAGACTTTGTCCGCACCAGAGATTGTGGAACGTGTTGTAATGGATCGGTTTTTGAGAGCTCTTCCTACTGCCATCCAAAAGTGGGTAAGCCATGGAGACCCAGAGACGGCCGGTGGTCTTGTGGATCGTGTAGAGAAATACTTGGCTACAGAGAACCTGACGGCCTCTTCCAGAGACACTCGGACTTTCCACCCTAAGACCAGACCATCCCCAGGGGCGGATAAGAGGATTCCAAGGGGTGAGGGTGGAGAGAGTGAGAGGGTGGGAGCTCTACCCCAAGTTTGGCGAGAACAGCCTGGGAAATCAGCGGCTCAAGAGGCCGCAAGAAGGATCGTTTGCTACCGCTGCCGGCAAGCGGGACATATTGCAGCCAATTGCCCGGTTGTGGAGGAACCCATGCAGTGTGACTTTCGGACGGACAGACATCAGTCGCTGTGTGCGACAGTCGCATGCACTGCCATTCGGGGAACTGAGAAACATTTATGCAAAATGTGTATTAATGGTAGAAATGTTGTGGTATTGCTGGATTCAGGTAGCCTTGTGACCCTGATAAAGGCTGAATTAGTTAAAACAGAGGTCTCTGGGAATAGCAAGGTAGCTGTTATTTGTGTGCATGGGGACACCCGAGAGTATCCAGTGACTACAGTGTGTTTCGAGACCCCCAAAGGTACCCTCTCTCATCCAGTGGGGTTAGTATCTCAATTACCGCATGATGCCATTGTGGGAAGGGATTTTCCGAAGTTCTGGGAACTGTGGGATGATCCTGAGCCCCCCACTGGTGCCCCTATGTACCAGGAATGTGATAGCCAGAACTCCTCTGAGAGTGGGGAGGACTCTCCAGAATTTCCCTTGTCAGTATTGGCAGGGGAGACTCAAGAAACTGGAGAGGAGCCCACCTCCTCAGACGAAAACCTACCGTCTGTGGAGTTTTCTGATCTGGAGGTTCACAGGGAAAATTTTGCCACAGAACAGTTAAAAGACCCCGCCCTAATAAAGGCACGGGAAAACGTAGTGGAAATAGATGGCGAGTTAGTGAACCCAGATAATACCTGCACTTACCCATACTTCAGCGTAGAGAAGGACCTACTGTATCGGGTGGCAAAAAGGGCAGAAGAAACCGTTGAGCAGCTGGTGGTGCCCAAACCTTACAGGAAGTTGGTGTTGGAGTTGGCCCATGGGCACATTCTTGGAGGTCATCTGGGGACAGAGAAAACCCGAGAGAGGGTATTACAGAGATTCTATTGGCCTGGGGTGATGAAGGACATAGAAAATTATTGTTCCTCCTGCCCTGTGTGTCAGAGGTCGGCCCCGATGCCACATTTCCGTAGCCCGCTGGTCCCTCTACCCATCATTGAGGTCCCGTTTGAGAGAATCGCAATGGATTTGGTAGGTCCTATAATCAAGTCCGCTAGGGGGCACCAGTACATATTGGTTATAATGGACTATGCCACCCGTTATCCAGAAGCGATCCCTCTCAGAAATACCTCGGCCAAAACCATAGCCAAAGAGCTATCTCTTGTTTTTAGCCGGGTGGGTATTTGTAAAGAACTGCTTACGGACCAAGGTACACCCTTTATGTCCCGGGTTATGAAAGAGCTGTGTAAATTGTTCAAAGTGACGCAATTGCGTACATCTGTGTATCACCCCCAAACCGATGGGCTGGTTGAAAGATTCAACAAAACCCTAAAACAAATGTTGAAGAAAGTGGTGGATAGAGATGGAAAGGATTGGGACTGTCTACTTCCTTATTTGATGTTTGCTATTAGGGAGGTGCCCCAATCCTCTACGGGATTCTCCCCCTTTGAGTTACTGTATGGGAGACACCCAAGAGGGCTGTTGGATATTGCCAAGGAAACTTGGGAAAGTGAGAGTTCTCCCCACAGGAGTGTGATTGAGCATGTCGCCCTGATGCAAGATCGAATTGCACAGGTAATGCCCATCGTGAAGGAACATTTGGCCCAAGCGCAGTTGGCACAGCAGAGAGTGTACAACCGTGGAGCAAAGACCCGTACCTTTTCCCCGGGGGATAGGATATTGGTACTTGTCCCTACGGTTGAAAGTAAATTCCTTGCCAAATGGCAAGGCCCCTACGAGATAATGGAAAAAGTGAGCGAAGTGAATTACAAGGTCAGACAACCAGGAAGGCGAAAGCCCGAACAGATATATCACGTTAATCTGTTGAAAGCCTGGAGGGATAGAGAGTCCCTAGTCGCAGAAACTTGGTCACCAGCTCAAACTGGTTGCGTGATTCCGGAGGTTGGAATAGCAGCCACCTTGTCACAACCCCAACAACAGGAGGTTAAGGAGTTTGTGCTTCGCAACAAGGAGGTGTTCTCTGAGCTGCCGGGACAAACATCTGGGGTAGAGCATGATATTATTACCCCGCCCGGTGAAAGGGTGAAGTTAAAACCCTATCGGATCCCAGAGGCCCGACGGGAGGCAATACGGGAGGAAGTACAGAAAATGCTGAACTTAGGGGTGATAGAGGAGTCCCAAAGTGATTGGTCTAGTCCCATTGTGTTGGTGCCTAAACCGGATAGGAGCTGGCGATTTTGTAACGATTTTCGTCAGTTGAACAAAGTTACAAAATTTGACACCTACCCCATGCCACGTATAGATGAGTTGATCGACCGGCTGGGAACAGCCCGATACATGACGACTCTTGACCTCACAAAAGGGTATTGGCAAATTCCCCTGGCCAAGTCGGCCAAAGAGAAAACCGCATTTGTAACCCCAGACGGGGCGTTCCAATATAAGAGAATGCCGTTCGGGTTACAGAATGCGCCGGCCACATTCCAGCGGAAAATGGACCAGATACTGAGGCCCCATCGGAAGTATGCTGCGGCTTACCTGGATGACGTAATTGTCCATAGCACAGATTGGGCCTCACATCTGCCAAAAGTGCAAGCAGTCCTAGACTCTATCCGGGAAGCGGGGTTTACGGCTAACCCCAAGAAGTGTACCATTGGGCAGGAGGAGGCCAAATATCTTGGGTACACCATTGGCAGGGGAGTGATAAAACCCCAACTCAACAAAGTCGAGGCCATCCAGAGTTGGCCACGTCCCAACAGCAAGAAGCAGGTACGGGCCTTTCTGGGAATCGCGGGTTATTATCGGCGCTTCATTCCCCACTTTGCTTCTAAGGCTGTGCCCCTAACCAACCTGACGAAAGGGAAAGGGTCGGTCATGATTAAATGGACCCCCGAGGCTGAGGCAGCATTCCAATTCTTGAAACAAGCCTTATGTAGCCAGCCAGTGTTGTACTCACCCGACTTCTCTAAAGACTTTGTCGTACAAAGTGATGCGTCAGATGTGGGGTTAGGAGCAGTATTGTCCCAGGTCTGGAACGGGGAAGAGCACCCAGTCATTTACCTCAGCAGGAAGTTGAAGTCCCATGAGGTAAATTACGCCACGGTTGAAAAGGAGTGTTTAGCGGTGAAGTGGGCTCTAGATTCCCTTCGGTACTATCTGCTAGGTAGGCACTTTGACATGGTTACGGATCACGCTCCGTTAAAGTGGATGGCTCAAAACAAGGAGACAAATA
This sequence comes from Rana muscosa, assembly GCA_029206835.1. NCBI lineage: Eukaryota > Metazoa > Chordata > Amphibia > Anura > Ranidae > Rana > Rana muscosa. The sequence goes on along the minus strand of CM055120.1, from coordinate 107,277,032 downwards.
GAAGAGTGAATAGGTGGTTCCTGGCCCTACAGGAATTCAACTTCACAGTAAAGCATCGCCCTGGCGTTCAAATGGGGAATGTGGATGCTTTGTCTCGAGTACATGAATGCCTGATTGCTGGTGTTCCAACCCCAAGGTTAAAACAAGAGGGGGGGGTATGTGACAGCAGGAAGGTAAAGTCACCTGGTTGCATCCAGGGGGGTAGATATATTTCTCCCAGATTCAGGCTTTATGCTGACTTATACAACTAGGGTGGAGAGTTGTATAAGCCCAGCTGAGGCTAGTAGGCTCATGGATGACTCATACCTCTAGGGAGAGTGTGGGGCGTCGTGCAGACAGAGATGAGACCAGCTGAACCTTGTCAGCTCATTTAGGCCTCTATAAGGAACTCCCAGCTTCATTAGATGTTAGCTCATGCCTGGAACCAGACCTGTGTGGACTGTCTAGGGAGAGTGAACCCCTGTGCGGTGAGGCAAAGCCTGTGTGGCTATTTGTTTGGACTTTTACTAAACCAGGGACTTAGGGACTAGGACAGCACCAGGCTGATCCCAGTTGTTAGTTTAGGAAACCTGCATGTTTAGTCAGAGGTCAAACTGACCAGGATTTATTTTGTTTGTTTCTTTTTTGGCTTTGCTGTGTTTTTGTCACTGTACATAGAGAAATAAACCGCACCTTTTGATTTTGAAAACCACAACCTCCGTCTGCTGGCCCTGTTTTTGTGTGGGGAGCCCAACCAGGGGGTCACACACACCCGCTACCGAGTTAACCCCCTCACAATAGGTATCGATTTTGAGAGGAAACCTCACGCCAATTTTTTTTTTAGACTCTTACCCGAGCATGCAGCCCAGCAGGTCAGAAAAGGGGGAGGCCTGCAGACCCTCACAACCGCCGCCCACAGTCGTCAGGAAGAGGCCCTTATCCCCATCAACATGGTTGCAGATGTATCCCACAGCAACCAATTAAAATTATCGTTTAATATTTCCCCCTGAAAATAAATGGCGAAAATTGATTGGTACGCTTTAGTTACAATTCCAGTTCTCTGCATATTTTCAACTCTCATTTTTATTATAATGTAAAGTCCTGGAGCTGACATTTTTCCACAGTGACTTGTCACATGTATTCAAACACAGTCAGAATGGATACAAACTTACAACAAGCAATTTCAAACTGGGTATCAATGAAAGAAGAGCGATCACGGAGGCAGCACTGAACCTGGTAGACCACATAGAAAAAATTTCAGGCTGAGGGTGGTGTGGCTCTAGTAACAGATATTAAAGCGGAGTTCTGCCAATTTTTCTTTTTTTTTAAAGTAAGCAGCTACAAATACTGCAGCTGCTGACTTTTAAAATAAGGACACTTTACCTGTCCAGGGCGCCCAAGTTTGTCGGCACCCAAAGCCGATCTATCCCTCGGCTCTCGGGTGCTGCCACCGCCATCTTCGGTAAGGGAATCAGGAAGTGAAGCATTGCGGCTTCACTTCCTGGTTCCCTACTACGCATGCGCGACTCACGCTGCGCGATCCCACTGGAACCTGCTGTCTTCTGGGACCTGTGTGTCTCCCAGAAGACAGCGGGGGGGAGAAGGTGCCGGAAGTGGCGTAGATACCCATGAGTGGCTCGGCTATCTATGCCCAGAAGTAGGAGCAAAATACTTGTATTAGACAGGTATCTGCTCCCCCCTCTCCCCTGAAAGGTGCCAAATGTGACACCGGAGGGGGGGGAGGATTCCGAAAAGCGGAAGTTAAATTTTTGGGTGGAACTCCGCTTTAAAGTAATTTTTGATCTTTCCATCTATCAAATCTTCTGCCCTTATTGTTTTAACTTTGGATGGTAAAACTTTTTTTTTCTGCCAGTAAATACCTTATACAGCCCACTTCATGTTTCTTGTCTGATCATTAGTCTAGGCTTATGACATCATGCACAGCTCTCTCTCTCATTCTCGTAAGAGAGAGAGGGCTGCAGAGCTGGAGGTGTGCCTCTGTGTGTCTGCGTAAATCCAGGAAGTGAACAGGCAGCAGCTTCAGCTGCCCACAGTTAAAATGGCTGCAACCAGGCTCAGTGGAGGGAGATTTCTGCAGCATATTTGGCAAGTACAGAATCACAGTATATATAAAATAATATGCAAAGTGGTTGAAGGGAAGCTTCAGAATGGCAAAGATATTTTATTACAAATTATGTGAGCAGACTGCAGTTCCTCTTTAACCACTTCAGCCCCGGATCATTTGGCTGGCCAAAGACCAGAGCACTTTTTGCGATTCGGAACTGCGTCGCTTTAACTGATAATTGCGTGGTCGTGCGACGTGGCTCCCAAGCAAAATTTACTTCCTTTTTTTCCCCACAGATAGAGCTTTCTTTTGGTGGTATTTGATCACCTCTGCGGTTTTTATTTTTTGCGCTATAAACAAAAATAAAGCGACAATTTTGAAAAAAAAGCAATATTTTTTACATTTTGCTATAATAAATATCCCCAAAAAATATGTAAAAAATGTATTTTTTTCCTCAGTTTAGGCCGATACGTATTTTTCTACATATTTTTGGTAAAATAAGCATTTATTGATTGGTTTGCACAAAAGTTATAGCGTCTACAAAATAGGGGATAGTTATATGGCATTTTTATTAATAATTATTTTTTAATAGTAATGGCGGCAATCACCAATTTTTATCGTGACTGCGACATTATGGCGGACACATCGGACACTTTTGCCGCTATTTTGGAACCATTCACAATTACACAGCGATCAGTGCTATAAAATGCATTGATTACTGTGTAAATGTGACTGTCAGTGAAGGGGTTAACCAGGAGGGGGCGCTAAAGGGGTTAAGTGTGTCTTAGGGATGTGTTCTAACTGTAGGGGGGGTGGGCTACGTGTGACATGACACTGATCACTGCTCCCGATTACAGGGAGCTGTGATTAGTGTCCTTGTCACTAGGCAGAATGGGGAAATGCTTGTTTACATTAGCATTTCCCCGTTCTTCCTCTCCGTGAGATGATCGCGGGACTCCCGGCGGACATCGAGTCCGCGGGACCCGCGGTCAGACTCACGGAGCTCAGGGCGGGCCTTAAAGGCGACGTAAATATACGTCGATCTGCCCAGCCGTGCCATTCTGCTGACGTATATAGTCGTGCAGCGATCGGCAAGGGGTTAAAGGGTAACTCCACTTTCGTGGGTAAAAGTAATAGCAAATAAAGAAAGAATAATATAGCACATTTAATCGCGACACTAATCATATTGTAATTGAATGCTTTTACCTGCAATGTTGTAAATTACTGACAGTCTCTTTAACCACTTGCCGACTGCCCTATAACAGATATACTGCTACAGGGTGGCCGCTGTGTGCAGGATCATGTATATATACGTGATCCTGGACTTCCAGGTAGCGGGCGCGAATGCACGCCGTCGGCGGCTTGCTCCTGCTGTGATTATACACAGTGGAAGCTGATCAGCGGATACTGCAGACTCAATGTCCGCCGGCACGCACTGATCATTCAGTGCAGAGACAGAACAGCAGTCTGCATATGTAAACAAGGCAAATTGTCATTCTGTCAGTAGGGAAGGCATGGATCCTGTGTTCCTGCAAAGCAGGGACAAAGATCAATGTCTTCCCCTAGTATAAAAGCACCTCCCACACTACAAAAAAAAATCCTAGGGTTAACGCTTTGCTCACCCCCTGATGTGTTTAACCCCTTCCCAGCCAGTGTCATTAGCACAGTGACAGTGCAAATTTTTAGCACTGATCACAGTATTAGTGTCACTGGTACCCAAAAAAGTGTCAGTCAGTGTCCGTTTTGTACACCGCAATATCGCAGTCCCGCTATAAGTTGCTGATCGCCGCCATTACTAGTAAAAATAAATAAAAATTCCCTAAAAATATCCCATATTTTGTAGACGCTAAAACTTTTGCGCAAACCAATCAATATACGCTTATTGGGATTTTTTTTTTTTTTAACCGAAAATATGTGCCAGAATACCTATTGGCCTAAATTGATGAAGATTTTTTTTTTTTTTTTTTAAATGTATTGGATATATTTTATAGCAGAAAGTAAAAAAAAAATATTTTTTAAAAATTGGCAGTCTTTTTTTAGTTTATAGCTCAAAAAATAAACGCAGAGGTGATCAAATACCACCAAAAGAAAGCTCTATTTGTGGGGAATTTTTTTTATTTTTTTGGGGTACAGTGTTGCACGACCATGCAATTTTCAGTAAGCGCAGTGCCGTTTCGCAAAAAAATGGCCTGGTCGTGAACGGAGGTAAATCTTCCAGAGCTGAAGCATATTGACACTGATTGTAGAATCCGGGGCCCAGCTAGATTCGGCTGTACTTTGTCTCTCAGCTAATGATGGATTCCTGTAGACAGCCTTGGATATGATGCAGAACACAACACAAGTTTTGCATTCAGAAAGGCGCTTATAGCCATACACAGTGTTCCAGACACGGAGCCCCGACACAACGATCTTATAATCTCTTGCAGCAATTAGGTGTACAAGCTATTTTTTGAAGTCACAAGTGCTAGGCTAGAATTTCATTTTGATCCAAGGCAACAAGAAATGTTTTTATATTCTCTTGTCAATGGAACTGACACTTGATTTGGCACATACAAGAACATAACAGCTACCTACAGATGCTGGTCATTTTAGGCATGGTCTACTCTTTTTATAGTTTACTTATGGTATGTGTGTACACTGCTTTCCCCACATCTCCTCTTATCGTGTTTCACTGTTACTTTATGTTGACCAGGAACAGCAAGTGTCACACTAAAAATAAATAAAGTTGACTCCTGTCATCGACATTAGGAACATAAACTGAGAGTAGTACACATTTTGTAACCCTTCCTTCCAATTTGTTGATGGTGTTTAGGTAAATTAAAGTTGGTCATATGCTATTAGCTTTTTTTTTCATTCAGACTAAGGCCGACCATACATTGTTCGAATCTTGGCCGGTTCAGCAGGGACCGGCCGAGATTCAAACCATTAATGGGCAGGCTAAATGTACCAAGTTGATCGATCGGTACAATCAGCCTGCCGGATTTGCTTCCGATTATCACAAGCGGCTGCTATAGCCGCCAGCGATAACCACTATATTCTCCTGCCAGGAACGGCTTCCCCCGGCTCGGGAGAAGACAATTGCTCGGCAGGAGGGATTCCCCTGTCAGCACTGTCTGTGTTGATGGGGGAAATCGTGCAAATTTCTTTCCTGCAACCTTAGGTTGCAAGAAAGAAATTCACACCGTCTATAGGCTGCCTAATGCCGTGTACACACGACCGTTTTTCCCGTCATGCAAAAAAAAAAAAAGGTTTTTCTCAACGTGATTCGTCGTGATTCCTCTCAAGCCTGCCTTGCATACACACGTTGAGGAAAAAAAACGCTCGAGCAAAGCGCGGTGACGTACAACACGTACAACAACACTTACGACGGCACTATAAAGGGGAAGTTCCATTCGAATGGCGCCACCCTTTGGGCTGCATTTGCTGATCTCGTGTTAGTAAAGTTTGGTGAGAGACGATTCGCGCTTTTCAGCCTCATGCTTTTCAGTCCGTTACAGCGTGACGAATGTGCTATCTCCATTCTGAACGCTAGTTTTATCAGAACGAGCGCTCCTGTCTCATACTTGATTCTGAGTGTGCGCGTTTTTTTTCCCCTCGGAAAAGCATACACACGAGCGGTTTTCGCAACGAGAAAAAGAACGACGGGAAAAACGACGAGAAAAAATAGAGCAGGTTCTAATTTTTTTGCGGCAGTTTTCTCGTCGAGAAAACTGCTATGGAGCATACACACGACCGGTTTTCACGACCAATCTAAAAAATGGCAGTTTTCTCATCATGAAAAACGATCGTGTGTACGCGGCATTACAGATTCCTCCATCCACGATAACAACGCAGATGGATGAATACCCCTGGCAGGACTTTGGCATACCTCCCAACTTTTTGAGATGGGAACGAGGGACACCTATTACCAGTGTAGCGCCCCCACCTCTCCCCCTATCTGCCTTTGTGTGTCTGATTCGGCTCCTCGCAGGGAGGGGAGAGGCACACCGCACCACAAGCCCGTACCCTCCTGAGTAAGGAGGTTGAGCGGTGTTAGTTTTCGGGCCTGCCTGCGGCTGGAGTTGAATCCTCCTGAGGATGATTCTCATCTCTACCGTGGGTAGATGCAAGTCCTCATGTTTCCCCCAGTAATGTAACTGTCCACACCAACTGAAAGTCCAACTTCTATATTTATTTCACACGGATAATAAAATATGCCTCTTTGACAGCAGACAGGTTGGAACAAGACACAGGACAGCTTAGGTGGGAGGAGGTCCAGGCACAAACTTGAATCAGGTTCTTTGACTGTTTAGGTTTCACAAACAGCTTTTGTGCACGATCTCTGCCACAGACCGTGAGGTTGGTCTCTGCCACAGACCAGGTGAATAGGAAGTCACTGCCACTGACTTGGAGAACAGGTCACTGCCACTGACCGGGTGAATAGAGTCACTGCCACTGACTCGGTGGATAGGGCACGGCCCTGTTAGGCCACCGCCACTGACCTGTAAGCGAACTTCCTTCTAGAGAGTACTTGGCCTGTGGGAGGGGGAAGACATCCCTCCGGAGAGTTACCAGAGGCCCACACCGTCACCACGTCTCTGCGCTGGGTCTTCGGTAGGTAACCTCCCTGGCCTCCTCATCCCAGATACGGGTCCCCTCGCAAGGCGGCACCCTGAGAGTCCTCGATCCCCGGCGGAACCCAGCCGAAGGTGCTGGGCTCCGGGCCTCCAAATTAGTACCTCACCCCAGACTGAAGGTGTCTGGGATGGAACAGGAACCAGGCCTCCGGGCCTAGGGCACCCGGAGATGACACCCACACACCCAGGCTGAAGGTGCCTGGGCGTGGACGAAGACAAAGACCCCAATGGAAGATGGCCGCCCCTTTTTATGCCCTCTCCCAACAGGCACAGCAGGTTCCCCGCCCCGCCGTACTGCTGCCGAGAGGGGACAAGAAAAGGCACAACCTTGTATTGTGGTTCAACCCGGACCTATGGCGACAGCGCCAACTGTAGGCCCCAGGGAACTATATACCAACACTAGCATCCATGGCACAGAAATGGTCCATTTACCTAACAATAGTGTGTCTGAGCCTAACTACCACTCAGACACTTCCCCTAAATTGAACACCCCGCTACACCAGTACAGTATGTACTGTAGGCATAGGACACACACCCCTTAAAGGATAAATATGCAAAAAAAGATTATTAGTTAAACCCACAAGTGCTTTTTTTTACCACTACTATTCCTTTAAACCGGATTTAGAAATTTACAAAAGCAGCAATTTAGAAACTGGATGAAAAGTTAGCACTGGGAAACACTTTTTGAAAGATAAAAAGTGCATTTTATATACAACTATAGAGATAAAACCAAAATGAGGAACAAATGAGGAGAAAAGAGGGACAGATGGACTTTGTTCTGAATAAGGGACAGTCCCTTGAAATCGGGGACAGTTGGGAGCTATGACTTTGGTATGCAAACAGCTGGCATTAGCGGTTGTCAGAATACCCAAGCAGCTTCTGATTGGATGCAGCAGCTGTTTGTCAAACAAGTTTCTGTTCAGCTCATTGATTTTTTTAAATGAAGGATGTCAGGCAGGTGGGGGGCAAACAGGGCACCCCCACCCACTAGTGCAAGGCTGCAAGGCAAGCCATCTAGATTGTAAGCTCTAATGAGCAGGACCCTCTGATCCCTCCTGTATTGAATTGTATTGTAACTGTAATGTCTGCCCCTATGTTGTAAAGTGCTGCCCAAACTGTTGGCGCTATATAAATCCTGAATAATAATACTAAAAAATAATACAGACATAGATTTTTTTTTGTCCTTCAGCCTACAGACTGAACGAAAAAACAATTACAGATTACTCAATCTATGCTATACATCACAGATAGAAAGATATCCTGCTGTGGCTTTTGTATTGTATTGCCGGCTGTCTGAATACCCACACATCACCTGCATCAGATTGGATGAAGCTGCTGTTTAACTAATCATTTTCCAACCTACGCATTTGATTTCTATAATTGAAGAATGTCAGAATGAAAGGTGCTGACAGGTCCACCATCAGGTACTAGCACAGTTGTAGGTGGGGTGCAGCGTGGTGCGGAGGCAATAATTCACAGTCAGGTGCAATATAAAACTTGTATTAAAGTAATGCAGCAACAGTTCACAACAAACCGAGTGGGACAATGATGCAAGGAAGCAGGTTCCAGCCAAACCGACAGCATTCATTGAGAGGGCACAGAATGCGGCCTGGATGTCTCATGCCCAATCAGGAAGGTATCCAGAGATATAGGACCCTATGCTTTCCCTCCTTGTCAGGAACCTTTCCCTATTACTAGTGTAGCGGGTATATACATTTAGGGGCAGCATCTGGGTGGTAGCATGACCCAGATGCACTGATTGTTAGAGTAATGCTATTTATTTGTGTGAAGATATCAGTGGTGTCAGTTTCCTGCGACCCAGTGGGTGGCGCTGTCGCCTTGGGCCGGGGTTGAACCACCACTGCAGTGCTGTACCCTTTGTGACCTCTCGCAGCAGTTGTACAGCGGGGCGGGGAACCCGCTGTGCTTGCTGGGAGAGGGTATAAGGGGCAGACATCTGGCGCACGAGGTCGAAGTCCCAGGCACCCTCAGCCTGTGGGCTGCTGTCCGCGGTCTGTGTCCAGGCACCCTTGGCCTGGACACGTGGAGTTCGAGTTCCATCCCAGACACCTTAAGTCTGGGGTGAGGTACTTTACAGAAGGCCTGGGGCCCAGTACCTTCCACTGGGTCCCGCGAGTGATGGAACATACCTAAGGTGCCCCAGGTATGGGTGCCTGAATCCAGGGCGTAAGGGACCGGAGATGTGTCCCTCCCGAAGACCCGGTGCAGCATATTGCCGGTGACGGGTGGGCCTCTGGAGACCGTCCGGATGGATGTCTTCCCTGACAGGGGCCATTCTCTCAAGGAAGGTAGTTCACGTGTTTATGGTCGGTGGCAGCGACCCAACTAAACCCAGGTCGGTGGCAGAGACCTAAACTCAGGTCTGTGGCAGAAGCCTCAATGTTCACCAAGGTTTGTGGCAGGAACCAAATTCACAATCGGTGGCAGCGATTGTGCGCCAAGCCTATTTGCACTGTATGGAATAGGAGAGAGCTTGTGCCTGGACCTACTCGTACCCACACCCTGTCTGTTTGTGTCAAGTTCATCCGGTACTGTTCATTGCTACAAGATAAATAAATAAGTGTTGGACTGTTCATGGCGTGGAACTCTATTACTGGCAGCAAAATTCTCCGTCTCTAGCGGTGGCAAATTAACCTCCACAGGAGAAGCAGAGGCTCCGTACGGAACGCAAACACGAAGGTAAACTTGAACTTAGCTCAAACCTCACACACACATGAGGAGAGAGCTGGCATTAGTGTTCCTCACCCTCCTCCCTCAAACCCCTAGACAAGCCAGCCGTATTATATCAAGGGAGTAGGGGGTGAGGCCGCTATACTAGCACTGTCCCTAACAGAAGGGGTACCTTTCCCTACTCTACCCACTCGCATAAAGCACGCCAAACCCAGGGGCCCGTGACCTCCTCTCCCTCTGTGTTGCCGCTGAGGTTGAGCACCACCCGCAGTGGAGACAGCAGACTGCACCTGCCTTCACAGTGTATGGCCAACCACGTACATATACTGTGGCAGGACAGCCGCTCTGTGCCAGATCACATTCCTAGTATGTGATCTAACACTTCCGGGTCTGGGGCGCACGTGTGCACTGCCGGTGACTTGCTCCCACTGTGACCACACACAGCGGGAGCCCAGCGGCGGGTACTGCAGACTCAATGTCCGCCAGCACCCGTCAATTAGACAGTACAGAGGCAGAACAGCAATCTGCCTATGTAAACAAGGTATTGATCCTGTGTTCCTGCAAAGCTTTTTTTTTTTTTGGATTACAAGAGTGTTATAACCCTGTCAGGTTTATTTTTGCCATCTGTGTCCCATCCAGGGTTGCCAACTTTCAGTAAATTTACAAACAGTTTGTAAAATCCATAATTGTTGCATCTGGTAATGAATATCAGTTACGGACCTGCAGCCTACATGTCCGTCATAGACAATCAAGGACAGATGCAAAAAGTACAGATTTTACAAACTGTTTGTAAATTGACTGAAAGTTGGCAACCCTGGTCCCATCGGGGAAACTTCCTTTCACTTCCAGTCACATAGCCAAAATGGGAAGTGGGAGGAAATCCCTCCAAAGTGAGGAAATCCATGGTTGTCGTCAGGGTGACGACCAGAACTAGTGTCCTCATTAGAAGACTCCTCTATTTCTTTTCTGGTCACAACCCAAAATTTTGGATTTTCTTTTACTTTCACTTTCGGTGATAATGGTAAACATGACAAATAGAGAGGGTTAATCTCCCAGGGACCCAAATAGCAGTAAAAACCTGAAAGGTGTTCTAAACCCTCTACACTTTAGTGAAGAAAAAAAAAGAAAAGTTTTGCATTTGGTTATAGTTTAACTCAAAAAAATCCCTTCTATTGCTCTCAGCCTCCTTCACATCTCCAAATTCATTTTTTTTCTTTTGCTGCTGTGTTCTGACTTCCTGTTAGAAGGTGTCTATGCTCTTTTGCTTGCACCCAAGATGGACTACATTGAGGGCCCATGATCTTGAATAAGGGGTAACCCTTGTTCTGAACAAACAGAAGTGAGAGTGGAAGAGGAGAGGTTCAGGATCTCACAGAGAATTTTACAAAGAGGCAGAATAACAGAATAAGAAACACTTTCATGATTACAGTGCCATTAAATTGATTCTAAAGGAAAGGTAAAAAAAAATAAAAAATAAAACATGTTATAGTTACCTGCTCTGTGCAATGGTTTTGCACAGAGGAATCCCGATCCTCTTCCTTTTGGGTCCCTTGCTGGCTCCGCCCCCTGCTAAATGCCCTCAAAAAACAAGCCTCTTACTACGGGGGCACTCGAGCAGGCTTGTTTTTGAGCCGCTCTCTGTGCATCCATTCACACACACAGAGTGCAGCTCAGCCCCGCCCCCCGCTCTCTCCTCACTGGCTGTGATTGACAGCAGTGGAAGCCAATGGCTCCCGCTGCTGTGTGAACCAGTGAGGAGAGAGAGAGGGACCCTAGAGAACCGCTGCTCTCATTTACTTCGCTAGATCGAGATCTGGCTCAGGTAAGTAAAAGGGGGGCTGGGTGGGAGCTGCACCCAGAAGTTTTTTTTTTACCTTAATGCATAATGCATTAAGGTAAAAAAACTTCAGCCCTTAGATCTACTTTAAGTATATAAGGATGTATATTGCTTATTTTTGAAGAATAAGGATATTGTTTAGTGTCACTTTAATTGCTGTGTGGACTGAATGGCAGGACTCTTATGAAATAAAAAGGTACTGGAAATACAGTAGGTACCCAGTTTGACAAATATGTATTTCAGCAGATATTTTTATTTTTTTGTTGCTTATGTCGAATTGGGGAAAATTCCCAACATATCCGTCCCACAGACACACCACAAAGTGAGTAAAAATATTTTAGTAGGGGGAGGCCATCTTAAATGGTTGTCACTAGAACAGGTGTCCCCATTGAAAGAGTCCCCCTCTATTGGAGATCTGCTGGTAACTGTACCATTTTGGATTTGCCATTACTTTCTGTTCCAGTGACAATCATACTGGGAGCAAGTAGAAAGCATGAATCTCCCCAGCAGGTGGACAGCAATAAAACCCATTCTAACCTTTCTCTACGCCACGGTATACAAAAACAAAGAAATATGCTTTGGCTATAGATATACTTTAAAGCCCAATTACAGGCTCAGTGGTGGGCAGATTCTAAGTGCTACAGGGAGCATCGCCATGTGGTGATGTGTTGTTGTGCTCTGCAGAACTCTCCTGTGAGCTCAGGGTTGAGGTTGAAAACTTAAAGTAGAATTATAGACAAAACTTTTTTTTTTTTTTCGATAAACCAAGGAAGGGTTATAACCCCTATATGATCATTTTTTGCCATCTGTGTCCCATTGTGGAGATTTTCCTTCACTTCCTGTTCCATAGCCAAACAGGAAGTGAGAGGAAATTCCTGCATACGCACATACCTCCCAACACGCACGGATTCTGCGGGTTTCTCCCGCACTGAAACATCTTTCCCGCAGTCCCGCGAGATTGTTCAATTTCCCGCACAGCAGGAATCGGAGGAAGAGGAGCCAGGGGATGAAGCCCACTGGAGGGAGGTAAGACACACCCCCCGCGATCGGCCGATTGGCGGACACCTGCTAGAGCCCCCCCCCGCTCAACAACTGTGAACGAACGAAGGACCGAAATTAACCCGCCTGAGGCCCGCGGCCCCCCCGCCCAACAATTATGAACTGTGGAGCGGAATCAAATTAACTCGACCCGCGGTAGCACCCAACCCCCCCCCCCCCCGCTCAACAACTTCGGTGTCAGGGTACAAAAGTCCCGCGGTGGGACTTTTAAAATGTGCAGAGCTGTGCTGTGAATAGACCAGCTGTCTGCTAATTAGCACTCACCCCGACACAAATTTCAGCCTGGTTTTATCTCGGTTGTTGGAGAACTTCTCAGAAGGTATCATACTGATAACAGAGGAATGAAACAGCAGAAAGACATGGGACTCAGGGCTTTGGAGAGAGATAAGAAAACACTACAGATATATGTGCTTAGGTCCAATTTCATGAATCAGGTTTTCTTAGGGACTCACAAGTCACCATAACCAGTGTCCCCATTGGAAAATTTCCTTTTCTGTGGTCAACTTTCAAATTTTGAACTTTCTTTTACTTTCACTTTCAATGATAATGGTAAACAGGACAAATAGAGAGGGTGACTCTACTTAACAGGGGCACAGACAGCAATAAAAACTGTCAGGTATTCTAATCCCTCTCTACCCCATCCAAAACAAAAAATACAAGTTTTGTGTTTAGTTATACTTTAATAACCTGGAGTCACTGGAAGTGGCTTGAATGACGCATTCAACCCGAAAGACAAGCATTGCTAGATCAGTGACTGGGCGAGTCTGCAGGGGGCAGCATTTTTTCAGATTATACCCAAGCAGGACATGGCCTTTAAACATTTTCATAAAGGCCTAAATCTTAAGCCTAGTACACACTAATAGTTTTTTTTGTTCAACCCAGCAGGGCTGAACGACAGAAAAACTGACAGCTCTGAAGGAGCCACTGTACTAACTATCCGATGTTAGTACATCGATCTCCCCCGCTGTTCTATTCCCCCCTGCCAGAACACTCTGGTCAACGCTTTCAGCCATTGTTTGAGAGCGCTCATATGGATAGGCAGACCTTTTTCGGTTATGGACCGACTGCAGTACACACGGGCCGAATGTTTCTATTGAACAGGCCAATGCCGTCCGACTTTTGGCCTGTGTGTACTAGGCTTTAAACAGAAAGGCCTATAATATAGGGTATATAATATCAGAGAAAAGTGTCTTGTTTAACCACTTCAGCCCCGGACCATTTTGCTGGTCAAAGGCCAGGCCACTTTTTGCGATTCGGCACTGCGTCGCTTTAACTGACAATTGCGCGGTCGTGCGACGCGGCTCCGAAACAAAATTGACGTCCTTTTTTTCCCACAAATAGAGCTTTCTTTTGGTGGTATTTGATCACCTCTGCGGCTTTTATTTTTTGCGCTAAAAACAAAAATAGAGCGACATTTTTTTTAAAAATTCAATATTTTTTACTGTTTGCTATAATAAATATCCCCAAAAAATATATAAAAAATAATTTATTTTCCTCAGTTTAGGCCGATACGTATTCTTCTACATATTTTTGGTTAAAAATAAAATCGCAATAAGCGTTTATTGATCAGTTTGCGCAAAAGTTATAGCGTCTACAAAATAGGGGATCGTTTTATGGCATTTTTATTAATATTTTTTTTTTTTACTAGTAATGATTTTTATAGTGACTGCGACATTATGGCGGACACATCGGACACTTTTGACACATTTTTGGGACCATTGTCATTTTTACAGCGATCAGTGCTTTATAGCACTGATTACTGTGAAAATGACACTGGCAGTGAAGGGGTTAACCACTAGGTGGTGCTGCAGGGTTAATTCAGTACTAGGGAGTGATTCTTACTGTTAGGGGACGTGGCTACACGTGACACGTCACTGATGACCGTCCCCGATCACGGGGAATAGTGATGAGCCGAACACCCCCGGGTTCGGTTCGCACCAGAACCCGCGAACGGACCGAAAGTTCGAACGAACATTAGAACCCTATTAAATACAATGGATGCGAACGTTCGAATTCTAAAGTGCTAATTATAACAACTATTATGCATGTTATTGTCCTAAAAAGGGTTTGGGAACCCGGGTTCTGCACCAGGGGACATGTATCAATGCAAAAATAAGTTTTAAAAACGGTCGTTTTCCGGGAGCAGTCATTTTAATGATGCATAAAGTGAAAAAAAAAAAGTCAAATATTCCTTTAAATATCGTACCTGGGGGGTGTCTAAAGTATGCCTGTGAAGTGCCACGTGTTTCCCGTGTTTAGAACTGTCCCTGCACAAAATGACACTTCTAAAGGAAAAAAAAGCCATTTAAAACTGCTTGCGGCTTTAATGTAATGTCTGGTCCCGGTAATATGGATGAAAATCTTTAAGAAAAATGGCATAGCTACCCCATGACCCCCCCCCCCCCTACCCCAGCCCATTACCAGCCCCTTTGGGTCTTGTATGGATATTAAGGGGAACCCCGCACATAAAATAAAAAAGGCCCTATATACTCTGAACAGCCGTATACAGGCGGTGCATACAAGACAGGGACTGTAGGTTTGTTCTTATGTAGAATCTGTTTGTAATTTTGAACAGGTACATTGTTGAAGTGTAGCTCCAGACCAAAAATCTATTTTTAAACTTTTTGGAAAACATAGGTAAGGGTTATCACCCCTGTAACATTTGTTTTGCTGTCTGTGCCCCTGTTCAGAACATTTCACCTCACTTTCCGTCCTAATGACAACTGTTTTTGAAATGTGGTGTTTTTCTTGAAACAAGGATTGCTGATAAAGCATCAGTACAGAGGAGACACCTTTCTCCCATATTTATTCTTACAGGAGAGAATTTTCCTTCCTAGTGGTAGATTTCCTCTCACTTCCTGTTGTCTTCTTGCGTTTGCAAGTAGGAGTCGTTTGTAAGTTGGATGTTTGAAAGTAGGGACCTGCCGTATATACTCTGCAGAAATAGGCCCCTTAGTTGTTGGTGTTGGCACAACACTGTAAGCACTCACAGTTACTCTTGGTTGGTGCTGGAACGCCCTGCTGTCAACTATTATATCAGGAATTTTAATTACATATAATTGTTGAACAGTGGTAGTAAAAATTGGGCCTTTGATGGTGGTGCTGGTGCCACAACACTGTAAGCCCTGACAGTTACTCTTGGTGGGTGCAGCAATGGGCCCTGCTGTGAATTATTAGATCAAGAATTGTAATTACATGCCCCTGTTGAACAGGGGCTGAAAAATTGGGCCTTAGGCACTGGTGGCACAACACTGCAACCCTTCACAGATACTGTACTTGGAGCACAGCAATGAGCCCTGTTGCAAAGTATTGCTTCAAAAATTGTAATGACACGCCCCTGTTAAACAGGGGCTGAAAAATTGGGCCTTAGGCACTGGTGGCACAACACTGCAACTCCTCACAGATACTGTACTTGGAGCACAGCAATGAGCCCTGTTGCAAAGTATTGCTTCAAAAATTGTAATTACACGCCACTGTTAAACAGGGGCTGAAAAATTGGGCGTTAGGCACTGGTGGCGGCACCCATAAACAAAAATGATCTTCCAAGCTATCATCATCAATCGTACCATTGAGGACTCGGAGGAGGAGGATAGCCAGTCAACATAACAGCACAGGCACTCAGCATCAGCATCAGTCTTGAAGGGATGTGACATTTTAAAATCAATTAGTCTGTTATATCAGCATCAGGTGTGTGGTAGCTGGTGGTGATCCAAGACTGGTTCATCTTGATGAAAGTCAGTCGATCAACCGAGTCGGTGGACAGGCGCACCCTGTGATCCGTGACAAATCCTCCAGCAGCACTGAATGTGCGTTCCGAAAGAACGCTGGATGCAGGACAGGCCAGTAGCTCAATTGCATACTGTGCAAGCTCTGGCCAGTGATCCATCCTCAAGACCCAGTAAGCCAGAGGATTTTCGGTGGGGAAGGTGTCCAAGTCTGACCTTGCCCCTAGATATTCCTGCACCATGTTTATCAGACGCTGGCGATGGTTGCTGGAACCGATCATACTTTGGGGCTGCGGACTAAAGAATTGTCTGAACGCATCGGTCAGACGGCCACCTTCCCCACCGCTCCTTCTTTGACTGGCCGAAGCCTCAGCAACTCGTTGTCCAGGACCAGGAGTTTGCAACCTCCCAGTCTCTGGGAACGCGTTGCACAGACCTTTCTGCAAGGCCTCCCGGAGTTGTCTCATCCTCTGCTCCCTCTGCGACGGTAACATAAGGTCCGCAACCTTACCCTTGTACCGTGGATCAACGAGAGTGGCCAGCCAGTAATGGTCCCTCTCCTTGATCCGAAGAATACGAGGATCCTTCCGCAGACTTTGCAGGATCAGGGAGGCCATGCAGCGTAGGTTTGCTGAGGCATTCGCTCCGGAGTCCTCTGGGTCACTAAGGACGACATGATCCGCAGCCACCTCCTCCCAGCCACGTACAAGTCCACTGGTTTCTTGGGACTGTAAATCATCCCTAAAAGACTGCTGCTGATGATGCTGAGTGCCAGCCTCCACCTCCATGCTGACACAATCCTCCTCCTCCTCCTCCTCCTCCTCCTCCTCCTCCTCTTCCTGTGCGATGGGTGGGACAGAAGGAACACTGTCTGGGTAAAGGGGGCCTTGAGAGGCAAGGAAGTCCTCCTCTTCCTGCCTCTGTTCTGCCTCAAGTGCCCTGTCCATTATTCCACGCAGCGTGTGCTCCAACAGGTGGACAAGAGGTACAGTGTCACTGATGCATGCACTGTCACTGCTCACCATCCTCGTGGCCTCCTCAAATGGTGCCAGGACAGTGCATGCATCCCTGATCATGCCCCACTGGCGTGGAGAAAAAAAACCAAGCTCCCCTGACCCTGTCCTGGTGCCGTAGTCGCACAGGTACTCATTGATGGCCCTCTGCTGCGTGTGCAGCCGCTGCAGCATGGCCAACGTTGAGTTCCACCTGGTGGGCATGTCACATATAAGGCGGTTCTTGGGCAGGTTCAACTCCTTTTGCAGCTCAGCCAGGCGAGCACTGGCATTATAAGATCTGCGGAAATGCACACAGACTTTCCTGGCCTGCCTCAGGACATCCTGTAAGCCCGGGTACCTGCCCAAGAAGCGCTGCACCACCAGGTTAAGGACGTGAGCCACACAGGGCACATGGGTCAGTTGTCCCTGTCGGAGGGCGGAGAGGAGGTTGGTGCCATTGTCACAAACCACCATTCCTGGCTTAAGCTGGCGTGGCGTCAACCACCTCTCGGCCTGGCCCTGCAGAGCAGACAGGACCTCTGCCCCAGTGTGGCTTCTGTCCCCCAAACACACCAGCGCAAGCACGGCATGGCATCTTTTTGCCTGCGTACTTGCGTAGCCCCGTGAACGGCTACGGAGCACCGCTGGTTCATAGGACAAACCACAGGAAGAGGCCATGGAGGAAGAAGAAGAGGAGGGGGTGGAGGAGAGAGGTGTGTCACAACCAGTAGTAGCATTTTGGAGGCGTGGCGGTGGGACAACCTCCAACACTACTGCACCTTGTCCTGAATCCTTCCCAGCTGCCAAAAGAGTGACCCAATGGGCCGTGAAAGAAAGGTAACGTCCCTGTCCATGCCTGCTGGACCATGAGTCAGCGGTAATATGCACCTTACCGCTGACCGCCCTGTCCAGCGAGGCCAAGACATTGCCTTCCACATGCCGGTAGAGAGCCGGAATAGCCTTCCGTGAGAAAAAGTGGCGTTTGGGAACCTGCCACTGAGGAACCGCACATTGCACAAACTCACGGAAGGGGGCCGAGTCTACCAACTGAAAAGGCAGCAGTTGAAGCGCTAGCAATTTAGCCAAGCTAGCATTCAACCGCTGGGCATGTGGATGGCTGGGAGTGAACTTCTTTCGACGGTCCAGCAGCTGGGGCAGGGAAATTTGCCTGCTAGAATCGGACGTCGGTGTACTGCTAGCAGAGTGGGCGCAAGTACTTGGCTGTGACACACCTAATTCTACACCTTCATTCCTCTCAGTGCATGTTTCAGAGAGGACTGAAGTTATAGTGGGGTTGGAGATCCCAGCTGATGCGGTGCAAGGAGAGGTCCGCTTTGTTCTTTGGTGTGGGTCTTTGAGGTAGGCTTGCCAACGAGCTGCATGGCAGGTCAACATATGTCTGGTCAGGCATGTGGTACCCAAGCGGCTGATGTTTTGGCCACGCGATATACGCTTGAGACATATGTTGCAAACAGCAGCTGTGCGATCTGATGCACTAGCCTCAAAAAAGGCCCACACCAAAGAACTTTTTGAATGACGGGCAGAGGCAGCGCCCTGCACAGGCGGAGCTCTGCGGTGTGATTCCGTCGGTGTACTGCCCTTACGCTGGCCACCAAAGGGCATCCTGCCTCGTTGGAGATGTGCCTCCTCCTCCTCCTCCTCCTCTCTCCTATTAGGCACCCACGTGGAGTCATTGACCTCATCATCCCCTCCCTCCTCATCACTGGAGCCAATCTGGCAGTATGCTGCAGCTGCTGGAACATGACTGCCAGATTGGTGTCCTTCTTGAGCATCCCCTCTGTCTGCTCTCACGCTACTGCCTTCCTCTAGCTGGGTTTCATCATCAGACCCTTCGAAACGCTGGGCATCCTCCTGGAGCATGTACCCAACACTGTGCTGAAACAGTTCGGGGGACTCCTCAGGAGGAGGACATGGTGGGTCTAGGGAAGGAGTGACTGATGATTTGTCTGACATTGATACCAGGGAAGACGACGCTTTGGCAGCTGCTTTTCCAGTACCCTGAGCCTGGGTGAGAGAGGATGAGGAGGAGGAGGAGGGCTTGGTCATCCACTCTACCAAGTCTTCGGCATGATGTGGCTCAACATGTCCAGCTGCCGAAAAGAAGGACAAGCGTGTCCCATGGCCATGTGCTGATGACAATGCACCGCGTCCACGACCAGCACTGTTGCCCCCAGACACAGAGCCTGCTTGCCCTCTTTTATTGCCTCCTGACTGTCTGCCTCTCCTTGTTTGCCTTCCAGACATTCTAATAGATGGCCTGCAGGGAGATGGGAAAAAAGCAATAAGGGCTACCTTCAGGTGTCCTTCTCTGTCCCTTGAAACAAGGACTTTCACAGTGAAAGAAACTGACACTGTCCCTACCTAGAGTTTTCTGTCCCTAGAATAAATGTTTTTTTTAATCACAATATAGCACAAGGACAATTCACTCAATGTCTCTCCAGGTCCCTGGAAACAAGGACTTGCAGAGTGAAAGAAACTGACACTGTCCCTACCTAGAGTTTTCTGTCCCTAGAATAAATGTTTTTTTTAAGCACAATATAGCACAAGGACAATTAACTCACTGTCCTTACAGGTCCCTGGAAACAAGGACTTGCAGAGTGAAAAAAAAAAAACACTCTCCCTACCTAGAGTTTTCTGTCCCTAGAAAAAATGTTTTTTTTAAGCACAATATAGCACAAGGACAATTAACTCACTGTCCTTACAGGTCCCTGGAAACAAGGACTTGCAGAGTGAAAGAAAAAAAACACTCTCCCTACCTACAGTTTTCTGTCCCTAGAAAAAATGTTTTTTTTAATCACAATATAGCACAAGGAAAATTAACTCACTGTCCTTACAGGTCCCTGGAAACAAGGACTTGCAGAGTGAAAGAAACTGACACTGTCCCTACCTAGAGTTTTCTGTCCCTAGAATAAATGTTTTTTTTAATCACAATATAGCACAAGGAAAATTAACTCACTGTCCTTACAGGTCCCTGGAAACAAGGACTTGCAGAGTGAAAGAAACTGACACTGTCCCTACCTAGAGTTTTCTGTCCCTAGAATAAATGTTTTTTTTAAGCACAATATAGCACAAGGACAATTAACTCACTGTCCTTACAGGTCCCTGGAAACAAGGACTTGCAGAGTGAAAGAAAAAAAACACTCTCCCTACCTACAGTTTTCTGTCCCTAGAAAAAATGTTTTTTTTAATCACAATATAGCACAAGGAAAATTAACTCACTGTCCTTACAGGTCCCTGGAAACAAGGACTTGCAGAGTGAAAGAAAAAAAACACTCTCCCTACCTACAGTTGTCTGTCCCTAGAAAAAATGTTTTTTTTAATCACAATATAGCACAAGGAAAATTAACTC
This sequence comes from Rana muscosa, assembly GCA_029206835.1. Taxonomy (NCBI): domain Eukaryota; kingdom Metazoa; phylum Chordata; class Amphibia; order Anura; family Ranidae; genus Rana; species Rana muscosa. The sequence goes on along the minus strand of CM055120.1, from coordinate 107,256,695 downwards.
ACTGTCCTTACAGGTCCCTGGAAACAAGGACTTGCAGAGTGAAAGAAACTGACACTGTCCCTACCTAGAGTTTTCTGTCCCTAGAATAAATGTTTTTTTTAATCACAATATAGCACAAGGAAAATTAACTCACTGTCCTTACAGGTCCCTGGAAACAAGGACTTGCAGAGTGAAAGAAACTGACACTGTCCCTACCTAGAGTTTTCTGTCCCTAGAATAAATGTTTTTTTTAAGCACAATATAGCACAAGGAAAATTAACTCACTGTCCTTACAGGTCCCTGGAAACAAGGACTTGCAGAGTGAAAGAAACTGACACTGTCCCTACCTAGAGTTTTCTGTCCCTAGAATAAATGTTTTTTTTAAGCACAATATAGCACAAGGACAATTAACTCACTGTCCTTACAGGTCCCTGGAAACAAGGACTTGCAGAGTGAAAGAAAAAAAACACTCTCCCTACCTACAGTTTTCTGTCCCTAGAAAAAATGTTTTTTTTAAGCACAATATAGCACAAGGAAAATTAACTCACTGTCCTTACAGGTCCCTGGAAACAAGGACTTGCAGAGTGAAAGAAAAAAAACACTCTCCCTACCTACAGTTTTCTGTCCCTAGAAAAAATGTTTTTTTTAATCACAATATAGCACAAGGAAAATTAACTCACTGTCCTTACAGGTCCCTGGAAACAAGGACTTGCAGAGTGAAAGAAACTGACACTGTCCCTACCTAGAGTTTTCTGTCCCTAGAATAAATGTTTTTTTTAAGCACAATATAGCACAAGGAAAATTAACTCACTGTCCTTACAGGTCCCTGGAAACAAGGACTTGCAGAGTGAAAGAAACTGACACTGTCCCTACCTAGAGTTTTCTGTCCCTAGAATAAATGTTTTTTTTAAGCACAATATAGCACAAGGACAATTAACTCACTGTCCTTACAGGTCCCTGGAAACAAGGACTTGCAGAGTGAAAAAAAAAAAACACTCTCCCTACCTAGAGTTTTCTGTCCCTAGAAAAAATGTTTTTTTTAAGCACAATATAGCACAAGGACAATTAACTCACTGTCCTTACAGGTCCCTGGAAACAAGGACTTGCAGAGTGAAAGAAAAAAAACACTCTCCCTACCTACAGTTTTCTGTCCCTAGAAAAAATGTTTTTTTTAATCACAATATAGCACAAGGAAAATTAACTCACTGTCCTTACAGGTCCCTGGAAACAAGGACTTGCAGAGTGAAAGAAACTGACACTGTCCCTACCTAGAGTTTTCTGTCCCTAGAATAAATGTTTTTTTTAAGCACAATATAGCACAAGGACAATTAACTCACTGTCCTTACAGGTCCCTGGAAACAAGGACTTGCAGAGTGAAAGAAACTGACACTGTCCCTACCTAGAGTTTTCTGTCCCTAGAATAAATGTTTTTTTTAAGCACAATATAGCACAAGGAAAATTAACTCACTGTCCTTACAGGTCCCTGGAAACAAGGACTTGCAGAGTGAAAGAAACTGACACTGTCCCTACCTAGAGTTTTCTGTCCCTAGAATAAATGTTTTTTTCAAGCACAATATAGCACAAGGACAATTAACTCACTGTCCTTACAGGTCCCTGGAAACAAGGACTTGCAGAGTGAAAGAAAAAAAACACTCTCCCTACCTACAGTTTTCTGTCCCTAGAAAAAATGTTTTTTTTAAGCACAATATAGCACAAGGAAAATTAACTCACTGTCCTTACAGGTCCCTGGAAACAAGGACTTGCAGAGTGAAAGAAAAAAAACACTCTCCCTACCTACAGTTTTCTGTCCCTAGAAAAAATGTTTTTTTTAATCACAATATAGCACAAGGACAATTAACTCACTGTCCTTACAGGTCCCTGGAAACAAGGACTTGCAGAGTGAAAGAAACTGACACTGTCCCTACCTAGAGTTTTCTGTCCCTAGAATAAATGTTTTTTTTAAGCACAATATAGCACAAGGAAAATTAACTCACTGTCCTTACAGGTCCCTGGAAACAAGGACTTGCAGAGTGAAAGAAACTGACACTGTCCCTACCTAGAGTTTTCTGTCCCTAGAATAAATGTTTTTTTTAAGCACAATATAGCACAAGGACAATTAACTCACTGTCCTTACAGGTCCCTGGAAACAAGGACTTGCAGAGTGAAAGAAAAAAAACACTCTCCCTACCTACAGTTTTCTGTCCCTAGAATAAATGTTTTTTTTAATCACAATATAGCACAAGGACAATTAACTCACTGTCCTTACAGGTCCCTGGAAACAAGGACTTGCAGAGTGAAAGAAACTGACACTGTCCCTACCTAGAGTTTTCTGCCCCTAGAATAAATGTTTTTTTTAAGCACAATATAGCACAAGGACAATTAACTCACTGTCCTTACAGGTCCCTGGAAACAAGGACTTGCAGAGTGAAAGAAACTGACACTGTCCCTACCTAGAGTTTTCTGTCCCTAGAATAAATGTTTTTTTTAAGCACACTATAGCAGAAGCACAAAACACACTGACACTCTCCCTACCTATCCTTCTCTTTCCCTAAACTAAAGGAATCCAGGTTAAGCAAGAAAGAAATAACAGTCACTGTCCCTGCCTATGCTACTCTATCCCTGCTCCGGAACACACTACACTAGGCCGCCGTGCTGGCGGCCTTTTATAGTGTGGGGCGTGTACTAAACACCCTCAGCAATAATTGGCCACAGGCATCCTGCCTGTGGCCAATCATTGCTCTCCTCGCTGCCGGCGCTGTGATTGGCCAAGCATGCGGGGTCACAGTGCATGCTTGGCCAATCACAGCGCCTGGATGACACTGCGATGGCGTAGTGCATTGTGGGCCGTTCGCGTCACTCGAATTTGGCGCGAACGGCCCAAATCGTTCGATCTTCGTCGAACGATCGAACAGCCAATGTTCGAGTCGAACGTATGTTCGACTCGAACACGAAGCTCATCCCTAACGGGGAACAGTCATCAGTGACAGTGTCACTAGGCAGAATAGGGGAATGCCTTGTTTACAAAGGCATTCCCCTGTTCTGCCGTTGCCGACCGCAATCGCGGGCCGCCCGGGAACAACGAGTTCCTGGGACCCACGAGCACACTCGCGAGGCACGCGGCAGCCGGGCGCATGCCCGCTGGGCGGCAAATTTAAGGGGACGTACCTGTACGCCAATGTGCCTGCCCGTGCCATTCTGTCGACATACATCGTCGTGCGGCGGTCAGCAACTGGTTAAGGGATCTGTGTTGTGACCAAAAGAATGTTTTATTTGACAAAATGTCTTATAAGAATGCAAGATCCTAAATGTTGGGGTCATAAAATAAATTTTGTTCCTATAGAATACCTTCAGATTTTAATGTACAATGTTTTCAGACCAATATGTAAGAATACATCATATCTGACTTTTGTAAAAATCAGATTGAACACGGACCAGATTTTATGCATACTGACCATATGTGTCATGAAACTGCTGAGGTCCAAAAATTGAAGATGGAGGCCAAGAGGGTGGATATTAAAAATTCATTTGTACAACTGGCAGGTGACCATTGTACATACAGCGATACCAAGCACCATAAAAACTTTTTGCAGCTAAAATCAACTGAAACCTACAAGTCATCCTTACCTTCAATGTACTGCATAGACACTACACCACTCTGATTTGCTTTATGTTGGCCAAACTGATCTTTCGAATTGGCCACCCCAATGCTTCTCAACTCCAGTCCTCAAGGCACCCCAACAGGATTTCCCTCAGATGGAACGGCTGTGGTAATTACTAAGGCAGTGAAACCGATCAAATCACCTGTGCAAAATAGTGGAAAGTCTGAAAACATGACCTGTTGTGGCGCCTTGAGGACCTAATTCGAGAAAAACTGGGCCACCTTATGGAAATCATGACAGGACCACGTCTATGGGCATACATATACTGTGATGGTCCAGTATATAACATTTTAAACAGAATAAAAATTGGTCCCCTAAATCAAATTAACATTTTCTGAAAAGCTTGTAAAGCAGGGGAAGAGGGACCAAAACTAAAATCCAATATCACCTTTAGGCTAAGGTGACCAGATTTTTAAAATGAAATCCGGGGACATATTTTTTTTTTTTACTAGTAATGGCGGCAATCAGCGACTCTCTGCCCGTCGCCACCACAGCCCGCCTCACAGCCTGTGAATTCTAAAGCGGATCGGACTTCCATCGAACAAATCTGTGTATTTTTGTCCGAAGGACGTTGTCCGTGAACTTGTTCTTCATACAGACGGCAGAACTTTTTCAGCCAACACTCACGAAGCGACGTGGTTTTTCAGCTCTTTAGCGCCACCCTTTGGGCAACTTCTGCTATTGTTGTCTGATGTTTGGCATTGGTTCGGAGCATGCGTGTTTCTACTTTGGATTTTAGTCCGACGGATTTGTGTACACATGATCGGATAATCCGACGGGACACATTTGTTGTCGGACAATTTGAGAGCATGACCATCCAACATTTGTTTGGAAACTCCGACAACAATTGTCCGATGGAGCATAAAGACAGTCGGATTATGTGACAAAACACGTCCATCGGACAATTGTTGTCGGAATATCCGATCGTGTGTACGGACCTTTACTTTCCAGTCCCCGGCTACAACTGGGTGGGGTGCGGAGGAAGATCACTCCACCAGGGAAGGCCAAGAGATAAGCAGGCAGGCGGCTGGCCGGGACTTGAGCCAAGGCAGAAGAACATGCGAGCGGAGCTGAATGGGCACCTGAAACTGAAGAAATATTTCCTCCACTCCGACCAGCACATGGTCATCAGAAAGGGGCACAGATAATAGAAAAAAATACACCCCCCTAAGCTAGTAGGAGTGGCGGAGCGGGGGTGTAATTTAGATTTTTTTTTTAATTCTGCACTGACTGTCTTTGAAATTGCCCCAGCCCCTGTTCAAATCCAATCTGGGGACAAAACTGGGGACAGACTTGGTCCGGGGACAGTGTCCTCAATCCGGGGACTGTCCCCTGAAACCGGGGATGTCTGGTCACCCTACTTTAGGCACCAGAGGTGTTGTCTGCCACAAAGAAACCTAACAAAATATCAGTTTTGGGTAGGCTGATGCTTCAACTTAACTTTTATCTTATTTTGACTCTTAACCAAATCCAACATCTATAACCTTACACTCCAAAGTAATTCACTATTTTAAAAAGTGAAATAAAGCCATCCCTGCAAGAAAAGCAACTAAAACGTATCTGTCCCACTGCCTGCCCTGCCAGACTCTGTTGCATTAAAGACCTAAGCTTGCGGAAAGGTTTGGCTTGGAAAATCCCAAATGTTGTATTGTCACAAGAAGAGGAATGGAGAGGGGACACTAGTTCTGGTGACTCTGGTGACAACCACAGATTCTCTTACTTTGGGGGGAATTCCTCCCCCTTCTTGGGTCTTGGTATGGTACAGGAAGTAAGGGGAACTTCCCTAATAGGACACAGATGACAAAAAAAATTGATGGGGTTATAACCTTCCTTTACTGTATACAAAATGAAAAAAAAAAAAAGTTTTGCTTTTAGTTCTATTTAAGGTCCAAAAACTGACTGAACTTTGATTGGCGTCAAAAATAGCTTACAATCCCTGCGCCGAGATATTATCACCAGGGCTGTCTTTACCGCATGGCAGAAAGGGCAGCTGCTCAGGGCCCTGTCATTGTTTTGGGGGCCCAAACCAGGGCTGCCCCTAAGGCTACATTCACAACTGAGCGTTTTGTAGCCCTAAGCCTGAAGCTACAAAATGCTAGAGGGGAAAAAATCCATTATTCTCTATGGTTCACATCTCCACTCAAAAACGCCTGAAGCCGAACGCCTGAAGCTCAAACAAGTTCCGGACCCTTTTTTGTCGCGCGAATCGGGCAGATTTGGGCGTTTTAGGAGTCATAGTACGTAATGGAAACGCCCGATTCAAGCGTCTAGCGCGTCAACGAGTGTTTCGACTGGCGCAAATTCGCGCAACAAAACAACGGTAAAAACAATGGTAAAAAAGCTTGAAGCGCTACGCTCAGGTGTGAATGCGGTCTTAAGCCCACGCTGCCTGCAAATCGGGACCCACATCGGCGCTGCAAATCCACTGTCTAGAGTCACACAGGCAGCCGGCATCAGCATGCAGTGCTGCTGCATATTCTCGAGCGGTTGGGCGGAGCCTCGAACTGCACTAACGCTCTGACCCCACACCTAGCTATGCGTGCTGCCTGTACACTGGAGGCCTCGGGTAGGACCGCGTAGTGGAGCCGATATCAGAGTGCTAGACTACAGAACTGGTGTGAGACCGCCTGCGGATTGTGATTGGAGCTGAGCTGGCCAGGACCAGGTAGGTCTTTCTCCTCCCCTGGCGCCCCAGGACCCCATATGTAGAGTCTCAAAACCCTGTCCAGGCTTTGGCTGCATTTATTACAGAACACGCAGCATGGGCCAGGCCACCAGACCACACAGTGCTGTACAGTATTTCACTGCTTGATAGGCTTATTTTAAGCCTGGTTTACATGTATGCGAGTTTGCACACGCACAGCAGCTCATTCATTTGAATCGGGGTGCCATGCCTGCATTTCCGGCAGAAAAAAGGTGCATGCAGCATTTTAAAAATTCAGTGGCCTTGGAATCCATTCTGCTTTTGTACCATGAAATTTACCCTACAGTTTCTGCAGTGCTGGGACAAGGTCATCCAGTTCCCAGGGCAATGATACCAAACTGTGCCCCCCCTTACCTTGGGGTTAGGGTCAGAGCACCCCCATCCCTGCAACAAACCATTGCGCCCCCAGGGCAGCCGCCCCTCCTGCCCACCCCTTGTCCCGGCCCTGAGTTTCTGCACCGGCAAACTTGCTGCGTTTTTAGATGCGTGGGCCCCACGTTGTAGATGTACAACATTCCAATGTTCCTACACATTGGCCATTTCATAGATAAACAAACACAGAAATAATGAGTGATGGTCCCCAAATACTGACAGTGGCAAGGGGTGGCCCTATCCAAATCAGTGGGCATGATGGGGCACCTTTATATCTGATAGTTGCAGTTTAGCTTCCTTTCTCTGGGCAACATTACAACGTGTAGGTTGTTATTTAACGTCTAATTAGGACTGCAAACACTATGTAACCGTGCAACGATTTTACCCCTTCAGGCTCAACTGTCAGCTTCCAGGATCACAGCTTGTAACTATAGAGTCATAGTAAACAAAAAGTCATTCACGTTTCAGTTAATGTGTTATTTTACCAAGGTGTACAATTTCTGCATACGTTTGGCAGTGTGTTTATTTAGAAGCTGTTCGAACATAACCACCACAAAGGAATTACTAGAGTAATGTGTACCGGGCTAACCCAGCCATTGAGTCACAGAGGAATGTCACACACACTGTTGTGTACACAAATAGACCACAACTTCTCCATGAATAGCACAGACATTTGTGAGCATTGCCATTTGTTGTGTGGTTCAAATGTAGCAAGGCCAAATTTGCCTAACGGTGTCATGTTGCTTTAAATGCTTTAAATGTCTGGACACCATTTAGGCTCTTTACATATGACATCAAAGCGGGCCCCTTTGTATTCTTAACATCCTCCAAGTAACCCTGACACCTAGAGTGAATGGTATTTATTAAACTAAATGGCTCAATGTACAAAAGTGCCTGTTTTGTCTAAGTGTCTATTTTGTGTTGCACTGAATTAAAGGGATGTAACCAGAAAATTATTTTGACAGCAATCTTCCAACATTAGTTTATGTGCATTTAACCACTTGCTTACTGGGCACTTAAACCCCCCTCCTGCCCAGACCAATTTTCAGCTTTCAGCGCTCTCACTCTTTGAATGACAATTGCGCGGTCATACAACACTGTACCCAAATAAAATTTTTGTAATTTTTTTCCCCACAAATAGAGCTTTCTTTTGGTACTATTTGATCACCTCTTGTTAAAAAAAAATAAAAAAGACAGAATTTAAATAAAAAAATACAAAACCGTTTTATATTTTGTTATAAAATTTTGTGTAGCGGGTATGTACTTTCCCGGGTGTAAATTTGAATTTGGAAGTGACACCAGTGATGTGTGATCCACCTCGGCCCATTGGGTGGCGCTGTCGCCCTGGGTTGGGTTGGATTATCGCTGTGTGCCGTCCTCCTTTTTGTCCTCCCTCGGCAGCGGTATGGTGGGGCAGGGAACCCGCCGTGCTTGCTGGGAGAGGGTATAAAGGGGGCCGGCCACCTTGGTCACGGGGTCGAAGTCCCAGGCACCTTCAGCTTGCGGACGGTGGGTCGTGTCGGTCCTCTGGGTGGCCTAGGCCCAGAGGACAGCGGAGGTCGAGTTCCATCCCAGGCACCTTTAGCCTGGGGTGAGGTACTTAGATGGAGGTCCGGAGCTCAGTGCCCAACACCGGGTTCCGCGAGGGAAGGAGATCTTAGGGTGCCCAGGGATTGGGTACCCGAATCCGGAAGGCGCAATGGACCGGGGGGGAGCTCCTCATTTGAAGACCCGGTGCAGCATATTGCCGGTGACAAGTGAGTCTCTCGTCGGAGACCGCCTGGAAGGAAATCTACCCTCGTGCGGAGACCAGGACACACTTCTAGGAAGAGAAGTGGCAGCTTACATTGTGTCTGGGCCTGTCCGCATCCACACCTCCTTTTCTGTTCTGTTCTATCAAGGGAGTTCAACTGTTTGTGTTCAGACAAGGAGAATAAAGGAGTGTTGAACTTTAATGGTGTGGAGCTCATTTTCTAACGGACATGGTTCACGGTGACTCTTGGAGGGAGGATCCAGGTGCACAGCACTGACCCGAAGGTAATACAGAACCGTTGCTTATACCGCACTAACACCTATGGTGGAAGCCAGGCGTGGTGTCCCCGCTCCCTCCCCTCTAAGGTACCCCTAGACAAGAGAAAGACGAGACGAGACAAAGAGGGGAGTGGAGGTGGCCGCTACATTTGCAAACGGATAATTTTCCTCCTTCATTGATGTACGCTGATGAGGCTGCTCTGATGGACACCGATAGGCGGCACTGATGGGCTGCACTGATGGGCACCGATGGGCTGCACTGATGGGCAGCGATAAGGCGGCACTGGTGGGCACGGATAGGCGGCACTGGTGGGCACTGATAGGCAGCACTGGTGGGCACTGAGAAGTGGTATTGGTGGGCACTGAGAGGTGACACTGAGAGGTGGCACTGGTGGGTGGCACTGAAGGGCATTGATAGGTGGCACTGGTGGGCACTGAGAATTGGCACTAATAGGTGGCATTGATAGGTGGCACTGATAGGTGGCAGTGATGGGCACTGATAGGGGCAGTGATGGGCACTGATAGGTGGCAGTGATGGGCACTGATGGGTGACAATGATGGGCACTGATCAGCACTGGTAGGTGACATTGATAGGCAGCACTGCTAGGTGGCACTGATGAGGCACTGACTGGCACCACTGGTGGGCATTGTTAGGTGGCACTGATGAGGCACTGACTGGCACCACTGGTGGGCATTGCTAGGTGGCAGTGATGGGCATTGATAGGTGGTACTGATTGGCACTGACAGGTGGCACTGGTGGTCACTGTGGGCACTGGCAGGGCGCAATGGCAGGCGGTACTTGTGTCCCCATATGAGGCAGAATTGCCTCTTCCACTGGGGACCGATGTCCCTCACTCAGCAGCCGGTGATCGGCTTTTTTTTCTCCTCACGCAGTGAGCGCAAGGAGAAAAAAAAACGATTATACGATCTTTGTTTTGATCACGTGATCAGCTGTCATTGGCTGACAGCTGATCACGTGGTAAGGGGCCGGGATCAGCCCCTTACTCGGATCCGTGATCTCCCGAGTCTCAGTGACTCGGTGATCACAGCGCGCGCTGCGCGCGCCCTGCAGGGGCCACGTCCAAAGGGAAGGACGTCTGTTGACGTCCTCCCGGCAATTGGGGTCTGTGCTGTAGCCGTCATTCGACTATAGCACGGGCCCCTAGTGGTTAAAGTGAAATTCCTGGCTCCTTCAAAAAAAAATGCTACTGTACAAATACTGGAATAAATATTAAGACACTTACCTGTCCACGAATCCAGCGGTGTCTTCACCCGAACCGATTTTTCAATCGGCTCTTGGGTGCTGCCGCCGCCATCTTGGCTAATGAAAACTGTCAGTGAAGCCGTGTGGCCTTACAGACGGTTCCCTACTGTGCATGCGCAAAACACGCTGTGCTTTGTGAATGAAGGGGGGCTGAACTTCCAGCTGAGTTACGAACTGCACTTTGTGAGGGAAGGAGGAGGGGGGCTTAACTTTTGGCTTTGGAGTTTTAATATATTTTTAATATTAGGGCACTTATCTGTCCTGGAATCCAGCGATGTTGGCACCCCATCCATCGGCTCTCAGGGGCTGCCCCTGCCATTCGTGGTAAGGGAAACTGGCAGTTAAGCCTTTTCGGCATAACAGCCGGTTCCCTACTGCACTTGCGCGAAACGCACTGCGCTTTCTGAATGGCCCGGCGGCGGAGAAAGGAGAAGGGGGGCCAAACTTCCAAGTTATCTCTCGACGGTGAGATCTCTCAGAAGTGGGGACGGATACCTGTCAAAACCAGGTACCCGCTCCCCCCGAAAGGTGCCAAATGTGGCAGCGGAGGGGTGGAGGAGGAGGCAAACAAGCGGAGCTTCCCCTTTTGGGTAGAGCTCCAGTTTAAAGGAGTAGTAAAGTTACATTTTTTTTCACCTTAATGCATCCTATGCATTAAGGTGAAAAAACATTTGACAATACCGCCCCCCCCCGAGCCCCCGTTTTTCTTACCTGGCCCCTCGAAAGTCCCATGCTCGTCCCCGTCATCCTCTTCATTTTTCAGCCTGGCCGCCGATTGGCTACACTGGATGGATTGAAAGCAGCGCAGCCATTGGCTGGCGCTGCTGTCAATCACATCCAATGACGCGGCGCGCGGGGGGCGGGGCCGAGTGATACAGTCGGCGCCTATGGCCGCCGCTGTATCACGGGAGCGCGCTCGCAATCACTCCACACCATGCGAGCTCACTCGCATTAAGGTGTGGAGTCCTTGCGGGGAGGAGCCAAGACAGCCGCCGAGGGACCCCAGAAGACCAGGATCGGGGCCACTGTGTGCAAAACGAGCTGCACAGTGGAGGTAAGTATAACATGTTTGTTATTTTTAGGCAAAAAAAAGGGAAGCTTTAGTGCTCCTTTAAGGTATTTATGCATGTTATTAACCTGTAAAAGCTTCCCTTGTGTAGACATCCGAAAGACCTGAGACTGCTGCTGGGTGTCTCCATCTTGAATGTGATGTCAGTACCCCAGCAAACTCAGAGTTATCAGTCAGATGACACTTCATAGTATTCTCCTTCACTCCTCTCCCAGCTGCTACATAAAAGTTTATGTAGGGAGGTGTGGGGAGGGGCCATTAACCATAACCACTTCCTGCCCGGTCTATTGTCAAATGACGTCATTCTGGGTGGATGCCTTATGGCGTCCTCCCGAAACACGTGTTGCACGCAGCCGTGGGGCCGTGTTGCAGAGCGATCTGTCAACGGCTGTGTCCACCAGACACAGCCAATGACTGATCAGTGTATCAGCCCGCTACCATGTGATCGCTGTGACCATTCACAACAGATCACATAACAATGGCAAACAATGAATGGCTTTGATGTATGCCATTCATTGTGTACAATTGTGTTGCTATCTGTGATTGGTCACAGTGATCACATGGTACAGACAGGGCCAATCACAGCCCATTTGTACCATGTGATTAGCTGTGGCCAACAACAATACCTGCTGAATAAATTTAAATTGTTTTTAAAATTTTGTCAGTTTCCAAAAAATTGTGACAAAAAATTATAGCTTCAACAAACCCGCCTCTTACTAAATACCTCGGGCTGTCTACTTTTCAAACCGGGGTAATTTGGGGGACATTTGTATTGTCTGGCGTTTGATCAATTTTCATATATGGTATACAATTAGGGATGCACCGATGCCACTTTTTTAACACCGAGTACGAGTACCGATACTTTACCTCAGGTACTCGCCGATACCAATTACCGATACAAGAGACAGTTAGGGACTGCAGGCATGGTACAAGAGACAGTTAGGGACTGCAGGCATGGTACAGGAGACAGTTAGGGACTGCAAGCATGGTACAGGAGACAGTTAGGGACTGCAAGCATGGTACAGGAGACAGTTAGGGACTGCAAGCATGGTACAGGAGACAGTTAGGGATTGCAGGCATAGTACAGGAGACTGTCAGGGGCTGCAGGCATGGTACAAGAGACAGTTAGGGAATGCAGGAATGGTACAGGAGACAATTAGGAACTGCAGGCATGGTACAGGAGACAGTTAGGGATTGCAGGCATAGTACAGGAGACTGTCAGGGGCTGCAGGCATGGTACAGGAGACCGTTAGGGGCTGCAGGCATGGTACAAGAGACAGTTAGGGAATGCAGGAATGGTACAGGAGACAATTAGGAACTGCAGGCATGGTACAGGAGACAGTTAGGGACTGCAGGTGTAGTACTACCCCCGTAAGAGCTGCTGGTTTAGATTTGGGCCTGCCGTTACCTGACTGTTCCGTATGCTCGTCTCAGGGGTTCTCCTTGAAGAGTTGTCCAGAAGAAGTTTGCACCAACACAAAGTCTCTTTCAAGGGTTTTATTGAATAAAGTTTCCAACATAGGGGGTTGAAGAGATGGGGAGGACTCAGGTACCTTAGTTGCGGATCACAGGAATTTTCTTAGGTCCAGAGGAACAACTGTCTCCACGCTGGACTCAGCAAACACCGGATATGCCCAATCTCACCGACCTAGCAACCGATGCGTAGCTCGATCACATATAGTCTCTGCCACAGACTTGGTGAAAATAGAACAGTCTCTGCCACAGACTTGGTGAAAAATAGAACAGTCTCTGCCACAGACTTGGTGTAACCTTTCCCTGGGTTACCTTCTGAACAAAGAACACAGCTCTCAGTGCCAGGATCTTCCAGCCATTCCAGCAGCACTGTGAGGTAAATTATGATCCGGATGCATCCTCCAATTCATAATTTACCTCACAGTGCCAATACTCGCTAAAATGCCTAGTATCGGCACCGATACCGATACCACTATCGGTATCGGTGCATCCCTATATACAATATATATATAACTTTTTATTGATTTGCTGATTGGCTGCTGGCGCTGTTTGGCCAACAATTTCTGCCCAGTTCCTTCAACAGCAGTTGATTACGTAATTGACTTTTGTTGTGCTGACAGGGCCTCCCACTGTTAAGCCTAGTACACACGATCAGAATATCGTACAAAATATATCTCTTTCGAAGTGATCTTACGATAATCTGATCGTTAGTGCACAGCTTTCTTCTGAAATTTTCCGAAGGGACAAACACGAAAAATTTCCTCATGCGATACCAGGTTGTAAGATTTTCGTTTAATCAGTACAGCTTTCGTCCGAAAATACAATACATTACATCACTTACGAATTTTTATTCTTTTGTATGAGAATTTTCGTACTTTAGTAACCTATTTGTTTTCGATATGGAGACTAGCATGCAAAAAAAAAAAAAAAAAGGACGAACATTCGTCCGATAATCTCATTCTGTGTACTAGGCTTTAAGCTGGCCATACACTGTAAAGCCTCGTACACACAATGGGATTTCCATCGGACAAATCCATGGATTTTTGTCTGAAGGGCGTTGGCCATAAAACATGTTCTGCATACAGACGGCAGAACTTTTTCAACCAACATTCACGAAAATATGTGTTTTTTCTGCTCTTTAGGGCCACCCTTTAGGCAACTTCTGCTAATGTTGTCTGATGTTTAGCATTGGTTCAGAGCATGCGTGTTTGTACTTTGGATTTTAGTCCGAAGGACTTGTGTACACACGATCGGATAACCCGACGGAACACATTTGTTGTCGGACAATTTGAGAGCATGACCATCCAACATTTGTTGTCGGAAATTCCAACAACAATTGTCCAATGGAGCATACAGACAGATTATCCGACAAAACACGTTCAACACAATTGTTGTCGGGAATATCCGATCGTGTGTAGGGGCCTTTAGATTTTCAAATGAAAGTTCATACAAATATTTGTTAGAAAATTCTCATCAGTACATTCAAAGATATGACAAATGTCATTCAAAAGCACTTCAAAAAACGCTTGCTTTAACCTTGGATTTTGGATTTATTGGACTTTCCCAAACAAAAACCACATTCACTATTAGAACATACGTTCAAGAAAAAAAATTCCATCCTACTCCTTTGAATGTTCTTGTCATTGTGGTTAAAAACGAACATCTATTTGACCCTACTATTGATTAGAAGATAAAACAAACATTCAGAAAATTTTAATTTTCAAACAATATCTACAGTTATATGGCCGACTTTGGAATTCCATGTGATCCCTCTGAATTGGCCCAAATTCTAACAGTGTATGTCCAGCTTAAGACTGGAGCGGGTTTTATGATCCAATTAAGGATGAGTAAATATTTCACTACCTGTCCTGGGGAGATGCTGATCCATCTATGATTACTCTTGCCTACAATTTCCCACAAGAGCCCTAAAAACATACAATAAAAAGTAAAATGTCCCTTGATAGCAATGGAAGCAGATGATTACGTTCAGAACACAAAAAAATGCCAAAATAGTGGGGGCTGAGCGTATTGTTGGCTGCTGGTCATGGCTTAGCATGACCTCTGCCCCGGCACGTAACCTCTGTGCCTTTTGTACCCAACGACCCTCCAGGTGTCATGGCTACCCCCCACTGCTTCTTTTCTTTACACATTCCTCTCTTTGTCTGAGTATACAGCCCCCTCTCTAGAACCCCATTCTTTTCAGATTTGTAAAAGGCAGCCCTTTGTGAGCAAGCCAGTAACTCAAAACTGAGTCTACACAGAGGGACATTATTTGATTTCAGTTTTATGTAAGCCAGAGCACAATGAATAAACTGTAACGAGAAAATATTCAGACAACGATAACAGACAAACTTTTTTTCTGTTGTGCTGACATTGCTATTTTCTTTTCCCCAGAAGCATCGTGATTATGACACCCACTCTCGAAACTAGCTGTCACTTCCCGGTCAGCAGTCTATTTGAATAACTGAAAAGTCCCTGGAGAGGTGGGGGGTGCATCTTTTTCCGGCATCAACAGAAGGAGATGAATGATTGGAACGCCCAGCATGTGTTCAGAAGTGATCATTGTGTTTTACTATGTGGCCTTGCTAGGGTCACATATATTGTTGTTATTACAGCCATAGTCCCAACTAACAGTTTATTTGCCTGATCTGGATTGGGGAACTTTTATATGTATTTAGGGCTTCCCTGATGCCTAAAGTAGGGGAGATCCTCTCTGAGAACAGTTTTCACCAGAAAAAGTGGCCCCATTTATTCTTATTCTGGTGACAACTCAAAATTTTTGATTTTTCTTTTCAACTTTTAGTCCTGCTGATAAAATCAGGAGACACAAAGAAAGAGTCAATCTCTCCTTGAGGACACTGACATAAATAGAAACATGACTGATGTTCTAATGCCGCGTACACACGATCATTATTCACGGCGGTTTAAAAACCGCCGTGAATAATGACATTTTAAACGAGGGAACAGCTTGTTCCCCACACACGGTCATTTTTCTCGTCATTTTTTAAAATGACGAGAAAAACAATCATCTATGGGCTCCGCGGCAGTGTTTCCCTATGGGAAACACTGCCGCGGAAGAAATGTCAGGAAAAACGACGAGAAAAATTAGAACATGTTCTAATTTTTCTCATCGTGATTAATGCCGTTTTCCCGTCGGGAAAAACGGCAAAAAGCCCACAGACGATCGTTTTTCTCGTCCAAAGGAAAAAATGTCATTTTTCCCGACGGGAAAAATGATCGTGTGTACGCGGCATAAGAGTTCTCTACTCTGTCCAAAATGAAAAAAAAAAAAAAATACTGCTTTAGATACAGTTTAAGAGCAGCTATTATTGGCTTAAAGCGATAATAAACCCAACTTTTGCCTTGTATTAAAGCTTATAAAATGTATGACTTGTGACTACCTTTGAAACATTTGATATCTGCACAATTTTGGAGATATTCCTGTTGGCTCCGGATGATGACATCACTTGTGTACATGCAGTTCAATCGGAATTCATGGCACAGTGCCTGGCCAGAATATCAGAGAGCGGCGTGCCGTTATGGTGAGTCCTGCATGCAAGTATGGGATTGACATCACTCTGGCCTGGCCATTCAAGCAGCCAGAGGTTGTAAACCCAGAAGGAAGACCAGGCAAAGATGGAAGTGCCAGTAGCAATGACAGTTCAGTGCTGTGTGGATAAAGAAATCTAAGTGTATGGCCAGCTTTGATATTTGCAACAGCATTCATTCTAATAAAAAGGAGAAAATCGCGCTAAAGAGTCCTCATAGAAATTATTTATGTGATAAATAAAGTCCAATATGGCAGGCTGGTATGGAAAAACACAAAAATTCCCAATTGCTAGATAGACCTTGAGAAATTCATGCTTACCAGATAAGTAAGCCAATAGAGCAGATGGCTATAGCCCAGCCACGGCCTTTGGTTGGCAACAAGATACCCGCTTCGCCAGGAAAATTATAAATACAATAGCTGGAACTGTGACTCCACGATAGTGATATTAATCAACCCAAAAAAAGAGAAAGAAAGGCACAGAGCGTAATCCTGCCACAATAAATGATCTATGGGGATCAGTGTTATGGACAACACCCAGTGAGAGAAACATACACAAGTGAACCACCACCTCACAATCGATCTCCTTACCAAATTGCACTAAATAAAAAACTTTGAGCAGATAAAAAGGCAAAAACACCCCAAACACAAAGGTTGTGATCCGCCACCTCTCAAACAGTCTTCTTACCAGATGGACACCACTTTAAGGCTTGTTGAGAATGTCTTTGATGACGAAACACGCCTGCGGGGGTACGTGCTGACGTCACCACGTTCGCAGGATGGGAGTTTTACATTGTAGCGGCCGGCTTTGTTTCTCTGCTTGAATTTTACAACTATATGTAAGTGTAATTGCCCTTTTTTTAATTAAACATATTGATGGTATTACACTATCGAGTCTCTTCATTTTCTCTTGGGTACCCAATGGTAATACCGTACACACGGAACTACAGTCCCAGCTGGGAGATTCTATCTTCATTCCTCTACCATCTGAGCCTACAGTTGTCCATAGGATCCTGATCTAAAACCTTCACCTATATATATCCAGCCTTAAAGTGGTGTCCATCTGGTAAGACTGTTTAAGAGGTGGCGGATCACAACCTTTGTGTTTGGGGTGTTTTTGCCTTTTTATCTGCTCAAAGTTTTTTATTTAGTCCAATTTGGTAAGGAGATCGATTGTGAGGTGGTGGTTCACTCGTGTATGTTTCTCTCACTGGGTGTTGTCCATAACACTGATCCCCATAGATCATTTATTGTGGCAGGATTACGCTATGTGCCTTTCTTTCTCTTTTTTTGGGTTGATTAATATCACTATCGTGGAGTCACAGTTCCAGCTATTGTATTTATAATTTTCCTGGCGAAGTGGTTATCTTGGTGCCAACCAAAGGCCGTGGCTGGGCTATAGCCATCTGCTCTATTGGCTTACTGATCTGGTAAGCATGAATTTCTCAAGGTCTATCTAGCAATTGGGAGTTTTTGTGTTTTTCCATACCAGCCTGCCATATTGGACTTTATTTATCACATAAATAATTTCTATGAGGACTCTTTAGCGCGATTTTCTCCTTTTTATTTCTATTCGTGTTTATCCCACTTTTATTGCTGCTATAAGGAGTTTTCTAATTTTAATTTTTATTTCATTTATTTTAATTTTTACAGCAAGCACGTTTTTTTCCTTTATAGCATTCATTCTGACATCTAAACTGCGTGGGGGTTATTTGCAGAGATAATAAGCCCTTCTTAGGCTAGCCATATATGCAGGCTGAACAAGAGAAATCAGTTGATTTCATCATCCATGCCGTGGATGGAGGTATCTCCACTGCCAGTTATTGGATTCAGACAGTAGTGACACCCACTGCTGCCTGAATACC
Source organism: Rana muscosa (assembly GCA_029206835.1). Classification (NCBI taxonomy): domain Eukaryota; kingdom Metazoa; phylum Chordata; class Amphibia; order Anura; family Ranidae; genus Rana; species Rana muscosa. The sequence goes on along the minus strand of CM055120.1, from coordinate 107,238,732 downwards.
TAAGCATTGACTTCATCCGCAGTCACTGTTTGGCTGATAATTCTTCATCTGGCTCAGTCAATTTTTAAATCAACCTTTATTAAACCAGTTTGTGCTGTTAGGACTACCAATGGCTCAAAATTTAAGTTGCGTATGGCTAGCTTAACTCAAGTACACATTGCTAGTTTTATTTCGTTCAACCAATCGGGCTGAATGAAAAATACCTGACAGCTCAGGTCAGAGCTGCTGTACTAACAAGGACAGCAGCTCCAACCTGAGCTGTCAGTTCTTTTTGTTCACTGTTAGTACAACGATCTCTACTGCTGTTCTATTGTGTTCTGACAGAGGGATGCCACCCCCCCCAACCAGAACAATACACTCAGCGCTCTTAGCCATCGATCGGGAGCCGGTCGGCAGACCTTTTTCGATCATGCCTTTTCAACAGAAGCCGGCCAAATGGCTGGCTTCTGTTAGACCGGCTGCAGTACACAGCAGAACGGCCGAATGTTGGCCGGTTTTCATTGAACCTGGCAAATGCTGCACAACATTCGGCCTGTGTGTATGGGGCTTTATCCTGTGGTGCAACATCTGTACATGAGCTCAGGTTAAGAGAATTCCCCTGGCTGGTCTCAAAAGAGGCCCAATTTGAGCAAGAGTGCTCAGATTTATCCTGTCTTTTTGTGTTCATGGATGTGACCAATTTGGCTTAGTCATGTTCCATATCTCTGCCATACAAAAACATTAGTGCTTGCTGATTTAGTTAAAGTGGAACTAATATTCACCTTCTATCCAGTGATGGGGTCTCCTGGAGCTCCCTGCTTGGCTGCTGCCATCTTTGGCCAGATCAGTTTCTCATAGTTGCCAACATTGCAAAAAAAAAATCCGGGACACTTTTTGCCTGTAGGCGGAGCCTTGCTATAAGTAGGGGGCGGGGCATTCATTTGTTGGCGTGTCACATAATAATATGAAAATGCGGCACGCAAAGCCCGCCACGGCAAAAAATGGGCGGGGTCTACGTGTGATAGTGGGCGTGGCTTAAATGGGCGTGGTTCAGAAGGGGTGTGGTTAGAGTCCGAGAGGAAGGAAGATCCTACACTACAATAGAAATATGTGTATTCCAGAAAGTTTAACAAAATCGGCAGATAAAGATACTCCACAACACCTGTTGTTGGCGCTTTAATCATCCAGGCACCACGGTTGTTATGGTGTCAGGGTGATTGAAGCGCATTATTTCTATTATTACATTGTAATATAAAATTAAATCATTCAACTCACCATAATGCTGAATCAGTGGGACCCCTAAGCGTGTCACCTGCCACTTCGCCTGCCACCAGATGCCATCAAATGCCCCCAGCAGAGTCCGTCCTTACATCAGGTGCCCCCAGCAGAGTCAGTCCTTACATCAGGTGCCCCCAGCAGAGTCCGTCCTTACATCAGGTGCCCCCAGCAGAGTCTGTCCTTACAAACTCTCCACTCTCTTGTGTACGGCAGTGGCGTCACTAGGGTTGGTGTCACCTGGTGGGGTAAAACATGGTGTCACCCCCCCCCGTCTAGGCTACCCAGCTCCATTCAGGTAGCGCACGGTCACAGGGTGCACCCCAAACCAGCCCCTGTAAATGATAGTATAGGGTGGTATAGTGGCAGATTAGGGTACAATAGGGTGGTATAGTGTCAGGTTGAGGTGGTATATGACAGGTTAGGGTGGTACAGGGCAGGTTAGGGCGGTATAGGGCAAGTTAGGGTGGCACAGGGCAGGTTGAAGTGGCACAGGGCAGATTGAAGTGGCACAGGGAAGGCTTGGATGGCAAAGCGCAGGCTGTGGTGGTATAGGGCAGGCTGGGGTGGTACAGGGCAGGTTGGGGTGGTACAGGGCAAGTTAGGGTGGCACAGAGCAGGTTGGGTAGTATAGGGCAAGTTAGGGTGGCATAGGGCAGGTTGGGGTGGTATAGGGCAGGTTAGGTTGGCACAGGGCAGGCTGGGTTGGTATAGGGCAGTTTGGAGTGGTACAGGGCAGGATGGGGTGGTATAGGGCAGGCTTGGGTGGCACAGAGCAGGCTGGGTGGTATAGCGCAGGCTGGGGTGGTATAGGGCTGGTTGGGGTAATACAGGGCAGGCAGGCGGTGGTATAGGGCAGGCTGGGGTGGTATAGGGCAGGTTGGGGTAATACAGGGCAGGCTGTGGTGGTACAGGGCAGGCTGGGGTGGCACAGGGCAGCTTGGGGTGGCACATGGTCCAAAAACTAAGAAAATTAATATGATTGAAGATCAGATGTGGCACTACATGTCTCAGCAGCAGGTAATAAGGTGTGAGTGAGGATCAGCTGTGGCACTACATGTCCCAGCACGCTTGATGGCAGGTTGCCCTGTGTTGTGTAGGTAGGGGTGGAAATGCTATGCTTGGTGCCCATTATCCCCGGAGCTGGCAGCACACACACTCACTGTTGAGCAGAGCGCTCTCTCTCTCTCTCTCTCTCTCTCTCTCTCCTGTGCTGGTGTCCTCCTCGGGGAGTAGCAGTGTGATGACAGTCAGGTGTAATACGATGAGCCGATCTCATACACCTCCTCTCTATAACCGAGCACATGCACACTCACTGTTTGTGATCTCCTCTAGTACAGAGCTGACCTCTGACTCCCCGGGCTGCCATCATGTGCAGCGGCAGCTACACAGTTCCTGGCTTCCACGTGTGTTAAGTGTAGAGAGGAGGGGCCTCTAGGCTTCAGTGTATACTTGTACACTGAAGAGAGAAGCTGATTGGATGCCCATCCTCTCTCCACTGAACACAAGGGGAAATGTACTGGCAGAGGCGACGGCGGCCATTTTTTTGTAGCCCGTCGGCTGTTTTTTCCGTAAAACACTCCCGATTTTCCCGGGACAAAAGCAAAATCCCGGGAAAATAATCGGGACAAGCTTAATTCGGGACGAGGGTCCCAAATTCGGGATTGTCCCGGGAAATTCGGGACTGTTGGCAACTATGGTTTCTGGGAACCGATCTTCAGCCATTTTCACTGGCACAGTTAAGATGACATCAGGGCATACAGGCAGGTAATGGAATTTTAATGCAGGGAGATAGCGTGTTTTTTCTGATTTAAGATCCTACCTGTTGTTCCACTTTAAAATACCATAAGATTTTGCATCCTATCTAAGCAGTATTCAGGTATCCATAGAAAAGTTAGTTAATCTGCAAATCAGAACTTTTTTTGTGGATAAATGGCAGATAGCTCAATGTAAAGAGATCCATATTGGTCACTTCTTTTTGTGAACAGTAACATTATTCACCTTTCAAAATGTATGGGGCACTGTGTCAGTTTTTAAGCCTATAAATGACTTTGGATTTCTAAATGTAGTACCCTGATGTTTAGGCAGGGTTGCTAGTAAATTTAGTTTACCAGGCGGTAGTTGTCCTGGTTAATTGTTAGTAGATCCACTGATTCCTCTCTATTTCTGGACTTGCTGTACCTTCTCTCTTCTGTCGCTAGGTGGCGTTATGCTGGTGACATTAGATAGACAAGGGCTTAGCAAGGTCAGGTTATGAATGAATGGGGTGTCTCAGCCAATTGGTAGGGGTTTCTTTAGCCCCCTGGCCTGCTGGGAGAGCCTATTTATTTAGATGGAGTCAGGTGATCGTGGTTCTGTGCCACCTGGATGGCTGTCTGGGTGGACGTGTGTTATGCTGCCCCAGGCTGCTAGGCCAAAAGCCTGATGCCCCATACACACGATCGTTTTTCATGCCGTTAAAAATGCCATTTTTAAAAATGGTCATTAAAACCGATCGTGTGTATGCTCCAGAGCATTTTTAACGACGTGAAAAACGGCCATTAAAAATTTCGAACATGCTCTATTTTTTCACGTCGTTTTTCATGTCGTTTTTTTTTTAACGTTGTGAAAAACGATAGTGTGTATGCTTTAACGAGGGGAAAAAAAACGCGCATGCTCAGAAGCAAGTATGAGACGGGAGCGCTCGTTCTGGTAAAACTAGCGTTCGTAATGGAGATAGCACATTCGTAACTCTGTAACGGACTGAAAAGCACGAGACTGAAATGAGCGAATCGTCTCTCAACAAACTTTACTAACATGATTCACGAATGGAACTTCCCCTTTATAGTGCCGTCGTACGTGTTGTACGTCACTGCGCTTTGCTCGAGCGTTTTTTTTAATGATCGTGTGGATGCAAGACAGGCTTGAGAGGAAACATGAAAAAAAACGAAGAGAAAAACGTCGGTTGAAAAAATGGCATGAAAAACGATCGTGTGTATGGGGCATAAGGCCTATTCCGGGGAAATCTGTCTGCTGGGCTGTCTGAGGGCCTATTCAGAAGCAGGAGAAGCAGTGCAGGGTTGGGACTGCAGGATTAGAGTCCAACCGAGAGTAACGGTTCAGCCGGACGGGGAACCAGTTGTGGTCGGAGGTAGAGGGGAAGCTGTCGTCACTAAGAGACCATCCACCTTGTTACCGGAGACCACTGTGAGCGAGCTGGAGCCAGTACCAGAGCAGTCTTCTCACCAGCCGGGGATGGTGAAGAAGTGGGAAAACTTCAGAAAGTGCCAAGCCAGGGACCCAGCGGGAAAGCAGAGGTGACGCTTGAGGAGCATCAGTGAGTGCCAAGCCAGGGACCTAGCGAGTCAGCAGGGGTGACGCTTAAGGAGTATCTGTGAGTGCCAAACCAGGGACCCAGCAGGGAAGCGGGGGTGACGCTTGAGAAAGATACAGAGTTATGGATGTGGAAGAGCTCAGGGGACCCAGTGGCGATTGGGTCTAAGAGAGAGACTGGGAGCTCAGTGAGTGAAGACCTACAGTGAGAGACTGTAGAGTGTGAGAAGAACTAATGTGTTACCAATAGTTAAGTACAACTACCGTTAGTGACTGTTACAAGATTTGTTTCCATAGGAGACAGCGGACCTACCTATACAGAAGTGGTGTCCGGCTGGAGGCCTTCCACTGTATAGCTGTCTACCTATAGAAGTCTCGGAGTCTGCCAATTGTCATTGCATCTACTTAAGGGTGTCTTGTTCAAGAGACAATAAATCTCTTTGCATTCAAAAAGTGTCTGGCGCCCATAACTTCAGCTTGTATTACACTCACCATGCCCTGTAACCCACTCTACACAGAAGGATGTCAGCTCTCCCTGACTCTGGAGGTCACCATTAGGCCTCTAGGGGTCGGGGCCCTTGCCACATAAAAATATATAAATGTTTTGGTGAATTAGAGTAGGGATTATGTGTGAACTGTATATACACCTCCTGAATGACAACAGCTTGCTAAAACCATGTATATTATAAGCAATTGTCATTGTATAAATAAAGCAATTGTTCAACCCGTTTTTTCATTCTTTCTTATATTTCAGTTCTGTTGATCTCCTGCGGCCTCTTGAAGTCAGATCCTGTGTACATGCAAGTGCTTCAGCTATGGCTGCCTGAAAGGCATTTCTTTAGGTGGGTTTCCTGATGGTGATAGTAGTACAGCATGTTTGCATAATGTGTGTTGAAAGGGCCACTTCTATTCAGGGCTGGTGCAAGGATTTTTGACACCCTAGACGAAACCTAATTTTGCCGCCCCCTTGGCTTCACCCCTAACCCCACCCCCTTTTCCCTGCTCATGTAAACCCCACCTTTTTAACAAAGCGCCCATCAAATGCAGCCTCACCAGCGCCCATCAAATGCAGCCTCAGCAACGCCCATCAAATGCAGCCTCAACAGCGCCCATCAATGCAGCCTCACCAGCGCCCATCAAATGCAGCCTCACCAGCGCCATCAAATGCAGCCTCACCAGCGCCCATCAAATGCAGCCTCACCAGCGCCCATCAAATGTAGCCTCACCAGTGCCCATCAATGCAGTCTCATCAGTGCTCATCACATGTAGCCTACCAGCACCCATCAATGAATGTTTGCTTGCTTCCATTCATTTAGGAGTCGGGACACAGACAGTCCTCCACCGCCGCTGTGCCTCTGACACTATGTGCGAATGAAGCGGCGGCTGCCTGCTGATGCTGAGACTTTGTTGCTTGCTCTAGAGGGAAGAGAGTAGGAACACCAGTGGCCAGGCGCCCTAGGTGGCTGCCTAGTTGTAGCACCAGCCCTGCTTCTATTTGAAGGATCACATTTGTCAGAAGCCATTCTGACAAAGCGGCAACACAGGAGCACAACTGGGAGACAGGGAGAGAGTGTTGTCACTCTATAACAGGAAGTTCATAAACAAGGACCTTCATTGTGGGGTCACCGGGTATAATTTTAATGAAAGCTGCACATTTCAAATTATTTAAAGTGACTTTTGAAATGGCAATAATGTGTTAAAGATTATATGGGATTTTAGTGATTAGGTTCATATATGTTTAAACTGTGCCCCAGGTTTGAATTTTGTTGGGAGGAATACCCAGCTATCAACCATCCATTCTGACATCAGAACCATGTATAGCCATGTATATAGCATCTATAGTTGCTGTCACTTGCGTGATAAAGCTGTATCACTGAAAATATTATATCATTCTTAGGTCATAGATGACTCTAACTAGATGAATGTACCAACACAGCTTTAATACTTGGCAGTGCAGTCTAAGCACTAATTGGCCCCTAGCTACAGTTCTTGAATAGATGTGATTAAAGATGGCATGACTGTTAATAATCAATTGACACAAAATAATGAAATGAATGATACACATGTGCAAATTATGCGCTCATATCCGATATGTACAAAACTCTTTTGTGAAAAAAAGTTATTTACCAAATGAATGCTGCAGAGCAGAGTGATGTCTCTTTTTGATGGTTTGACACATCCTAAAGCGGATGATTACCTTGTAATTTATTTTTTGTTTCCTACAGATCTGCATCTAGTAATTGTATTTCACCAGCTGTGAGCTTGGAACAGCGACCAGTCAGTGCATATGCGCTGCCACTGGGGTTGTAGTATAAAGAAATGAGATTCAGACGCTTGCCAGAGGTTTCTGTATGGCCACAATAGGACATTTGTCTCTAATTTGTTTTAAAAGGGGACATGATCTTCAGGCAAAAAATGCAATATACTTTTGATGTCAATGCTGTAAATATGTGCAAATATATAGTAGTAAAAAATGTGTGCCTGCTGACATTTGTCTATGTCCTCAATTTGAAAATGAGATCTCTTGGCAGACATGACAACCATAGTAATTATTTGCATATGGGACATGGTTGCCCCAGTGTCCTTAGTGGTAGCTTCATCTTGGTGCTTCTAAGCATATGCTTGTTATATGAATTGAACCATTTAGCGGCTGAAGGAGCAATTCAGGTTTACGGACAAGCAGGGGACGGAGAGCTCCATCCTTTGTTTTATTACCCAGGTCCACCTGCAGTAACATACAGAGGAAGAGCGCAAGCAGGAACATTTTAATTTTTCAAAGTGACTGTTAAGCCCTGTACACACGATCGGATTTCCTATGGATTCTAATCCAATGGATTTTTCCATCGGAAATCCGATGAAGCTGACTTCCATCAGTCTTGCCTACACACCATCAGTCAAAAATCCGACCGTCCAAAACGCAGTGACGTAAAACACTCCGACAAGCCGAGAAAAATGAAGTTTAATGCTTCTGAGCATGCGTGGGTTTTTTGTCCACACAGACGATCGGAATTTGCTATCGGTTTTTTGCCCATCGGATAAATTTAAAACATGTTCTATTTTTTCTCACCGATGGAAAAAAGACCGATGGGGCCCATACACGATCGGTTTGTCCGATGAAAAAAGTCCATCGGACTGTTTTCAGCTGTAAAACCGATCGTGTGTACAGGGCTTAAGAGCCTTATGGAGTTCAGAAAACAGTTTGTTAATTTGACAGTCTAGCGATAAATAACGTTTCAGGAGTTGGTTAACCTCTTCAGCCCCGGAAGGTTTTACCCCCTTCATGACCAGACCATTTTTTGCGACACGGCACTGCGTTACTTTAACCGCTTCCCGAGCGCCGCACACTGATATACGTCGGCAGAATGGCACGGGCCGGCAAATGGGCATACCTGTATGTCCCTTTGAATTTGCCTCCCAGACCGTGTGCGCACAGCGCGCCTTGGGAGTGTACCCATGGGTCCCGCAAACTCAATGTTCGCCGTTGGCCCCCGATTGCGGTGAGGAGGGGCAGAATGGGGAGATGCCTATGTAAACAAGGCGTTTCCCTGTTCTGCCTAGTGACATGACAGGGATCTACTGCTCACTGTCATCGGGAGCAGTGATCGCTGTTGTGTTAGTGTTAGCCCACCACCCCCCACAGTTAGAATCACTCCCTAGGACACACTTAACCCCTTCACTGCCAGTGTCATTTATAGAGTAATCAGTGGCTATTTAGCACTGATCGCTGTATAAATGACAATGGTCCCAAAATAGTGTCAAAAGTGTCCGATGTGTCCGCCATAATGTCACAGTCCCGATAAAAATTGCAGATTGCCGCCATTAATAGTAAAAAAAAAAATGATTAATAAAAATGCCATAAATCTATCCCCTATTTGGTAGACGCTATAACTTTTGCGCAAACAAATCAATATACGCTTATTTTGTTTTTTTTAAACCAAAAATATGTAGAAGAATACATATTGGCCTAAACTGAGGAAAGAATTTTTTTAAAAAATATTTTTGGGGGATATTTATTATAGCAAAAATTTCAAAATATTGCTTTTTTTTCAAAATTGTCGCTCCTTTTTTGTTTATAGCACAAAAAATTAAAACCAAAGAGGTGATCAAATACCACCAAAGGAAAGCTCTATTTGTGGGGAAAAAAGGACGTCAATTTTGTTTGGGTATAACGTCGCACGACCGTGCAATTGTCAGCTAAATTGAAGCAGTGCTGAATCGCAAAAAATGCTCTGGTCAGGAAGGGGGTAAGCTCTACCGTTGCTGAAGTGGTTAACTGACAATTTTGCGGTCGTGTGACGCTGTACCCAAATAAAATTGATGTCCTTTTTTTCCCAGAAATAAATTCTTTTGGTGGTATTTGATCACCTCTGTGGTTTTTATTTTTTGCGCTATAAATAAAAAAGACCGACAATTTTGAAAAAAATATATATTTTTTACTTTCTGCTATAAAACATATCCAAAAAAAAAAAATATTTCTTCATAAGTTTTGGCCAATATGTATTCTGCTACATATATTTGGTAAAAAAAATATCCCAATAAGCGTATATTGATTGGTTTGTACAAAAGGTATAGCGTCTACAAACTATGGAATATTTTTTTTTTACCAGTAATGCCGGTGATCAGAGACTTCTGGCGGGATTGCGATATTGTGGCAGACAAATTGGACACCTAACTGACACTTTTTGGGGACCAGTGATATTATTACAGTGATCAGTGCTACAAAATATGCATGGTTACTGTACTAATGACACTGGCAGGGAAGAGGTTAATATCAGGGGTTCTCTAAGGGATAAACGTATTCCCTGGGAGTGCTTACTAACTATGTGGGGAGTGCTTTGTCTGGGGAGAAGACAGAGATCTGTGTTCCTGCTTAGCAAAAACACAAGATCTCCATCTTCCCCTCTCACAGAACGACGATCTGCAACGTTTACACAGGCAGACTACCATTCTGCCTCTCTCAGGAACAATCATGGGGTGCCGGCAAAGATCTGTGTCCAATCACAGCGAGAGCGGGTCGCCAGTAGCGCGCGTGCGTGCCCCTGAACTAGAAATCATGTACAGGTATGTGATTTCGCCTAGGAGGGTCGGACTGCCACATTATATCTGCGTGGGATGGTCCAGAAGAGGTTAAACCCAACTGAAATCACAGCTATGCAGAGAGACAGGTATTGCACTAACAGTCTCCATTTAGTTTTGCAGGTTGTCTAGGGTCCTGTGCCAGTTGGTCATGCGTTAATGGGCAAAGGCAACTTGCTTTTGACATCAGTTTGACATGCTTTTGAGATCATTCAGAATTCATTGACAGGTGCAGTTAAAGTGGTTGTAAACCCTTACATATACCCAGTGACGTAATACACAGAGATGGGGCAAATCCTCCTACATAAGTTGTACCTGTTTATATGCAGTCTTCTCTTTTCTACATCCGTTCAAAGTGCTGAATTATAACGTTTGTTTGACAGTTCAGAAAACAGGGGGTGGGGAGCTGAAATTACACACTTCAGAGCTCAGTGAGGAGAGCTCTGAGAGCTGATTGGAGGGAAGGGACACCCCCTTCACACAGCACACAGAAATAGAGCTGAGGCTGTCAATCAGCTGGAGGTCCCTCCCCTGTCACCTTTTTTCTCTTGCTGTCAGTAAAACTTGTCAGAAATAATTGCACTGGATTGAGACAAGTTCACTCTATAGAAGGATATAGAAGGATATGCTTTGTTCATATTTCATGTCTGACGCGAACAAAAGCTCATTGGCACAGGCCCAAAATATGACTGTACGCTACAAAGGACACCAGAGTTAGATCCAATGCATTCAATAGAAGACCTTGTCTGGTGTGCTACATTACCTTGTTTGCATTACAAATCTTTTTTAAGGGGAGTGATTGTCAATGAGCCCTTCCAGCATAGAGCACTGGAGAGGAAGTGCAGAAGGCAGCATTTTTTACGGATGTAATAGAAGTTTTTTTTATAGCAAGACTACAAAGAAAGAAAAAAAAAGTGTGAAAACTTAAATTGTCAATAATCGTGTAATACCTAGCGATGAACTATTCTATAGGAGGTGGTGTGCAGGGACAGATTTCTTCATAGCCAATGGCTTTGTCCTGGAGTTGCACACAGCCATCTATATATCATGTTGCTGACTGTTAATGACCTTTAAAATGTTCCAGACTTACAATTCGCCCATCTTGGGTTAGGACGCCTAGAATTGCATATCTAGTGTAAATGGATGATAGACCAGTTTTAGGACTTGTGTGATGGAGAAAGTTCTCTTAGTCGGCCATATTGCACAAGAGTTTAGAAGAGTTTATGGGCATTTGCTTTTATAAGTTTTTTTTTTCCAAAACATTCCCCTCTGTTTATTTTTCACTATAATCAATGTGCATTTGAAAACGGAAAATGCTCCTAAACAGCGCGTTTTTAAGTGTTTAGCATTTTTTCTGCTTGAAAACTCCTCTTAAAAATGCACTTGTGATTTTTTTTTTCCTGCCTCTAAATTCTCCTCTTGAAATATGCCTCCAAACGCCATAATGTGCATTGAGCTGCTTCTACAGGCAGGCGAAAACTCCTGTAGTAGCAGCATTTTTAAGCCCATTGTGCATGGACCAGTGGCGGCGCATCCACCCTTTCTCCAGCCACCCCCCTCTATGACTAATGGATAGATTCATGCATTGCATGAATCTATCCATGGCCGATGCTGTCACCCCCTATTCAGGCACCAGGCCCCTTTTTGGATGCCGGGCGCCTGAATTACAGCGGTGGGGGTGTATTTTTGAAGCACCTGGCCGTCAGGATACAATGATCAGCGCTGCCACCAAGCCGGCTGTCAGAATACAATAATCACCCCTGCCAGCTATAGCCGGCGGCTGTCAGAATACAATAATCACCTCTGCCAGCTACAGCCGGCGGCCTCAGTATACAATGATCAGCGCTGCCAGCTATAGCCGGCGGTCGTCAGAATACAATGATCAGCGCTGACAACTATAGCCGGTGGTCGTCAGAATACAATGATCAGCTCTGCCAGCTATAGCCGGCAGTCGTCAGAATACAATGATCAGCTCTGCCAGCTATAGCCGGCGGCCGTCAGAATATAATGATCAGCTCTGCCAGCTATAGCTGGCGGTCGTCAGAATACAATGATCAGCTCTGCCAGCTATAGCCGGCGGCTGTCAGAATACAATGATCAGCTCTGCCAGCTATAGTCGGCGGTTGTCAGTATACAATGATCAGCGCTGCCAGCTATAGTTGGCAGCCATCTGAATACAACGATCAGTGCTGCCAGCTATAGCTGGCGGCCATCAGAATACAATGATTAGCGCTGCCAGCTATAGCCATCGGTCGTCAGAATACAATGATTAGCGCTGCCAGCTATAGCCAGCGGCTGTCAGAATACAATGATCAGTGCCGTCGGCTATAGTCGGGCGGAACTGATCAATCGAGAAAAAACAGGCCAATACATGGATGAAAGTTTGCCTGGTCCCTGAAAACTGTTCGATGTTCTATCCAAGTATGGTCGGCTTTAGCACTTTCAGTAAGGAAAGGAGGATGTACAATTGTGCAAGGCTGAAGCTAAAGCTTGCTATACATTATACAATGTTTTTATTCAATTACCTTTGGATTTACCTTCAACTATGTAGTGTAAGAGCCTGCATAATTGCATACAAATTGAAAGGGTTTCGGTTTGACCTCATATTATATGGTTTTGGTAAATCTAACGAAAAATTGTACAAGAAAATGTTATAATGTATGGCCAGCCTAGGGCTGAAGTTCAGCTTTATTAAAGAGGAAGTAAACCCTCTTAAAAAAAAAAAAAAAACTGGAAGGCAATGGCATAATGAGCTAGTATGACTAGCATACTAGCTCATTATGAATTACTTACCTTAGATCGAAGCCCCCTAAGCCGTCCTTGTCTCCCCCTCCGGCCGCAGACATCTCTCCCTGAGGTTACTTCCGGGTATCGCGACTCCGGCGCTGTGATTGGCCCGAGCCACGATGACGTCACTCCGCGCATGCGCACGGCAACGCCACACGCTAGGGAAGAAACGGCACAGAGTTTTGTTTCTTCCCAGCGCATGCACCGTTTGTATTATCGGCGGACTTCAAGTGAAACATCTCCTAAACGGCGCACGTTTAGGAGATATTTCCACTACCTATAGGTAAGCCTTATTCTAGGCTTACCTATAGGTAGAAGTAAAAAAATACGGTTTACAACCACTTTAACAAAGTTCCTAAATAACAGCAGTTTCTCATGAAGCATGCCAGAGAGATGACAATTGTTCTTTAGAGGTGTTTTGCATGAAACAATGCCTCTCGGAAAAGGTCACAGTAGTTTAGAACACCTGGGTTGGTCTTTTGTTACCCGAGGCAATTCACAATCTGTGTGTAAAATCTCACTCTCTGTGTCACTGCACTTGAAATGTTGAGTGTGTCGTGTCATCAGCATTGAGTAATGTATAGGGGTATATGGGGTGACTAAATAAGGCGTTACTTAAACAGGTGTGCCTCCAAGTAATGGATTTGGAACCTGAGCAATTTGCATTATGCCTTCTCCCTTCAGGGGTCAAAATCACTTTCCGATAAATTAAAGGATCATTCCACTCAGAATAAAAATGTCAGCAGATACAGGGAACATCAGGTTATTAGAAAAGAGAGGATTACAAACATTGGCTGCTGATTTTACATTTGAGGGCTGACACCAAAAGACCGAGTCTATCCACTACAATGCTAGACATAGGCTAAATCTTTATAGAGGAGCCCTTGAAAATTTTTCATGGATCAGGGAACCCCTACTAAATGATTACCGTATATACTCAAGTATAAGCCGACCCGAATATAAGCCGAGGCACATAATTTTACCACAAAAAACTGGGAAAACTTATTGACTCGAGTATAAGCCTAGGGCAGTGGTTCTCAACCTGGGGGTCGGGACCCCCTCGGGGGTCGAATGATGATTTGCCAGGGGTCACCGAATCCTGGGCGGTTCTTGAAGCCCACACCACTCTCCCTGCCTTTTTGCAACTGCCCAGCTGTGCTGTTCCTGGAGCTCATGGCCGCCCACTCAGCCTCTTCGCAGCCGCTTATTCAGTTCACGGCATGGCTGGGGGGCAGAGACTAGAGGTCAGCTGACTGGGGAGGAATGTGAAGTGGGAGGGGCTGGAGGAGACCCCATCTACTGATTTCGGCATAGGGGTCACTGCTACGAGACACCACAAAGCCGGAGACACAATGAGTATCACTACCTGTGATTATAGTTGCCATTAAAAGTCCTCACTACAGTTCTGAGATCAGCAGATGACCTTCATCAACAGCACCTAATCCACTCATCCCATTACCCCCCCCCCCCACCAAGGAGTAAGAGAAGGAATAAAAAATAGAGAATACACGGAAGGGAGAGGAAAAGAGGGGGAGGAACAAAGAAAAAGGGAGAGAAAGAATAAGAGAAAGAACAAGAAAGACGGCTAGAGAGAGGGATGGGAGGAAAAAAAACAAGAAATTAGGATAGAGAGAGATAAAAGGGAAAGAAAGGAGAACAAAGAGAGAGAGTGGTACATCCTAAAATGTACCATAAGGGTTTTTGATACTGTACGAGTGGAAGGGACTCAGGGAGCACTAAATGTCTGTGGGTTAGGAGCGAAAAATTACTTGTCTTGCCTTGGGTGCTTACAAACCCACACTACGAAAATAATTTTACTGTTAGGGGTCCCCGCAACTTGGGAAATTCTATCAAGGGGTCACGGCACTAGAAGGTTGAGAACCACTGGCCTAGGGTGTCCATCTGCATGCCTCAATGTGCCTCTCTTTGCCTCACTGTGTCCATGCCTCACTGTGTCCATGCCTCACTGTGCCCATGCCTCACTGACAACAAACTTTGCACACTTATAGAGAAGAAATGGGGCTACATGTGTGCCAAGTTTCGGGTCCAGGGGACATACAACCGGCCGGTACCGGGTTCCCAAAATCACCGGAGAAATTACCGTTTACCATGGGAGTCTATGGAAGGGGTGCCCGGTTTGAAAAATCGGTGCTCCTCGGCTGTAGGTCCTCCGGACAACAAACTTTGCACACTTGTAGAGGAAGAGGGGGGCTACATGAGTGCCAAGATTGGGGTTCCGGGGGACCTACGGGTCACCAAAGTCCCGGAGATCAGGCGCAAAAAGGTGACTTGAGTATAAGCCGAGGGGGGCATTTTCAGCACAAAAAAATGTGCTGAAAAACTTGGCTTATACTCGAGTATATACGGTACATCTCTAGTTCAAAGCACATTTGCGTGGTCAGTTAGTTGTAAATATAATAATACGTAACAATATAAAGAATATAGTTTATCTAGCATATTTTACACCCAGAGCAGATCGTTTTTTTTAACACCCCTCTGCTCTATAAGAAAAAAATAGTTTAAGTAGCAATCATGAAATGGAACAAATAATAATAATGAGCAGAATAAAAACACCAACTGTGAAAATTTAGTGCCTCTTTACTATGGTGGTCAGTGGAAAAGTGTCCCCTTATATTGGTAGTTTGTGTAGTGGTCCCAGACATTGGTGGCCAGTAGGGATGGGCTATCTGTTCGACTCGAACATCGGCTGTTCGATCGTTCGAGGAAGATCGAACATTATGGGCCGTTCGTGCCAAATTCGAGCGGCGTGTCACGGCCCATAATGCACTGCGTCATCGCAGTGCATTGCTGGCTGATGATTGGCCAAGCATGCACTATGACCCGCATGCTTTGGCCAATCACAGCGAAGAGAGCCATAATTGGCCAAAGGCAGGGTGCCTTTGGCTAATTATGGCTCAGGGGGTTAAATCCACGCCCCACACTATAAAAGGCCTGTGTAGTGTGTTGCTGGCATTGAGAGAGATAGAGAGAGAGGCCTCGTACACACGGCCGAGATTCTCTTTGAAAAAAACATGTCGTTTTTTTCGACGAGATTCTTGGACAAGAAACTTGTCCCGGCAGAGTGTACAGACGCTCGATTCAAAGAACCCGCGGTTCTTTGAATGGAGCGTACGCGGTGACGTCATCGACTACGACGAGCATGCGCTCGTCACATTCGATGCCGTCGCCGCCATCTTGGTATACCCTACGTATGCCTAGGAAGCTACCGCGCATGCGTCAAATTCATTTCGAACATGCACAGGCTTCCGGGAGGACAGGTAAGTGTACACACGCTCACTTTTCTCGTCGAGAAACATGCCGACGAGAATCTCGACGAGAAAATAGAGAGCAGGATCTCTATTTTCTCGTCGAGATTCTTGTCGCTTTTCTTGACGAGAAACCATACACACGAACAAATTTCTCGGCAAAAAATCTCTGCCAGCAAGTTTCTTGCTGGTTTTTGCCGAGAAACTCGTTCGTGTGTACGAGGCTAGAGAGTCATTTCATTTCATTTACTTTGGGCAGGCAGGCGATTCAGTTAGCTTCAGTGTATTTAGTATATATATGCATCCCGGTTTTGTATATATATGTAGCACTACCCCCAGTTAAAGCGGTTGTATAGCCGCATTTTTTTTTTTTTTTACAACTGTAAAGGAAAAGGCATATTGAGCTTGTATGCACAGCATACAAGCTCATTATGAAATACTTACCTTAGAACGAGGCGTCGGTGTCCCTCCCGGTCCACGTCGAGGCAGCTGACATTATGCCTCAGCGTGTCTTCCGGGTATTGCGGCTCCAGCGCTGAGTGGCTGGAGCCGCGATTCGTCACTCCCGCACATGCGTGCGGGAGACTTCTTTCCGGCAAGGTCCGGCGTCCGCCGGGCCTTCAGCCGAGAATCCCCTGTGCGCATGCGCCGCTGCAGTCAGCGGCGCACTGCAAGGGGAATATCTCCTAAACCGTAAAGGTTTAGGAGATATTTATTTTACCTACAGGTAAGCCTTAGTATAGGCTTATCTGTAGGTAAAAGTAAAAAAAAAGACTATATAACCGCTTTAAGAGAGCTGCTGGTATTGTTTGGGCCTGTACCATACTGCTGTCAACCCCGAAACTGGCTCTAACCCTCCGCTGACACAGCTGTAAATAAATAGGTTTGTGGAACCTACTGGCTATAGAAACCACAAGGCTGCAATAGAGCATACAGTACAATTCAAGATTGGTTTACCTGTGTTGGTCGTCTCCCTGGAACAGTTAACACTCCACACAATGTGTTTGCTTAACCACAAAAGTATTTTTACTGAATAAGAGATGATAGGTTAAACCAATATGCATTTGCTTATGTAGAGCCCTGCAAAGCCAAAGTGATAAACATAAAAGGGTACCAAATATAATGCAATACTATAATACTAAATGTCTTTGAACTAACTATGCTCGCGAGCTTTCCCCTTGTGGGCAATATGGCACCCACACAGTGTCGAAGTGAGTTCCAGTCAGGCCTGACTACCTCCAAACACTGTCACTCCAATAAAAAAGGATCTTCACTAGCAAACATTGGTGCACTTAATGTTTGTAATCCAAGGGATATCAAATAACGTTAGCTGAACTCCGGCTATAACCAAGATGTGAAGTCACAGTGATAAAATACTCAGCCTTGGCCAAAAAGATGTTGGGCCTAATTACAGTTAAAAAGTCCTGGGCAAGTGCCCTCTCACCCGACCAGGCCCAGTGCGTCCTGCTGGTTCTGTGCTGGTGCTCCGGCACACGATCTCTCCACCACCCGTAGTCTCCGGTCCCTCAGACAACCATATGGAAGTCGATAGATGGGTCGACTCTTGGATGCTCCGGGATATCAGCAGGCTCTTCTGATGAGATCCCCTCTCTCTGCGACGAGCAGGTTTCCCAGATTCTGTAGGCCCAGGCTCTCCGGCCTAGACAATCACAACAGGCCCCAACACAGGCTCCGACTTGCTGGGCAGGCGATGTCCAAAGAGACCGCGCGTTGCTCCTCCTCCACTTAAATAACCCTTCCCCAGCAGACCTTGTGCTGGGCAATGCACTGTGGGTGTACAGCTGCACTGTGGGTACAGTAGTCTATATAGTATCCACGGCATTAGAGTCCATCTCTCTCTGCACTACTGTGCACCTTTTCCTTCAAGTCAAACAGTAGTCAATAGAGTTTTGGAGGGATCTGGTTGCATTTGTGTATAAAATAGTCCTTATAACATACCAATAGTCAACGCCTATGCTGGCGAATATCCACATATGATATCTCACCCAAGCCCCACACCCCCTCCCCCCCACCCCCAACGGGCTCCTAAAAAAAATCTGAAAAAATAAATAAATAAAATGGTAACAAATAAAATAACTAAAATAAAAAAATAATGACACCAGTGTCGGTACTACCAGGGTCCCAAAGGTCACACTTGCGACCAAGCTCTGGCGTTCTGCCACCATGGGTGCGCCCCAGCTGGTGGTCAGGGGGGCCCTTTATGGTTTCTTGCACCCGGGCCCTGAAGGTTCTAGTTACTCCTCTGGATAGCACATTCGTCACGCTGTAACGAACTGAAAGCACGAAGACTGAAAAGTCTGAATCATCTCTCCCCAAACTTTTACTAACACGCAGTAACACGTGATCAGCAAAAGCAGCCCAAGGGGTGGCTTCACAGCCGGGGGCGTGCACTGCGCATGCACGAGACCCAGAAGATTGCAGAGTCAGGGGGGAGAGGTGATCTTCGTTCCGGTGCCGCAGCATCAGGGGAGGAAGTTGGACCTGGGTGCCTGTAAAAACCGGGTTCCCGCCCCCCCAAAAAAAATCACATGCCAAATGTGGCATGTCAGGGGGTCACTGACACTTAAAGCGGAATTTCCATTTTTGGGTGGGACTCTGCTTTAAGTGGACCTATACTTACATATACATAAGGCTCCCTGGATAGATAAAAAAGGGATTTTTATAACAGCTTACCTGTAAAATCCTTTTCTTGGAGTACATCACGGGACACAGAGCGACTTAGTCATTACTAATGGGTTATATAGATTACCTTCAGGTGCTGGCACTGGCCAATTCCAAACCGGAAGTACCCTCCCCTATATAAGCCCCTCCCATCCGGGAGCACCTCAGTTTTGTAGCCAAGCAATAAGTGTCCCAAAAAGAGGGGTGGGAGCTCTGTGTCCCGTGATGTACTCCAAGAAAAGGATTTTACAGGTAAGCTGTTATAAAAATCCCTTTTTCTTTTTCGTACATCACGGGACACAGAGCGACTTAGTCATTACTAATGGGACGTCCCAAAGCAATGCCAAATGAGGGGAGGGACACATAAGCTGGGCGCCATCAGGCATGAGGATCTTTTGCGGCCTGCAACACACTGCGCCCAAAGGCGACATCCTCCTGACTTCTAACGTCTACCTGGTAGAATCTAGTAAACGTGTGTACCGAAGACCATGTTGCGGCCTTACATACTTGAGCCAGGGAGGCCTGGTGATGCACTGCCCATGAAGTTCCAACTGCTCTTGTGGAGTGCGCCCTAACTTTGAACGGAGGCGGTCTCTTTCTCAAGCCATAGGCTTGTATTATGACCTGTCGAATCCACTTGGCTAAAGTGGATTTTAATGCTGCCTGACCCTTTTTAGGGCCTTCCGGCAGAATAAACAAAGTATCCGTTCTGCGAATCTGAGCAGTGGCTTTTAGATAAGCTTTAACTGCTCTTACTACATCCAAAGAATGTAATAACTTTTCCTCTACCGAGCTAGGTTTGGGGAAAAAAAAAAGGAAGAACCACATCTTGGTTCAAATGAAACCTCGATACCACCTTGGGAAGAAAGGCTGGATGAGGACGTAATACTACTCTGTCCTTATGGACAACCAGATATGGCTCCTTACAGGACAAGGCGGCTAATTCCGATACTCTTTTAGCCGAACAAACGGCTACTAAGAAAATCAATTTCCTGGTGAGAAGAACCAAGGAAATGTGTTGCAATGGTTCAAACGGTTGTTTCTGTAGAACTGACAGAACCAGGTTTAAGTCCCAAGGACATATGAGAATACTAACCGGAGGGCTAATACGCATCACTGCTTGTATGAAAGCTTTGACTAGTGAATGCGAAGCCAAGGGCCTTTGAAAAAATATTGACAAGGCCGAAATCTGACCCTTGATAGTACTCAAGGCCAGCTTCCTATCTACAGCCCACTGTAGGAAGTCCAAAATCCTCCCTATCACGTACTTACGTGGATGCCATTTCTTGGCCTCACACCACGTAATGTACGCTTTCCAGATCCTATAATAGATCTGCCTGGATACCGGCTTCCTGGCATTGATCATGGTAGATACCACAGAATTAGAGAGCCCTCTCTTTTTCAGAATGTGGGCTTCAATAGCCAGGCCGTCAAACCTAGGGCTGGTAAGGAAGGGTGGTATATCGGTCCCTGCGACAGCAGGTCCGGACGATGTGGGAGGGTCCAAGGACTCCTCACTGACATTTTTACAATCTCCGCGTACCATGCCCATCGGGGCCACGCTGGAGCCACCAGAATCACTGGTTTCTTTTCTACCCTGATTCTGCGGAGTAATCGCGGTAAAAATTGTGGCGGTGGGAATGCATATATCAGCTTGAACTGATCCCAAGGGAACACTAGGGCATCGAGCCGCAAGCTAGAGGATCCCTTGTGCGAGACACAAATCTGTCCACCTTTGCGTTGAATCTGGATGCTAGCAGATCTACATCCGGTGTTCCCCACCGCTGGCATATTGCCTGGAAAACCTCGGGGTGAAGAGACCATTCCCCCGGGCATAATTGTTGGCGACTTAAAAAGTCCGCTCTCCAATTTTCCACTCCTGGGATGAAAACCGCGGATATGGCTGGGACATATTTTTCTGCCCACTCCAGGATGCAATTTGCTTCCCTCTGGGCTGCACGACTCCTGGTGCCACCCTGGTGATTGATATATGCCACTGCTGTGGCATTGTCTGATTGAATTCTGACAGGGGACCCTTGGAGTTTGGATGTCCATGCTACTAGGGCATACCGGGCTGCTCGTATCTCTAAGAGATTGATGGGCAGGGCCTTTTCTGCTTCTGACCACTTGCCCTGGAGAGACCATTGCTCCAGTACTGCCCCCCAGCCTATGAGGCTGGCATCTGTAGTGACTACCTTCCAAGAAACCGGACTGAAGGGTTTCCCTTTTTCCAGATTCTGGGGCACCAACCACCAATGGAGGCTCTTGCGAACGGAAGGGGACAGGGACATTGGTAAGTCTAAAGCCTGAACTTTTTTGTTCCAGGCTGACAGTATGGCCCTTTGCAAATTCCTTGAATGGAATTGACCGTAGGGTACCGCTTCGAATGAAGCCACCATTTTTCCCAGCAGCCTCATGCAGAGGCGTATGGATGGTTTTCTTTTTGTACCCACTAAGTGGGTCAAATCTTTTAAAGACGACACCTTCTCTGGAGGTAAGAAAATCTTTCTCTGATTTGAATCCAGCCTTAGCCCTAAGTATTCCAGACTTTTGACTGGTCTTAGAGCTGACTTGTCCCGGTTGATAATCCAACCGTGATATTCCAGATACTTGATTGTCTTGTGAATAGCTACTTCCAGCTTTTCCACTGAGTGGTCTATTAGTAGCAGGTCGTCTAGATATGCCATTATCGTTACACCCTGTGTTCTTAGATTGGCCAATAATGGGGCCAGAATTTTTGTGAACACTCGTGGTGCTGTGGCCAGACCGAAAGGTAAGGCTCTGAACTGAAAATGGCGCCCTTCTACTGCAAAGCGTAGAAATTTCTGGTGGGCCGGAAAGATGGGAATATGCAGATAAGCATCCCTTATGTCGATCGAGGCTAACCATTCCTGCCCTTGTAGGGCGGTGGCCACCGATCGGATCGACTCCATCCGAAAAGTCCTGATATTTAGGAACTTGTTTAGCCCTTTTAGATTTAATATGGGCCCCACGTCCCCATTTGGTTTGGGGACTGTGAAAAGGTTCGAGTAAAACCCGAATCCGCTTTCTTCCAGGGGAACCTTCATGATTACACCTTGGAGCAATAGTTGTTCTAGTGCCAGAAGGAGGGATCCTCTCTTCTGGGGATCTCTTGGCACGTTTGACCTCATAAATTGGGCAGGAGGAGTGCCTTTTAACTCCAGCTTGTATCCCAGACTTACTGCGGAGAGCACCCATCTGTCTCTGATGGTGTCCCGCCAGGTCTCTGTGAACAACTGAAGTCTTCCCCCCACCCGATTGAGTGGGGGCAACGCTTCATGCCTTGGGGGGAGGTTTTGTACCTCTCTTGATCCAGGGCTTCTTGTTACCCTGTGATTGTCCCTGATTTCTGCCCCCTGAATTTGACCGCGGAGGCCGTCGGAACTGCTTCACAGCCAATGTGCCCGGGACTGGAGAAGTAGGCCTCTTAAAAGAAGGACTTCTACCCTTGTTCTTAACCGGTAAGAGTGAACTTTTACCGGCAGAAATTTTCTGGATATATTTGTCCAGATCTTCTCCAAATAAGCGTTCTCCATGAAATGGGAAGCTAACCAGCAGTTTTTTACAGGGAGCTTCAGCAGACCAGTATTTGAGCCACAGAAGCCTACGCATATGTACTATAGACAGCGTAAAGCGGGAGGCCTGTTGGATTGTATCCTTTATGGCGTCCACCACAAAACACAAGGCTCTAGGCAGGTCAGCTAGGGCAAGAGCCTGCTGATCTGGTAAGTCCCTTAAGACTTGTTTCAACTGATCTTTCACTGCTTGGCAGACTCCAATCGCTGCTACCGCAGGTTGTGTCACCATGCTTGCTGTAGAGAAAGCAGATTTTAGTAAAGACTCCAATTTTTTATCTATTGGGTCTTTGAACATTGGAACATTATCTACTGGACATGTCAGTGATTTGTTAACAGAAGAGATGGCTGCGTCCACTGTAGGGACCCTCCATTTTTTTATGAACTTATCCTCCATGGGATAGATCACGGGAAATCTCTTGGGGGGAGCAAATATTTTATCAGGATGCTCCCAATCCTGGTAAATAAGCCCTTCTAATAAAGGGTGGATTGGGAAGGAACAGACAGCCTGGGGAGCTTTTAGCGACCCCAGCGAGGAAACCGTAGTGGATGGTGGTTCCGCCAGAGGCATTTTAAATGCTGATCGGACCATGTTAGTCAGAGACTGAACCCATAATCTTTCAGCCTGAGATGCTGAGAAAGGTTCTTCCACTGTTGATTCCTCCATAACTGAATCAACCTCATCCTGATCCCCTTCAGGTAGGTCGATCTCTGTGTGGGGCTGTTCCTCCACTAACAGGCACTCTGAAGGAGGAGACGGAGATCGGACGCGCTTTCCCTGTGACAGGGAAGCAGCGATCAATGCTGTTAATCTCTCTTCCAATCCTCCCAGAGTTGAGGATAAAACCTCCTCTGTTATATATACAGGAGCAGGTGGACTGGGGACAGCCGCAGCACCAGGCACTCCTGCGGGGTTTCTACGGCTACTGACCTCTGAATTCTCAGGGGAGATTGGTGCAGTACAAGCATGCCCAATATCCTCAGAGCCCGATGGAGACCCCTTTGGCTTCCTGGAAGACCTATTTCCGGAGCGTCTGGACGACATATCCTTTAAGCACAAAGCTGAGGTATTCCCGTCGTCATACACCAATTTTTGCTGGTAATAGTCTAACACAGTTGCTGCTATATACCAGCTGGTGTCCACTAAAGTGCCTTTCTATGGGGATGCCTGCATCAACCGCCTCTGTGTGCCACTGTTTGTTGCTAGCTCTGTTTGCATCCAGCTGACACTTGTACTGTGTCTTTTATCCATGCTGGGACGCCTGCACATGCGCAGAAGCGCCGCGGCGCGCATCGAGCGTCATCCACCCGCCCCGCCCCTTTTTTTTCATAGGAGGCGCGTGCACGCGCCCGCGCGCGTGCCCGTGCGCCATTGGCGCCCTTTTCGAAATCAAACAGGGACTAGGAGCCAGGGCCCTTTTTGCCGGAGGGCCTGTGCAGTGGATGAGCGCAGCAACAGGGCAGAGGAAGTGGATTCCCACAGAGAAACTTACCAACTGCCTGGATCTTTTGACTTGAGAAAACCAAAGATCCACATGACAAGAAAAATGGACTACAGCGGCCTCTAGTGGTTTAACACAGGTACCGCGGTCCTTTTTTTTTTTTTTTTTTCTTGACTACTATTAAAATTTTACATTTTCAGTAGTTACAGGCATACACAGATATTAGCGGGAATACCGTTAGGTAACAGACAGAAAGACAAATTAGGCTTGGGGGTCCCCCAATAGAACCAAGTTCCTGGGGGCCCCCACTTACCTGATCCCCGCCGCAGGACTTTGTTTGGTCCACAGAAGCCCAAACTTCACCTATCACGGCAGGCATTGTAATTAAACCTTCAGGGACCGGGTTCCCAAGGATTCCACTCCCCTGGACCTGTATAGCACCCTGCACAGACAACATCTTGGTCGTGGGTATGACCAGAGCTCTGGATCCCAGGGTCCAGCCCTCCTAAGAGAGGCATTACAGGCAAAACCTTGCTCTTCTGCTGCAAGGCCCGGGTACCGACCGTTTAGCTATGAAGCTTTTTTGGTGGGATCCGGAACAGCTTACTAAGGCCCAAAAGAACCTGTACGCAAGCCCAGTGAAAACACATGTTACTCTTTGGCCAACACCTTAGACACTGGCAAAAAAACTGAGGTGCTCCCGGATGGGAGGGGCTTATATAGGGGAGGGTACTTCCGGTTTGGAATTGGCCAGTGCCAGCACCTGAAGGTAATCTATATAACCCATTAGTAATGACTAAGTCGCTCTGTGTCCCGTGATGTACGAAAAAGAAAAAGAGCAGACTGTCTTACTTGCTTTTCATGGAGGAAATGTTGCACTAGGTTCTATTCGATGTTGCCGACCTATGGCCTGTAGATCCAGTAGTAAGATTAAACATGATCCAGTGGTTGGATAGTTAATGTTCCAGCGCTATACAAACATGTATGTCTGCATCAGGAGAGGAGAGGGAAACACTCTGTTGTCACCCTAAACCTATCTGGGTGGAAAACAATAGCGTTTCTCTGGGGTAAATTCCATCCTTGTCAATTGACTCTCTTAAAGTGGATGTAAACCCACTCTCATCCTTTTCTAAACTACTGCCATAGTGCTGATCTATAAGGATATAGATGCCTCCTGCATGTATCTTTTACCTGTCAAATGTCTCCCCCCTGTCTGTTATGAGACCTGAAAAGCTGCATATTCTGTGGGTGGGTCTGTTGTCTGGAGCTCGGTGGGTGGAGTCGTGATGTCAGTAGGCTCCCCGCCCACCTCTACACTCCCCTTGTCAACATGTATTTTCTCCTGTGTATTTCTTACACTAAACTTCTGCTATGATCACTAACATCCAGTCAAAACCCAGAAAAGTCAACACATGACTTCAGCATGCCCAATCATGCTGAGGTGTGGAGCAGCCAATCCTGTGAGAGCTGGAGAAGAAAGGAGGAGGGGATCTGAAGTACACTTAATGTCTCTCTCAGGCTCATGCATGAGATATGTAAATCACCTGTCAGTTACAGCAAGGGGGAAGAACTGACTCCTATTTCTCTGTGTCAGTTTTTATCTCACTGATAAAAGATAAGAGGACTGCTCAGAGCTGGATTAACTCTTTGTGGCAAGACTGGGCACAGATGATATGAAATCCTATACTGTACAAGGTGCAAGCCTTAATAAAAAAAAAAAAATCGGGTTTAGATCCACTTTAAGCTGGCCATAGATGGTTTGAATCTTGACCGGCTCAGCAGGGAGCAGTCGAGAATCAAACAATGTATGGGCAGGCTGAATGTACCCAAGTTGATTGATCGATCAACTTGAGTACAACCAGCCTGATGGATTTTATATGCAATTATTGCTAGAGGCTAATATAGCCGCTAGCGGTAATTACTGTGTTCTCCCATTGGGGATGGCTTCCCTCACCCCCCCACCCCCACTTCCCGTCAGAAGAACACAATTGACTATGTTGATTGGAGAATCAAGCAATTTTTTTTTTTAATGCAACCCGTGACTGTAGGAAAGAAAATCGCTTTGCCTATGACCGGCCTTACTGAGAAGGCCAGTCCAGACTATGTTAGAGAGAGAACCATAGACAAAAACATTCCAAGATCCTACAATGGTGGCAGTAATATTAAAGCGGAGGTCCACACAAAAATGGAACTTCCGCTGTCCGGATTCCTCCCCCCCTCCGGTGTCACCTTTCAGGGGGAGGGGGAGCAGATGCCTGGTTCACACTGATGCGAGTTCATACCGAATGTGATGCGTCAAAACCATTCTAAATTTGCATGTCATCCATAAAGTCATTGTTTTCAATGACG
The DNA here is from genome assembly GCA_029206835.1 of Rana muscosa. Lineage (NCBI taxonomy): Eukaryota > Metazoa > Chordata > Amphibia > Anura > Ranidae > Rana > Rana muscosa. The sequence goes on along the minus strand of CM055120.1, from coordinate 107,212,968 downwards.
GTCGTTCACATACATGCGTTGCGATTCCTCTATGAATGCGATGCGATTAAAAAAAGGGTCTTGTGCGAGTTTACTGCGATGCGTTGCGAATTTAGTCTCCATAGACATCAATGTAAATCGTTCTGGAATCGCATTGGTGGTTCACATATGTGCGAATTCCACCACGCGATTCTCCACAAAAACCAGGAAGTACACAGGAAGTTAACACCTTTTTTTTTTTTTTTTACACTATGATTCCATTGACTAGAAAATCAATCGCAGCTACGTCCAACTCCTGAAATTCGCGGTAAAATCGCGGTAAATTCGCACCTCAGAATGGACAAAAAACGGACCAAATTCGCAGCGCATCAGTGTGAACCGGGCCTGAACGTGTAATTTAAAACGGTGTACGGTGATATAATCCTTTCCGGATTTCTGCTGTGAGGGATCATTGCAGAGAAATGATGATGTGCCCAATGACGTAAACCACAGCAACCAAAAATCACATTAGCTGATTTTAAAATACTGATTGTTTGCTATGGGTGACCACCCTCTAAATACCCCTATTGCTATTTAAACTGTGTATAGAATAATCCTAAAAGCACATAAACCAGATGTCACCTGCAGGAGATATTGGTACATTTGCCGATCGGCCTGTTGGTTGCTATGGCGATAATACTCCAGCAAAGGGAAAGATGCTGGGTGGTACTAAGTCCTAGGAGGGGGGAGAACATTTTAGTCAAAAATAAATACGTGAAAAAATATTTATATGCCCTAACTTCACCAACATTTGATGCTTATTAGATCTGGACAACAATTAGTCTACAGATGATGCCACGCAAGCAGATCGTACAATTGTTACGGATACAACTGTGTAGTGATCAGCACTAAGCAGATTGTAGTGCTGGCCACACAATCTCTTTTTTCTAAAATCCCATTTTTTTATTTTTCTTTGTAGAATCATTTATTTTTTGTATAATTTGGTCTAAACATAGCAGGTACTTGCTGTAGACTGGCCACATAGTAAGGGCTCATGTAGACTGGCGTTCATATCAAAGGCTGTGCTGCTCAAATGCATGGGCTGGATTGCAAATTACGACGTTTGACAATAAAATGCTGCGTTTCATCTGCTTAAAGTGGAACTAAATCTTGAATAAAAAAAAATGCTGCTGACAGTCTGTAAACTGAGCTGTGTATGCGCTGCTCAGCATTTTATTTTCAGGAAGGTGCCAGTGTGTCGGGATGAATGAGTCCTTTGTGCATGCGCAGGAGTCAAGTCATCCCCACTAGCCAATCAAAAGGCTGAAAATCTGACACCAGTAAGAAGTCCGGTGAAAAGATGTCAGCGAAGGATCCAATGGTCACATCGCTAAAATGAAAAGTGAGTATTCTGTGGACTGTAGTTCTGCTTTAACCACTAGGGGGCGCGCGCGACTGCCTGTCACAGAACAGGGATGTGGATCTGTGTGTGTAAACACACAGATCCACGTCCTGTCAGGGGAGAGGAGACCAATCCGTGTGTTCCTTGTATATAGGAACACCGATCGGTCACCTCCCCCAGTCAGTCCCCCTCCCCCCACAGTTAGAATCACTCCCTAGGTTACACATTTAACCCCTTGATCGCCCCCTAGTGTGAACCCCTTCCCTGCCAGTGACATTTATACAGTAATCAGTGCATTTTTATAGCACTGATCGCTGTATAAATGTGAATGGTTCCAAAATAGTGTCAAAATGTCCGATATTACTAGTACAAAAAATGAATAATAAAAAAATGGCATAAATCTATCTATTTTATAGGCGCTATAACTTTTGCGCAAACCAATCAATATACGCTTATTGCGATTTTTTTACCAAAAATAAGTAGAACAATACGTATCAGCGTAAACTGAGGAAAAACATTTTTTTTTTTTTTTTTAAATTGGAATAATTATTATAACAAAAAGTAAAAAATATTGTGTTTTTTTTTTCAAACTTGTCGCTCTTCTTTTGTTTATGGCGCAAAAAAAGGCAAATAAAAGAAAGCTCTATTTATGGGGAAAAAAATTATATAAATTTCATTTGGGTACAGTGTTGCATGACCGCGCAATTGTTATTGAAAATGTTACAGTGCTGAAAAATGAAAATTGGCCTGGGCAGGAAGGGGGTGAAAATGCCCTGTATTGAAGTGGTTAAAGTGGTTCTGAAGGCAGAAGTTTTTTTACCCTAATGTATTCTATGCATTAAGGTAAAGACCTTCTGAATTCCCCCCCCCCCCCCCCTTAGGCTCTGTTTCCACTATTGCAACCCCAAAGTCGCGCGATTTTACCGCAATTTATTGCCGCGATTTTGATGCGGCCTGAAGCAATGCCTGTGTATTCTTGAGGTCCTGGACCTCAAGTCGCATCAAAGTGGGAACAAAGTAGTGCAGGGACTACTTTGAAGTCGCTGCGACTTGAAGTCGCACAGAATTGAACGGTACTCATTGGAAATAATGGGATACGACTTGTCATGCGACTTTGCAGTCCCAAGTCGCATGACAAGTCGCACAAGTGGAAACCGAGCCTTATACTCACCTGAGCCTGATCCCAACCTAGCGCTGTGCCTGAGAGCTGCTCTCTCTCTCCTCACTGGCTCAGAGGCAGCAGCTCCTGCTGCTGTCAATCACAGTCAGTGAGTGGGGGGCAAGGCTGAACCACTATGTGTGTCAATAGACACACACATCATGGCTTGGGTTTGTTTGAGCCCGCACGAGTGCCCCCATGGCAAGCAGCTTGCTATGGGGGCACTCAGCAGGGGCCAGGAACACCAACGGGGTACCCAAGAAGAAGAGGATCAGGACTGCTCTGTGCTCAAACCATTGCACAGAGCAGGTAAGTATGACATGTTTGTTATTTTAAAAACAACATTTTTCCCTTCACAATCACTTTAAGTTGCAACCTAAATGTTTGTCAATAGGAACTGCTGTATTAAACCCAAAACCAAAAATGTAATATATTGCAACTTAGCAATCATTAGATGTTGTGGCCACATTAGTTTTATTATTTTAGGCCTTTAGGCTTTTCCCTTCTGTTTTCAGCTTGTAATCTGCCCAGTAACACACCTCCTGTATTAGAGTGGCCCCACTCTGGATGAAGGAGCACAGAGACACCTTTGGACAGCAGCATTGTCATTCTGGGGGGAGGAGAGTGTTAGATGTATTAGCAGATTTAAAGTATTTGTTACCCCAGCATTTCATATCCTGATATGTGCCTGCTGTACCATGTACTTGTATGAGAAAATATCCTGTTTTCCTTGTACTATTTTCTTTGTCTGAAACCCCTGGTGTTTCTGCCAGTCCCTCTGTTTTCCTATTAAAAACTGACCACACTAAGCAGGAGAGCACACCGTGGTCAGTTCCCTAGCTATGCTGGGAACTCAGCCTGCTCTCCTCCAATGATCAGACTTGTACTGACACACCTCCCCTGCACAGCCATTCACTGGGAAGCTCAGTGTAATGTTGCTTCTCCTCCCCCCAGATCTTATGCAGCTGAGAACAGAGTGAATGTGATCACTTATAAATAAAGAGAAAAAATGCATTTATATATTTTTTTAGATCTATACACAAATGTTTTGCTTTTTGTTTCAGTTTTAAACTGAATGGGCTGTTTTACAAGGTGATCATTTGCAATCACTTTAAAGAGGAACTGCAGTCTGGTCACATAATTTTTAATAAAAACATCTTTGCCATTCTGAAGCCTCCCGCCAACCACTTTGCATAATATTTTATCTATACTGTGATTCTGTACTTGCCAAATATGCTGCAGAAATCTCCCTCCACTAAGTCTGGCTGCAGCCATTTTAACTGTGGGCAGCTGAAGCTGCTGCCTGTTCACTTCCTGGATTTACACACAGAGGCACACCTCCAGCACTGCAGATCTCATTGGCCCTCTTATGACTCATCCCCCCTTCCTCTCTGGCAAACTCTCACAGTGAGAGAGACGGCTGTGCATGATGTCATAATTGCTATTGACCATGCAAGAGACAGGAAGTGGGCTGTATAAGGTATTTACTGGCAGAAAAAAAAAGTTCTACTATCTAAAGTTAAAACAACAAGGGCAGAAGATTTAATAGATGGAAAGATAAAAAAAATGACTGAAGGTCCGCTTTTTAAGTACACTAACCAATTGAAGCCAAACTCCAGCTCACACTTTTTAGGCAGTTACAGCAAACCGTTTTTTTTTGGGGGGGATAAAGGTTTTACCTAAATAATTAAAATCTAATCATTCTAAGAACCTCTGACAGTGTTTAATGGGTTGCCTCAAGCCCCTAACTGCTATATCTGCAGGTCAGCTTGTTCTGTTGAAAAACAACAGATTTACTGGCTAGATCACCGTGTAAAAATAAAAGAAAGAAACCTACAAAAAACGAATGCAGCCATTACATCTGCATGGCCAATTTATGGACCAATTTAAAATGTATGGCCAATTTAAGGGCCATGCTTTGGTAGATGCCTTTACACACAGTCCTTAACCACTTTTATTCTTATTACATAGAATGTAAACATCCCTTGTAATAGGAATGGTGTGTGACAGGTCCTCTTTATGTAGAGATGCGGGGTCAATAAGACCCCACATCTCTCCTCCAGGCTGGAAAGCATGAGATCAGAAAAAAAAATCACTGATCTCTTGCTTTCAGCCGCAATCGCGGCTTTGTTTACCTTTGGGAACCCGGGCGTGACGTCATCATATCGCGCCTGGGCCTCCGATGGTCATAGAGATGACTGGTGACCATCTGGTCACCAGTCATCTCTATGCTCGTCATGTGACCACTGGCGCCGGACGATTCTTTCTCCGGGCCCCCGATGGCACGGGAGAGCCCGGAGAAGCACCGGATGGCGGCGGGAGGGGGGATGTCCCCTCCCGCCGCCTATAAGAACGATCAAGAGGAACCGCCGCTATGATCGTTCTTATGGTGGGCAGAATCGCCGGCTGAAGAGAAGGATATCTGAATGATGCCTCTAGCTGCAGGCATCATTCAGATATCCCCCCACAAACCCAGGACGTCATATGACATCCACCCGGAGAGAGAGAGGGTTCCTGCCGGCGTCATTTTACAATGACTCGGTATGGAAGTGGTTAAAGTGGTGTTAAACTAAGGTGACCAGATTTTTTAAATGAAATTGGGGGGACATATTTTTTTTACTAGTAATGGAGGCAATCAGCGACTCTCTGCCCGTCGCCACTGCCGCCCTCCTCACAGCCTGTCAAGTCTCACTCTCCAGGCCCCGGCTACTACTGGGTGGGGAGAGGAGGAAGATCACTCCGCCAGGGAAAGCAAGGAGATAAGCAGGCAAGCGGCTGTCCGGGACTTGAGCCAAGGCAGAAGAAGGAGCTGGATGGGCATGCACCCGAAACTGAAGAAATATTCCCTCCGCTCCGACCAGCATATGTTCATCAGAAAGGGGCACAGATAATGAAGAAAATACACCCCCCTAAGCTAGTAGGAGCGGTGGAGCGGGGGTGTGTAATTCAGAATTTTTATTTTTAATTCTGCACTGACTGTCTTTGAAATTGCCCCAGCCTCTGTTCAAATCCAATCCGGGGACAAAACTGGGGACAGACTTGGTCCGGGGACAGTGTCCTCAATCCGGGGACTGTCCCCAGAAACCGGGGATGTCTGGTCACCCTATGTTAAACCCAAGAACAAACATTTATTATATTGCAGCTTACCAATCTGCAATATGATAAATGTTTGCTTTTGGGTTTAATACCACCTTAAATGGACTGTGTGTCATGAAGTGGCATCTATCAGTGGCCCCTTATTTGGCCATACATGATTTGGCTGCAACACCACCCAGCTTGACAAACTCCAACTGAGAAATCTAAGCCGGGCAGAAGAAAAGTCCAATCAGCTGTATTCACTTTTGGGGTATTCTAACAGCTGCAGGTACCGGTTGTCACAGTATAGTAGCCAGCAGCTGGAGATTTTACCATTCATGCTGTTTAGTGTGGATGGAGGAATCTGTTTTTCTCTCTTTCAGAGCGTTGGGTTCAGCAAAATAAATCTTTACATGTATGGTAAGCTTAAAGCCCCGTACACATGGTCGGACTTTTGCCCAACAAACTTTGTTTTGAGCAAGTTGGACCAACAATCCGACCGTGTGTACGCTCCATCGGACAAACTTTTTTCATTTGGTTTTGGATTTCATCGGACAAAAGTTGGGTCTGCAAACGGACAAACTTTTGCCCAACAAAAGTCAGATGGAGCAAAGTCCGACCGTGTGTACAGATAACCCTCGGACTTTAGTCCGATGGACAAAACAGCTAATGTTAAAATCAACCAACAATAGCAGAAGTTGACCAAAGGGTGGCAGTAAAGATCAGAAAAGAGCAGAAAAAAACACGTGATGTTGTAAGAAGTTTTAAGGAAGTTTGCAGAAAAGTCCGAGCGTGTGTATGCTATGGGTGTTCCCAACCAACTCCGTTCCGACAAAAAACCACGGAAAAGTCCGATGGAAGTCCGACCGTGTGTACGAGGCTTTAGGCTTTGCATGTAAAGAGAAGCATGGGGCATCAGATCTGGAGAGTGAGCTGTGTATTGCACAGTATTTCCTCTTGATTTAAATACTGGGGAATGTGTTTTATGTGTTGAATACAGTTATCACTGGAGGTGTGAACACTGGGGAGTGTGCTGTCTACTGGGGTACATCTAATTGATGGCATACAGTAAATGCTTGAGAGTGCCTTGGCCCTTGGGTATGCTTTCTGGCAGATCTCACAGGTCTCTTCTCCTGCATTTCATGTAGTCTCACCTACAACTAATAAGTATTCAGGAAATCGGAGCCTTTCACACCGGTTGTCCTATCAGGTCTGCCTGTCAGTTTTTTTAGGTGGACCTGATCCTGATCGGACTCTCCAGTCTCCTCTATGGAGCGGTGGATGTCAGCGGACACCCGCCACCACCTGATCCAATCCTGTCCACCAAAAACAGATGGATGATGGTCTTATTTTCCATCCTACTGGCGGATCGGATAGAAACAGACTGGCGGTCTGTTTCCATCTGATGTCACCATAGAGGAGAGTGGGACTGTGTCCATGTCCGCTCTGCAGACTGGAGAGGACACGGACCTGTCACCTGCCTGCTCAGCGGGGATCAGCAGAGAGATCAAGCGGAATCCGCTATAAGAAGGCGCCTGTGTGAAAAGATTTCAGCATAGGTCTACTTTATTACTCCAACACCTAGCAAAGCATTTGCCTAATGCTGCATTGCTTCAATGCTAACCCTGCAGGTCTGTCTAGCCCGGTTTTTTTCAAACTTTTTTACCCCTGAGGAACCCTTGAAATAATTTTTAGGTCTTGGGGAACCCCTGGTAAATCCCAAATCATTGAGGGTCAGTGGGAAAATGCCCCCCTTACGATAATGGTCAGAATGCCAATCAGTGGCGACTGGTGTTTTTTTATTTGGGGAGTGGCAAATAACCACCCCCCGGCGGCTGGTGGAGTGGCACTAGCATAACTGCCACCTATCCCTCCGCGGCACGGCACTAACACCCCCCACCACCCGCTGTCCTTACCCTGGATGCAGGCAGTGAGAGCAGCGGTCGGAACTGATGCGAGCATGGCAGGCTCGGGGAAAGCTGCTCCGGTGCCCTTTCCTGGAGCAGCTTCTGCAGTGCGTCTCCTCTCTGCTCCTCCTGGTACTAGGCTTCCAATAGGATTGCCTGACGTATTGGCCAATTGGGAAACGGGTTTCATACCTGATTCCTGATTGGCCGGGAGGAGGATCAGTGTTGCAACAGCGAATATTCATTCGCTGTTGCAACACACCTGGGTGTGCTCCGGACACATCCTCTGCGCCCCGAGCCCTATTTTGAAGCCTATTAGAGCCTCTGGCTCTAAACAGGTGCTTAAAAAAAAAAACTGCCTGCTGTAATTCATGTGCCCGGTGCCATGAAAGGGGCTGGACACATGAATAGGGGGCGGCCGCGGATAGATGAATCTATCCACTGCCTATAGGGAGTGGCGAGGAGAGAGGGGGCGGCGCCCAGGCACTCCTAATGGACGGGCCACCACTGATGCCAATCTTTATGTAGCTTAAACACTTGCGGTCCACCCCCAATGTACTGCGGACAGGTAGCCCATACAGGCACAGTGACGTACCTGTACATCGCTGTCTTCTTTCGGGTAGAAGGCGTGCGCACGCGCCGACTCCCGCTGTGATTGTACACAGCAGGAGTTTTTCAGCAGGTCCCGGCCTATGATTCATGTATGGCTGCTCTAGCTTGAGTCGGTCCTTGAAGCCGTTTCCTTCACTAGAGACACACAGAGAGAGAAACAGAGACAGAGAGAGAGAGAGGCGAGACAGAGAGAACGAGAGAGAGAGAGAGAGAGAGAGTGAGACAGAAAGAGAGAGAGACAGAGACACAGAGAGAGAGACAGAGACACAGAGAGAGAGAGAGAGAGACAGAGACACGGAGAGAGAGAGAGAGAGACAGAGAGACAGAGAGGAGAGACAGAGAGAGAGAGAGAGAGAGATAGAGGAGAGACAGAGAGAAAAGGAGAGAGAGAGAGAGAGAGAGAGACACAGAGACAGACAGAGAGGGACAGAGAGAGAGACAGAGAGAGAGGGACAGAGTCAGAGAGAGAGAGAGACAGAGAGAGGGACAGAGAGAGAGAGACACACAGAGAAATAGAGACAGACAGACAGACAGAGGAGAGACGGAGAGACAAAGACAGAGAGGAGAGACAGAGAGAAAGAGACAGACAGAGGAGAGACAGAGAGAAAGAGAGAGAGACAGAGATAGAGAGGGACAGAGAGAGAGGGACAGAGACAGAGAGAGAGACAGAGAGGGACAGAGACACAGAGAGACACAGAGAGAGAGAGAGAGTGACACAGAGAGAGACAGGGAGAGAGGGACAGAGAAAGAGACAGAGAGGAGAGACAGAGAGACACAGAGAGAGGGACACAGAGAGAGACAGGGAGAGAGGGACAGAGAGAGACAGGGAGAGAGGGACAGAGAGAGAGAGACAGAGAGAGAGACAGAGAGGAGAGACAGAGAGACACAGAGAGAGAGGGACAGAGAGAGAGAGACAGGGAGAGAGGGACAGATTGAGAGACAGGGAGAGAGGGACAGAGAGAGAGAGAGACAGAGACAGACAGAGAGAGAGACAGAGAGGAGAGACAGAGAGAGGAGAGACAGCGAGAAAAGGAGAGAGAGAGACAGAGATAGAGAGACACAGAGACAGACAGAGAGAGAGAGGGACAGAGAGAGAGAGAGAGGGACAGAGTCAGAGAGACAGAGAGAGAGAGAGACAGAGAGAGGGACAGAGAGAGAGAGAGAGACACAGAGAGAGAGAGACAGACAGAGAAGAGACGGAGAGGCAGAGAGAAGAGACAGAGTGAGAGACAGACAGAGGAGAGAAAGAGAGAGACAGAGAGAGAGACAGAGAGAGGGACAGAGACAGAGAGACAGAGAGAGAGAGGGACACAGAGAGAGACAGGGAGAGAGGGACAGAGAGAGAGAGAGAGACAGAGAGGAGGGACAGAGAGAGAGGGACAGAGAGAGATAGAGAGAAACAGATAGAGGAGAGGCAGAGACAGAGAGAAAAGGAGAGAGAGAGAGACAGACAGAGAGAGAGACACAGAGACAGACAGAGAGAAAGGGACAGAGTCAGAGAGAGAAAGAGAGGGACAGAGAGAGAGAGAGAGACACAGAGAGAGAGAGACAGACAGACGAGATACGGAGAAAGAGAGACAAAGAGAGAGACAGAGAGAGGGACAGAGAGAGAGGGACACAGAGAGAGACAGGGAGAGAGGGACAGAGAGAGAGAGAGAGAGAGAGAGAGAGATCTGCAGAATGTAGTTCAGACCCCTTAAACAGAAATGTTGGGTCAATGGCAGAACAGGAGCTTGTGTATACTGTATATTAATATATAATATTCGCTTGGATTAGGGCCTGTGCATGCACTGCAATGAAAGGCTCTCCGTTGCGCAGCAGATGACGTAACCTCTTTGGCGGTAGCTGTGCGGCCAGGCCTCTAGTTGCTAAGGAGTTAATTTGTATGGATGTCTCCAGACTCTGGCAGTAATGCAGAAGTGACACTGGCCAAGACACAGGAGAAGGGGGCTGTGAAGGAGGCCATTAATCTCTCTCTGGCTGGCTGCTGCTCTCATTGTTATTCTGTGTTTGGGGGGGGGGATGGGTGGGAGAACCTGATTATAATTTTGCTGCTTTGCCCTGAGGTTGGAGCGTGCAGTGTCTGCAGCAGAGGGCTCCAGGGACAGACTGGTCAATGCTTCTGTCAGCCTGAAACCAAGACTTATCAACAAGAAAAATGTGCTAATGAGGAGCTGCTCCAGCCACATGCTGCTTCCTGATCTGTCTGTACCTCTCTCTCTTCTTGCCAGAATAGCTGGCTCAGAATTGACTTGGGGGGAGGCTTAATAACTCCCCATCTTGATGTGCACCCAGCTGAGCACCAGCCTCCTCAGAACACTGAACACCTGAGCCCCAAAGACACAGGTACAGGCTTGCTGCCAGGGGGTATCTCATGTACAGACAGGGACACACGGTTCTCCTGGTAACCCGCTGATTCCAAATCGTGCTAAAGCATAGAGATGTCTTCTGCATACTAAATTCCAGACACCTTGATCTTGTCAGCCTGTCAGGTTTAATACGCCATGTCCTTACAGAAATATTTCTGCAGAGAAGGTAAAGCTAGATATGCATTCTCTTGTGTGTCAGCTATAACTTATCTGAAAGCCAATTTAATACGGCAGTGCAAAGAACCATGATAATGTGCAAAGTCAGTAATCCATAGCACCCAATGCCACCTGAAGCGCGTTGATTGGTTACTGAGGCTACTTTGCACTCTAAACTGACCACACATTCTCTTCTGGGGTACCCTGCCAGTGATCTCTGCTCCTACTCTTCCCCATAGAAAGCCACTTCCTATGGGGGCACACATGCGAGCACGCTCCTGAGCCAGGTTGTGTGCATCCATAGACACACACAGCGCAGCTCGGCCCTGACCCCCGCTCCCTCCTTACAGGATTTGACTGACAGTAGCAAGAGCCAATGGCTCCTGCTGCTCTCAGGCGAGCTTGTGAGAGCCTGTGAGAGGGGAGAAAAGACCTGCAGACAGGCACAGCGCTGGATCAAGAATGGTATTTGTGGGGGGTGGAGGCAGCAACTAGAATGTTTTTTCCTTAATGCATAGAAGTCATTAACCACTTCAATAGCAGGCACTTTCGCCCCTTCCTGCTCAGGACAATTTTTAGCTTTCAGCGCTGTCACACTTTGAATGACAATTGTGCAGTCATGCAACACTGAAACCAAACTAATTTTTTATAATTTTCTTCCCACAAATAGAGCTTTCTTTTGGTGGTATTTGATCACCTCTGGGGTTTTTATTTTTTGCTAACCAAACTAAAAAAGACCAACATTTTAGAAAAAAAAAAGTGTTTCTTAGTTTCTGTCATAAAATGTTGTTTTCCCCTTCAAGGATGAGGCGGCACTGATGGGCACTGATGAGGCGGCACTGATGAGTTGGCACTGATGGGCTCTGATATGTAGAATTGATGGGCACTGATAGGCGGCACTGATGGGTACCAATAGGCGGCACTGATATGCAGCACTGATGGGCACCAATAGGCGGCACTTATGGGCACTGACAGGCGGCACTGATGGGCAGCACTGATAATGAGGTACTGATTAGTTACTGACATGTGTTACTGCTTGGCACTGATTGGCACTGTGGTGGGCACTGATTGGCACTGTGGTGGGCACTGATTGGCACTGTGGTGGGCACTGATTGGCACTGTGGTGGGCACTGGCAGACTATTTTTGCTTTATTATTGCTGGGCACTGATTGGTAGCTGATTGGCAGATATGAGGGGGCTGTGCTGATAATCAATGTGCTGATTATCAGCACAGACCGCCCCTCTGACAGGGAGAGCCACCTATCAGCTCTCCCTGTCTACGTGAACTGAGGAATGCCGTTTACTGGCACTTCCTGGTTCACGCGATGATCAGCTGTGATTGGTCACAGCTGATCACGTGGTAAGAAGCCTCTGGCAGAGGCTCCTTATCACAATCAGAGATGCGGTGGGTCAGACTGAGACGCCGCACTCACGATCGCTGCGCGCCCCCATGGGCGCGCGCCGGCATGTTATCCTGCTGGACGTCATATGATGCCCAGTTCTGAGCTCCCTCCCTGACACAAATCTCATGTGTCATGAAAATTGTTTATAACAGAGGAATGAAGCATCAGAGAGAAACAACACTTATGCCGCGTACACACGGTCAGAATTTCCGATGACAAAGCCGGAATTTGTTCATCGGATATTCCAACCGTGTTTATGCCCCATCTGATTTTTTCCGTCGGAAATTCCGACCAAGTTAGAAAGAGCACGTGTTCGGAAATTTCGTTCGTCTGTATGGAACTCCGACGGAGAAAAATACGCATGCTCAGAATCAAGTCGACGCATGCTTGGAAGCATTGAACTTAATTTTTCTCGGCTCATCGTAGTGTTGTACGTCACCGCATTCTTGACGGTCGGAATTTGGTGTGACAGTGTGTATGCAAGACAGCTTGAACGGAATTCCGTTGGAAAAATCCATCTGAGTTTATCCCGACGGAAAATCCGACCGTGTGTACATAAGGCATTAGAGCTTCGGACAGAGATAAGTAAACACTACATATATATGTGCTTTGCTCAGATTACATGACTGAGGTTTACAACCACTTTAACCACTTCAATACCCAGCCAAAGTAATATGACGTCCTCAGATGGGATCTCCCATCCTGGGTGGACGCCATATGACGTCCTGGGTCTGAAGGGGGATATCTGAATGATGCCTGCAGCTATAGGCATCATTCAGATATCCTTTTAAAGTGCCGGCGATTCTGTGGACCATAAGAACGATCATAGCGCTTGATCGTTCTTATAGGCGGCGGGAGGGGACATCCCCCCCTCCCGCCGCCATCCGGTGCTTCTCCGGGCTCTCCCGTGCGATCGGGGACCCGGAGAGAATCGTCCGGCGCCGCTGGTGGGTCACGTGACGAGCATAGAGATGACTGGTGACCAGATGGTCACCAGTCATCTCTATGATCGCCGGAGGCCCGGGCGCGATGTGATGACGTCACGCCCGGGTCCTCAAATGTAAACAAAGCCGCCATTGCGGCTGTAAGTATGAGATCAGTGAAAAAAAGATCACGATCTCATGCTTTCCAGCCTGGAGGAGAGATGTGGGGTCTTATTGACCCCGCATCTCTCAATAAAGAGGACCTGTCACACACTTTCCTATTACAAGGGATGTTTACATTCCTTGTAATAGGAATAAAAGTGATCCAAAAAAAACAAACAAGTAAAATAAGTGTAAAAAAATAAATAAATAAGTAAAATAAATAAATAAATAATAATAAAAAAAAAATTAAAACGCCCCTGTCCCCGGTAGCTCGCGATCAGAAGCGAATGCACACGTAAGTCGCCCACATATGTAAACGCCGTTCAAACCACATAAGTGAGGTATCGCCGCGTGCGTTAGAGCGCGTGCAACAATTCTAGCACTAGACCTCCTCTGTAATTCTAACCTGGTAACCTGTAAAAAAAAAAAAAGCGTCGCCTATGGAGATTTTTAAGTACTGAAGTTTGGCGCCATTCCATGAGTGTGCACAATTTTAAAGCGTGACATGTTAGGTATCTATTTACTCGGCGTAACATCATCTTTCATATTTTCCCAAAAAATTGGGCTAACTTTACAGTTTTGTTATTTTTTAATTTATGAAACCATTTTTTTTTTTAAAAAGGCGTTTAAAAAATTATTGCGCAAATACCGTGCAAGGAAAAAAGTTGCAATGACCGTCATTTTATTCCCTAGGGTGTCTGCTAAAAAAACATATATAATGTTTGGGGGTTCTGAGTAATTTTCTAGCAAAAGAATGATGATTTGTACATGTAAGAGAGAAGTGCTAGAATAGGCCCGGTATGGAAGCGGTATAAAAAGCCCTGTATTGAAGTGGTTAAAGCGGGATTCCACCCGCAATTTTTTTTTTTTTTAAAGTCAGCAGCTACTAACACTGTAGCTGCTGACTTTTAATAAGGACACTTACCTGTCCTACTCGCCTGTGATGTCGGGCCCCCGACGGCGATCGCTCGGTCCTGGCAGGTCCCGGCTCCTCCATCCTGACTAAGGGAAACAGGCAGTGAAGCCTTACGGCTTCACTGCCCGTTTCCTACTGTGCATGCGCGACTCGCATGGCGCTTTGTGAATGGGTGGCTGCCTCCTGGGATTACACACAGTTCCCAGAAGGCAGAGCGCCCCATTCACAAGAAGAGGAAGCGGAAGGTAAACCATTGTTGCAAAGGAAGAGGCAGATTAGGGGACTTCCGCATAGCAACGGGCATTTCGGGTGAGTATATAAAAAAAAAAAAAATTCTATTAATTTTTTTCGTTTTATTTTTAGGAATTTTAGTGTTAAAAAAATTTCTGGGTGGACCTCAGCTTTAACGTAAAAAAAGAAATCATCATTCTACTTTAGGACCACTTTAAGCTGGCCATACACCGGTAGCATTTTGTTCAAGCGTTTGTATGTAAATTAAAAAACAAAACTTTGCGCATTCAGTCTTGCCATTAAGTCAACTGTCAACTAATTTCTTTCAAAGGCCCTTATCATTTCATTCAGGCCTGCTACTTGAATGGGATCTCAGATGTATTAAACATAAACGTAAGAATATGTACAAATTACAGGGAAGGGTAGCAGTCTTGATCAATTTCCTATACATGGTGATTTGATACTGACAGCAACATGATGTGTGGGTGGCTGTGTGCCACTTCTGGCACCCTGGCAGCCCTTCTGCCCTAGGCCATGGCGTATGTTGGCTTTACACAAATCTGTCTATCCCTGTGTACATATTGTAATCCATCTTCTAGAAGTATTTATGACCTAATAATCCATATAATCCGGACTTTTAGTGCCGTGAGGAGCCTTCAGATCAAGCAAAGAACATGCAAGGGAAAATCCAAATGATATATGATAAATGCATATACTGTAAATGATAGAGTTATATTGTGGAAACACATTTTCTATTTCTGGTATTTCAGAGATTAACAACTAGATTGACCCCAGATTATTTACTGCTAAGCACTTCTCTTTTATTTTATTAGTTTGAATTAAATACTTGCAGTAGTGAAGTGAAGATGTGAGTGAAAAGTTGAAAACGTTGAAAAGCAGACAGACAGACTTCTAAAAAAAATATGTTAGGAGTGAAAAGGGTGGGATGTTGGTAAATTAAATACAACTCTGATCACCATGAGATATTATCCCGTAATATGGATATTGTAAAGATGTGAATAGGGTTGGACTTTAAATATATCTCTGGTGATCTATAAAATGGTAACATCAATTTATTTAAAATAGAATATTTTTTTATTGAACATTAGATTAAAAAAATAAAATGTTTTTTTTGTAGTACAATAGATCCCTTTATTGATAATGTATGTCCTTGAGACCGGGGTCTATGCGTTTCACAGTCATGCAGCTTCTTCAGGACCCACAAGGAACATTACAGTAAAAAAGATAAATCACAAACATAAAATTCTCACTACAAAACAAACAAGTGTAGTGGCCTCACCCCATCTCTTTCTTCTAGGGGTATCACACACGACAGAGTGAGATACGCTACGGCCCATGTCCTCCCCATAACTGTGGGTGAGGTGAAGGCCAGTACCAGATATTTCCTCGGGCCTGTGTGCTTCTGTCTAGAATCAAGTCCTGCTGTGCCAACACTTCCCTCTGCTCCCATTAACCAGAGTTCCACACACCAATCACAGTCCAACTCTTGTTTTATTGCATATCTCACAATAAACAGTGCTTCAGTAGCCAACTGGTTGCGACTTGATAACAGTTTGATACAAGGGATGAGCAGGTCGAGGCACTGTCCTGATTGTCAGCTAAACCACTGCGATCTCGCCAGCGGTTACTATTAGGCTTGTGCAATTCGTTTCGTAACGAATTGAAATTCGTCCGAATTTAGCAACTTTCGGACATTCGGAAGCATTCGAATTTCCGAACAAAGCAATTACGAATAAGACCGAATCCGAAATAAATTATACCGCAAATAGCGAATGCCCGAATGTCTTCGGCATAATTCGTTATGAAAAAGTTACGAATGTACGAATCCATACGAAGCACAATAACACTCACTCTGCTCTGCTCTCTGCTTCTCCCACACCGTGCTGAACTCCCTCTCAAAATGGTGTACAGGGGCGGAGGTTATAGCCGCATGTAAAAAACGAAAGTAAAATACGAGATTTCGAATCCATTCGAAGCACAATAACACTCTGCTCTGCTCTCTGCTTCTCCCTCACCGTGCTGAACCCTCTCAAAATGGTGTACAGGGGCGGAGCCTATAGCCGCATGTTAAAAACGAAAGTAAAATACGAGATTTCGAATCGTTACAAATAACCGCAATGTATTTAGAAAAGTACAAATCCATTCGAAGCACATTAGGCATAATAGGCAGCGTCGTTGTGAGAGAGACACGGAAAATTACGAATCAACGAACCCAAAAAAAGTTACGAAAGTAGGAGTTGTGTCCAGAATCAACGAAAAACAACGTACTCTACCGAAAGTACGAACCCAAAAAAAGTTACGAAAGTAGGAGTTGTGTCCAGAATCAACGAAAAACAACGTACTCTACCGAAAGTACGAATTATAAAGCAACAAAAAATTCAACGAAAAATGTCGCTTGCAAAAATACGAATGAGTCCGAACACGAAAAATCCCGTCTAGCAAAATTACGAATGATTACGAATCAACAGGACCGGAAAGAAACGAACCGAAACGGAACAAATTTTTCCGTTGTGCACAAGTCTAGTTACTATAGCCTTAGCTAGAAAGGACTTAGAACTTGAGAGTCTCTACCAGCGACTCAAGAGAACGTAGATAGGAGTACCTTCGCTGCGTTGTGGCCCCTGTCAGGGGAAGATGTCCCTCCAAGAGAGTTACCAGAGGCCCATCCGTCACTGGGTTGATGCTGCTCCAGACTCTCCGAATGGGTAACCTCCCCGGCCTCCTCACCTCAG
This sequence comes from Rana muscosa, assembly GCA_029206835.1. Lineage (NCBI taxonomy): Eukaryota > Metazoa > Chordata > Amphibia > Anura > Ranidae > Rana > Rana muscosa. The sequence continues at coordinate 107,195,942 of CM055120.1, read as the reverse complement.
ACATGGGCCCCATCCACTTCAGGGACCCTCGGACTTCTCCACCCTCGCGGGACCCAGTCAAAGTCACTGGGCCCCAGGCCTCCTGGTTTAGTACCTCACCCCAGGCTGAAGGTGCCTGGGATGGACTCCAACTCCATTCCGGTCAGGCCTAGGGCACCTAAAACGAAATCCAGAACCGCCCACACCCAGGCCTAAGGTGCCTGAGTGCGTGATGAAAAACCTCCAGAAGAGCAAGACCTCGTGACCAGGGCGTCTCCCCCTTTTATCCCCTCCAATGACGCCACGGCAGGTTCCCTGCCCTCGCCGTACCATCTCCGAGAAGGGACAAAAAGGACAGCTCTGTGGCGGCAAATCTACCTTGAGCCTGCGGGTACCTGCCACCCACAGGCCAAGGAGATTATTACACCGTCCAATCCTCCACGAATACAAATGGTCCAATTACTCCCACACTTTACACACCTGGACCTCCACCCAGGTGTACCCCACCTAAATTTAGAGACCCCGCTACATACTCCCCCCTGTGATTTGACGCTGGTCCCCAGCATCTGGTGCAAACCCACGTCTCCAAGGAGTGGTGACATAAGTCTGACCCCAGAGGCATCCCTAAAAATTTTGAACCCTAACCGTGCCAAGACCTGCTCAAAGGGGAGGGGAACATAAAACAATAAATTTTTTCATAAAACCCTCTAAGCATGTACACATATACAATCCCTCCCTTTACTGTCTAAGAGCCACCCCATACTCAGTAGTCTTGACAGACGAATCTCCTGCAGAGGGAAAAAAAAAAACAACACACAAGAAAAGCCACATCCTGACATTCTGTGTTGATTTGGAATGAATGGGTCTATCAGCCGAGAAACCCATTCGCTCCAATAAGTAAAGTGATGTAAATGTACAAACAACAGCCGTTGCGCAACACCGCCACCTAGTGACGATGCCACGGTGATGACACTTGGTGAAATCTTCAGTCTTCCTGCGTCCCTACTCTGATTCTACCCCCAAAGTCTCTGTCTTTGAACTGTGAAAGAAGAGAGAACAAACAAACAGCTCTCATTCCTCCGAAAGAGTAGAAAAACAAAAACCCAAATAAAAAACTAGGGTACAGTTCGATGCTCCGGCAAGAACACTTCCAGAAAGTTGCCACGGAAAAAAAAAAAGTGAGTCTCTTCTCACAAATAAAACTTCGGGTCAGGCAAGAACAACGGCTTCAGATGTTTATCGAAAACCTCAATCGAATAGTCAGCATCCTCTCCATCTTTCCTGCAGATGCGCACCTTGTCTGCGTGGATATGGCGACCCCACATCCAGTCTGCTCTGCAGTCTCTAAACTTTTTCGACACAGGTGGCGAACAGGACAAGTATCGCCGGGCATAAGGCACTTTAAGTTTCTCCCAAACGAACTCATCGTACCACCGTTGCCGCAGAACTTCAACCTCAAACAGCAAGTCCCTGGGCAAGTAAGGATATTCCCATCCGTACTCGTGAGCGACCCTCTGAGAGAAAAGTCATTGCAATCGGGCCAAAGGAGGCATTGTGGCCCGCTCACCTTCTCGGGGTTGAACGATGGCCTCCGGGTGTCGAGGTACTTTCACTACCTCGGATGGCTTTTCTCTCGGTGCCCGTAATGATGTTCGCTGTTTCCCCGCCAACAAAACGGGTGATGCTGTGGATTGTGGAAGAGCAATTGGAGGACTAGGCTTCCTCGTAGACTCCGGGGCCTCCGCCCGGGGCGTGCTATCTCCTATGGACATAGGCGAATCTTGGGGTGCACGTAGCATAGGTAATGGGCGTTTGTCCCAGCCCTTCTGGTGAAACAGTTCATCGATCTCACCGTCATCTCCACAATCCGACAGTGACTCTAGGTCGGAGGTGTCATACATCTCCGCGGGAAGGCAGTCTCTAGTAGACGTGGAGCTACCCTCCCTAGCGGGCTCCACCAACTGTGGACCCCCGACACCTCCAACCACCACCACAGTCCCAGCCCCTGGCTCACCTTGACCTTTTGCAGAACTGGGATGTCCAGGACTCTTCCAACCAGATCCATCCAGGCCAGGCAAGTGAAGGGGTGAAGCTCTTCCACGACCATAGGAGGCATGCACCAGGCCAACTTTCCTCTTCGGAGGTGGGAGCAGAGAATCTGTGGTGACCGAAGCAGCATCCTCGGATTTGTCTTTCTCAGTCTCTGATTGGGCAGTCACATCGCCCTGGTCAGTGCGTACGGGAACCTCCGCAAAGGCCTGGATCTCCCCTTCCGGAGTAGCGGTACCTGTGAGGCTGTTGAGGCGAAGGGCCCGGGGCCTTACTGTGGATGGCTCCACCTCGAACAAGAACTCTTTGCATGCCTCGCATCGCCCGAATGGCTTCAGGTGGACCACCAGTCCCGAACACCCGGGACAGATCACGCCGAGGGCCTCCGTGTCTCTGCAGGTGTACAGAGCCAACTGTCCTCGGGGCCTGAGTCTTATCCCCGTGTCTGTAAGGAAATGTAGTCAAGCAAATGTAGTCATCTTCGTGGGGTAGGGAACCGGAATCCATGGGGAGCTTGAGGTGTGGTGGAGATTTTTCAAATCCATATTTATAACAAGAAGCTTCAAGGGAACTCTCTAATTAAAAGGATTCTACGTGTATATATGGTTGTATATGTTTTTACAATACTTTATTATTAAGGTGACTTAAAATTATCTTTCAATGACTCTATAGTGGTAGAACATGTTTAGAATATTTAGCATACACAGCTGTGGAATTTCATCTGACAAAAGGCTTATCAGATGATGCCAACCATTTGTTGGCATGCTGAGGTGAATTCAAAGGAGGTGGGAGGTGACAAAGGAACAGGTTGGGTCCTGGCTTAACTGAGTCCCTCACCCAATCTAGCAACCCCCTACCCCTCAGGGGAATGCAAGGTCTTAGCATATGGAAAGGGGGGGTGAGGAGGGGTGGGGTTTTATATCTGGATGCAGACCCAAAAGCTCAGTCTCTTAGAATGAAGTTCTGACGCAGACGACATGGTGACGTAATAAGCTCTCTCCCTCTCTCTCTCTCTCCCCTCTCTCTCTCTCCCTCTCTCTCTCTCCCTCCCATAAGGGTGCCGCTGCTTCTCTTTTGCTCTCTTGTTCCTATTGGTATTATCATGTAACATTGGTATCATCTTCATCATAGGTATTATAATGTTTGTCATAGCAATATTCCTATTATGTATCGTGTAACATTGGTATCACCTTGCTATTAGGTGGTATCGTTTCTGTATAAATAAATGTCATTGTTTTCTCTTTTCCCACCGCTATCGTTTGATTTCATTTTATATAGACAAAAGGTTTTTAATCACTTATTTTAAGCATTTAAGCGAAGGAGAAATAGGTCCGTAACAGAGGCCATCCCGACTGTCTGCTGCTCCATCAAGCACTGACCACACGCCGAAGTCTCCACGTGAGTTCCTCCACATGGCCAGACTCCTCCCACGACTTGCACGTTTTTGCGGGCTTCCATCAAGCTCCGCCCACGAACTGTGTAGTCACGGGGTGCCTCATGGCGCAGTGCAGTAAAAGCCCCCACATGTAGTACGTCACACGGCTGGACTTCTCCCTCTTCTCGCTCCTCCGCATGGGCCTTTCCCGTTTTAGGGTCATTTCCACGACTTTGAGCAGGGATGCACTTTGGCCGATCACATGGCCGACCTGCTCGGAACTCCTCCGGGCAGCAAAGTCCAGACACAGCCATTCTTACTTCCAAAGTCAAAACACACATCATCCCGGACTCACGAGCCCCCACGTGTAGCGGCCTAACCCCATCTCTTTTTTCTAGGGGTATCACACACGTCAGAGTGAGATACGCTACGGCCCATGTCCTCCCCATAACTGTGGGTGAGGTGAAGGCCAGTACCAGATATTTCCTCGGGCCTGTGTGCTTCTGTCTAGAATCAAGTCCTGCTGTGCCAACACTTCCCTCTGCTCCCATTAACCAGAGTTCCACACACCAATCACAGTCCAACTCTTGTTTTATTGCATATCTCACAATAAACAGTGCTTCAGTAGCCAACTGGTTGCGACTTGATAACAGTTTGATACAAGGGATGAGCAGGTCGAGGCACTGTCCTGATTGTCAGCTAAACCACTGCGATCTCGCCAGCAGTTACTATAGCCTTAGCTAGAAAGGACTTAGAACTTGTGAGTCTCTATCAGCAACTCAAGAGAATGTAGATAGGAGTACCTTCGCTGCGTTGTGGCCCCTGTCAGGGGAAGATGTCCCTCCAAGGGAGTTACCGGAGGCCCATCCGTCACCGGGTTGATGCTGCTCCAGACTCTCCGGACGGGTGACCTCTCCAGCCTCCTCACCTCAGACATGGGCCCCATCCACCTCAGGGACCCTCGGACTTCTCCACCCTCGCGGGACCCAGTCAAAGTCACCGGGCCCCAGGCCTCTGATTTAGTACCTCATCCCAGGCTGAAGGTGCCTGAGATGGACGCCAACTCTGCTCCGGCCAGGCCAAGGACGCCTGGGCCGAAACTCCGGACCGCCCGCACCCAGGCCTAAGGTGCCTGGGCGCGTGATGAAGAAGATCCCGAAGACCTCGTGGCAAGAGCGTCTCCCCCTTTTATCTCCTCCATTGACGTCACGGCAGGTTCCCCTCCCTCGCCGTACCATCTCCGGAAAGGGACAAAAAGGACAGCACTGTGGCAGCAAATCTACCTTGAGCTTGCGGGTACCCCGCCACCCACAGGCCAAGAAGAATAATACACCACCCAATCCTCCACAAATACAAATGGTCCAATTCCTCTCATAATTTACACACCTGGATCATACTACCACCCAGGTGTATCCCACCTAAATTTAGAGACCCCGCTACATACCATATTTATCGGCGTATAACACGCACCCCAAATTTAGGAGGGAAGTTTAAGGAAAAAAATTACATTTAAATGCCCATCAATGCAGCCTTATGAGTGTCCATCTGCAGCCTTGCCCATCATTGCAGAATGATCAGTGTCCATCTGCAGCCTTGTCCATCATTGCAGAATGATCAGTGTCCATCATTGCAGAATGATCAGTGTCCATCTGCAGCCTTGCCCAGTGTCATTTGTAGCCTTGCCCGGTGTCATTTGCAGCCTTACCCAGTGTCATTTGCAGCCTTGCCCAGTGTCATTTGCAGCCTTGCCCAGTGTCATTTGCAGCCTTGCCCAGTGTCATTTGCAGCCTTGCCCAGTGTCATTGCAGCATGATCGTTTAAAATTACCGCCGCCGAGATAGACAGAGCCGGATGTCCTGTGTACTCGGCTGTACTCTGCTCCTCTCGCAGTCCCGCCCAGTCCCACCGTTGGTCAGGCTCCTATGATGGACATAACACAGGTGCAATGGCGGGACTGGGCGTGACTGCGAGCGGAGCCGAGCCTAGTTGAGTACACAGTACACTCGGCTATGCGTATATCGGCGGCGCTCGCTCCTCTCTTCCCCTCACAGACAGTGGGGATCGGCGTATAACACGCACTCACGATTTCCCCCTGATTTTAAGGGAAAAAAAGTGAGTGTTATACGCCGATAAATACGGTAATTTATTGTTTGGTTATGCATTGTTTCTCTATTGAAATACAATATATATATGATCTTGAATACAGTACTTGCGCGAATGCATATACGCGAAAATGCGCGGAAATACATACGAAAAAAAAAGGCTGAAAAAGTAGATGCTCAAACAGGAGTATCATGTGCAAGAGGCCTAAGGCTGATGCCAAACAAGCATTTTTATTGCAGCGATTATACCCCCCTACCCTCCCATTCACAAAAAAAATCATAACAACTTTCTATGGAGTCACAAACTCTTCAATATTGAAAGCAATTGTCACTCTTTCGCTCACTGATTGCGATTCTTTGCCAGCAACAATTGCATTTCATTGACTTCCATGGCTTAGCTACAAATTGCTGAATGGGAGTGATTTGTAGAGGAGTACAACGTAATGCTGTAGCCCTGTCTACGGCTGCTCTAGCAATTAAACTGCTAACTGTTAATGACTGGCATTAGCCATTTGTAGCAGTCAATCTCCATACCAAATCGCCCGTGTCTGTGACATCACTCATAGGGCACAAAGGCTAATGTTACTGTTACATCATAAACACACCACAGGAAATTTGGGGAGGAGGTCAACTAATTTATTAGTTTGTTTTTAGATTGTGGAAGGAAACTGGTGCAAGTTCCAGCTATCACTGTGTATGTCTGCTCCTAGAGTGCCCAGAGGTGATAGAGTGCAGAGAAAACAAAGGATACTTTTTGTTGTTGTATCAGTATAACCATTTAAATGCAGAGTGTATGTAAATACCCGATTACACATACCTGTGTATCTTATGCACCTATGTAAATATAAACACACTTGAACACATTTCCCTTTTGAGAGAACCTCTGCCCCTCCCCCATATGAAGATAATGGAGCTCTGTGTTGTCCCCTTTGTGTGTCTCGGTCACCCTGCCACCCCCACCCCTTTTGCAGAGCAGTTATTTTGGGAAAGAGCAGCTGAGGCCGGGGAGGGTTCTGTCCAGGCTCCCCAGACTGGTTTCATCACACGCTGTCCTCTTCACTCACACATACACACTAAAATCACATACACAAGCCACGTAACTCGCAGGAACGCCCTCCACAACAAACAGCCCAGCTAATACACACTAAGCTTCTGTTTCCCTTTCCATACCATGTCCACAAATGATTCATTATGATTGGTTCTGGCTATGATGGCCATTACTAATTATAACCCCATTCCAAAATAGTTGGGAGGCTGTGTAAAGTCTACATCAGGGGTCTCCATACTTTTCAAGCAAAGGGCCAGATTACGGTCTTTCAGGCTTCAGGGGGGTCGGATTCTGACCAGTCTGGGTAGAAAATGCCCCAGGGCCGAGCATCAGTGAGAATAAACATGGCCCCAGTGTTGGTGGGCAGTAAGAGGAGTAATAGTGTTCCATCATTGCTATTAGTCATTGAAATAGTGCCCCATTGTTGGTGCCATTGAGAGGAATAGTGCCTCATATCGTTGGGAGCAATACTGCCCCAAGGGCCGGATGAAGGCTAGCAAAGGGCCACATCCGGCCCTCGGGCCGCAGTTTGGAGACCCCTGGTCTACATAAAAACAGAATGCAATGATTAAAACCCAAATTTTATTCACAATAGTAAATAGAAATCATAGCAAATATTTAAACTGAGAAAATGGACCATTATAAGAAAAAAATAAGGTCATCTTGAAATTGAAGGTAGCAACATGTCTCAAAAAAGTTGGGACAGAGCAACAAAAAGCTGGCAAAGTACAACCCCAATTCCAAAATAGCTGGGACAGGGCCATGTTTACCAGTGTAGCATCCCCTGTTATTTTAACCACTTGCCAACCGTGCTATAGCCAAATGATGGCTACAGCATGGCCGCCCAGTTCTGGGAGGGCATCAAACAACGTCCTCCCATGATCGCGCCTGCTGTGCACCTGGCACGCTTTGTGATCACTGTATCCTCAGGACACAGCTGATCACAAATTAGGGTAAAGAGCCAATTAGTGGCTCTTCACCACATGACCAGCTGTGTCCAAGCACAGCTGATCATGATGTAAGCACAAGCCAGTTATGGTCATTCCTTTCCTCATGCTGTCAACGTGAGGAGAGCCGATAATGTTCTGTCGAGAAGTGCCCCCCCCCCATCGAATAGTGCCCGGGGCGAACTACCAATGCGCCGTACGTCATAGCACAACAGCTGATTTGCCGATCAACTGGGCTGCCGTAACCATGGCGCATGCGCACATCGTAGGAGTTATCTCTTGATGGGAGATACCATTTCAAAGGCACAATTTAAACCTACACAAACAGCGGGAGGAGACCGTAGTTCTCAGATTGTGGATTGCTGCTGCTGGAGGGCGGCTAGTGGCTGTGATGAAGGGCTGGTTTTGTCTGTGTTGCAACCCGACCTTTCACACAGGCAAATCCGGCCACTCAACACAGCAAAGCCGCCCTCACAACAAAGACAAAACCGGGCCATCAGCACACTGTTAAGCCACCCCGCAACAGAGAGGCACAATGTGAGAACTACTGTCTCCCCCCGCTGTTTGTATAGGTTTCAATTGTGCCCGTGAAATGGTATCTTCCATCGAGAGATACCTCCTACGATGTGCGCTTGCGCCATGGTCACGTCACGTCACTCCAGCTGATCGGCAACTCAGCTGGAGTGCGGCTCTGTCCTGCGCATGCGTGAGCACTATTCGATGGGAGGCACTTCTCGACAAAACACTGGCTTGTGTAAAAGAGACATTTACATTGATAATCAGTGTCCTGATTATCAGTGCAGTCCCAAAAATGTTCACCAGTACTGCCAATCAATGGCACATAATTGTGAAGTGGAAAGAAAACAATAAATGGTTTTCAACATTTTTTACAAATCAATATCTGAAAAGTGTGGCGTGCATTTGTATTCAGCCCCCCTGAGTTGATACTTTGTAGAACCACCTTTCACTGCAAGTCTTTTTGGGGATGTCTCTCTACTAGCTTTGCACATCTAGAGTAAATAGCTTAAGCTCTGTTAGATTGGATAGAGAGCATCTGTGAACAGCAATTTTCAGGTCTTGCCACAATTGGATTTAGGTCTGATTTTGACTGGGCCAGTCCAACACACGTGGGAAATTTCAAGGGGTGTGAATACTTTTTGTATCAGTGCAGCCTCATTAGTGCCTCCTCATCAGCGCCTACCAGTGCTACCTCATCATTGCCCATCACTGCAGCCTATCAGTGCCGCCTCATCAGTGCACACATGTGAAGGAGAAAAATTACCTGTTTGCAGAATTTTATAACGAACTATGAAAGGTTTTTTTTTCAAAATGTTTGATATTTTTTTGATTGATTATTTAGCAAAAAATGAAAAACCCAGCAGTAATTAGATACCACTAAAAGAAATCTCTATTTGTGTAAAAAAATTATACAAATAGCATATGGGTACAGTGTTGCATGGCCGAGCAATTCTCATTCAAAGTGTGACAGAGCTGAAAGCTGAATATTGCCCAGGGCAGGAAGGGGGTAAAAGTGCCCAGTAGGCAAGTGGTTAACAACACTCTGTAAACATCTGGGAACTGAGGATGCCAGTTGCTGGAGTTTTGGGAGAGAAATGTTATCCCCTTGTTGCCTGAGCATATGCTGCTCTAAAACTTGGATTTAACTTTCAGCATAGATGGGGGGCCTTTCCAGATGTGCAAGCTGCCAATTCCATACGCACTTATGCGCCCCCATACAATCAGAGATGCAGTTTTTTTTAACTGAGCACTGATAACAACCCAGGAGGTTCCTTTCCTCTTTATCTGGAGGATGCGGTGCCCATGGTTGGCAAAAAAAAAAAATCCAATTTAGATTTGTGTGACCACAGAACAGTGCTCCACTTTGCAACAGACCATTTTAAATGAGCTTTGGACCAGAGAAGATGGTGGTGTTACTGGATCATGTTCAGATATGGCTTTTTTTATTGCATGATAGAGCTTCGCAGACAGTGATTTTTTGGAAGTTTCCCTGAGCCCATGCAGTGATGTCCATTACAGGATCATGCCTTTTTTTAATGCAGAGCCATTTGAGGGTCCGAAGATCACAGGCATCCAATATTGTGTTTTGGTCTTGTCCCTTTTGCACAGAGATTTCTCCAGATTTTCTGAATCTTTTGATGATATATTGTACTGTAGATGATAAAATAATTAAATTCTTTGCAATTTTATGTTTAACATTTTTCAGAAATTGTTTGAGTATTTTTAGACACCGATTTTCACAGATTGGTGACCTCTGTCCATCTTTACTTCTGAGACACTCTTATGCCCTGTACTTGTTTCATCGGAAATTACGATCGTGTGTGGGCGCCATCTGACTTTTTTCCATCAGTGTTTAGAAATAGAACTTGTTTTAAATTTTTCCGATGGAAAAAAAAATTATAGGAAATTCCGATCGTCTGTGTGGAACTCCATCGGAGAAAAAACCCATGCATGCTCAGAATCAAGTCGACGCATGCTCAGAAACATTGAACTTAATCTTTCTCGGCTTGTCAGAGTGTTTTACGTCACCGCGTTTTGGACGGTTGGAATTTGGTCTGATGGTGTGTATGCAAGACAGCTCTGAACGGAATTCTGACGAAAAATTCCATCGGATTTTAGCCCATCGGAATTCCGATCATGTGTACGCGGCATAAGATGCTCTTTTTATGACCAGTCATGTTACTGACCTGTTGCCAATTAACCTACCGTATATACTCGAGTATAAGCCGAGATTTTCAGCCCTTTTTTTTGGGCTGAAAGTCCCCCCTCGGCTTATACTCGAGTCAGCGAAATTTTTACATTGTAAATAGTACCTGTAAAGACGTTGCAGCTGCGGCGTCCATCGTTCGAATTCCGCGGTCTCTTCCTGTTCCTTCCATGATAGGCGATTCTCATCAGACACTCTCCGCCTATCACGATCATTCTCTCATCCTCAGTTTCCCAGCAGACGTCTGTGATTGGCGGAACACCCAACACAGTGTCTGCTGGGAAACTGAGGATGAGAGAATGATCGTGATAGGCGATTCTCATCAGACACTCTCCGCCTATCACGGAAGGAAACAGTAAGGATAGGAAACAGTGAGGATAGGAAACAGTGAGGATAGGAACAGTAAGGATGGGAACAGTGAGGATAGGGAACAGTAAGGATGGGAACAGTGAGGCATTGTTGACCCTCGGCTTATACTCGAGTCAGTAAGTTTTCCCAGTTTTTTGAGGCAACATTAGGCACCTTGGCTTATACTCGAGTCGGCTTATACTCGAGTATATACGGTAATTAGTTGCAAATTATTTGTTCACCTCTTCCCTGTTAGTACAACTTAGACCCCTCTCACACTGGGGCAGTTTTCAGGTGTTTTAGAGCTAGAAATAGCCTCTGCTAAGTGCCTGAAAGAGCCTGGAGAGGCAAGCATGGGAGGAGGTGAAGTGGGAGCTAGAGAGCAGAAGGTCTTGGGAGAATGATTTGGTTGGTATTTGGAGACAAGGTTAGTGATGTAGCTGGGGGCAGAGTTGTAGATGACTTTGTAAGTTGTTGTTAGTATTTAGAATTTTATTTGTTGGGTGAGTGGAAGCCATTGGAGGGATAGGCATGGTCCAACAATGCGGCTGCCCGAAGCCTTGCTCCTCTCCGCGGCACCGTCATAGCAACTGTGGGCACCCGGCTGTGACAATTTACGGCTTCACGGCCGGCCATGCACTGCGCTTGGCCAAGCAATCTTCTGGGACCTGTGACGTGTCCCAGAAAATTGCAGGGAGGGAGGGGCCGCCTAGGGGGAGAGAAGGAGTCGCCTAGGCGGCCGAGAAGCGGAAGGAGGAAGTGGGACAGGAAGTCCCTTTAACCACTTGCCGCCCGCCCACCGTCAAATGACGGCGGGGCGGTGCGGCTCTCGTTCAGGGTGGATGTCATATGATGGCCTCCCGAACGGTCGCTCCGCGGCGATCGTGGCTGCACCGTGTTGCTAAGACATGACGCTTTAACCATGTGATCGGCTGTGTCCAATCACATCCGGTCACATGTAAAAATGGAGATGCCGGTAATCGTCGCTCCTCGCCTCACACTGACAGAGGAGAGCCGATCAGCAGCATATCCTCACAGAGAAGATCTAGGCATGTAATCAGGGCACTGATAATCAGTGCCCTGATTACAATAAAGCGCCCACAGTGCCAGAAGTGAGTGCCAGCAAACAGTGCCCACAAGTGCCAGCAATCAGTACCCATTAGTGATGCCAGTCAGTGCTGGCTATCACTGCTGCCCATCAATACTCATCACTGCTGCCCATCAATGCCACCCATCAGTACTGCATATCCTTACTGCCTATCTGTGCCCATCAGTGCCACCTACCAGTGCCACCCATCAGTCACCACCAGTGCCACATATTAGTGCCCATAAGTGCGGCATATTTGTGCCTCCTCATCAGTGCCACCTCATCAGTGCAGCCTATCAGTGCCCATCAGTGCAGCCTATCAGTGCCGCCTCATCAGTGAAGGAGAAAAATTACTTATTTACAAAATGTACTAACAGAAACGAAGAAAAATCTTTTTTTTTTCAAAATTTTCAGTCCAGAAGTGATTAAATACCACCAAAAGAACGCTCTATTTGTGTGAAGAAAATGATGAAAATTTCACATGGTTAGAGTATAGCAATTGTCATTCAAAGTGTGACAGTGCTGAAAGCTGAAAAATGGACTGGGCAGGAAGGGAGTGTAAGTGCCCTGTATTCAAGTAGTTAAAAAGAAGGTACCCACTCCCTCCCAAAAAAATTACATGCCAAATGTGGCATGTTAGGAGGCGAGAAGTGCTTAAAGCGGAAGTTCCACTTTTGAGTGGAACTCCGCTTTAAGGCCTCATGCGCATTGGACGTTTTTACAGCTGCTCCTAGGGGCGTCAGGTGTTTTTTTTTTCTTTACAGCTTAAAAATGCCTCTCCATGTTATTCTATGTGTCCATGCACACATAGGCTTTTAGGAGCTGTAAGTGGCATAGGCATTTTCAAGCTGCAAAAAAAAACCCAGGGCCAGTACACTCCGGAGCAGCAGCGTTACAGCTGTAAAAACGGCTGATGCGATGAAACGCGTGTTACTGCTGTATACAGCGTTAAGCCTCTTCAATCGCTTTTTAAGCTGTAGTAATTGGATTTGGGAGTGGAAAATAGAAGAGGGCAGACAAACGCTGTTAAATGCTAACGTAGCTAAACGCGCACTAAAGCCAATGCAAAATGCTTCTAAAAGTGCCGGTACTGGCTTCGCAGCTAATTTTTTTAAAACACCCTGTGTACATGAGGCCTGAAACTGGCAATGTTCATTTCTTGGTTGATTGATTTCAGGAGCCAATAGCTGATAAAAAGATCTCTGAAGCACAGGGAAGTATCCAGGGAACTCACAATTGTGCCAGAAATCAATGTAGACAGTGTGTGGAAACCATACAGTGATCTGAACCGGCTGCACACATCCCATCAATTTAAAATGGTAAAGTTCACAATAAAGCAGGTGACATTTTGTGACATAAACTGGATATTGGATATTCATCCCGTCAGAGCATGGTTCCAATTTTCTGCTACTTCACTCTTCTGGCGACTACAAACACTGCTGTCTGTCAAGCTCCTACTGTGCATCAGGCTGTCAACTGATGAGCTTAAATTAATTCCCACTCCGATCCAAAAGCACTGCATCGTTTATCGCCATGTAGCTCAGACGAAGATTAGCTGCTTATAAAATTAAAGGATGTTGTTATATGCTACAGTGCTTCACAGCGCTGATTCACAAGGTAACTGAGGATAAACGGCTGTAAAGGAATTTTAACATACTTTGCATTTAATAAATCCCAAGTGGGAAAAGTATTCTTTGTTATTGGCTCTGGTGCTAGTCATCCGCAGACCAAATTTATGGCACTTTCCCACCTGCGTTGCCGTACCATGCAGTAAATGCACATTTCAATGCTCATTACTGTAATGCATGGTAATGCCCTTACTGTAATGTGGTGAATTGCACTGACAATCATTATAACCACTTAAGCCCCGGACCATTTGGCTGGCCAAAGACCAGAGCACTTTTTGCGATTCGGTACTGCGTCGCTTTAACTGACAATTGCGCGGTCGTGCGATGTGGCTCCCAAACAAAATTGACGTCCTTTTTTTCCCACATATAGAGCTTTCTTTTGGTGGTACTTGATCACCTCTGCGGGTTTTATTTTTTACGCTATAAACAAAAATAGAGTGACAATTTTGAAAAAAAATTAATATTTTTTACTTTTTGCTATAATAAATATCCCTAAAAAATGTTTTCCTCAGTTTAGGCTGATACTTATTCTTCTACATATTTTTGTTAAAAAAAAACGCAATAAGCGTTTATTGATTGGTTTGCGCAAAAGTTATAGCGTCTACAAAATAGGGGATAGATTTATGGCATTTTTATTAATATTTTTTTTTACTAGTAATGGCGGCGATCAGCAATTTTTATCGTGACTGCGACATTATGGCGGACACATCAAACACTTTTGGCACATTTTTGGGACCATTGTCAATTTTACAGCGATCAGTGCTATAAAAATGCACTGATAACTGTAAAAATGACACTGGCAGTGAAGGGGTTAACCACTAGGGGGCTAGGAAGGGGTTAAGTGTGTCCTAGGGAGTGATTCTTACTGTTAGGGGGTGTGGCTACGAGTGACACGTCACTGAGCGCTGCTCCTGATGAGAGGGAGCAGACGATCAGCAGAGGTGGGGGACTTGAGTCACATGACTTGACTTAAGTCAGACTTGAGTCACCTGCTTGAGGACTTACGACTTGCTTGACAGAATTCAATAAATGACTCGACTTGACTTTGACTTGTCACTAATGACTTGCGACTTGACTTTGACTTGGGCTATATGACTTGCAATGACTTGGCACCACTAACACTAACCGCAAGCCGCCGTCTGCCTACCTGATCAGTGTGTCATGCAGACAGACGACGGCCATTGCAGTGTTAAAAATCCGCGCCTCCTAGTCTGTGATAGGTGGAACACTCAATTTCACAGCAGGCAGTGTTCAGCCTATCACGGACATCCTCTTATCCTCGTCTGTGTTATGAGGATGAGCGGATGTCCGTGATAGGCGGAACACTGAATGCTGGGAAATTGAGTGTTCCGCCTATCACAGACGAGGAGGAGGCGCGGCTTTTGAATACTGGAATGGCCGCCGGGATGCCACCGATCAGGTACACGGCTGACAGGCACAGTGAAGCATGGGCACAGTGAGGCATTGGGCACAGTGAGACATTGGGCACAGTGAGACACGGGCACAGTGAAGCACAGGCACAGTGAAGCACAGGCACAGTGAAGCACAGGCACAGTGAGACACGGACACAGTGAGGCACAGGCACAGTGAAGCATGGACACAGTGAAGCATGGGCACAGTGAAGCATGGGCTTAGTGAAGCATGGGCACAGTGAGGCATGGGCACAGTGAGGCATGGGCACAGTGAGGCAAGGGCACAGTGAGGCATGGGCACAGTGAGGCATGGGCACAGTGAGACACGTGCACTGTGAGGCACAGTGAGGCATGGGCACATAACCAATATTATTTTTTGTTATCCCTCCTATTATTTTTATACAGTATGGGGTAGATCAGTATTTTGACTTGATTTGTGACTTGACCAAAATAAATGACTTGACTTGCTTGACTTCTAGCAGGGACTCGACTTGCTTGCTTTTCGTCACAGTAACTTGGGACTTGCTTGAGACTTGAAGGTTAAGACTTGAGACTTGCTTGTGACTTGCACATGTGTGACTTACTCCCATGTCTGTCGATCAGTGACAGTGTCACTAGTCAGAACGGGGAGATGCTTGTTTACACTTGCCTCTCCCCGTTCTGCAGCTCCGTGACCTGATCGCAGCACACCGGCGGACATCGAGTCCACGGGTCCCGTGGACACGGTCACGGAGCTTGCGGCAGGGGATTTTCAAAGTGACATAAATATACATTACTCTGCCCAGCCACACCATTCTGCCGACGGATATGTACAGGAGCCGGTCGTTAACTGGTTAAACAGCACCCCAGTGCCTTCCAGTAGAGGACAACACACAATGCAGTGCATGGAGATAAACCTTTTTTTCTAATATGATGTACCATGCTATGCGTTGTGCTACACCGCATTAGAAAAAAAAAAGGTTACCTGCCCTCCCCCCCCAAAAAAATATGTCCAAAAGTAGAAGAGGAGGAATGAAGGCGCAAATTCCTATTTTCAGTGTAGTTCCACTTTAAGCTGAAATTCTACTTTAAAGTGATTGTAAAGCTTTGTTTTATAAATAACAAACATGTCAAACTTACCTGTGCAGTTCGTTTTGCAGAGTGGCCCCGATCCTCGACTTTTGGGTTCCCTCGGCGGCTCTGGCAGGTCCTCACCGCATCAGATAACCCCCTAGGAGAAGAGCTGTCCCGGGGGGTTACCTTGCGGGCAAGCTCCCGAGTCCAGCATTTGGCGTCCATAGCCGCCAAATGTATGACTTGGCCCCGCCCCCCGCATCATTGGATTTGATTGACAGCAGTGGGAGCCAATGGCTGCTTTGCTAACAATCTATCCAATCAAGAGCCGGGACCCCGTGGAGAGAGGGACAGCTCATGAATTCCAGGGCTCAGGTAAGTAAAACGGGGAGGCTGGGGGGCCGGTGACTGGCAGGAGTTTTTTCACCTTAATGCATAGGATGGATTAAGGTGAAAAAACACAAGGTTTTACAACCCCTTTAACCACTTGAAGACCAGGCCCATTTCTGACATTTGTTGCTTGCAAGTTAAAAGTAATTTTTGCTAGAAAATTACATATATATATATATATATATATATATATATATATATATATGTGTAGCGGAGTGTTCAATTTAAGGGAAGTGTCTGAGTGGTAATTGGGCTCAGACTCCTTGATTGTTAGTGGCTATGGACCAATTTTTGTCCTCATAGGATAATGCTAGTGATGAGTTCCCTGTGGCCTGAGGGTGGCGCTGCCATTCTGGGCCAGGGTTGAACCACTAGCGTAGTGCTGTGCCTTTTGTGTCCCCTCTCGGCAGCTGTACGGTGGGGTGGGGAACCTGCTGTGCATGCCGGGAGAGGATATAAAAGGGCAGACATCTCCTGATCGGGGTCCACCCCCAGGCACCTTCAGCCTGGGAGTGCGTGTGGCTCATCTCCGGGTGCCCTAGGAGGCTGTGTTCCTGTTCCATCTCAGGCACCTTTAGCCTGGGATGAGGTACTACCCTGCTGTCCTGATCGCCTGGGTATGAAGACCCAGGGGATGCGGAGAAGGCTCGGGGCCCAGCACCTTCGGCTGGGGTCCGCTAAGGATTGAGGAGTCCAGGGTGCCACCTTGCGAGGGGACCCGCACCCTAGGAGAAGGGAGGATCCATTCCGAAGGACCGATGTGGGAGTCACGGTGAAAGAAGGGTCTGTTGACTCTCTGGGGGGACATCTTCTCCTTGATAGGGGCCATGTTCTAAGAAAGAAGAGATTAAGGTTCACCAGGTCAGTGGCAGTGGCCTAGTTCACCAGGTCAGTGGCAGTGACTTTATTCACCAGGTCTGTGGCAGAGACCAACCTCACAGTCTGTGGCAGAGACCGTGCACCTAAAACTGTTTTGAGAAAACCAAACAGTCAAGAGTTTGAGCTACGTTTCTGCCTGAGCCTCCTCCACACCTTGGGCTATCCTGTTTCCTTGCTCCAACCTTTCCTCTATCCAAGAGAATGTTTATTGCAAAGTGAGAATAAATATTGAGTTGGACTTTCAGCTGGTGTGGACAATTACGTTACTGGGGAAGTCGAGGACTTACCTCTACACATGGTAGAGGTGAGAATCATTCTCAGGAGGACTTTGACTCTGGTTGCAGACAAGACCCAAAAATAACACAGCTCAACCTCTTTACACAGGAGGGTACAGGCTGCTAGCGTGGTGTGCCTCTCTCCCCCTGCGAGGAGCCGAGTTGAAATGCAGGAGGGGGATAGGTGGGTGCGCTAGATATATATTTTAGCAGAGACCCTAGAGAATAAAATGGCGGGCGTTGCAATATTTTATGTCACACTGTATTTGCGCAGCGGTCTTTCAAACGCAATTGTTTTGGAAAAAATACACTTTAATGGGGTTGTAAAGGTACCGAGTGATACAGTGAGCGGCTATAGCCGCCGGCTGTATCACTGGAGCGCACCCGCAAGAACTCACCACCATGCGAGATCGCTCGCATGAAGAAGGAAAGTTCTTGCGGGGAGGAGCCGAGACAGCCGCCGAAGAAATGGATTGCTCTTCATAAACCAAAGCTTGTGTGGATAAGCCCCAACAGTTCACTTATCCTTCAGAGATAAAACCTATGTGGCTGGATTGTATAACTTAGACATGGTTCACACCAATGTGGTTTTTGGTGCTTTTTCCAGAAACGCACTACAGTCCATTTAACATGGTTTCCTATGGGACACATTCACATCTGTGCTTTTTTCAGCCGCTGCATTTTTGGAAAGGATCAGGGACTTTTTAAAATGCAAAACTGTGCATTTTTGGTTCAATAGACTTCAATGGAGATGCTTCAGTGCGTTTTTGATGCATTTTGCACTTTTAAGCAGTTCCTGCCCACACTATAGCCGAAAGACGGCTACAGCGTGGGCCTAATTTGCCCAGAGGATGTACATAGACGTGCTACCTTGATCGCACTACCCCCTGTGATCACCGAGTCCTTCAGACTTAACTGATCACAGATCGGGGTAAAGGGCCAATCACATGTGATAAGGTGTGCCCAATGACAGCTGATCACGGGTGTAAACACAAACCGGTTATCGGCTTTTCTTTCCTCGCGCTGATAGGACGAGGAGAGCCAATAACGGGCTTGTGTTAAAGGAACATTGACACTGATAATCAGGGCTGTCCCAACAGTGCCCACCAGTGCTCCCTACCAGTGCCACCTATCATAGCCACCCATCAGTGCCGCCTCATCAGCGCACATCAATGAAGGAGAAAAATTACCTGTTTGCAAAATTTTATAACAAACTATGAAAAATGTTTTGGGTTTCTGTTTCAAAATTTTCACCCTTATTTTGTTTATTTAGCAAACAATAAAACCCCAGAGGTGATTAAATACCATCAAAAGAAAGCTCTATTTGTGTGAAAAAATGTCATATGGGTAGTGTTGCATGACCGCGCGATTGGCATTCAAAATGTGACAGCGCTGAAAATGAGCCTGGGCAGGGGTATAATCTGCACAACAACAAATTGGCAGAAAAAAAAACATGAAAAACACAAAACGCACTGCAGAAACAGATCAAAAGTAAAGTGCATAGGTGTGAACCAGGCCTTGTGCCGCGTACACGCGGTCGGAATTTCCGAGGAAAAAAGTCAGATGGAATTTTTCATCGGATATTTCGACTGTGTGTGTGCCCCATCAGACTTTTTCCATCGGAAACTCCGACGGAGTGTGTGCCCCATCAGACTTTTTCTGTAGGGAACTCCGACGGAGAAAAAAACACGCATGCTCCGAATCAAGTGGATGCATGCTCGGAAGCATTGAACTTCATTTTTCTCGGCTCGTCATAGTGTTGTACGTCACCGCGTTCTTGATGGTCGGAATTTGGTGTGACAGTGTGTATGCAAGACAGCTTGAATTCCGTCAAAAAAAATCCATCAGAGTTTATCCTGTCGGAAAAAACGGTCGTGTGTACACGGCATAAGGCTCCATTCACACCTATACAGTTTTCTTTTGAGCATTTCTGCAGTGCTATCCACTTATTTTTTTAGTCCGATTTGCGTTTTTTGGGGGAAATTTGTTGCCGAGCAGATTTAGTAGTGTTTCACAGTTGCGATTCCAGTGCTGGCTCCCACATCACGTCATGGGTGTCAATAGAAAGTAAGAATGGGTTCACACTTGTGCGATGTTAGACATTGCATGTGATTCGCACTGCTGTGCAGATCACATGCGATACAAATTCAGCCATACTGAATTTGCAAGGCATTCGCACCAATATGGTGCAGGACCCTTTTTTTGGTCCGCAGTGGAATCGGATGGCATAGGTGTTAACACCTATGTGTTCTGATTCCTGCACCATTTGACAGTTTGCACTGCGGTATGTAAACCAATCTGGGGGTGTTATTAAAGGGGTTGTAAACCCTCAAGGTTTTTCACCTTAATGCATTCTATGCATTAAGGTGAAAAACCTCCTGTGATGCAGCAGCCCCCCTTTTATATATCTGAACCCAGTCTGTCCAGCGATGGGGATGAGCACACCAGCTCCAGCCAGTGTCTCTGGGTCCTGGTTGGATAGATTGATAGCAGCGCAGCCATTGACTCCCGCTGCTGTCAATCAAATCCAATGATGTGGAAGCAGGCGGGCAGGGCCGAGTCCTGGGGTCTGTGTCAATGGACGCAGCAGCAGGACACGGGTGCGCACCTGCATGAGTGCTTTGAGGGAGAGCGGCTCTCCAACAGGGCACTCGAGAAGAGGAGGATCGGGGCCACTCTGTGCAAAACCAACTGCACAGAGGAGGGAAGTATGATATGTTTTTTTTTTTTTTTAAAACAAACCTTAACATATCCTTTAAAGTGGAGTTCCACCCAAAAATGGAACTTCAGCTTATCCGGCCCCTCCCCTCCAGTGTCACATTTGGCACCTTTCAGGGGGAGCAGATACCTGTCTAAGGCCCCTTTCACACGGGTGAACCGTTGAGGTCCGCCTGTCAGTTTTTTCGGCGGACCTGAACGGGTGCTCCGTGCAAGCCTATGGAGTGTCGGATGTCAGCGGTGACATGTCCGCTGACATCCGACCCGCTAAAATCAAACCTATGGTGATACGTCACCATCCGCCCATGGCGGATCGGATGAGATCTGATGAAAACGGACATGCTGTCCGTTTTCGTCTGATATCTCCACAGGAGACAGCGGCGCTCGACAAGCCCCTCCCCGCTCAGTGAGCAGAGAGGGACCTGTCATCCGCCAGCTCAGCGGAGATCAGCGGAGAGAGATCTCCCGCTAAGCTGGCGGACACCGCTGCGACGAATCCGCCCTGTGTGAATGAAGCCTAATACAGGTATTCGCTCCCACTTCCAGCGATCTATGCCATGTCTGGCCCCTCCCCCCTTCTGCCTTCTGGGAGACACACAGGTCCCAGAAGACAGCAGGGACCATTCAGAATGCGCAGTAGCAAACAGGCTGTGAAGTCGCAAGGCTTCACTTCCTGATTCCCTTACTGAAGATCCCGGTGCCTCCACATCGCGGGCGCCCAGGACAGGTAAGTGTCCTTATTTTAAAAGTCAGCAGCTGCAGTATTTGTAGCTGCTGATAATTGTTTTGGCAGAACTCCGCTTTAACTTTCTATTGACACCCACAGTGGTTCGCAAAGAGCAATGTGAACCGTCTGCGAGTTCTATGCGATTTGGGAACAGGCGCTGGTTAACGCATCATGATAGTGTGAACGAGCCAAAGAAGGGTCCTGCGCTATTTTGGTGCGAATGCGATGTAAATTCAGTATGTCTGAATTAGCATCGCACAGACATCGCATGTGATTTGCACAGCAGTGCGAATCCCATGCGATATCTAACATCCCACCAGTGTCAACTCAGCCTAAAAACAGCAAATCGCAGTAAAATCGCAGGACAGGCGTTTCTGCAGCTTCTCCATTGACATGTATTGAACAATAAATGCAGTTTTTTGCGTTTAAAAAAAATCGCTGACCCTTTCCAAGAACGCAGAGGCACAAAAATGCATTGATGTGAACGTGTCCCATAGGAAATCATGTTAAGGAAAAAAAAAATGTCCTGCGTTTCTGCAGAAAGCATGACGAATGTCATTGTTGTGAGTGGAGGAGGCTGATCATAGTACGCGGGGCTCAGCCATGTCTCAGTACACAGGCCGGGGCTCCCTATGGCGGCGTCCATGTTTATGTGTGCGTGCATGAACGCACATAGGAGGCCCCGCACACACACAATAAGCGGCGGCCTCTCTGACCTCAGGCGGCGTCACATGACTGAGTGTGAAACTTACAAGAGCATTACATCAGCCTGGGAACCAACACACGACCAAAACACAGCGCCTCTTAAAGCGGCGACATGAGTGACCAGCACCTCTGCCTATATCACGCCTCAGGCGTCACTATAACATCTACATTGTACACCTTCCATCATTTTCCAATAGCGAGAGTTATCCAAAGTCACGTGAATGCGTATTTCTCATCACAGGCGCAGGTTGGATTCGCTATGTCATTTCGGCGGGTCCGCTTGTGAATCCCCATTGCCCTTTTAAGAGCGCTGTGCGCGGGACCCGTTCGAACTCTGATGTCTGCCCGAGAGGGAGGCGATTGGTTGGAAATCACGTGAAGACGAGTAGGCGCTTTGAGCACGGAAGAGGGCGGGGTGGGTCGGAGAGGCGTTGTGATTGGGCACCGGGGGGCGTGACGTGTTCGGTATATAAGGTGGAGGAGGAAGCGCGCCCGCGCTTAGTTGGCGCTGGGACCTAGTCACGCAAGGGTCTTGTTGCTGCTTTTTTTTCCTGCACGTTATACAACAAGTCAGCAACGCTGGGCAACGAAGCCGCGCTATCCCCTGCAGCCTATAAGATGCAGCGAGAGGTCGAGGCTGAGAGTCCCCCTGGGCTGGGCTTCCGCCTGGAGGCGCACCGCATCGTCAGCATCTCGCTGGGGAAGATCTACCACTCCCGGGTACAGCGAGGCGGCATTAAGCTCCATAAGAACCTCATGGTGTCCCTGGTACTGCGGAGCGCCCAGCAGGTCTACCTGAGCCAGACGGCCGAGGAGCTGCACGCAGAATACCAGCTCTACCCCCCGCAGACGTACCGGGCGCCGGAGGAGAGCTGCTCGTGCCCCGGGCCTGAGGAGGGGGAGGAGGGGGAAGATTCGTCATCGTGTGCCCGCACCGAGAGCCGCCTCCCCCGGGCTTGTCCGTGCCCCGAACCCCGCGTGTGCCGGGCGCCTCCCCGGGGGCTCCCCTGCTGCTCCTGTCACTCACACCCGGACTGTACGCTGGCGGAGCCCCGCAGAGACTGTCCGAGCCAGGAGGGGGCCGATCCCCCGCAGAGCCCTCCGTGCTGCCGGAAGAGGAGCGGGGGAAGTGCGCCGGACGGGCCGGCTATGAAGCGAGCCAGGCGGGAACAGAGAGAGCAGGAAGTGCCGGAGCCGGCGGAGGAGGCCGAGGAGGAGATGGAGACAGAGAATGTGGCCAACCTCATCAGTATCTTCGGCTCCAGCTTCTCCGGACTTCTCACCAAGGAGCCGGGGACCGCGGGGGAGGAGCAGGAGGCCGGACAGGAGCTGGACTCTCCATCTGGACAGAGCTGTGCTACCGAGCCTGCCATCAGCTCCAATATTACCCCATGGAGCACGGCCATAGAGGCCTTCTGATGACTGCCTGGACTGACCTCCCTGCCTACAGACACTGGGGGGGGGGCACCGAGCACTGATCACCAGGGGGGATCCCATCCCACCAATGGGGGAAGAGAGCTGACCCGGAGCCATGTCCTTGTCTTCTATGTTTGTGGCTTGGAGGCCTGTTAGTCTGTGTTATGACATTTCGGATGTGTGGGGGGGGTTCCAGGAGTCACCATCGGCATTTGCCACATTCCGGTGCCAGGGGTGGGCTAACCGTTTCTGTGTCAACCTTGGCAGGGGAAGTGTTTAAGGGTCACTCCACCTTAAACTAGTGACATGTAAGGAGACCAGCTTTTTTTTATGGTGAGGTCTTGTAGGTCAGGCTTCCTCCCCAGAGCCTAGTGCTGGCCACGCACTTCACTAGGTCTTATAGATTGGGCGTCCTTATCTGGAGTGGTCACAGAGGTCCAATTCTGGTCACACACTTCACTAGGTCTTATAGATTGGGCGTCCTTATCTGGAGTGGTCACAGAGGTCCAATTCTGGTCACACACTTCACTAGGTCTTATAGATTGGGCGTCCTTATCTGGAGTGGTCACAGAGGTCCAATTCTGGTCACACACTTCACTAGGTCTTATAGATTGGGCGTCCTTATCTGGAGTGGTCACAGAGGTCCAATTCTGGTCACACACTTCACTAGGTCTTATAGATTGGGCGTCCTTATCTGGAGTGGTCACAGAGGTCCAATTCTGGTCACACACTTCACTAGGTCTTATAGATTGGGCGTCCTTATCTGGAGTGGTCACAGAGGTCCAATTCTGGCCGCACACTTCACTAGGACTTATAGATTGGGCGTCCTTATCTGGGGTGGTCACAGAGGTCCAATTCTGGCCACACACTTCACTAGGTCTTATAGATTGGGCGTCCTTATCTGGAGTGGTCACAGAGGTCCAATTCTGGCCACACACTCAGATCGGCCTCTCCACATGGGTCTACGCCTGGCCACATTTAGCTAGGACTTGTAGATCAGACACCCAAACCTGGCGTGGTCACAGGGGTCCAGTTCTGGCCACACACACAGTTTAGGAGTCTAGGTCTTAGAAATCAGACACCTTTACCTGGGGTGGTTACTGGGGCCTTATGCTGGTCCCATACTTGGCTAGGTCTTGTAGATCAGGCACCCTTACGTGGGATGATCACAGGAGCCCAGTGCTGGCCACACGCTTAGATCAGTAGTCTACAGCTGAGCACACTTAGCTAGGTCTTGTATTTCAGGCTCTATTAACTGGGGTGGCCATAGGAGCCCAAAGCTGGTTACAAATTGGGTTGGTCCTGTAGATTGGGCGATCTTACCTGGGGTGGTTGAGTCCAGTGCTGACCATACACTGGGCTTGATCTTGTAGATCATGCTTTTCTCTGGGTGATTTATGATGTTGGCCCTGTAGATCATACATTCTTCTTTGGGGTGCTTGAGGAGTCTGAGGATTGCCACGCACTTGGTAATTATCGTAGGTCAGGCTTTCTTCCCCAGGGTGGTTGAGGAGTCCAATGCTGGCCACACATATGGTGAGATCTTGTATTTCAGGCTTTCACCTCTGGGGTGGACACTTGACAATTCAATTGGTCTTTAGATTACTAAAGAGATCCACACCGACCACCGAAAGTGGCTGTTAATAGATTGCCTTGGTGTGTTTGATCATCTTTGGCCGAATGGAAATAGTCAATTGTGAGATGTATGTCCAGCATTGCACTTTTGGTCTAATCTTGGGGGGGGGGGGGGGGCATAAAAATGGCACCTTTTAATTTCCTCCTGACAAAAAAAAGAAGCTTGTCTCTTGAAAATAGGAATTTAAAGTGGAGCGATCCTTCAAAGGTTTATTTTTACATCTAATATTTATAAGAAAAGCCGTGAACGCTCTCCTGGCATTGGTTGTGTGTTAACATCTGAAAATGAAAGGGTTTATTTTTTCGGGAGGGAGGTGAGTGGTTTGTCTTGCACCAGAAATGTTTTCTCTATGCTTCTAAGTAATTCCTGAACACTTGGGAGCCGAGACCCCCTCCCCAGTTCACATCTGTCCACGTAACTCCCCTCCCCCTCCAAGAATGTCTCACCATCCCCCACTTCTGTCTTTTGGCCACCACGTGCACAGGGAGTTCCCCATTTAGGGAGGGGGAGGGAAGTTCCCATCTGCTTACACTGCCCCTCTCCCACTCATTGTGTGCTGGGGGCCGCAATGTTAGTTTACTCAGCCACTCCTTCCTGTTACATGTCCTGACTTGTGTAAAATACCAAACAACTGACTATGCGGGCACCGGCGCTTTTTTCCCCTCCCCTCAGTAAATCCCTCTTACTGCAGCCTTGGATTGCTTTCCTGCCGGCCTGCGGTTTCTACTAATTCATAATCACTGTGGATTTTATTTTCAGTTTCCATAGGAGCCAGAAATCTCATTCTGGCCTCAAACCCTAAAGATGTTTCTAAATTTGGTTTTTGGTGCACAGACAAAATTGCCGTTACTGGCTTCCCCCCCGATACCAGACACGATTGCTGAACTGTTGAAGCATGAAGAAGTGAATACGTGTTTCTTTGTTAATATAGGGAGTCGAGAAGCCCTATTATAATTGTATATGTATTTGTTGAAAGCTCCGTCAGACTTGGTGCTTGTCATCCATTCAGCTCTTTCCATGTTGGCCGGATCTCCCGCCTTTGTTTTAGAAGATGGGATTTCTGGCAAGAAGCGACTACCATGGGAGTTTACAGTATTTTTAATGCACAATGCTGTATCCTGGATTTCTGTATAAAATGACGTTTCTACGTGTTTGACACGTATTAAATATTTTGAAAAGTTTCCATTGTTTTGTGTCATTTGGTTGCCTCGGTGGGTATGTTTACGTTTAATAGACCTGGTGGGGGGGGGGGGATCAGCATGCAGAAAGCACTGTTGGTGTCCAGCTTTCAGTGTTCATGCTAATGAAGGTGGCGTGATGTTATTGCACTTTGTTTCTATAAGAACTTGTCTTACAATCTAGGTGCAAAGTACAGGAACCAATGGCAGCCAACTGGTTTTCTTCTGCTTTGATTGCAGTAATTGGAAATGTGGTTGCTGTGCTTAGCACTACCTTGTTGAATATAATTAAGGTAAATTTGATTGAAATTGATGCCTTGTTTTTATAGATATACAGTCAGATTGCATAATGTGTAGAGGATGTATTTTTAATGAATATATAACAGGAAGAAGCTGCCTTGTGAATGGCAGCACGTTGGAGAGCGGGACCTCTGCTTTTATACACTGGTTCTACAAGCCCCCTGCATGGTTCTCCACTAAACAAGGCTCCTGCTATTCCTTGAGCAGCATTGTTAATTGGAAGACTGCAGACGGTGTGGCCGTCTCTCCAGTGTGGTGCTGTATTACGATGGCCATACATGGCTCGAATGTTGGCCCATTCCTGCTGAATTGGCTGGAATTAAAGCCGTGGGTGGCCCTGTCTGAACAAAAAGGGGTAGAAAATTGTTGGCTGATCAGTAGGGGTGCAACGGATCAAAATCGCGTGGTGATCCGAACAGGGTGACCCGTTCGGATCACGGATCACCATCGATCCGTTGCACCACTACTGATCAGTGACTGCATCCTATCAGATACAATGGCTGGCAGTGAAGATTTCTCCAAGCATGCTATTTTGCATGGATGGAGAAATCTATTTGATCTCTCATTCAGCCTGCTTTCTGAATTAGTAAAATCTATGCTTGTATAGCCTGACCTAAATGTTTTAACCACAATGCTAAATTTGTTGTTGTGCAGCCTGACTGCATACCAAGCATCAATAATAGGACTAATGTTTGGTTTCAGACACTGTGTGGGTCATTTGTTTATTTTCACAAAAGCAAGGCAATGCTGAACGGGAGATGTGAGAATCAGAAGGATTTACTAGTTTGATTTATAAATTCATCCCTCTGCCGTGGAACAATAAAACCTGCCCCTGACCACTTCATATTTGTGCATCCGTTAAAAGTGAAAATCTGTGTTATCTACAGTGCAGAATCTGTCGCCAACCTGTGTCTGTCTTGGTTGTATGGCCAGGATTTCCGCCACCAGCTAACAGGAATTTTTTTTTTTTTTATACTTTGTCAACTGAGAGGCAGCCTGCTTTATTTCTAATTGTAATGCAAATTTGCTTGATGAATGTCCCTCTTCAAGTGATTCTAAAGGCAGAAGGTTTTTCTTTTATCTTAATGCATTCTATACAAAAAATAATTCCAGCCTGAGCTCGTTTGGCTGGGCTTTTCCTAAGGGTCACAGGGGTGCGATTAGTTTTGCACTCCTGTGACCTGTTTTCAGCAGAGAGCGGTCTGAAGTCCACTCTGCTGACATCACAGGAATCAGTCCAGGCACAGCGTCATCACAACAATAAAGTCTGGATCCGCCAGGTGCCTGGACTGATACCTGTCTCAGCGAGCCGCTGAGAGACTGAAACAGCCGCTCCCACCCCTCTACAGCTCAGCTCTCCAGTGAGCGTGGAGGAGCAGAGAGGAGAGAGCAGCTGATTGACAGTCAGCAGCTCTACGCTCAGGGATCTTTGAGACCTGAGCCATCGGCGGTGTTCGATCGGTTCTCTGTGTAGAGGCGCCGGGCGACAGATGCAGCATCGGACCTAGGTAAGTATAAATGGGCCAAAACTCTCCTCCCCCCCCCCCCATACTTAAGATAAAAACCTTCAGTTTGCAGCAGCCCCCTAATAACCTGAGCCCCATCGATCCAAGAGTGCTTCAGTCGTCCGGGACTCTCCCTCCTTATTGGCTGAGAAACAACAACGGGGCCATTGTCTCTCGCTGCTGTCAGTCAGCGAAACAGGAGAGAGGGGGTGGGCCGAACAGCTCTGTGTCTGAATGGACACATAGAGCTGCGGCTCGGGTGCCCCCATAGCAAGCTGCTTGCTGTGGAGGCACTCACCAGGAGAGAGGGGCCAAGAGAGCCGGCAAGGGACCCGAGAAGAGGATCTGGGCTGCTCTGTGGAAAACCACTGCACAGAGAAATGTATAACAGACTTTTTAGTATCGCTTTAAGTTTTTTTTGTCCAAGTCTGGTTCTTAAAGAGAAGCTCCAGGGTCCTCCCCAAAAAAATTGTCAGCTACAAATAGTGTAGCTGCTGTCTTTTAATATTAGGACACTTGCCTGTCCAGGGATCTAGCGCTGTCCTCACCCAAGCCGATTCTTCAATGGGTTTTAGGTGCAGGCGCCCGCATCTGAAGTAGGGGAAACAGGAAGTGAAGCCGTGCGGCTTCACAGCTGGTTTCCTACTGCGAATGCGTGAGTCGCGCTGCACCTCGTGAATGGTCCCGTAGTTTTCTGGGACTTGTCATGTGTCCTAGATGACTGCAAGAGGAGGAGGGGGGCGAACTTCCAGCTCAATTCGCTGCGGCGATCTGAGCATGAATTGGGAGCGGGTACCTGTCAAAACCAGTTAACCGCTCCCCCCAAAAAGTGCCAAATGTGGCAGGGGAGAGGCGGAGCTCCCCCTTTTAGGTGGAGCGCCACTTTAAGAACTAGGGTTGCGCACCGGTATTGGTGCGGTGCCAATACATTTGCACAAGTACTTGTGCAAATGCTCCGATGCCTGAAACCAATACCTTTTTGTGGTGCGATTTGAGCCCATACAAAATGGGCTCAAATTGCACTGCAAAGAATCTCATGTTATTTGAACAAGAATGTGGTGCAATTCCTGTCCCAATCGCATGCAGTTTCCCGCACCACTCCTGTGTGAATCCAGGCTGAAGTCACTATGACAAGCTTGGGGTCACACGAGCGGTTGGGAAACTGCATGCAATTCGGATAGGAATCGCGCTGCATTACAAATAGCATGCGATTCTTTGCAGTGCAATTTGAGCCCATTCATTTTGTATGGGCTCAAATTGCACCGCAAAGGTATCCGTAGTCGGTATTGGCGAGTACTTGGCCGAAAGTATCGGTACTCTATGCCTATGGTACCAGTAAAAAGCATTTTTACTTAATCCCTGCTAAATTCTTCTGTCCGATGATCAGCCTTGTGGGCGGTCCCTTGGAATCCTTGTGTTCAGTGCAGGGCTATTGGCTGGAGCTCTTTAGGGAAGGCACAGTAGTGGGTGTTTTTCTGGACAGGAAGGAGCCGTTGGGAGCGAAGGATTAGCCAGGGAAAGTGCTTTTTTAATGGTTCCCTAGGAATAAACAGTCAATTACCGTTGCAGTGTGGGGGGAGCCCGAAGGCAAGGCTATTTGTTGTTGTTTCTTTCCGGAGTCTGGCTTGAATTGCCACATCACGGTGTGTTGGTAACATATTTGTGCATTGTATTAGTCCATTCATTTTGAATGGACAGCTTCCACATTGTAAAACAGCAATCAGCAGCACAGCACACCACAATTGCTATGGTGCCGTAGAACACAAGTGTTCCTGGGTGCTATTCATAATAAATGGCACCCCAACAAACTTGTGCTATAGTGAATAGCAACAACACTTGTAAGAACTGGTGGTAAAATCTGCATTGCCACAACACATTAGTATAGACAGGCCCTTAAAGGAACATGCCCATCTTTTCCCCTCTGGTTTTGTATGGTGCTGTCTAGATTATATGACCTGGTGGGGCTTAATTAGAACGTGTTTCGGAAACCCTGATGGAAGGGTTGGCTTATGTATGAAATACAGATTTTTAATTTTAGTTCAGTTGTATACCTCATTGATGTAAAAGCTGGCTGCATACATGAAAATCTGCCTGTTCACAATAATAGCACATCTGTGCTCATTTAGGATCCAGCGTATTCATACAAATTGGATGGGGTGGTATAAAACAGTGATTGTATAAATTGAAATTTGTTCATGATATCTAAGCAGACAGTAAAGCTAGCCACAGGTTACAATCTCCTTACATTTTTTGAAAGATTTAGATTTTTCTACCGTTCAGCTTAAAATGAGTAGAATCAGACTGTAATGTGTGACCAGCTTCTTGTAAGCACTCTGGGGTTCATTTACTAAAGCTGGAGAGTGGTGCAACTGCATGGTAGCCAATCCGCTTCTAACTTCAGCTTGTTCAATTAAAGGATAAGTTCACCTTTGGAAAAGTGTTCCGGTTTTTAGGGTGGAACATGTTCCCAATGCTGCAGCTGGCGCTCCATCCCCCCACCCCCCCCCCCTCCTGACAGCAGTACAGGGAGAAGTTTCCCATACTAGCTGTCAGTTTTTGAAATCCGCCCCACCATGCTGGGATCCGGCCACACAGCCGCGTCATTCATACACACAGCTCTGTGTGAATGAACTACAAGCCCCAACACTCTTTGCAGCTGTCGGCTTGTGGTTCTCAATGAACCACCATGGCGCTGCAGAGCAACGTGGTAGATCATTGATTCTTTCTGTCAGCGTATCTGCTTGCCTGTATGGGATGTACGGGCACACAGATATACTGACAGATCTGCAGGAGACCTGCATGGCACCAGCGATCTGCCGATCGATGGTGCAATGCTTTACAGGCTCCCAAAAAAAAAATTACCTTTAGTAGAGCTGGGAGAGTTTCTCAAAAAAAAATCTGCGATTTAAAAAAAAATAAACATGATTCGAATCAAGTTTTTTTTTTTTTTTTGATGAACACCGCACCGGTCCCGAGGAGCTGCGGGCAGGAGTTTTTAGGCGAGGCCGCGGCTTCGGCCTAGTCCACGGTGTCCGGCCTCGCGGACTAGGCCGAAGCCGCGGCCTCGCCTAAAAACTCCTGCCCGCAGCTCCTCAGGACCGGCGCGGTGTCAGCGCCGGTCCTGGGGAGCTGCAGGCAGGAGTTTTTAGGCGAGGCTTCGGCCTAATCTGTGGCGTCCGGCCTCGCGGACTAGGCCAAAGCCTCGCCTAAACTCCTGCCCACAGCTCCTCGGGACCGGCGCGGTGTCAGGTGGGAAAAGAAAAAAATCGATTGCTGAAATTTTGAATCGATTTGACCTCAACTCGATTCAAGATTTAAATCGATTTTTTTTCCCCAGTCCTAGCAATTAGTGTTTTTTTTTTTACAAGTGAACTTATCCTTTAAGTGTTGACAGTAAGGGCCGGTTCACACTGCAGCGTTGCGGGAACCCTGCGAATCCACTGCAGGTTCTCGCACTGCATGTTTCCCGGTGGCAGTTCACACTGCCCTATGCAAACTGCTGGGAGTGTCAATAAAATTAACGGCACCCCCAAATCAGTTTGCATATCGCACTGCATATTCAGGCAGGAATCGGATCACATGGGCGTGAACACCCATGCAATCCGGTTCTGCTGCGGACCAAAAAAATGGTCCTGTGCGAGTTTGGTCCGAATGCGATACAAATTCAGCCATACTATTTGTATGGCTGAAATCACATCGCACAGAGATTCCTTGTGATTTGCACTGCAGTGAACCAGCACTAAAACCTGGAAACTGATTGGTTTCTATGTAGAGCGGCACCAAATTTTGCACTCCAGTTTTGGTAAATCAACTCCTCTGTATACATTTGTTTCTAGCCTTTATTTATTTTTTTTAAATGTGTTGCAACATAATGGCTACTTTATGCTAAAACCAGTAGGTTTTTTGGTGGTTTCATACTCATGTTTTAAAGGCGTTGTAAAGTCTCATGGTTTTTTACCTTAATGCATTCTATACATTAAAGTGAAAAACCTTTTGTTCTGCAGCTGCCCCCCTTTTTCTTACCTGAACCCGATCTTTCCAGCGAGGAAAACGAGCCTAGCAGCTCCAGCCACTGTCTCTGGTCCTCATTGGATAGATTGATAGTAGCAGCAGCAGCAGCCATTGGCTCCCACTGCTGTCAATCAAATCCAGTGACACCTGGCTGTAATTGAACGCAGCAGGACTTGGGAGTGTGCCCGCACGAAAAGCGTCTCTCTGGGGGCACTCAATGCGGAGGAGGAGCCAGGAGCGCCACCGGGGGACCCCAGAAAAGGGGGATCGGGCAGCTCTATGCAAAACCCTTTCACAGAGGAGGCAAGTTCGACATGTTTGTTATTTTTTTTTTTTTTAAACAAACCTTTACAATCACCTCGTACACACTGAACATTCTATCTCTCCTAGACACCTTGTTTCCTGGCAGCGGTGTTTTGGTAGAAATAATGCTTGACGCGTGTAACACATTTAAGCGCACCAAACACTTCTCTCAATTAATTTTATTGGTCAGAGTCATTTATTCTGGCCATTGAAATGACTGATGAAGTGCTAAATGTGCCTAGTGTTAATGCATCTGTACAGGCATCAAACTTTTTTTTTCTGCTAAAACGCAGCTGCTTCTGGACACGATGGCAGTGTTTATTTTATTTGAATCTCTAAACACTCCGCCCCTAAACGCATATGTGTGCTTGGACACATAGCTAACATATAGCGGCATTTAGACTCAGAAAACAAAAAAGGAGCAGTGTTAAAAATGTCCAGTGTGCTTGAGGCAGAAGGCATATTATAAACATGATGCAGATCCATTTTTAAGGGGGGCCTCCCATTTATTTTTTAGATGTATATACCAGTGTTTCTCAACTCCAGTCCTCAAGGCGCACCAACAGGTCATGTTTTCAGGCTTTCCAATATGTTGCACAGGTGATTTGATCAGTTTCGCTGCCTTCGCAATTACCACAGTCATTTCATCTGGGGGAAATCCTGAAAACATGACCTGTTGGGGCGCCTTGAGGACTGGAGTTGAGAAACACTGGTCTATATGCATGTATTGTTTACATGCATGCAGTTGTACAATCATCAATGTGTAGTCAGCAGCGTCTGTGCCACTGATTATACACTATTGATAGGCCCCTGTCATCTAGTGTCTTTAGCTATAGATACACACAATACAATTTTCTGTAGACTCTTTCTTTCCTTTAGATTTACCAAAACCATATAATATGGAGGTCAAACCTAAACACTTTCCATTTGTATGCAATCAGGCAGGCCCTAGCACTACATAGTTGAAGGTAAATCTAAAGAAAATCAACAACAAAAGTTGTATAGTGTGTAATGGTGTCTTAGGTTGCTTTGATGCTGGCAGCATCCAATAGGGTGCATTATGCTGTGTGTAGCGTGTACAGAGTAAGTAATGCTAAATTTATATAGCCCAGACACAACCATGTCCTAGCTTTTAAAGTTTGTTTACAGTTGCAGTAACCCTTTGGGCTCTTTCACACGGGGCGGATCCGTGCAGATCCGCCCCGTGAAGCTCCGCTTGCTCAGCGGGGATCGCTCCGTTGATCCCCGCTGAGCCGACGGATGACTGGGCGGTCCCCGCACACTGTGCAGGGACCGCCCTGTCAGAGCGCCGCTCTCCCCTATGGGGAATCGGATGACGACGGACCGTAGAGTCCGTTGTCATCCGATCCGCTCCGCCGACGGAAGGAAAAATAGGATTTTCCTCCGTCACACTTTGGCGGAGCGGAGCGGATGTCAGCGGACATGTCTCCGCTGACATCCGTTCC
Source organism: Rana muscosa (assembly GCA_029206835.1). Classification (NCBI taxonomy): domain Eukaryota; kingdom Metazoa; phylum Chordata; class Amphibia; order Anura; family Ranidae; genus Rana; species Rana muscosa. Next base: position 107,162,680 of record CM055120.1, on the reverse strand, counting down.
TCCATAGGGGTACATGGAGGATCCGTTTCAGGTCCGCCTAAAAAACTGACAGGCGGACCTGAACGGACCTCCGTGTGAAAGGGGCCTTTGAAGTGCAATCTGCGGTGGATCACTTTTCAGAGTATGTTTGCCTTCTCGCTGTCTGCTTTAACCCCTAAAAGCCTGAACCGCAACCTTGTGCATTGCAGATCAGCTGACTGGAAAAAATCTAACAAATTCCTCCATCCACACTAAACATTGCGGATGGACGAATCTCCCCCTGGTGCTGGCTGTCAGATTACCCAAACAGTGGCTGCATATGATTGGATGCGGTCACCGCTCGACCCACAAATTTCCACCCCACTCCATCAAAATTCAAATGAATAATTGATTTTGTTGAGTGAGGTGGTGCCAGTTGGGTGATTCTACATGGATCAGCTGATATTGGATCTGTGTAGTGCAGCCTTAAGGGCAATGTTGACCTATTCCTGCTGAAATGGTCAAAATTCAAGCTGCGGGTGGCTCTGTTGGCACCACCTGAATTGAACTTTAAATGAGTGGTCTGACACTATTTGGGTAGTCAGACAGCTGCTGGTGTCGGCTGTCAGAACACAATAGCCGGTGGTGAGAGCTTCATCCGTCTGCACTGTTTAGCCTGGAAGGAGAATCTTCCACTCGATCCTTTTGTATAAATGATTTGTAGAAACCTGATCAGCAGCAGTTGTTTATTGCCAGCCCAATTGAAGTTCTTTTATTATTGCAAGCCGTGGGCACCAGTCCTAGATTTCTATATTTCCAGTTATCAGATGCCAGCCAGTTATGTCAAATTGTATTTTTGGGTGCTTTTCCTCATCTCTTCAGTTGTATTTGTCAACCGTTCAAAACCCCAGGGGTTTTCCTTGTGACATCAGTCATATGATTTGTGGCGGTAAACAAATAGTATGGTAGTTCATGCCATCGGCATTATACAATTTGATATGTAACATTTCCTTTTAGAGTGCAGCAGCTATTTATATCTCCTCCTCTGTCATGGTGGTTAAATCGGTACAAAGTCCTTCCTGGAGATGATAGAAGTGAGCAGCTTCCTTGTTTGACAGCGATAGCAGCTCACTGATCTCTTACAAATAGGCAGCAGGTGTGAGCACTACAGTCACCTTCCATCCTAGGAAAAAAGGTTATAATTGGTAGTTAACACTGTGCCTGCCACAGAGTACAGATATAGAACGTGAAAAGGACAATGCATGTGCAGTAATCCTAGGGAAGGCTTCTTAAACAAGAGACAACTGAGCTCATGCAGGACCCTACATGTCCAGGCATAAGTCAGCATTATTGTGTCTAAGCCTGACTTTTCAGTGGGATTGGGTCAGCTCAAGTCTAGCCAAAGCTGTGAGGCAGTTTTTGAGGTGCGGTAGGTGACAGGCCAGCACCTCCAAATGTCTCGGCGATGACAGTTTTCTATCTAGTTTGGTTTCTTTTGTGCCATAGCATCATCTCTGCACTCAGAACCCCAGCTGCAAACTGTCAGACTTAAAGTGCTACTAAACCCACAACAGTAAAATCAGTCTGTATATGCAGTTAAGCAGGGGTGCCCAACCAGTGGCCCGGGGCCACATGTTGCCCGCGGAGCCCTCTGATGTAGCCTGCAACCTCCTGCTCTAGGATGGAATACAATAGAATTCTGTTATTAAAGGTAAGTTTATTACTAAAATCACAGTGTATATATGGGCATATCTGTTCTGCAGTGGTTGCTGGGCTGCTTTTAAACTGATTACCTGCACTGAGCCATGGACTTCTATTACCTGTGAGTTTGGTGTGCTTTCTGAAAGTGCACCACACCTACAGGATAGAATAGAATGCCGCGTACACACGATCATTTTTCCCTTCGAGAAAAATGACATTTTATCCTTTGGACGAGAAAAACGATCGTCTGTGGGCTTTTTCTCGTTTTTCTCAACGGGAAAAACTGCATTAATCACGACGAGAAAAATTAGAACATGTTCTAATTTTTCTCGTCGTGATTCCCGTCGTTTTTTTCCCGCGGCAGTTTTCCCATAGGGAAACACTGCCGGGGAGCCCACACACGGTCGTTTTTTTAGCCAAAAATTTTTTTAAAATTTAAAACGGCCGTGTGTGGGGGGAACAAGCTGTTCCTCGTTTTTCACGTCGATTTTCTCGACAGTGTTTTCACCGTCGAAAAAATCGATCATGTGTACGCGGCAGAAGTCTTTGGCAAAGTGCAGCTAACCTGCAGGAAAGCCACAGGTGAACTGTGCTGCACTCATGGTGCGGGTAAACAACCGTGCATCAGTGTGAAAGCAGCCTTAGGCCCCTTTCACAGTGTCATTCCGACCCAATCAGACCCACCATTCACCTCTAAGGAGTGGCAGATGTAAATGGACTAGCTCCTATCTGATCCGCTAAAAAAAAAAAAAAAATAGAGTGGGCTCCATAGAGTAGAATGGGTTGCCATCCACCCGCTCCGCTCATTGTGGCCCGCGACCGGTTACCAAGTCGCTTAAGTGGCCCTTGCTCTTCAAACGGTTGGGCACCCCTGCAGTAAAGCATGCTTGTTATACTCACTGTGGCACCTAAAGGGCACTCTGCATTGTGTAAAAAGGCTGTTTGATCCTGTATGCACAGATCCTCCTTCCACTGACTCCAGAACATGTCAGGATAAGACATAGCCTTTGGAGTCAGGCTGCACATGCTCAGTTTGGTGTGTATTGCTAGAGTTTTTTTTACTCTGTACATAAAAGAAAATTCTCCATAAAAGAAAAATGAGCAGTCAGATTGTATCTTTTATTTTCTGGGTAAATAAAATAAGTAATCTCATTGGTCACTATGGGCAACATCAGTTTTGTTAATTTTATATAAATATACAATTCTTTCCAAATTTCTTTGAAACCAAGCCTGTGTCAAGGCTCTGCTTCTGCCCTGGACACAGGAGAGTACTGCAAATCTCTTGAGACCTAATTAACCACTTAAGCCCCGGACCATTTGGTAGCTAGAGGACCAGAGGTGAATTCAGAATTTTGCACTGCGCTGCTTTAACTGTAAATTGTGTGGACATGCAATGTTGTACCCAAACGAAATTTGCGTCCTTTTCTTCCCACAAATAGAGCTTTCTTTTAATGGTATTTGATTGCCTCTGCGATTTTTATTTTTTGCGATATAAGCGGAAAAAGACCGAAAATTTTGAAAAAAAATGATATTTTCTACTTTTTGTTATAAGAAAAATTGAATAAACTCAATTGTAGTCATAAATTTAGGCCAAAATGTATTCAGCCACATGTTTTTAGTAAAAAAAATGTCAATAAGCGTATATTTATTGGTTTGCGCAAAAGTTATAGAGTTTACAAACTAGGGTACATTTTCTGAAATTTACACAGCTTTAAATTTATGACTGCCTATCTCATTTCTTGAGGTGCTAAAATGACAGGGCAGTACAAAACCCCCCCCAAATGACCCCATTTTGGAAAGTAGACACCCCAAGGAAATTGCTGAGAGGCATGTTGAGCCCATTGAATTTTTTTTTTTGTCCCAAGTGATTGAATAATGGCTAAAAAAAAAAAAATTACAAAAAGTTGTCACTAAATGATATATTGCTCACACATGCCATGGTTATATGTGGAATTTCACCCCAAAATACATTTTGCTGCTTCTCCTGAGTACGGGGATACCACATGTGTGGGACTTTTTGGGAGCCTAGCCACGTACGGGACCCCGGAAACCAAGCACCGCCTTCAGGATTTCTAAGGGCGCAAATTTTTGATTTCACTCCTCACTACCTATCACAGTTTCGAAGGCCATAAAATGCCAAAATAGCACAAAACCCCCCCAAATGACCCCATTTTAGAAAGTAGACACCCCAAGGAAAGTGCTGAGAGGCCTGTTGAGCCCATTGAATATATTTTTTTTTGTCCCAAGTGATTGAATAATGACAAAAAAAAAAAAAAAATTACAAAAAGTTGTCACTAAATGATATATTGCTCACACATGCCATGGTTATATGTGGAATTACACCCCAAAATACATTTTTCTGCTCCTGAGTATGGGGATACCACATGTGTGGGACTTTTTAGGAGCCTAGCCGCGTACGGGACCCCGAAAACCAAGCACCGCCTTCAGGATTTCTAAGGGCGCAAATTTTTGATTTCACTCCTCACTACCTATCACAGTTTCGAAGGCCATAAAATGCCAAAATCGCACAAAACCCCCCCAAATGACCCCATTTTGGAATATAGACACCCCAAGCTATTTGCTGAGAGGAATGGCGAGTATTTTACAGCTCTCATTTGTTTTTGAAAATGAAGAAAGAAAATATATATATATATATATATATATATTTTTTTCAATTTTCAAAACTTTGTGACAAAAAGCGAGATCTGCAAAATACTCACAATACCTCTCAGCAAATAGCTTGGGGTGTCTACTTTCCAAAATGGGGTCATTTGGGGGGGGTTTGTGCCATCTGGGCATTCCATGGCCTCCGAAACTGTGATAGGCAGTGAGAAGTGAAATCAAAAATTTACACCCTTAGAAAGCCTGAAGGCGGTGCTTGGTTTTTGGGGTCCCGTACGTGGCTAGGCTCCCAAAAAGTCTCACACATGTGGTATCCCCGTACTCAGGAGAAGCAACAGAATGTATTTTGGGGTGTAATTCCACATATGCCCATGGCATGTTTGAGCAATATATAATTTAGTGACAACTTTGTGCAAAAAAAAAAAAATAAATTGTCGTTTTTCCGCAACTTGTGTCAACATATAAAATATTCCATGGACTCGACATGCCTCTCAGTATATAGCTTGGGGTGTCTACTTTCCAAAATGGGGTCATTTGGGGGGGTTTTGAACTGTTCTGGCATTTTATACACAACATTAGGAAGCTTACATCCACTCTTCTAACCACTTGAAGACAAAGCCCTTTTTGACACTTTTTGTTTACATGAAAACATTTTTTTTTTTGCAAGAAAATTATGTTGAACCCCCAAACATTATATATATTTTTAAAGCAAAGGCCCTACAGATTAAAATGGTGGGTGTTGCATTTTTTTTTTCTACACAGTATTTGCGCAGCGATTTTTCAAACGCATTTTTTGGGTTAAAAAATACACTTTTTAAAATTTTAATGCACTAAAACACACTATATTGCCCAAATGTTTGATGAAATAAAAAAGATGATCTTAGGCTGAGTACATAGATACCAAACACGACATGCTTTAAAATTTCGCACAAACGCGCATTGGCGACAAACTACATACATTTTTAAAAGCCTTTAAAAGCCTTTACAGGTTACCCCAGTAGATTTACAGAGGAGGTCTACTGCTAAAATGACTGCCCTCGATCTGACCTTTGCGGTGATACCTCACATGCATGGTGCAATTGCTGTTTACATATGACGCCAGACCGACGCTTGCGTTCGCCATTGGGCAAGAGCAGGGCAGGACAGGGGTGCTTTTTTTTTTTCTTTTTTTTTTCTTATTAATTTTGCTTTTTTATTTTATTTTTAAATTGTTCCTTCCAAGTATTTTTTTTATCATTTTTATTGTTATCTCAGGGAATGTAAATATCCCCTATGATAGCAATAGGTAGTGACAGGTACTCTTTTTTTGAAAAAACTGGGGTCTTCTAGACCCTAGATTTTTCCTCTGCCCTCAAAGCATCTGACCACACCAAGATCGGTGTGATAAAATGCTTTCCCAATTTCCCAATGGCGCTTTTTATATCCGGGGGGGGGGGGGGCATTCCCTCCCACTGCTTGTAAAAGCAGTCCAGAGGCTAATTAGCCGCTAGGATTGCTTTTACATGAAAGCTGGCCGCAGGCTGAAAAGAATGATACCAAGATGATACCTAAACCCGCAGGCATCATTCTGGTATAAACATTCAAAGTCCAGCAACATACCAGTACGTTGCTGGTCCTTGTTGGACATGTATTGTAATCTTTTTTTTTCATGCAGCCAGTTGGCTGAACGAAAAAAGAGATTGATCGATGGGTATGCCCACCATTAGAATACCGCCCTTCATCCACCCACTTCCAATGATGGGCATACACGCACCATTTATATATGCCGAAGCATGGGGGCATCCTCCCGCAAAAAAGTTATGCCGCACACACATGGTCGGACTTTTCCACGGGCAAGCCTCCGTCGGAATTTCGACCGTATGTACGCGGCATTAGGAGCAAAATCGCTCCTCCGCCCCTGCTGCCCCAATGCTTCGGCATATTTGCTTTTTTTTTTAACTGTGATGGTGTAATCACCTCCTACAGCACTGGAGTCGCAGGGATCAGGCCTGTCTCTGCGAACGCTGCAGTTATGTGTGTTTTTGTTTTGTAAGTGACAGTGATCGATCGATACTGCACTTGGGTGGCCTGGGCTGGACGGAGGGGCAAAACGCAGGTGCCAGCAGGTATCTGGGCTGATCCCGCTAACACTGCGTTTTTGGGAACCCTAAACTGCTGGGGACGCTAGTATAGATCTGATCAGATCAGATATTGATCTGTTCAGATACTATACCACTAAGGGAGGTGTATGCTTCACGCGTGGGTGTTAGCGTTACTGGCACTAACCTGACACTGCCTGGGGTGTGACGCAGACCCTCTCTGACGCTAAAACCTAATTGATATCACCCGCCGGGCGATCAGGGGGTTAAACCTTTATTGGGTTATATACGGCGGGTGCCCTGACACTATAAAAAGCAAACTAACTAACCAGCGTCACCCGTAACACTTATATGGTGATCACTGGTGAAAGGGTTAACTAGGGGCAATCAGGGGGTTAAAACCTTTATTAGATAATATATGGGGGTACCTGACGCTATAAAAACCTGCGGCGAACCTAAAAAAAATTACCAGCTACCGATCTGCATCACCGACACTAAGACAGCGTTTAGAAAAACGATCGCTTAGCGACAGTGGTGATGGGGGTGAAAGGGTTACCTGGGGGGCGATCAAGGGGGTTAAACCTTTATTAGATAATATATTGGGGTACCTGACGCTATAAAAACCTGCGGCGAACCTAAAAAAAATTACTGGCTACCGACCTGCATCACCGACACTAAGACAGCGTTTAGAAAAACGATCGCTTAGCGACAGTGGTGATAGGGGGTGAAAGGGTTACCTGGGGGGCGATCAAGGGGGTTAAACCTTTATTAGATAATATATTGGGGTACCTGACGCTATAAAAACATGCGGCGAACCTAAAAAAAAATACTGGCTACCGATCTGCATCACCGACACTAAGACAGCGTTTAGAAAAACAATTGCTTAGTGACAGTGGTGATAGGGGGTGAAAGGGTTACCTGGGGGGCGATCAAGGGGATTAAACCTTTATTAGATAATATATTGGGGTACCTGACGCTATAAAAACCTGCGGCGAACCTAAAAAAAATTACCGGCTACCGATCTGCATCACCGACACTAAGACAGCGTTTAGAAAAACGATCGCTTAGTGACAGTGGTGATAGGGGGTGAAAGGGTTACCTGGGGGGCGATCAAGGGGGTTAAACCTTTATTAGATAATATATTGGGGTACCTGACGCTATAAAAACATGCGGCGAACCTAAAAAAAAATACTGGCTACCGATCTGCATCACCGACACTAAGACAGCGTTTAGAAAAACAATTGCTTAGTGACAGTGGTGAAAGGGTTACCTGGGGGGCGATCAAGGGGGTTAAACCTTTATTAGATAATATATTGGGGTACCTGACGCTATAAAAACCTGCGGCGAACCTAAAAAAAATTACCGGCTACCGATCTGCATCACAGACACTAAGACAGCGTTTAGAAAAACGATCGCTTAGTGACAGTGGTGATAGGGGGTGAAAGGGTTACCTGGGGGGCGATCAAGGGGGTTAAACCTTTATTAGATAATATATTGGGGTACCTGATGCTATAAAAACATGCAGCGAACCTAAAAAAAATTACTGGCTGCCGATCGGCATCACTGACGCTAGGACAGCGATCAGAAAAATTATCGCTTAGCGACAGTGGTGATAGGGGGTGAAAGGGTTATCTGGGGGGTGATCAGGGGGTTAAACCTTTATTAGGGGGGGGTTAGGGGGCTACACTGGACCTAAGACTAAACTTTGGTGACACTTTTACAGTCACAAATGTCACTGATTGCAGTGATCACTAAATAAATGGTCACTGCAATCAGTGACACTGTGACTGGGGGCTGGGGGGGTGATCTGGGGGGGCGATTTATGTCCCTATGTGTCCTGGTGTCAGTGTAGTGTTGTGTGCACTGACCTGATGTCTTCTCTTGTACGGCGCTCGGTATATGTGAGCGCCGCACCAGAGATGACATCACTTCCTCCTGCTCCCTCTGTCTGACACAGACAGAGGGGGCATTTCCATTCGCCTGGAGCGATCGCGAGGGGGTGGCCGGAAACGAATGGCTGCCCCCTCATACCGGAACGCTCCTGGACACTTAGCCACCGCTCACTGTATAGGAGGGGGGTCCGATTGGACCCCCCAACTATACAAAGGCAATCACGTACACTCTACGTGATTGTGCCTGTCGGTGCCATTCTGCCGACGTATATATACAGTGAGCGGTCGTTAAGTAGCACTGATCCATTCAGTGTTTAGAACCTTTCCACCACGGGAGGGTGAGGAGAATCCGGTACATCTTCAGACATGGTCAACACACCTGTAAAAAAACAAAAGCATTTTAATTTGTCTTTAAAGTGTTACTAAACCTATAACGGTAAAATCAGTCTGTATATGCAGTAAAGCATGCTTGTTATACTCACTGTGGAACCTAAAGGGTTAATCATCTGCATTGTGTAAAAAGGCTGTTTGATCCTGTATGCACAGATCCTCCCCTATTTCCACTGACTCCAGAACATGTCAGGAGAAGACATAGCCTTTGGAGTCAGGCTGCACATTCTCAGTTTGGTGTGTATTGCTAGAGAGGTTTTTTATTTATTTGTTATTTATTTTTTCCTTGGGAGAGTGCATATGATCAGCACTGTCCAGACAGAGTGTCAGGAGCCTCATAGGACAGCTCAGTGCAGTATGAAAACGCCTACAAGCTTCACCAGGAACTGATAGAACTCACAAGACTGCTATATACTGCTGATGAGAAAGTATTTAGCAGTTTATATTCACTAAAATAATTGCATTTATGTTTACTGTGGGAGACCAGATATAGTGAAGGCAGGTTCTGGGTTTAGTAACACTTTAAAGAGTAACTTTTGTTGAGAAAAAAAACATTCCCCTCTGGGTGATCTATGTACATTGCAAGGATTATAACAAACTTTGTTGCCGGTTCCTACCTTTTGTTATTCTGAAGGAATAGCTGTTTGTCTGTGTCCGTGTCCAAAGTGAATCTGTATGGCAGTGGTTTTATACTGTAATTATCAGTCAGCTGTTGCACCTGCAAGACTCCAATGAGGACATTGGCGGGGTCTGCATCCCTTTTAGATGTGATTTCTATTTGGAAGTATCCTACCAAAAATGAAATTTTTGTTGCAGGGGATGACACTTGTATCTGTAGTGCAGACTTCTGGGGAAATCAGTGAGCCAATCACAAGCAGGAAGTGACATTTTCAGGGGGCGTTCTGTACACCATATTGCATTGTTTTTTTTACAGAAAATGACAGAACTGCAGCGGGAAAAGGAAAGGTAATTTTTAATAACATTCAATTACAATATGACTTGAGTCGCAATTGTATACGCTATATATAACCGTATATACTCGAGTATAAGCCCAGTTTTTCAGCACACATGTAGCCCCACTCTTCCTCTACAAGTGTGCAAAGTTTGTTGTCCAGGGGACCTATGGCTGGGGAGCACCGATTTTTCAAAGCCGGGAACCCCTTCCATAGATTCCCATGTTAAACGTCAGTCTAGTGCCAGAGATCAGATAGGGAGATTGAGCACAGTAACACTGAGGCATGGGCACAGTGAGGCATGCAGATGGACACCCTAGGCTTATACTCGAGTCAATATGTTTTCCCATTTTTTTGTGATAAAATTAGGTGCCTCGGCTTATATTCGGGTCGGCTTATACTCGAGTATATACAGTATGTATTTTTTTTTATTTGCAATTTTTTTCCCCCTACAAAAATGGAGTTACCTTTTAATAATGCTCAGAAGCCCATTGATTACAATTATGTCTTCTAAGTGTCTGAAAGGACAATCTGCATTGCCCATAGTGACCTGTCTGGTATTCTTGTATTACAGTGATATTGAACCCTAATTTTTTCACCGTTTCGGTTGTCTTTTTGAATGCTCCCTCTTCTTATTTTTATAAGCTTATCCTTATAGCTTTTCCTGCTGGTCCGATGATCACTGCCCACACTTACCCATTCTTGTGTCTTCTGTGCCCCACGGCGGGGTCTAGGGGAAAAACGCTTACATGTGTGATTCAGGCTGTGACGCTGCCCACGTATGCCTTGTTATTGTGGCACCTAGAGGTGAGGGTGGTCATGTGAATCACTGTGTGTGTGTGTGCTTCAACCAACGACCAGGCACACTTCCACATTTGTTTTATGTAAAGCTGATGTGGGTATCCCTGGGGCATGTACAATGAAATCAGATTATGTCAGCAGTTATGTGACCGCTACAGTGTTGGCTCCACGTCCTTCCTGATCAGAAGATAAAGCAGCAGCAGGGATTCATAGGGAGTGTCTAATGAAAAACGTATGAGAATGGAGATATTAACAAACAATAGCTGTAGATTGCCTTGGTTTAGATTTCTGAAAGTAGAACTATAAGCAAAACAATTTTACTCTTTCGTCCATGGACCGACACAGCTTCTCTATTGACAAAGTGGGTATTATCCGTTAATTAGGAGTGACTAGGCAGAAAAACTTGTAAAAAGTGTTGCATCACACCTTCTACAGTACCGCCCAGGGGGCGGACCCTCTGGGTATACCCTCTCAGTCTGCACATCGCATATCAGTTTTTTTCTGTCTAGCAAGGAGTAGGACATGGCTCCCTTCGGGCCCATTGGTTCTGGGAAAAAAGATATATATATATATATATTTATTTTTTTTGCTACATTTGTTGTTTCCTGCGATCTTCGATCAACTGCCGACTGGGTGACAGGCTGGATCCTCGATCCTTGTAGTCTCCCCAGTTTCGGCCATCGAGCGTGTGCCGACCCTAGCTACGCGCTGGGTTTTCCACGACATGCCCGTCGCTCCACGGGTGGCCGGTGAGCCTACGCTCCAGGGCCTGCATCGGACCGCTCAGCTTCGGCTGACCTTACGGCCGAGTCGCAGCAGCCTGGCCGGTGAGCTTACGCTCCAAGGCTTGCATCGGACCGCTCAGCTTCGGCTGACCTTACGGCCGAGTCGCAGCAGCCTGTCCGGTGAGCGTCATGCTCCAGGGCATACATATGATCGTCCCTTCTGGGTCCAATCACAGCATGCCTGGCCAACAGTCACCTTCCGTGCGCGGACGATGATCTGTTTGGAATGTCTTCCAGCAGAATACATGCAGGATAGGTAAGTAAAACTCCCCTGCCTCGGCTGGGTGATTTAGCTGGACATTCCTGGAGAGATCAAGTAAGTGGTTGTGGCCCCTTTCTTCCCTCTCTCCCTGCCTTTCCCTCCTCCCTGGGCTTCTAGCTAAAGGTTGCTGGGTGCTGGGGGTCACCTAGAGGGTCCCACTGGAGCGGGGCTGGCTGTAACTAACATTTAAAAGAAATGTCATTTTTGCTTACCTGTGTTTCTGTGTCTCCATGCTGTCGGCGGCCATTTTGAGGTGGTCCATGCCAAGTTTGGCCTCTTGTAACTGCCTGGCGGCCATCTTCCTGTGGTTCGGCCACACCCACTGGCCCCTATCAGGTGATCGGCGGCCATGTTTGTCCACCCTGTATGCAGATATTGCCGTTCGGCGGCCATCTTTTTGTGGGCTATGGCTGCCTGACCTCTATCTTCTGTCGGCGGCCATTTTCTTAGAGCCCACATTATCTTCCATACAGACGTTTTTGGCAACCATTTTGCGAGAGCCTCCGGCCTCTAGGGTGCATTACACTGGCGCGAAAATTCACACAGGAAGTGCTGATAAAAGAAGCAGACTGACACAGCAGCAAGGGGACAGCATCACAGGCGCAGCATAGCAGTACCTATCCAGGGTGGTGAGTCCTCTGGGTAACCCAGCATCTCTGCAGCGCAGGAGGGTGGCCTATTGATATCTTGCCTGGAGCCCTGTGAGTGTCGGCGTGTGGTCAGCATGGCATCTGAGCCAGATGTCTTCTCCCCTGAAACACCAGATTTAGCAGCTGGTGTCCCTGAGGTGTCTATGGACGCTATGTCGGCAATCCTAGAGGCGTTTGCTGCCAGGGTGGAAGCAGCACACGGGAATACAGGGGGTAATAAACGCCCCCGTCCCCTGCAATCTTCTGGGGATATTTCTGATGCAGAACCAGGTCCAGCTACGGCTCATGGCCCAGATTCTGATGCATCAGAGACTGCAGACCGTGACCGATCGGACAGTGAGGAGGACTCCAAGTCCAGGTCAGTACGCGAGACGGCTTTGGTATCTGCCCTTATTACTGCAGTGCGGGATACGCTAAAGTGGAAAGGACTGAAGAAGTAGCAGATACTCCAGTCCCCTTTGGGTTTCGTAAACCTGCCCGCACTGCTAAGGTGTTCCCTTGTGTGTCTTATTTTGACAAACTCTTAGACAAGGAATGGGAGAACCCACTGAGGGTCTTTACAGCCCCAAAGAGGTTTGCAGTACGGTACCCCTTTGAGGAGAGTTTTCTGAAGATATGGACCTCTCCCCCTATAGTGGACCCTTCGGTGTCCAGACTTAATAGAGCCACCACTATTCCAGTAGAAGGGGCTCCTGTTTTCAAGGACCCTGTGGATAAGAAAGCTGAAGCACTCGCTCGCTACCTATACTCAGTGGTAGGCTCGGCAGTACGCCCGGCATTGGCGGGGGCCCTAGTGTCTCAGACACTTACTGAATGGGCAAAATTGCTACTCCAGGGGTTAAAGGAGCGAGATGCTCCTCCTAATGAGATAACTTTGGCCGACCAGTTGGTCCAGGGCCTTAAGTTTGTCTGCGAGTCAGACATGGATACTATTCCCCTGCTGTCAAGAGCTTCGGTTTATGCAGTAGCAATACGCCGCCTGATCTGGCTAAAGGGCTGGTCTGCGGACCAGACTTCCAAGAAAGCCCTATTGGATCTGCCTTTTAAGGGCGACAGACTTTTTGGGGCTTCTCTGGATGACATCATCAAGGATGCCACAGGAGGTAAAAGCACTTTGCTTCCCCAAACTAGCAAGGGTAGGGGACCACGCCAAGGGCAAGGGCCCTCCTTTACTGCACGTAAGCGTTTTTTTCGCCCTCTTAAGGCGACAGGGAAAAGACCCCAGGCCGATAAAGCGCTTGCCCAAGGACAAAAGCGTCCTTGGTCCCGCAGACCCAACAAGCCTGCGGACAAATCTGCGTCCACATGAAGGTCCGCCCCCACCCAGCTCTCGGGTGGGGGGACGTCTTCGCAAATTCGCGACTCAGTGGACTGCTCTAGTCTCCGACAGGTGGGTTTGCGAAGTAATCTCCTCAGGCTACAAGATAGAATTTCTCTCTTGTCCACCAGACAGATTCATCACCTCCAATCTCCAGCTACTACCGACCCGTCGGGAGGCCCTGTATGGGGCGGTCCAGGGTCTACTGGAACGCGGGGTAGTTATTCCAGTTCCAGAACAGGAACGGGGTCAGGGTTTTTACTCAAATCTGTTCATTGTGCCAAAGAAGGAGGGGGTTCGTCCAATCTTGGATCTCAGAGCCCTCAATTGCTTTGTGAAGGTACAAAGATTTCGGATGGAGTCGGTTCGATCCGTAGTCACGACTCTCCATCCGGGGGACTTTCTGGCCTCCTTGGACATCAAGGACGCATACCTGCATGTCCCCATATACTCCAGACACCAGAGGTTTCTGCGATTTGCTATCGGGAAGAACCACTACCAGTTTGTGGCCCTCCCGTTTGGCCTTGCCTCAGCACCCAGGACGTTCACCAAGGTGCTCGCTCCGATTCTGGCACTTCTAAGACAGCGGGGTATCGCTATCACAGGTTACTTGGACGACCTTCTGCTGAAGGCCCCTTCAAGCTCAGAATTAGAGGTAAGCGTGTTAATTACCTGTCAGACTCTTCGAGACTGTGGTTGGATACTAAACACGCAAAAGTCAGTATTGGTGCCCACTCAACGCCTAGTGTACCTGGGGTTGATTCTGGATTCCTCAGAGGCAAATGTATTCCTCCCTGTGGAGAAGTTGCAGACCCTCCGGGCTGCAGTACGGCAGCTGACTTCCAGTAATTGGTCGTCACTCCGTTTTTGCATGCGAGTGTTGGGCCTCATGGTAGCCTCCTTCGAGGCGGTCCCATATGCTCAATACCACACTCGAGTGTTACAGAAGGAAGTTCTGTCCAGATGGAACAGATGCCCTTCATCTCTGGATTATCAAATCCGAGTGAGCCACCTAGTCAGGAGATCCCTGGCATGGTGGCTGACAGCACCGGCTCTAATGGCCGGGAAGTCATTTCTTCCGGTTTACTGGATAGTGATCACGACGGACGCCAGCCTTACAGGTTGGGGGGGAGTCTGGGGTGTCCAGTCGGTGCAAGGTCGCTGGACCCCAGAGGAAGCCCTCCTGCCGATCAATGTCCTGGAGATCCGGGCGATCAAGCTGTGCCTCTTCAAATGGTCTTAGAGACTGCAAGGGCGTCCAGTCAGGATCCAGTCAGACAACGCCACAGCAGTGGCATATGTCAATCATCAAGGAGGAACAAGAAGCTCAGCTGCAGCATCGGAGATCGCTCGCATCCTGAAGTGGGTAGAGAGGAGCGTACCGGCACTGTCGGCTGTGTACATTCCGGGTGTGGAAAACTGGCAGGCGGACTACCTGAGCCGCCAGATGCTGGACCAGGGAGAATGGTCCTTACACCCGGAGGTGTTCCAACTCCTCTGCCAAAGATGGGGCACACCAGACGTAGATCTTCTGACTTCCCGACTCAATCGGAAGGTATTGAGGTTTGTGGCCCAGTCAAGAGACCCATGGGCAGACGCAACGGACGCGTTGGTAGCATCGTGGGGTCAGTATCGGCTAATCTATGCCTTCCCTCCCTTAAGGCTTCTTCCTCTTCTGCTCCGCAGAGTTGAGGCAGAGGGAATTCCAATGATCCTAATCGCTCCAGATTGGCCTCAGCGTCCTTGGTACGCCGATCTAGTACGTCTGGTAGCAGACGTCCCCTGGCGCCTACCACTACGGAAGGACCTGCTATCGCAAGGTCCCATATTCCATCCTGCTTTACAGTCATTGGCTTTAACGGCATGGCTGTTGAGAACCAGGTACTGAGAGATCGGGGCCTGTCAGACTCAGTAATCTCTACTATGAGAAGTGCTCGGAAACCGTCCTCTAGGAAGGTCTATCACCGCACTTGGAGGGCCTACATCTCCATGTGTGAGGAAATGAAATGGCATCCGCGTACCTATTTGGTTTCCAGAATCCTGCTGTTTTTACAGCATGGGGTAGACCAAAGGCTTGCCCTAAGTACGATTAAGGGACAGATATCTGCCCTGGCTGTCTTTTTTCAGCGACCCCTGGCGACTCACTCTCTCGTGAGTACATTTGTGTAGGGGGTTCGACATGTGGCCCCTCCGGTCCGCCCCCCGTTACCTCCGTGGGACTTGAACCTGGTCCTCTCGGTGCTTCAGAAGGCACCGTTTGAGAATATTAGAGATATTCCCCTGTTGACACTTTCTCAGAAGGTGGTCTTTTTGGTGGCTGTTACGTCAGTTAGACGAGTCTCTGAGCTGGCAGCCTTGTCCTGCAAGGCTCCCTATTTGATTTTCCACAAGGATAAGGTGGTGCTGCGGCCGCAGCCTTCCTTTCTTCCGAAAGTCGTTTCGGCTTTTCATCTCAACGAAGACATTGTACTTCCATCCTTGTGTCCTCAGCCGTCGAATCCTAAGGAGTCGGCGTTGCATTCCTTGGACGTTGTCCGAGCTTTGAGAGTATACCTATCTGCTACTTCCCTGTTCCGGAAGTCAGACTCACTGTTTGTTTCGGTAGCTGGTCCCAAGAAGGGCCAAGCAGTCTCATCGGCCACCATCTCTAGGTGGATCCGACAGATAGTAATCCAGGCTTACGCCTTAAAGGGTCAGGCGCCCCCCTTTCCTGTCACGGCGCATTCGACCAGGGCAATAGGTGCCTCTTGGGCTTTCCGACATCAAGCGTCTGTTTCCCAATTATGTAAAGCGGCGACTTGGTCGTCCGCTCACACTTTCACAAAATTCTACAAAATTGATGTAGGTGCATCTTCGGTTGCCTCTTTCGGCCGCAAGGTTTTGCAGGCGGCTGTTTAGAGTTGCAACTCCTCCGTTGGAGGAGTGCTGTTTTGTGTTTTGGGGTGAAGTTTGTTTTTATGCTGTTACCACCCCTCGTTTTTTCTCTGACACTGCTTTGGGACGTCCCACTTTGTCAATAGAGAAGCTGTGTCGGTCCATGGACGTAAGAGTAAATAGGATTTTTTACTCACCGTAAAATCCTTTTCTCTGAGTCCATGGACCGACACAGCACCCACCCCTCCTTTTAAGTTTGTACTGCTTTTTGACAAACTGATCTGCGATATGCAGACTGAGAGGGTATACCCAGAGGGTCCGCCCCCTGGGCGGTACTGTAGAAGGTGTGATGCAACACTTTTTACAAGTTTTTCTGCCTAGTCACTCCTAATTAACGGATAATACCCACTTTGTCAATAGAGAAGCTGTGTCGGTCCATGGACTCAGAGAAAAGGATTTTACGGTGAGTAAAAAATCCTATTTTTTCTATTTTGGATAGAACAAGGGAGGGTTGTAACCCCTGCCAGTTTATTTTTTGACATCTGTTTCCCATTGGGGATATTTCCCTTCACTTCCTGTCCCATAGCCAAAACAGGAAGTGAGAGCTAATCCATGCAAATTAAGGGAATCCCATGGGGCCCCCAGGTCACCAGAACTAGTGTCCCCATTAGAAGATTTCCCCTCTATTACTTTTCCTGGGGACAACCCAAAATTTGGGATCTTCTCTCACTTTCAATGATTATGGTAAACAGGACAAATAGAGATGGGGAATCTCCCTAATGGGGGAACAAACAGCAATAAAAACTGTTCTAATCCATCTCCCCTCTAATCAAATCTAAAAAAAAACATGTTTTGCCTTTAGTTATTCTGTAATATAAAAATGGAGGGTGTGGATCTACTTAAAGCGGAGTTCCACCCTTTTTTTATGTTTATTAAAAGTCAGCAGCTACAAAAAGTGTAGCTGCTGGCTTTTAATAAACATACACTTACCTGCTCCACTGTCCAGCGACGCGCCGCCTGGAGCTCCGCTCCTCTCCCCCTTCCTCCGCCGGCGCGTCCATTCACAGTATGGGCACCCGGCCGTGACAGCTTTCGGCTTCACGGCCGGGCACTCACTGCGCATGCGCGAACGGCGCAGCGCTCTGTGAGTGGACAGGCGATCGCCTGGGACCTGTCACGTCCCAGGTGATCGCCTACAGGGAGGAGCCGCCACAAGGCGATATGACGTATCGCCTAGGCGGCTCCAGGGCGGAAGGAGGAAGTGGGACAGGAAGTCCCACTCCTACTGAAGCCCCCACTCCCCCCCCCAAAAAAAAATTACATGCCAAATGTGGCATGTAAGGGGGTGAGGAGTGGAATAAAAAAAAAGAAAAAAAATTGGGTGGAACTCCACTTTAAACGTATATATAAACCACAACAATGAAGTTCCCTGACTTTTGGTCTGCTACATACTCTATTATAAGTGTATTGGTAAATCTGTTCAATAAGTGCAAAAAATACCTGTTGATTTTGCCAGGAAATCCGTAGAACAGTTTACTTCCTGTGCACAAGAAGAGTTATGATCCGAAGTCTATGTTCTTTGTAATCAATCAGAAATAATGTAGGCAGGCTGACACCACATGCTTAGGAATTGGGAGCTATGTTGTCGTGTCAAAGAGAAAAGTAGGCACATACTATATTCTTTCTGGCACATCAGCAATTATTTTTCGGTACTTGCAGCATGTTTATAGGCTAACTCTCGTCTAAAAGGTGGAGTTCGCCTTTAACCACTTCTGGACCACACTACGCAGATATAATGTGGCAGGGCGGTCCTCCTGCGTGAAATCGCGTACCTGTACGTGATTTTGTGCACGGGGTCTGGGGCACGCACGGGCGTGATGGGACACAGCGGGAGCCAATTAGCAGGTCCGGCGGACTATTGTTCTGCCAGAGGGAAAGATAGAGATGCTAAGCAGGAACATGGCTCTCTGTTTTCCCCTAGTCAAAGCACATCCCACACAGTTAGAAAGCACTCCCTAGGGACAAATTTAACCCTTTGATTGCCCCTGATGTTTCCTTTCCTGCCAGTGTCATTTGTACAGGGACAGTACATTTTTTTTTATAGCACTGATCACTGTATTGGTGTCACTGGTCCCCAAAAAGTGTCACTTAGTGTCAGATTTGTCCGCCGCAATGTCGAAGTCCCGCTAAAAATCAGGCCATTACTAGTAAAAAAAAAAAAAATGCCATAAAAATACCCCATAGTTTGTAGACGCTATAACTTTTGCGCAAACCAATTAATATGCACTTATTGGGATTTTTTTCATCAAAAATATGTAGAAGAATACATATTGGCCTAAATTGATGAATAATTTAGTTTTTTTTTTTTACATTTTTTTATTGGATATGTTTCTTGTTCATACATCACGGGACACAGAGCAGCATAGTCATTACTATGTGGGTTATATAGAATTACCTTCAGGTGCTGGCACTGGCAACTTCCAAAACAGGAAGTACCCTCCCCTATATAAGCCCCTCCCATCCGGGAGTACCTCAGTTTTTTGCCAGTGTCTAAGGTGTTGGCCAAGGTTAACATGTATTCATCTGGGCTTGTGTACAGGTTCTCTGGGCCTTAGCAAGCTATTCCGGATCCGACCAAAAAAGCTTCATAGCTAAACGGTCGGTACCCGGGCCTTGCAGAGAAGAGCAGGGTTTTGCCTGTAATGCCTCTCTTAGGAGGGCTGGACCCTGGGATCCAGAGCTCTGGTCATACCCAAAACCAAGAGGCTATCTGTGCAGGGTGCTATACAGGTCCAGGGGAGTGGAATCCTTGGGAACCCGGTCCCTGAAGGTCTAGTACAATGCCTGCCGTGAGAGGTGAAGTTTGGGCTTCTGTGGACCAAACAAAGTCCTGCGGCGGGGAAAAGGTAAGTGGGGGCCCCTCAGGAACTTGGTTCTATTGAGGGGACCCCCAAGCCTAATATGTCTTTCTGCCTGTTACCTAAAGGGTATTCCCGCTAATAGCTGTATATGCCTAAGTAATCCTAGAAATGTTTTTTCATAAGGGAAGTTTTAAAAAAACTGTAAACCTGGAAATGTTTTTTCATAAAGGAGGTTTTAAAAAAAAAAAAAAAAAAAGACAAAGGTGCGGTACCTGTGTTTGTCCACTAGAGGCCGCTGTGGAACGTCTTTTTTCTTGGGACTATTCCTTCCATGGTGAAAGTCCAGGCAGATGAGTGAGCTCTCTATCAGGGAAGCTGCATTCCTCTGTCATGCTGCCAAGTAGTTTCCTTCCATCCCCGAGTCCTGGTGAAACAGGGACCCTGGCTCCTCTCCCTACATGGCGCCAAGAGCGCACACGTGCACGCGCGCGCGCGCGCACACATGCTTTCCTTTTATAAGGTTTAGCTTCAAAAAAGGGGGCGGAGCCTGGCGGATGACGCGCTCTGTGCGCCCAGCGCTTCTGCGCATGTGCGGGCGTCCCAGCAAGATAAAAGGACTCAGTCCACGCTGCTTGCTATGGACACAGAGCATGAAAAGGAGCTGGTAGCATGGTATAGGGGCTTACAGCGGGCGGTTGATACAGGCATCCCCAGAAAGACGCATTAGTAGACACCCACTGATGTACATAGCAGCAAATTGCATTAGACTATTTCAGTAAGGGGTGTATTGCGGCTGGAATACCTCAGCTTTGAACTAAGGAATATGCCGCCTAAAAAACTCCAAGATATACCTCTCAGGAAGTGTAGGGGGTCTCCATCGGGCTCTGAGGATCTGGAGCAGTCATCTGCACCCTCCTCCCCTGAGAAATCAGAGGTTAATACCCATAAGGAACCCCCGGGAGTGCCAGGTACTGCGGCTGTCCTCAGTCCACCTGCTCCTGCATATATAACAGAGGAGGTTTTTTCCTCAACTCTGGAGGGATTGGAGCAGAGATTGGCTGCATTGATCGCTTCTTCTCTACAGGAAAGAAAGCGCGCCAGATCTCCATCACCTCCATTAGAGTGCCTGTTGGCAGAGCAACAGTCCCAGGAAGGGACCGACCTACCTGAAGGGGATCAGGAGGAGGTTAGCTCTGTTTTTGAGGAATCGACAGTAGATGAACCATTTTCAGCATCACAGACTGAAAGATTGTGGGTCCAGACCCTAACTGACATGGTTCGATCTGCATTTAAAATGCCTCTTGTTGAACCATCAACTACTGCTGTCTCCTCATTGGGGTCGCTAAAAGCTCCCCAGGTTAATTGCTCCTTTCCAATACATCCATTTTTGGAAGGACTTATATACCAGGACTGGGAACATCCTGATAAACTATTTGTTCCGCCTAAAAGGTTTCCGGTGATCTATCCCATGGAGGAAAAGTTCACCCAGAGATGGAATGTTCCTACGGTGGATGCAGCCATCTCTTCTGTGAACAAATCACTGACATGTCCAGTAGATAATGTTCAAATGTTCAAAGATCCAGTGGATAAAAAATTGGAATCTTTATTAAAATCTGCTTTTTCCACAGCAGGGGCTGTTACACAGCCAGCAGTGGCAGCTATTGGGATCTGCCAAGCTTTAAAGGATCAAATGAAAATGGTCCTGAGGGATTTGCCAGACCAGCAGGCCCAGGCTCTGGCTGATCTGCCTAGAGCATTATGCTTTGCGGTTGACGCCATCAAGGATTCTATCCATCAGGCCTCCCGCCTCACGCTGTCTTTGGTACATATGCGTAGGCTTCTGTGGCTCAAAAACTGGTCTGCTGAAGCTCCCTGTAAGAAGCTCTTAGTTAGCTTCCCATTTCATGGGGAACGCCTTTTTGGCGAAGACCTGGATAAGTATATCCAGAAGATTTCCAGTGGTAAAAGTACTCTCTTACCGAGTAAAAAGAGGTCTAGGGGTCCATCTTTTAAGAGGACTACCTCTCCTATCCCTGCGACGTCTGCTACTAAGCAGTTCCGACGGCCTCCTCGGTCAAACTCAGGAGGTAAAAATCAGGGACAGCCACAGGGTAATAAAAAGCCCTGGATCCGAAGAGGTACTAAACCAGCCTCCAAGTCAAGCCTATGAAGGGCTGCCCCCACTCAAACGGGTGGGGGGAAGACTTCAGTTGTTCGCAGAGACCTGGCGGGAGACGATCAAAGACAGATGGGTGCTCTCCGCAGTAACTCTGGGATACAAGTTGGAGTTAAAAGAGTCTCCTCCGTCCCATTTTATGTGGTCAGGCATGCCAAGAGACCCTCTGAAAAGAGGGTCTCTCCTATTGGCGTTAGAACAACTATTGCTCCAAGGAGTAATTATGGAGGTTCCTATGGAAGAGTGGGGGTTGGGTTTCTACTCAAACCTTTTCACAGTCCCGAAGCCAAACGGGGACATAAGACCCATATTGGACCTAAAGAGTCTAAACAAATTTCTAAACGTCCGGTCTTTCCGGATGGAGTAGATCCGATCGGTCACCGCTGCCCTACAAGGGGAGGAATGGTTAGCCTCGATCGACATCAAAGATGCTTACTTGCATGTTCCCATCTTTCCAGGTCATCAAAAATTCCTACGCTTTGCAGTAGAAGGGCGCCATTTTCAGTTCAGAGCCTTACCATTCGGTCTGGCCACAGCACCACGAGTGTTCACAAAAATTCTGGCCCCACTGTTGGCCGATCTAAGAACACGGGGTGTAACGATAATGGCATACCTAGACGACCTGTTGTTGATGGACCACTCAGTTGCCAAGCTAGAAGTGGTAATTGTCGATACAATCAAGTATCTAGAGTCTCACGGTTGGGTCATCAACCTGGACAAGTCAGCCCTACAGCCAGTGAAAAACCTGGTATATCTAGGGCTACGGCTGGATTCAGACCAGAGGAAGATTTTCTTACCTCTAGACAAGGTATCCTCTTTGAGGGCCTTGGTCCGTCTGCTTTGTGCAAAAAGACAGCCGTCCATACGCCTGTGCATGAGGCAGCTAGGAAAGATGGTAGCATCATTCGAAGCTGTGCCATACGCCCAATTCCACTCAAGGAATTTACAAAGGGCCATATTGTCAGCCTGGAACGGAAAAGTTCAGGCTCTAGACTTCCCGATGGCTTTGTCCCCTTCCGTTCGGAAGAGTCTCTGCTGGTGGTTGATCCCCCAGAATCTCCAGAAGGGAAAACCCTTCAGCCCGATATCTTGGAAGGTGGTCACTACAGATGCCAGCCTTATAGGCTGGGGGGCAGTACTGGAGCAATGGTCTCTCCAGGGCAGATGGTCAAATGTAGTAAAAACCCTGCCCATCAATCTCTTAGAGATACGAGCAGCCCGGTACGCCCTAGTAGCCTGGACATCCAGACTCCAAGGGTCCCCTGTCAGAATTCAATCAGACAATGCCACAGCAGTGGCATATATCAATCATCAGGGAGGCACCAGGAGTCGTGCAGCCCAGAGGGAAGTAAGTCACATCCTGGAATGGGCAGAAAAGCATGTCCCATGTATATCAGCTGTCTTCATTCCAGGGGTGGAGAATTGGAAGGCGGACTTTCTGAGTCGCCAACAGTTATGCCCAGGGGAATGGTCCCTTCATCCCGAGGTCTTCCGAGCAATATGTCAGCGGTGGGGAACACCGGATGTAGATCTGCTAGCATCCAGATTCAACGCAAAGGTGGACAGATTTGTCTCCCGGACAAGGGATCCCCTCGCTTGCGGCTCGGATGCTCTGGTGTTCCCTTGGGATCAGTTCAGACTGATATATGCATTCCCTCCGCTACAATTGTTGCCTCGACTCCTTCGCAGAGTCAGGTTGGAGAAGAAGCCGGTAATCCTGGTGGCTCCAGCGTGGGCCCGAAGGGCCTGGTACGCGGAGATCATCAAAATGTCTGTGGGGACTCCTTGGACCCTTCCACGTCGTCCGGACCTGCTTTCGCAAGGACCGATATACCACCCTTCGTTACTAACTCTAAGTTTAACGGCCTGGCTATTGAATCCCACATCCTAAAGAAGAGAGGTCTCTCTAACTCTGTGGTATCAACTATAATCAATGCCAGGAAGCCTGTATCCAGGCAGATCTACTATAGAGTTTGGAAGGCGTACATCACTTGGTGCGAGGCCAGAAAATGGCATCCACGTAAGTACGTTATAGGCAGAATTCTGGACTCGGCTAGAAGAGTGTCGGAATTAGCCGCCATGTCCTGTAAAGAGCCATATCTGGTTATCCATAAGGACAGAGTAGTATTACGTCCTCACCCAGCCTTTCTTCCTAAGGTGGTATCGAGGTTTCACTTGAACCAGGATGTGGTTCTTCCTTCTTTTTTCCCCAAACCAAGCTCGGTAGAGGAAAAGTTATTGCATTCTTTGGATGTAGTAAGAGCAGTTAAAGCTTATCTAAAAGCCACTGCTCAGATTCGTAGAACGGATTCTTTGTTTGTTCTGCCGGAAGGCCCCAGAAAGGGTCAGGCAGCATCAAAATCTACTTTAGCCAAGTGGATTCGACAGGTCATAATACAAGCCTATGGCTTGAGAAGTAGACCGCCTCCGTTCAAAGTTAGGGCGCACTCCACGAGAGCAGTTGGAACTTCATGGGCAGTGCATCACCAGGCCTCCCTGGCGCAAATTTGTAAGGCCGCAACATGGTCTTCAGTACACACGTTTACTAGGTTCTACCAGGTGGACGTTAGAAGTCAGGAGGATGTCGCCTTTGGGCGCAGTGTGTTGCAGGCCGCAAAAGATCCTCATGCCTGATGGCGCCCAGCTTATGTATGGTGTATCCCCCCCCTCATGTGGCATTGCTTTGGGACGTCCCACATAGTAATGACTATGCTGCTCTGTGTCCCGTGATGTATGAACAAGAAAGTAGGATTTTTAAAACAGCTTACCTGTAAAATCCTTTTCTTGGAGTACATCACGGGACACAGAGCTCCCACCCCTCTTTTGGGGACACGTATTGCTTTGCTACAAAACTGAGGTACTCCCGGATGGGAGGGGCTTATATAGGGGAGGGTACTTCCTGTTTTGGAAGTTGCCAGTGCCAGCACCTGAAGGTAATTCTATATAACCCACATAGTAATGACTATGCTGCTCTGTGTCCCGTGATGTACTCCAAGAAAAGGATTTTACAGGTAAGCTGTTTTAAAAATCCTACTTTTATAGCATAAAGTAAAACATTTTTTTATTTTTTTTCATTGTTTTTTTTTAGTGCAAAAAATAAAAGCCGCAGAGGTGATCAAATACCACCAAAAGAAAGTGGGTACAGCGTTGCACGAGCACGCAATTGTCAGTTAAAGCAACGCAGTGCCGTATTGCAAAAAATGGCCTGGTTATGAAGGGGGTAAAATCTTCCAGGGGTGAAGAGGTTAAAGGGATAACACTTGGTGAAATGTGCATGTATTCGAGAGATGTACTAAATTGTTTTTTTTTTATATTTTTTCCTAGACATACACTTGACATAGATTTGTTGGTTGCTGTATCCAACACAAACAGTTGCTCTTTGATACTTTCAATAGCACAGTGTTTATTTCCTGGTGCTTTATAGGGCTGCATGCACTTGCTGCCCAGGGAAAGTATGAATAATGAATTGCAGGAACAAACGTTACATGGCAGCAGATACAAACACAGCCTCTTGGCTCCAGGAAGTCAGCCTAGCAAGCCTGGTTGAGTTTATGAATTAATAAGAAGGGAATGCCCTTCATTGAGCTGGTATGATCGGCAACGCTGGCCCAGACACTAAATCTGCTGAAGATGACAAGCACGTCCTGGGCGTCTCTTGGGTATGACTGTAAGTTCCGTGTTTATGGGATCTGGTTTCTTCCACTAGTCCCTCGGACAGTGATATAAGAGACAGTATTAGTCTGTTTCCCAACGTGGCATTGCTATTTGTGTACTTGTTCCCACGATCCTTTGCAGTTAGATCATGAATTATTCCTCGAAAAATGAGCTCGGTTTTCAGGTGATAATACTTCTCTGCCCCTAGCAAGCCTGTAAAACTTGGTCTTCCACCAACCAATCACCTTTTAGTTCTGGACATGCCCTGTTTGGTAATTAAAGGAGCATTCAACCTTCAAAAAATGTACCTACCGGTATATTGCAAATGCTTTTGAAGCCTGCAAAGCATTGCAACCATGATCAGTGAATGGCAGGTGCAATGCTCCGGCTCCAGCAGACTGTTCTTCCCACAGAGCTGGAGAAAGCAACAATGGACTACAAGTGCGGTGATGTCACTCCATAGAGCTGCACGATTAATCATTAAAAAATCGAGATGGCGATTCTACTCCTCTCGCGATCTTAACACAGCATTTGCTCCATTCAGTGCAGAGTTCTCTGCTCAAGCCGACAGCTGTCAAAAAACAGGCAGCCTGTGAAGTTTATCAAAACATCGCTTCAGATCAAGGGGATGAAATTCGGTCTGTAGATGACGTCAGTTTAACCACTTAAAGACTAAACCTTTTTCTGACACTTGTTGCTTACAAGTTAAAATCTGAATTTTTTGCTAGAAAATTACTTAGAACCCTCAAACATTATATATTTAGCAGAGACCCTAGATCAGGGGTGTCAAACTCAATTTCATCAAGGGCTGCATCAGCAGTGTTTTGCCCTCAAAGGGCCGGTTTTATCTGGGTCGCACTACGTACAGGGTGCAGAGTTCAGGATTACGTCAAGATTATGCGATGTACAGAGAACAGGGTTCAGCATTGCGCTATGTACGGAGTGCAGGGTGTGAGGGGTGCGCTACGTATAGAGTACAGGGTGTGAGGGGTGCGCTACATATAGAGTGCAGGGAGTGAGGGGTGAGCTACGTAGGGAGTGAGGGGTGAGCTACGTATAGAGTGCAGGGAGTGAGGGGTGCAATACGTGAAATTGGCAGGAATTCAGAGGTGCAATACGTACAGAGGGCAGGGATTCAGTGGTGCGCTGCGTACATCGGGCAGGGATTCAGGGGTGCGCTACGTACAGCGGGCAGGGATTCAGGGGTGCGCTACGTACAGCGGGCAGGGATTCAGGGGTGCGCTACGTACAGCGGGCAGGGATTAAGGGGTGCGCTACGTACAGCGGGCAGGGATTAAGGGGTGCGCTACGTACAGAGGGCAGGGATTAAGGGGTGCGCTACGTACAGAGGGCAGGGATTAAGGGGTGCGCTACGTACAGAGGGCAGGGATTCAGGGGTGCGCTATGTACAGAGGGCAGGGATTCAGGGGTGCGCTACATACAGAGAGCAGGGTTCAGGAGTGTGCTATGTACAAAGGGCAGGGATTCAGGGGTGTGCTACGTACAGAGGTCAGGGTTCAGGGGTGCTCTGTGCCCAATGTGCAACATCTCACTTCCATCTCTCCTCCTGGATTCTGACCCCTGCACCCAGCACTCTGCCCCCATCCCCCCACCTCTAAACACATCTTCCTACCAAAGCAAACCTCCCATCTGTACTCTCTCCTACCTGGTGTAAGATGGCATTTACAAGAATGCTTTCATGGCCAATACTGCAACAGGTCCTTAAAACCCCTCCCTCAAGATGCAGCCACTCCATGTAGATTGGAACACACAGACACCGAAGCCGTCAGGTACCTCTACCAAAGACAGGCTGTCGATATGTGTTCCCCATCGGATAGTGCCGGGCGTGGACTGCGCATGCGCAATTGGAGCCAACAGAAATCTCAGAGGTTGAGAAGGTGTTCATAGCTGTAGATGGCGCATGCGCAATCCACACGCTGCTCGCTTCCGATGCACTATCCAATAGGGGACCCTTCTCGACAGAACACCGTTGTCCGGATCGACAGCGCATGCGCTCAGCTACACACACAGCCGTCAGAATTGGTAACGGAAGTGACGTTTTGTCGCCGCCATCTTGCTACACCTCACACTCTACCATAGTAAAGATAAACTGAGAAGGGGGTAAGCGGACATCTTGTTATACCCATCGGAGTCTTGCATTATACACTTTTTTTAACAGTAGACTGAGATGATATAGTGAAATACAGTACTTAAAACTCCGTCTGACTGTTTACATGTTGAATTTTAAAAACAGCGACAAGCCTGCTGATCTCACAGGCTTGCTAATCGGACAGAAGTTCGCTGCTTTTAAAATTCAACATGTAAACATATACACGGAGTTGTAAGTACTGTATTTTACTATATCAACTCAGTTTACTGTTAAAAAAAAAGTGTAAACTGCAAAACTCCGATGGGTGTAACAAGATGTCCGCTTGCCCCCTTCTCAGTGGATCTTTACTGTGGTGGAGTGTGGGGTGTAGCAAGATGGTGGCGACGAAACGTCACTTCCGTTACCAATTCTGATGGGTCGCCTAATCTGACGGAACATCTGCGCCGCTGAGGAGACTGAGGAGGTGTTTACTTCTGTTGCCAAGGAGACCTTCTTGTGACAGCGGAAAGCGGCAGGTGAGAACAGGAGGTGGAGGCTGGCGGCCGCTGCACGGGCCACATGACCGGGCCTGGCGAACCGGATTCGGCTCGCGGGCCTTGTGTTTGCCACCTGTGCCCTAGAGAATA
This sequence comes from Rana muscosa, assembly GCA_029206835.1. NCBI lineage: Eukaryota > Metazoa > Chordata > Amphibia > Anura > Ranidae > Rana > Rana muscosa. The sequence continues at coordinate 107,134,969 of CM055120.1, read as the reverse complement.
AAATAGCGGTTGTTTTAATATTTTATGTCGCACTGCATTTGCGCAGCGGTCTTTTAAACGCAATATTGTTGGGAAAAATACACTTTAATGAATAAAGAAAAACAGTAAGTTAGACCAATTTTTTTGTATAATGTGAAAGATGTTACGTCGCAATTGTGATCTTTATTCTTTTTTTTAAAGATATGTTTTATTACATTTTTCCATAACATACAGACATAGAAAGACAATATGTGGGGGCCTAGCCAGGCCTGTCCCACACACAACATTAACAACTTGCTCCTATATCAGTCTACACAGAAGAATATCTGCACATCCATTTAAGCAGCATAATATAATATAAAGACAAATTACAGCAACATAATAGACCTACTAGACAGTCATAGCTGGTAAAATTGCATAGGAGTATAGTTATGGTTCAAGGTATGCTACAACCTACCTACTCTTTCATGGCAGTATGGGGGAAAGGGTCAGGGGGCTAGCCAGCCACCTGCCCCAAATTTTATAAAATGTTTTCTTCCTTTTGCGGATCTCAAAAGTGAGTTTGTAAAGTGGAAGGGCATCATTGACTAGTTTCAACCATAGCCCCACTGTTGGGGTTGCTGCTCCCCTCCAGGTCAATAAAATAGATTTTTTAGCATAACAGTAAAGGATCCGAAGCAATCGTTTGACCCGGGAGGGAACAGTGAGGTCGCCAAAGACCCCCAGGAGGCAATTCTTGGGATTTAATATGTTGGGAAGCCCCAGCGCTGAAGAGAGAAAGGAGTCTACTCTCCTCCAAAACTCCTGCACTATGGGACAACTCCAGAAGCAATGAATGAAGTCAGCTGTATATCCACATCCCCGAAAGCACTCAGCCGAGGACAAAATGCCCATTCTGTGCATCCTGGCCGGGGTGAGATGCGATTGGTGGAAGATTTTTATTTGGATGATCCTGTCCCTGGAGGATACAACAGAAGCCTTGAAAGTGGCACAAAATTCGGACCAGTCCTCCTCTGTTATGGATATATCTAGGGAGTCCCATTTACGTTGTGATGCCTTGAATCTAGGGTTGGAGCCCACCGCCAGTGCTAAATAATAAGTAGAGATAAGTTTCGTGCGGTCTGGGGATCGTAAGAGTTTTTCTAAGTCAGAAATCACAAGCGGGTTGTCTAGTGAACCAAACTGTGCTCGCACAGCGTGTCTAAGCTGATAGTAAAAAAATAAGTAGTTATATGGTAAGTCAAAGTCAGTTCTCATCTGCGCGAAAGATTTAAATCCTTGAGGTGAGTATATGTGACATAAGTATTTTATCCCCCGAGAGGTCCACCTTTGTGGGTCAGGCAGGGAGCCAAATTCTGGTAATGTAGGGTTAAACCAAAGTGGACTATTAGGGGAGACTGACCAGGAGCCAGGGGCGTGTTTAAGCGTCACTGTTTTAAATAGGGACAGAGATGTACGTAAAATAGTCAGTCCAGGTCCCGGGGGCGTGCATCCACGATAAACAATGTTATGCAATGTTTCGAATGATGAGACCATGGCACCTTCAGTGGTGGTACAGGCATTATTCGGGTCAGGGTGCAGCCAATCATGAATATTAACCAGTTGGGATGCTTGATAGTAAAGGTAAAAATCAGGGAAAGCTAATCCTGCCAAGTGGGACGGAAGGCGCAGAGTTTCCAGTGCCATTCTAGGGGGCCTACCATTCCAAAGGAACGCTATACAAATCGAATCAATACTCTTAAAGATTGTTTTGGGAATTTTGCAGGGGGAGTTAGCCAGGACATACAAAAGTTTAGGAAGATATATCATCTTTAGGATATTGGCTCGCCCCATCAGATCCAGGGGTAAGTCCTTCCATTGTTTAGTTTGGGTTTGCAGTTGGAGTAGTAAAGGGCCTAAATTATTGGTAATATATAGGGATAATGGCAATTGAACTATAACACCTAGATATCTAAAGGAGGTGGCTATTTGTAGTCTAGAATCCGAGTGAACCTGTGGAGCAGGAGTCTGATCTATGGGGAAGAGGGTAGATTTCTCCCAGTTCACTCGGAATCCAGAAAAGTCTCCAAAGGTTGTCACCGTGGTCAACAGACTAGTAAGTGAATCCTGAGAGTCTGCTAAGTAAACCAATGTATCATCTGCATAGAGCGAGATCCTTTCTTCTATCTCATTTATGGGTAATCCGTGAAGGAGTGGTGAATTACGGATCCGAATAGCAAGGGGTTCCATGGCCAGGGCAAACAGGAGGGGCGACAAAGGGCAACCCTGTCGAGTGCCTCTGGTGATCTTAAATGTGTCAGTGATCTGAGAATTAATGCGAATGCGGGCGAGTGGCATGGTATAGAGGAGTTTGATCCAGGCTATCAGCCGTGGACCAAAGCCATACAACTGCAAGACCCCAAACAGGTATGGCCATTCCACACTGTCAAAGGCCTTGCAGGTGTCCAAGGACACCACAACTCGGGTCGCCGGACAGTCATGTGGAAACGTCAAGTTGTGGAACAGTCTACGAATGTTCATCCGGGTTGATCGACCGGGTATGAAACCACCCTGATCACTCCCCACTAGCCCTGGGATCACCCTGTTCAGGCGGTTCGCCAGAGCCTTGGCTAGAATTTTGGTATCAACATTAATAAGCGATATCGGCCGATAGGAGTCACATTTTAACGGATCTTTTCGCGGTTTAAGAAGTAAAACAATAAGTGCCTCTCTCATAGAGGGAGGAAGTACCCCCTCCTGCAATGCTGCATTGTATGTTTTAAGCAAAATAGGGCCAAGAAGGTGCTGAAATTGCTTATACCATTCCACTGGGAACCCGTCCAGACCTGGCGTCTTATGAGCCGGCATCTGTGAAATTGCCAATGAAAGTTCTTCCACAGACAGCGGCTCATCCAACTCTCCCCGAACCTGGTCTGTCAATCGGGGGAGCGACACCTGGCCTAAATAGTCATCTAGTTGTGTCTCTGAATAAGTAACTCTGGAAGTATAGAGGTCTTGATAAAAGGAGAGAAAGGCTTCTGCTATATCCTGAGGGACAGTACTAATCGTAGTTCCTGAAACTAATATCCTGGGGATAGAAATAGGGGCATGGTCAGGTCTGGAAAGATATGCGAGTAGGCGCCCTGCTTTGTTACCATGCTCAAAAGTCTTTTGCGTGACATAGAGTAAACGTTTTTTAGTGAGATCTAACAAGCGAAGTTCGTATTCCCTGCGACTATGAAGCCACGGGGCTAACGTGGCCGCAGAGGGCCTTTCAGAGTACTCTGCCTCCGCATTCACCATAGTCTGTTCTAATTCCTCAGTACGTTGTAGATTATTTTTACGCAGAATACCCGTAATTGACATAAAGGCACCTCTCAACACTGCCTTGGAAGCATCCCAGACAGTGGTGAGTCCAGTAGTACCCTGATTCAGTTGCCAGTATTCAGTCACGTCCTTCTGGCACTCTGCCTGAACAATCTCATCCTCAAGCCAATGTGAGTTCAATCTCCAGACCCGGGGGCCCGATTTTGGCAGGAGGAGAAGACCAATCAGCAAAGGAGCATGGTCCGAGATCCCTCTAGGCAGGTAAGCTATGGAATGAACCAGGGGGAGTACATCCGCCGGGGCAAATGCCATATCTATGCGAGACATAGTATGGAAGGAGTCCGAATGACAGGAAAACTGTCTGTCATCCGGATGCTTCCAACGCCATAGCTCGGTAAGGGCAAATACCTGGGTCCAGTCAATAAAAGAGGGGTACGGCCTGCCCCCACCCCGCATGCGGTCTACTGAAGGGTCGAGTACAGCATTGAAATCACCTACAAAGAGCAGGGGACCCGGGGATCGGGACAGTAGCATGAGAGACAAATGGGAAAGGATTTCTGAGGAAAATGGTGGAGGAATATATATGTTCACCAATGTAAAAATTGTGGAGGCTATACGGAGGGTTATTATAATAAATCGTCCCGCAGGATCCGACTTCACAAGCAAAGTCTCAGCCGGGAGGGACTTCGCCAACAAAATCGAGACCCCACGGGAGAAGTTAGAATAAGAGGCATGATAGTGGCTGGCCAGCCAGGGCCTTTTAAGGGACTTAAGCTTAGAGCCAGTAAGGTGGGTCTCTTGGAGACAAATGATATGGGGTCTGTATTTTTTTAGATAGGAAAACAGCAGGGACCGCTTGTGAGGTGAGTTCAACCCCCTAACATTCCACGAAATCAGTTTTAAAGTGTCAGCCATGAGTAAGTATAAGGAATACAGGAACAATGCAAGGATAACCATGTGATGCAGCATACCACAAACAGTTTCTATGACACTGTCTATAATAGGTGTGCAATAGTGGCAAAAAGAACATTTTCCTAGGAGCAGCTATACCAACCAAACACCAAAGAGGCCAGTCCTTCTCAAGACCTAAAACTTGTGAGAGGACCGCCGAAATAAACATCCCACCCTTAACCCACCCCCCTCCCTGCTCTACCAACCCAAACACAGTGAGCCTTGAACCCCAAAACAAAAACATTCCCCCCTCAGCAACAGTCTGGGGAAGAAGCGAAAAACCCTGTGGCCTCGCCACCTACTGGTATGGGGGGAAGCAGCAGTTCCATAATGGCTCACAACTGCAGTGTAAACGTCCCTGTTGTAGAATCTGGAGGGAAGAAAAAAAAAAAAAAAATATATATATATAAAACATTTCTCTTCTTTTTGAGATAGAAAAAATAAATCAAAAGAATCTCTTCCTTCCTTCCTTTTCCTCTCCACCCCTTTTGAAAATTAAAGGCACAGACAGTAATAAGTGCAAGAGGCACAGTGATAGTAATCTGCAGTTCAAAGGGCAGTAATAATAGGAGCTCTTATCCGGATTGTTAATAGTGCAAGAGTGACCTCTGTAGGGGAAAAAAAAAAAAAAAGGGGGGGGGGGAGGCAATTAGGGCCAGCCTCTGACCAGGGGGAGAAAGTCACAGTAACAAGTTGATTCCCAGAGGACCGAGCCCCTGGGAAGCAGATAGGGGAAATGAAGGGTCATCTGGAGACTCATGTTCCTTCACTCGAGGATTCAATTGCGGCGTTGTTGTCTGGGTTGTTTCCCAAATCTTGAATCTAACCAGGACATAGCTTCTTTAGGACAAAAGCAAAAGTGGGCTTTGCCTTCATGGATGATCCGCAGCTTAGCAGGGAACAACATAGCATAGGGAAGACCTTCATTACGGAGACGATCTTTCACTGCTGCAAAGGATATTCGCTGGCGCTGTACTTCAGCAGAGAAGTCAGGATAGATGGATATGTTGTTGCTGTTGAACTTGAGGGGACCTTTTTCTCTGGCCAGGCGTAGAATAGTAACCTTGTCCCGGAAGTTAAGGAATTTTGCAATGAGAGATCTCGGGGGGGCCCCAGGTTGTGGGGCACGCGGGGGGGGGGTGCGGTGCGCCCTCTCAATTTCAAAGGTGTTGGAAAATTCTTCCACCCCGAATACATCGCGCAACCATTTGTGTAGAAATCTTTCCGGGCGGGGACCCTCCGATCGTTCCGGGAACCCCACAAATCGGAGGTTGTTCCTTCTGGAACGATTCTCCAAATCGTCCAGCTTAGCTCTGAGGACCCCCAACTCATCCGTGGCTGTGCGTACAGTGGCAGATAATGGATGCACAGAGTCTTCCAGGGAGCTGACACGGCCCTCTACCTCCCCAGTCCTGTCCCTCAAACTCTGAACATCCTGCTTCAAAAGGGAGAAATCAATGTGGATGCTCTCTATTTGTAAAGTGAGGGAGGTTTTGACATCTTTAATGGCTACCAGGATTTCAGCCAGGCTGGGCTCAGCAATGGAGGGGCTCAGGGATGCAGATTCCTCTGAGTATGCTGGGGAGTCTAAGGGTTCAGTGTGCACAGCCTGGGTGCGAAACACAGCAGGGACAGAGCCACTCACCCCCTGATAGGAATCCTGTGCTGCAGATGTAGATGACTGCAGCGCGGCCTCGTGCACTGCCGGAGGATCGGCGCCATCTTGCCTTCTAAACCGGGCCAGTTGTTCCGCCGTTGATTGGGGCGCGGGTGGCCCGTATTTATTCACCATCATGCCTGTATCTGGTGCCCGCCGTCCTTAGGAGCAAAACTGTGCCTTTAGGTAGCAGATTGAGGGTAGGATGCCTGCAGGATGGATAAGTGGAGCCGGAGCTATGAGATTAAGCAGCCGCTCTCATGGACTCTCAGCCACGCCCCTTCGTGATCTTTATTCTAAGCAAAAAAAATCGGAATTCTAATTTTAGCCAGAATCCTGCCCTGGTGTATTTTCTTTGTGAAGGACTGACATGGTGTTGGTGAAGCCGTGCACTAAATTGAAAATTGACAGGAGCCTGCAGGAGGAAGAACCCAGTTTCTGTACGTAGAAAAGGGGGGTGCACACTAACCATGTTTTATGTTCCTCCCTAAATATGGATCTAACATGGAACATGGTCCGACGGTGGAGTTAGCTTTTAAGGAAACCAGAAGCATTGTATTGTACCTAAAATCAAAACTCTTTTGTGGCGTTCATTGAACTGTCGCAAAGCTAAAGCCATTGTCGGTCATTACGCCCACTTGTCTGCAGATTGCGGACTCAGCTCAGTACTATTCATAGAGATTAGGGTTGTCCCAATACTGATACTAGTATCCGTACCGATTCAGAGCATTTGTGCAAGTACTTGTAGTCAAGCAAATTCTTCGATGCTTGACCCTATACTTGGGCAGTCAGGGGATCGGTGCGGCCATGGGGGGAGTTACAAGCACCGATCCCCCTGTATAGATTCCAATATAGCAGCTGACAGCCGCTTCTTCTCTTCCCCCCCCCACCCCCCGCGGCTTTCAGCTGCTATATTGAAATCTATACAGCGGGATCGGTGCTTGTAACTCCCCCACACCGCCGCACCGATCACCCTTGACTGTCCTTGTATCCTCCTCTGATCCCCCTCCATGCTCCTGTCCCTCCTTCGTCCTGGATCATTCAGGATGGAGAGCGGAGGGAGGAGCCAGTAAATCTGTCATTTACTGGCTCCTTTCTTTTCCGAATGAACAGTCACTGACTCTGTCCATTCATAACTGAGTATCGTAAACTGTGTTTACGATGCTTCAGTTTATGAATGGAGAGGAACCGCTGTCTCCTCTCCATTCACCTCCAGTGCAGCTGAGGCTACAGAGAAAGGGACTGGGGAATCTGTGTCCTCGACCCCTTTCCCTGTCTCAAAGGGGAGATATCTCACCAAAGCCCCCCAACAAGGCTGATAAAATAAAAAAATAATTTTATTAAATATTTAAAAGATTAAATTGTAAAAATAATAAAAAATAAAATAAAAAATAAAAAACACACTGACACCATCCACTCCTATATGACCCCAAATACCTCCAATGCCCTTGAAGCGGTTGTAAACCTAGGAAAAAAAACCCTGCGAGACAAAGGCATAATATGCTTGTATGCATTGCATACTAGCACATTATGAAATACTCGCCCTAGAACGAAGCCCTCTCAGCGGCGCACAGTCACCGCTGGGAGGACGGACATCTTCTCCTGTCCTTTTAATCCTCCGCATTGTGGAAAAAGGCTGTTTGAGCCTGTCTTCTCCAATCCTCCCCTTTTTCCACTGTCCCCAGTCAATTTCCTGATAAAACAGAGCCTTTGGAGTCACTCTGCACATGCTCAGTTTGGTGTATATTGCTAGAGAGAGTTTTTTTTTTTTTAGGAGTGTGCATGTGATCAGCACAGGGCCAATCATTACTGTCCAGACAGAGAGTCAGGGGTCCTGCAGCCTGATAGGACAGTCAGAGTAGAATGATAACTCCTCCTACAGAGAAAAGGTATTTAGCAGTTTATATTTACTGTAATAATTGCTTTTCCATGCTCTGTGTACTGTGGGAGACCAGATATAGTAAATGCAGGCTCCTGGGTTTTAGTAACACTTTAAAAGCATTTGATCACACCAAGGTTGGTGTGATCAAATCCTTTTTATTTTTGAAAATGGCGCTGTTTACTTCTGGGGAAACAGCATACATCACTTCTGGGTTCCTACATCATAAAGGCGATCAAAGCTGTACCGGTCTTTGATTGCCTCTAAGATCAGGTGACGGAAGCACCAGCTGGTCGATCGGGACTCCTTGTGGGATGGGAGATCCCGGTAAAGCAGCGGTAGGGGGATGTCTAATCCCACTGCTTGTAAAAGCAATCCAGCGGCTAACTAGCCTTTTACAAGAGAGCTGCCTGTCTAAAAAAACGTCCCGGGATTAAAGCTACAGCTGCAGGTATCATCCCGGGTCTAGCAACATACGGGGACGTCACTGGTTGGCAAGTGGTTAATGAAGGAGGTCCATCTTTTGTTCTTGCACACCGGCCCATGGCATTCAGAAAACACCTCCACTTGGATTTCTGCATTTTGCACAACATTGACTGCTGTTTGTGTCTCCTTATTGAATACGCCTGTGCAGGGAGTGGGGGCCGTGTATACACAGCAGTGCTGGCTTGGTACTTCCAGTGCAATGAAAGGAAGCGATTGTTATGAATGGTCATCTTGCTCCGCAGCTCACAGAGGAGCTTTGCGTGATTGCAGGTGCTGGGTTCACACTATTTCTGACCTGGCTTGGATCCAGCTGATCCGCCCCGGAAATAAATGAATCAACATCTCTGCCTGTTCACATAAGCCGTGCCGATGTAAATATCACGCCATATGGATCGCTGTTTACTACTGCGTGTTTCATTCTGGTGGAACGGAAGCAGTAATACTGAAAACCGACACTGTTTTCAGGCAATTTTTATACAAAGCCCTACTAGGTTTTCCTGTGTGTGATCCCAGCTGCCGCACAGCAAGATCATTAATAAAGAATATTGGAAAAACGGCGTGATGAGGCCCATTGAGAATAATGCGTTTCTTTAACTTGAGTCTTGTCGTGCTATAGGAATTGAGCATTAAAACATGCAGGTGTGACTGGGGCCTAAAGATGCAGCATATCTGTGTTTTAAGTTAGTGCAATGCACTGTTGCACCTGTGCGATTTGTCTATTTTCTGTAGGGCTCATTCATGTCTATACAACGTGCTTCTGCAGCTTGGAAATAGGTGCTTCATTTGCTGTGACGTGCGTTTTTGGCCCTAAGGACTTCAATGAATAGGAGTATTTAAAAAAAAAAAAAAAATATGCATGAACATCCAGAGACACAAGTGTGAACCCAGCTTTAACGACTTCACCTCCAGGATTTTATTTTGGCACTGCGTTACTTTAACTGACAATTGTGCGTAGACACGGGATGGGCAACACGTAATGGAATCACATAAAGAAGGGTAGATTGAAATGAAAGGTGGAGAGATATAAAAATGAAATGATAGAGTGAGATTATATTAAATTAAAACACTAAACATAATAGGACACGAATAGGTTGGTCACACGTAATAGGGCGCTGCAAAGCCCCCTTCTTAATTACCGTATTTTTCGCTCCATAAGACGCACTTTTTATCCCCCAAAAAACGGGGGGAAATGTGTGTGCGTCTTATGGAGCGAATACTAATCAGGAGAGCCGCTGATAGGGGGATCGTTTCGACGGCAGAACGATGCCCTATGCATCACTCTGCCCCAGCTAGATCCTGTTTCTCTAATGCTTTCAGCTGCTACTGGGAGAGAAACAAAAGGGCATTGTTCTGTATTTAACCCCCACAGGATCGGCATTGATATGTAAATCGCGCGGGCATTGTTATGTTAATGAGGTCGGCCGTCGCGATTCATATGCTAATTACGCCCGCACCTCTGCATGCCGCTCCACCTAGAAGGTGTGAACAGCATACAGGTGAATATAGGGGGCATGTAGAGGGGATCAAAGAGGGGGGTTTGAGGTGCAGAGGCTGCAGAGTTGAATGGGAAGGAAGGGTTGGAGTGCAGATGTTAGAAGATGAGGGGTTTGGGGGACAGAGGTTAGCAGATGAGTTAGAGGGGCAGAGTTGTACTGAGAGCAGGGCCGGCCCTATGATGGGACCGGGTGGTACCATGGTACCAGGCGGCACTTTTAGGGGGGCGGCAAACTGACGCCCGCCAGCCAGCCTGTTCCGCCCGATCCGCTGCCTGTGAGGAACCCGACGCCGCTGCCTGTGAGGACAGTCGCAGCCCAGGGGCGGGGGGGGGGGCAGTCAGCGAGTGAGCGGGCAGGCGCCGCTGCTTGTGAGGACACTCGCATCCCGGGGACGGGGACGGGGGGCAGTCAGCGAGCAGGCGCCGCTGCCTGTGTGAGGACACTCACAGCCCGGGAGGTGGGGGCTGTCAGTGAGTGAGCGGGCAGGCGCCGCTGCCTGTGAGGAGCCCAGCGCCGCTGCTGTTAGTGGTGACAGGGGCAGCCGCGGGCAGAACACTCGCAGCCCGGGGGGGGGCTAGGAGCAGTCAGTGAGTGAGCGCGCAGCGGAGCAGAGAGATGATGTCATCTCTCACCGCCCGCCCTGAATCACCACAATTCCACCCTCACTGTGCAGCCGTGTGCACTCTGGGACACAGCAAGTGACAACGCGCAACGTGTGGCAGGTGACGTTGTGACAATCCGCAACGTGTGGCAAGTGACAATACGCAACGTGTGGCACGTGACTATCTGCATCGTGTGGCAGGTGATGTCGTGGCAAGTGACAATCCGCAACGTGTGGCATGTGACGCAAGTGACCATGCGCAACGTGTGGCAGGTGACAATCCGCAACGTGTGGCAGTAGACAATCCGCAACATGTGGCAGTAGACAATCCGCAACGTGTGGCAGGTGACAACCCGCAACGTGTGGCAGGTGACAACCCGCAACGTGTGGCAGGTGACAACCCGCAACGTGTGGCAGGTGACAACCCGCAACGTGTGGCAGGTGACAACCCGCAACGTAAAGGCAGGTGACAACCCGCATCTGGTGGTGGAGTCCAAAGCAAAACTGTAAGTACAAACACACATCACAAGTTGTATGAGACATGAGAGCCTGAGAGGGACTTGCCTTGCCCAGCCCTGATTAACCACTTAAGGACCGGAAGGATTCGCCCACTTAAAGCGATTGTATGGCTTTGTTTTTTATTTTTTTTTAAATAAAAAACATGCTATACTTACCTCCACTGTGCAGTTAGTTTGGAAAAGAGTGGCCCCGATCCTCTTGTTCTCGGGTCCCTCGGCGGCTGTCTCGGCTCCTCCCTGCGTCAGATAACCCCCTTCTGGGAAGCGCTCTCCCAAGGAGGTTAGCTTGTGGGCGCGCTCCCTGTCATACACACTGCGTCCATAGACACAGCGTGTACGACTCATTCCCGCCCCCCCACGGGCCGCGTCATTGGATGTGATTGACAGCAGCGCGAGCCAATGGCTGCGCTGCTATCAATCTATCCAATCTAGCCAATAAACGGCCAGCCTCCGTGGAGAAGAGGACGCCGGGGGACGTGCACAGCAGGTGAACGGGCTCAGGTAAGTAAAACGGGGGGCCTGGGGGGCAGTACTTGCCAGGTGTTTTTTCACCTTAATGCATAGGATGCATTAAGGTGAAAAAAAAACAAATCTTTACAACCCCTTTTAATGACCAGGCCATTTTTTGCGATACGGCACTGTGTCGCTTTAACTGACAATTGCGCGGTCATGCGACACTGTACCCAAATAAAATTGATGTCCTTTTTTTCCCACAAATAGAGCTTTCTTTTGGTGATATTTGACAATATGTTTTACTTTTTGCTATGATAAATATCCAAAAAAATTATAAAAAAAAAAATATTTCTTCATCAGTTTAGGCCAATATGTATTCTTCTACATATTTTTGGTACCAAAAAAACACAATTAGCGTACATTGATTAGTTTGCGCAAAAGACATTGCGGCCGCCCGCCATGCACAGGTCCCTTCATACTCCTATATACACGTATAGAGCCATGACAGGTCCTCTTTATACTCCTGTTGACATGTATAGAGCATGACGGGTCCCCTTTAGTTATCATGATATAAAATAATGAATGTGGGGGCCTTTTGGTGCGCGTGATTTTTTTTTTTTGGGGGGCAGCATTTAATTCTTGGTCCCAGGCAGCACAATGTCTTGGGCCGGCCCTGACTGAGAGGGAGATAAGAATGCAAAGATTAGTAGAGAGATGGGGGAGGGGGTTACTGTAAATACACCATTTACATTACTGGTCAGTGTAAATGTCTAAATATGCAAATACTCCTGTTGTATTGAGGTCATGTAAATGTCCCAGTTAAATTGGGGATCAGTGTAGGGTGCCCCCTTACATTAGTTGTTAGTGTAGAAATATTATTCTGTTATACTTTATTAAATATTTTAGTACACCATTTGGTTCAAGTTTTTTTTTTTTATATTTTCCTCCTCTAAAATCTAGGTGCGTCTTATGGTCAGGTGCGTCTTATGGAGCGAAAAATACGGTATACTTTGAATAATGTTTTGCACAAATTAAAATTTGGTTATGGGTAGGTAAGTGGGTGGGCTTTTTTCTTTTTTTGTACCTCTTTTGAAAAGGACATGATTAAGGACCCGGTGTGTTTTCTCAGGGTGGGAGGGTTAGTGTGGTGTATGTTAATGAAAGGATTTATATACCGTATTTTCCGGTGTATAAGACAACCTTTTATACTTAAAAATATGCCTCAAAACTTGGAGGTCGTCTTATATGCCGGTACCTCTATGCAGAGTCTCAGTCAGACTGCGGGCGTCCATTGTTCAAAAGCCGCGCCTCCTCCTCATGCTGTTCCGTGATAGGCGGAATACTCAGTTTCCCAGCAGAGCCTCTGTTCAGTGTTCCGCCTATCACGGATGTCCTCTCGGCCTCGGACGAGAGGATATTTGTGATAGGCGGAACCCTGAACAGAGGCTCTGCTGGGAAACTGAGTGTTCCGCCTATCACGGAAGGAGCACGAGGAGAAGGCACGGCTTTTGAACAATGGACGCCCGCAGTCTGACTGACTCTGCATACAGGGATAAGGTATAGGATCGTCGAGGTGAGGTATGCAATGGCGCAGTGAGGCATGCAATGGCACAGTGAGGTGAGGCATGCAATGGCACAGTGAGATTTGAAAAAAGCTGAATAAAGCCTGTTCCTGTCAGCGGTTGTTCCGGCTACCCCTCGCTTCCAGACAGACTAGTCAGAAGGGGGTCATCTTATACGGCGTGTATATCCCAAAACCAACATTTTAGCTGGAAAATTAGAGGGTCATCTTATACGCCCAGTCGCCTTATATGCTGGCAAATACGGTTGATATTTTGTCTAATGTGTATTTCTATGTTGTATGTTGGAATTTGTCTTAATAAAGAACAAGTGATTATTTTAAAAAAAACTGACAATTGCACAGTTATGCAAAGGTGTACCTAAACAAAAGTTATATAATTTTTTTCCCACAAATAGAGCTTTCTTTTGGTGGTATTTGATCACCACTTTTTTTTTTTTTGTGCTATAAATAAAATTGCAAAACAAACCATATTTTTTACTTCCTGCCATACATTTAAAAAAAATCGAATTTCTTCATAAATTTAGGAAAATTATTCTGTATTCTGCTACATATTTTTGGTAAAAACAAATCCCAATGAACGTATATTGATTGGTTTACGCAAACGTTATAGCATCTACAAACAATGGTTTGTATTTGCAGTATCTCACAAAAGTGAGTACACCCCTCACATTTTTTGAAAATATTTTATTATAGCTTTTCATGTGACAACACTGTAGAAATGACACTTTGCTACAATGTAAAGTAGTGAGTGTACAGCTTGTATAACAGTGTAAATTTGCTGTCCCCTCAAAATAACTCAACACACAGCCATTAATGTCTAAACTGCTGGCAACAAAAGTGAGTACACTCCTAATTGAAAATGTCCAAATTGGGCCCAAAGTGTCAATATTTTGTTTGGTTACCATTATTTTCCAGCACTGTCTTAACACTCTTGGGCATGGAGTTCACCAGAGCTTCACAGGTTGCCACTGGAGTCCTCTTCCACTCCTCCATGACGACATCACAGAGCTGGTGGATGTTATAGACCTTCCGCTTCTCCATCTTCTGTTTGAGAATGCCCCACAGATGCTCAATAGGCCTTAGGTCTGGAGACATGCTTGGCCAGTCCATCACCTTTACCCTCAGCTTCTTTAGCAAGGCAGTGGTCATCTTGGAGGTGTGTTTGGGGTCGTTGTCATGTGGGAATACTGCCCTGCGGCCCAGACTCAGAAGGGAGGGGATCATGCTCTTCTTCAGTATGTCACAGTACATGTTGGCATTCATGATTCCCTCAATGAACTGTAGCTCCCCAGTGCCGGCAGCACTCATGCAGCCCCAGACCATGACACTCCCACCACCATGCTTGACTGTAGGCAAAACACACTTGTCTTTGTACTCCTCATCTGGTTGCTGCGACACACGCTTGACACCATCTGAACCAAATAAGTTTATCTTGGTCTCATCAGACCACAAGACATGGTTCCAGAAATCCATGTCCTTAGTCTGCTTGTCTTCAGCAAACTGTTTGCAGGCTTTCTTGTGCTTCATCTTTAGAAGAGGCTTCCTTCTGGGACAACAGCCATGCAGACCAATTTAATGCAGTGTGCGGCGTATGGTCTGAGCACTGACAGGCTGACCCACCACCCCTTCAACCTCTGCATCAATGCTGACAGCACTCATACGTTTATTTCCCAAAGACAACCTCTGGATATGATGCTGAGCACGTGCACTCAACTTCTTTGGTCGACCATGGCGAGGCCTCTTCTGAGTGGAACCTGTCCTGTTAAACTGCTGTATGTATGGTCTGGGCCACCGTGCTGCAGCTCAGTTTCAGAGTCTTGGCAATCTTCTTATAGCCTCGGCCATCTTTATGTAGGGCAACAATTCATTTTTTTTTATATATTTAGAGAGTTCTTTGCCATGAGGTGCCATGTTGAACTTCCAGTGACCAGTATGAGAGAGTGAGAGCAATAACACCAAATTTAACACACCTGCTCCCCATTCACTTTTGAAAAAATTGCTTAAATGTGCATCCTCACAGGGTGACGCTGTGGATGCACTGGTACAAATGTGCCAATGTCCCGGTATAGCAGGAAAAATATTAAATGAACTAAGAAATGGACTTTAGGCGGCACATGAATGGATAATGTAAAAAACTAGGGGTATTTATTATAGGAAAATAGTAAAAAAGTACATATAAACATTCAGAATTAATAATCTATTGGTTCTTAATACACGACTCAGGCTAATGCTCTAACAACGCTTCAAAAATTGTACAAAAACATAAATGCACTCAAACGTGAATGAGATACATATCCAGCAAACAGAGGCTAGTAAAACAGTATACATATGAAGCAGGTGGCGTTAGCCATGGGTCCAGTGTATCAGATGTAGTCTTGAATTGCTCTACCAGTTTCGCGAATTAACGCTTCTTCAGGAGCATAATAATAGGCCGGATGTGTTGCAAGGTGTAACACAAACCTGTGTAAAACTAAATTGGCAATTTGTCTGTAGCAAATAGCCAATAATTGGTAAAAATCACAGTAATCGACAGCTAGATGAACTACTAGGCATAGGCTGCTGGTAAGCAGCAACAGAGGATATCCTCCAGGACTTTGAGGCTATGAATGCCAAAGAAAGAGAGATGTGTATACACCAATATGGATCCTGGTGTATAGGCTGGGCAGAGAGTCTCTATCCACAAAGAGCCTACGGTAGTCTAAATGGCCAGGCTGTAAGCCTGGACACTGGGTATATTAGCCAGTCTGGAGAGAGCCTAGCGGTGTGCTGTTACCTTGTAACACTAACCATTTACATGACTCCAGGGAGGGAAAATGGCTAATTGGGCCCAATTTGGACATTTTCACTTAGGGGTGTACTCACTTTTTTGGACAGTGGTTTAGACATTAATGGCTGTGTGTTGAGTTATTTTGAGCTGTACACTCACTACTTTACATTGTAGCAAAGTGTAATTTCCTCAGTGTTGTCACATGAAAAGATATAATAAAATATTTTCAAAAATGTGAGGGGTGTACTTACTTTTGTGAGACTGTATACTGAATTAATAAAATAAAAAAATTATACTTGTAATGGCGTCAATCAGCGACTTATAAAGGGACTGTGATAGTATGGCTGGCAGTCTGACACTTTGTGGGAACCAGTGACACTAATACAGTGATCAGTGCTACAAATATGCACTGTTACTATACTAATGACACTGTCTGGGAAGGGGTTAACATCTAGGGTTAAATGTGTGCCTAACCAGTGTTTATGTGTTTACTGTGAGGTGCTTTTACTAAGGGATGTGGCTGTTTTTATTCCTTGCTTTGCAGGGAAACAAAAACCTCCACATCCCCACTGACAGGACAGAGCTCTGTATTGTTTACATATGCAGAACTCTGTTCTGTCTTCCTCCTCACCGATCAGCAGGTGCCAGCGGACATCCATTGGCCGGCACCTGCTAATCGGCTTGTGCTGTGACTAATCCCAGCACAGCCACCGCCACACGCGCGCACGCCCCATACCTAGAAGTGCCGGATCATGTACTAGGTACGTGATCCGGCACAGAAGAGCCACTTTGCTGCCATAAATCGGCGTTATGCGGTTGGCAAGTGGTGTTTGGGTTACATATACCCAGTGAAGTGACTGAGTATACACAGAGATGAAACAAATCCTCCTACATGAGTTATACCTGTTTATCTGCAGTCTTCTCTTCTCGACATCTGTTCAAAGTCCAGAATTTAGAAAGCTTGTCTGAACTGTCATAAAACGGAGCGGAGAGCTGAAATTACAGAAGAGCTCTGAGAGCTGATTGGAAGGAAGGGACACCCCTCTCCACACAGGAACAGAGCTAAGGCTGTCAATCACAGGCTGCGTGCTGGAGGTCCCTCCCCTGTCACCTTATTATCTCTTGTCAGGAAAATTTGTCAGAAGTGATTCACGCTGATTGAAGAAAGAAGAAATGACACGCACTATGTAGGGATATGCTTTGTTCATATTTCATGTCTGAGGTTTACAATCACTTTAAGGCACCATTTGCACGGGCAATTAGCCACACTGCATATGCAGCCTAAATGCACGGAAAACACAATGTGCGTTTTCTCACGCATTTTGGAAACAGGCTGCAATTGTGAGTCACCCTTGCAGTACCATTAATGGAACCCCCAAGCATGGGTAGCAGACGCACGATTTGTCGCTTGACAAAATACGTTACAACCACGCCAAAATGACGCCCCATGGCCGAAAAGGTTTGGGAGCTACTTTGGGATGCTTGTCATGCTGTCCTAGGCGCGTTGCGCGTTAACACGTGAAAAATGTGCAAAAAAAACAACAACCTGGGAACACGCTAAGGTGTGAATGGGCATGCGGGTGGCTGATGGATGCTAAATATAAAATGAAAAACTAAAAATAGAAACAATGTTTTGTAAACATAAATCCACGTCAATAACAATGTTTACAATCACAGTGACATATATAATTGACAATATTGATGTAAGAGTTAAATATTTATATTTTCTATTTTTTATTCTATTTTACTAGTAAAGAATTGGGTTGGGTAGCTGGCGATGGCCGAGCGGCTGGGATGGACGTTGAGTGCTGATTTGGCTTCGGGGGAGTCACAAGCCCTGCTGCTGCTTTTCTCCTTTTTTTTGGGGGGGGGGGGGTAGGGTGGGTCTCAGACAGGCCTCTGTTCTTTCTCAGCCTTCTACACATCACATGACAGGAATACCGGCGGGGCCTCGCCCTCCATCCCCCTCCTTCTTCTTGTCTGCTTCACAGCTCTGGAATCCAGTGAGCTAGAAGAGCTGGCTACATTCCTGACACAAGCATTCTCCCCTGGGAAGGTGGGGGAGGCAGCCTTACATCCTGCCCTCTTTAGGAAGATGTGGAAGGAAGAGGGGAGGAGGAGAGGGGGGGGGGGGGTAATGTATTGTCCTGTTTGGGAAATCTTAACCCCTCGCGGTATCGATGCGACACGTAAGGAGGTTATAGAGACGCGTGTCGCCGTATTTCACTGCGCTGTGTGTGCGTGTGTGTGCGCAATTCATTATCTACAGTAATAGTGTCCATACACGCTTCGATAAATGATTGATTTATTTTCCTATCGATCTCTTCCGATAAGAGCGATCAGTGATCAACAACCCCTTTCAATCAATAGGCCACACAGACAGGTGGATTTCCATCATAAGCTGTCAATCACGTTTCTCTTTCCACCATGTAGTCTTATAATCTGATGCAGGACTGCTGTTAGAAATCACGGGGCCCCATACGGCTTACCTGGCAGGGCCCCCCCAATATATCAAGACCATATTTTCACAAAAAATACACGAAAATCATTATTAGCGGACACAAACATAACAGAGAACCTATGTGAATTAGCCTTTTATTTGTTTTTTACATTTAAAAAAAATAAATATGATATTCACAGTGACAGGGGGATTTGAAGCTGGCAGAACAGGAAGGGGAATCAGGGATCAGTGTCAGAGAAGCAATTACAGGAATGATGCCCGTGTTTATGTCTCTCCCTGCAGCAGCTGAAAGCTGGGAGAAGGGGAAAACTGTCTTTCAGCTGCTGCAGAGGGCCGCACAGGGCATGCTTCTGTAACTGCCACTCCACCAAACCGCACTAATTCCCCCTGCTGTTTGGGCCCCCCTGTGTGCCTGGGCCCCCTACAGGAGGACTGGTGGTCCCCCCCCCGTCAGCGGCCCTGATCTAATGGGAAATGTTTTATTTATTACTGGTGCGCCATCAATTTACGGAGCGCTTTACATATATATTGTATTATTATGATATTATACAGGTTTTATATAGCGCCAACAGTTTGCGCAGCGCTTAACAAAATAAAGGCAGACATTACAGCTACATTACAATTTGGTACAAGAGGAATCGGAGGGCCCTGCTCAATAGAGCTTACAATTTAAAAAATTGTATATTCACATCAGTCCTTGCCCTCAAGGAGCTTGCAATCTAAGCCCACGTTCACATTGGGCCGATTTGGCATGCGATTTGACATGGCAAATCGGCTGAGATTTCTGGCAATGTTACCGTCCAAATTGCTTTGGCGCTGCACCAGTTCCCAAAAGTAGTTCCTGTACTAATTTGGGGGGCGATTTGAATAGACATCTGTGCATGAACCCGCACAGATGTCTGTCAAATCGCCCCCGAAGTCGGACTGCATTGTCGGTTTGAAATTGTGCGAGTTCAGCTGAATTTTCGAATCCGCAGCAATGTGAACCTGGGTTAAGATCCCTAACTCACATTCATACATACAGTACTAGGGCCAATTTAGGCCAGAACCAATTAAGCTACCAGCATGTAGTGGTGCAACGGATCGTCACTGATCCGTGATCCGAATGGATCACCCTGTTCGGATCGGCACACCACGCGATTCGCGGAGCGCTTCGCTGCCTCGGCCATAGGAAAGGCCGCGGCTTCGGCCTAGCTCCGGAGCGGGGCCATCTTGGTACACTCGGCTGCGGCCGCTGTCTCGTCAGGGAATGACATTTCGTCGCCGCCATCTTGCTACACCCCACACTCCTGCACAGTAATGATAGAGTGAGAAGAGGGCAAGCAGACATCTTGTTACACCCACCGGAGTTTTCGATTTCACAGTTATTTTCAACACAAAACTGAGCTTATATGCTTAAATACAGTATTTGTAAATCCGACAGACTGTTTAGATGTTCAATTTAAAAAGCAGCAGCAAACCTGCTGACCTTACATGGTTGCTAATGTGACAGAACACCTCTGATTTTCACATTTAACATTTAGTTAAA
This sequence comes from Rana muscosa, assembly GCA_029206835.1. Classification (NCBI taxonomy): domain Eukaryota; kingdom Metazoa; phylum Chordata; class Amphibia; order Anura; family Ranidae; genus Rana; species Rana muscosa. The sequence continues at coordinate 107,115,305 of CM055120.1, read as the reverse complement.
GCGGTTGTATACCGCAAAACTTTTTTTTTTTTTTGGGTCAACCTGCAAGGCAAAGGTATAATGAGCTAGTATGACTAGCATACTAGCTCATTATCAATCACTTACCTTAGATCGAAGCCCCCGCAGCGGTCCTCGGACGCGTCCTCCGTCGAATCCATGATACCCGGAGTGACTTCCGGGTATTGCCGCTCCGGCGCTGTGATTGGCCGGAGCGGCGATGACGTCACTCCCGCACATGCGCGGGGAACGGCACGATCCCCGCGCATGCGCGAATTACCGGCAGTGTACGGCAGGCTCCCATTCAAGAGCCGCCGCGCTCAGTGCGCCTGCGCCGTTAACTACGGCGCGCATGCGCCGTAGATAGCGGTACAGTTTTTTTTGCAAATATCTCCGAGACTGTGTAGGTCTCGGAGATATTACAAGCACCTACAGGTAAGCCTTAATGTAGGCTTACCTGTAGGTGCTTGTACAAAATTTGGGTATACAACCACTTTAAATGTAAAAATCAGAGGTGTTCTGTCACATTAGCAACCATGTAAGGTTTGCTGCTGCTTTTAAAATGTAACATCTAAACAGTCTGTCGGATTTCCAAATACTGTATTTAAGCATATAAGCTCAGTTTTGTGTTGAAATTAACTGTGAAATCTAAAACTCCAGTGGGTGTAACAAGATGTCTGCTTGCCCTCTTCTCACTCTATCATTACTGTGCAGGAGTGTGGGGTGTAACAAGATTTGTCTTGTTTTTTTTTTTCTGCTGATCCGAAAAATGATCCGATCCGTGACTCTGATCCGAGGAACGATCCGATCAGTGAGTTTTTTGATCCGTTGCACCCCTGCCAGCATGTCTTTGGAGTGTGGGAGGAAATCGGAATGCGATCGTCTTTGTGAACAAAGTATCTCAGTGCTGCCAATCGATAAAATACGTTTGGATCATTTTCCAGCCTGGCGATCTAAATTACACTATATTACCAAAAGTATTGGGACACCTGCCTTTACACGCACATGAACTTTTGACCCCTTTTACACTGGGGCGCTTTTCAGGCATTTTAGCACAAAAAAAAACGCCTCTCAAGCCACCCCAGTGTGAAAGCCTGAGTGCTTTCACACTGGGGTGATGCGCTTGCAGGACAGGAAAAAAATCCTGCAAGCAGCATCTTTGGGGCGGTGTATACCCCACTCCTCCATCGCTCCTGCCCATTGAAATAAATAGGCAGCGCTGCCGAAGCGCATGCAAAGCCACAAAACAGGCTCTATTAACCCTTTCCTTGGCCGCTAGTGGGGGTTAAAAGTGGGTCTAAAGTTCATGTGCGTGTAAAGGCAGGTGTCCCAATACTTTTGGTAATAAAGTGTATGTCTAAATTGATCTGGCTATTTGATTGTTTGCAGATTTGATTGTTTTGATTGATTCGCACATTGATCAGATAAAAAATATAAGCATATGTGGCCACCGTAACACAAAGCAGGCAATTGGCAATCAAATTGCTGAATATTGACGAAAGGTATAATGTGGTAGCCAAGTTGTTAGCACTCTGGCCATGTAGGGATCACTGCCTGTGTTGAGTTTGTATGTTCTCTTCTTGTTTGTGTTGCTTTATTCTGGGCGATCTGATTTCCTCCCACATTCCAAGACCTACTAGTAGGGGAGACATTCCTGCCAGCATAATGAATATATGTGGCGGGTGGACCTTAATGCTGGGCTGCCACATATACAGCATGCGTTCATAGGCCTGTTCTGTGCTGAGAGCTCCTAGTGCACTGACCAAGCTGTGATCAGCAGCTCCCTGTCAGCATTTACGATCAGGAGCCAGTGGGACGTGATCACAAACTCCCCTATTCCTAAAATCCACTTAAAGAGCTGCCAGAAGGCATCGTCTTTATCCCAAATTGCCCCTAGTGTGTGTGTATTTCTCTGATTGGGATATTATATTAAGAGCTTCTTAAAGTGGAACTTCACTCTCCCGATCAACATTGCTTATTTTTAATCCTCATGCTGCTAGCATTAGTAAATGGGAAAGTATATATTTACTTGTTTTAAACTTTTTTTTGTATTATTTCTTTAGCTTCTTCTTGGTTTCTAGCCTAGGCAAATTATGTCATACATGCCAAGTGTCTTCAGGAGGGGAGGACAGGAGAAGGGGTTTCTCCGCTAAGCATACTTTCTCCTGCATGCATGCTTGAGCTAAGGGCAGATGGATTCTCGGAAGTAAATGCTACATGAATTATCTGCCCGTACTCAAGATGGCCATGGCCAGAAATGCTAGGGGGGTGTTTTTCAAGGTGATTTCTCAACAGAATAAAGCATGGAGACATGGATGGATGGGTGAGTTTGCTCTGAATACTAAAAATTAACTAGTGTTTTTGATTTGTGGTGATCTGATGCAGTGAAGATCCTAAAGTGTTACTAAACCCACCGGTGGCGGCCGGTGGAATTTTTTTGGGGAAGGGGAACGGTGGCAAACAGTATGCCAATCCCCGGCGGCCTCCCGTTCTCCTGCTCTCCACGGGTCATCATGGCGGCGGTGGCTCCCCTTTCCTCCCTCCTCCTCCGATGCCAATCAGAGTCTTCTCTTTTGGGCCAAATGGAAAACAGGTCTCACACCCGCTTCTGATTGGCCGGATTGAGGATCAGTTTTTCAACAGATAATTATCATTCGCTGTTATAACACACCTGGGTGGGATCAGAGTGCATTCTCTGCGACCCAAGCCCACCCTATTTTGAAGCCTATTAGAGCCTCTAATCAGGTGCTTAACCACTTAACGACCGCCCACCGCCGATTTACGTCGGCAGAATGGCACGGACAGGCAGAATCACGTAGATCTACGTGATCGCCTTTGTGCAGTTGGGGGGTCCATCCGGACCCCCCTTCACTGCAGTGAGCGGCCGTTAAGTGTTCGGGAGCGATCAGGCATGAGGGGGCGGCCGCTCGATTCCGCCCCCCCCTCGCGATCGCTCCCGGCCAATGAAAATGCTTCCTCCGCCATGTGATGTAAACAAGGCTGGAGGAAGTGATGTCATCTCCCTCGCCGCGGTCTTTTCGTTCCCGGCGCCGAGCACAGAAGAAGCAGGTTAGTGCTCCAACAGTCCACTGACACGTAGGTACACATAGGCACACAAATCACCCCCCAGTCACCCCCAGATCACCCCCCAGGTCACCCCAAAGCCCCCAATCACAGTGTCACTGATTGCAGTGATCATTTATTTTACTGATCACTGCATTTAGTGTCATCTGTGATTGTAAAAAGTTGCAGGGCAGTTAGGATTAGGCCCCTTTAGGTCCAGGGTAGCCCCCTAACCCCCCCCCCAATAAAGGTTTAACCCCTTGATCACCCCCCAGGTAACCCTTTCACCCCCTAACTTCAGCGTCACTAAGCGATTGTTTTTCCGATCGCTGTATTCGTGTCGCTGGTGTTTTAGATAGGCAGTTATTTTTTTTTTAGGTTCGCCGCAGGTTTTTATTAGTGTCAGGTACCCCCATATATTATTTTAACCCCCTGATTGCCCCTAGAGTTAACCCTTTCACCAGTGATCGCCGTATAAGCGTCACTGGTGTCACTGGTTAGCCAGTAAGTTATCTAGTTATTTAGGTAACCCGTCAGGTTTTTATATAGCGTCGGGTACCCCCATATTTAACCTAATAAAGGTTTTAACCCCCTGATTGCCCCTAGTTAACCCTTTCACCAGTGATCACCATATAAAGGTTACAGGTGACGCTGGTTGATTAGTTTGCTTTTTATAGCATCAGGGCACCCGCCGTATATAACCCAATAAAGGTTTAACCCCCCTGATCGCCCGGCGGGTGAGATCAATTAGGTTTTAGCGCCAGAGAGGGTCTGCGTCGCCCCAGGCAGTGTTAGGTTAGTTCCAGTAACGCTAACACCCACGCGCAAAGCATACACCCCCCTTAGTGGTATAGTATCTGATCAGATCTATACTAGCATCCCCAGCGGTTTAGGGTTCCCAAAAACGCAGTGTTAGCGGGATCAGCCCAGATACCTGCTAGCGCCTGCGTTTAGCCCCTCCGCCCAGCCCAGCCCAGCCCAGCCCACCCAAGTGCAGTATCGATCGATCACTGTCACTTACCAAACACAACACACATAACTGCAGCGTTCGCAGAGACAGGCCTGATCCCTGCGATCGCTAACAGTTTTTTTGTAGCGTTTGATATATTTGCTGACGACAGTCAGGTGCTTTTTTTCCTGTGAATCTTACTAGTGTACCCCTAAATTTAGAGCCCAAAATGGCAAGACGAAGGTACACTAGTAAAGAGGCCTACGAGATTCTGAGCATGACAGATAGTGAAGAGGAGGTCACGTATCTGTCAGATTCAGGCTCAGAATATCTTCCCGTAGAAGACAGTGACGTCAGCGGCCCCACGTCAGATAGCTCTGACGACGAAGTTGAGGTCCCTGCTAAGGTCAGGTGTACCCGATCCCGATCTTCTGAGGTTGTTGAGGAGCAAGAACCGCAGGTCTCTCGTATCATGGAGCAGAGTAGTACTAGCGCCGCTATTCCTTCTGGTGAACTGGCAAGCACCAGCGGCCTAGTACAGCCTGGACGTACATCCAGCACTGCAGTAACACTTGGTGACGTGGCGAGTCCCATAAGTGCAGTTCAAGCTGGCGAGGTGGCAAGCACAAGTAGTGTCCCGCTGCCACCAAGAAGACAAAGGCAGGCCCGTCGTGCCCATACTGCCCTTCCTGCAGAATTCGCCTATCCTGATTGGGTCCCCACCACTTCTGCAGAACCCGTACTTCCCCCATTCACTGCCCAACCCGGTATTCAGGTGGAAACAGCTGATTTTATTCCAATTGATTTTTATTCGCTGTTTTTCACGGAAGATCTCTATAGATCTATTGTGGACCAGAGTAATTTATATGCTGGTCAATTTATCGCCGCTAACCCCCAGTTGCCTAAAATTGCCAGAAATTGGAAACCAATTACGGTTTCCGAATTTAAGACCTTTCTGGGCCTTTCCCTCAACATGGGCACACATAAATTTCCGTCATTGCGTGCTTATTGGTCCACGCACCCAATTGACCACATGCCCGTGTTCTCTGCCTCCATGTCCAGGGCACGATACGAGCAGATTTTGCGGTTCATGCACTTCAACGACAATGAACTTTGTCGTCCACGTGGGGACCCTGAATACGACCGGCTCTATAAAATTCGGCCCCTCATAAACCACTTCAACGAACGTTTTGCAGCCTTGTTTACTCCCGATCAAGTTGTCTGCGTTGATGAGTCCCTGATTAAATTTTCTGGCCGCTTGTCTTTCAAGCAGTACCTTCCCAGCAAGCGTGCCAGATACGGGGTCAAGCTCTACAAGTTCTGTGACAGGGCAACAGGCTATGTAGTGAACTTTACGGTTTATGAGGGAAAAGACAGTCAGATTGAGTCGGTCAACTGCCCGGATTACATAGGGAGCGCTGGCAAGATAGTGTGGAACTTGGTGTCACCCTTATTCGGAAAGGGGTACCACTTGTATGTGGACAATTATTACACGAGCGTGCCACTGTTTAGTCACTTGTTTGATCATAAGATTGGAGCATGTGGCACCGTGCGACCTAATCGCCGGGGCTTTCCCCAGCGGCTTGTAGATGCCCGTCTTAGGCTGGGGGAGAGAGCCTGCTTGAAGTGTAATAACTTGCTCGCTATGAAGTGGAGGGACAATAAGAATGTTTTCCTTCTTACCTCCCTTCATGCAGACACGACAGTCCAAATTCGTACGGCGACTGGTGTTGTGGAGAAACCCCTCTGTGTCCACGAATATAACCAAAATATGGGAGGGGTGGACCTCAACGACCAGTTGATGGCGCCGTATCTAATTGACCGTAAGGCGAGACGCTGGTACAAAAAAGTGTCTCTATCATTATTCCAATTGGCTTTGCTGAACGCTCATGTGCTATACAGAGCTTCAGGCGGGACGTTATCTCTTCTAAAATTCCAGAATGAGATAATCACAGAACTCCTGTATCCAGGCGGTTCTGCACCTCACCATCCCCTACTAAATGCAGTAAGCCGGCTGCATGAGAGGCATTATTCATATGTCCTCCCGAGTACCCCTACCCAAAGCCACCCCCAAAAAAGATGTCGTGTCTGTAGCAAGCGCGGATTTAGGCGTGACACCCGTAGTTTTTGTCCACTCTGTCCTGACAAGCCTGGTCTTTGCCAAGGTGAATGTTTTGAACGCTACCACTCAAAAGTGAAGTTTTAGCGTAGGGTACAGCATTTCACAGACTAGGACACACTTACACAGGGTCTCCCAAGATGCCATTACATTTTGAGAGACCCGAACCATTACAGTTGTAAAGTTACAAAAAAAAGTGTAAAAAAGAAAAAAAAAACGTAAAAAACAAAACACAAAAAAAATATAAAATAAAAAAACCAAAAATAGTTGTCGTTTTTATTGTTCTCTCTCTCTCTATTTTCTCTCTATTGTTCTGCTCTTTTTTACTGTATTCTATTCTGCAATGTTTTATCATGCTTGCTTTTCAGGTATGTAATTTTTTGTTTTCAGGTGCGCCATTCAACTGCAGCGCGGAATTATTTATCTTGACAGCAACAGCGTTTGCTCCCACGATACATAAAGCCGTGACTCCAGTGCTGTAGGAGGTGATTTCACCACCACAGTTAAAAAAAAGAGCATATATGCCGAAGCATGGGGGCAGCAGGGGCGGAGGAGCGATTTTGCTCCTAATGCCGCGTACATACGGTTGAAATTCCGACGGAGGCCTGCCCGTGGAAAATTCCGACCGTGTGTACGCGGCATAACTTTTTTGCGGGAGGATGCCCCCATGCTTCGGCATATATATATTTTAGGCACAGGTTGCGTTAAAACATTTTTTTATTTTTTACTAGGTTTTGTTTTGGTATTTGCTTTGCAGGTATGGCATGGTAAGGTCTTACTGTTGTACTGTAATGTTACTTTGTTTTAATGTTAACCACCATTTGCTTAGCAGGTACGCCATTCAGTTGCAGCGCGGATCTATTTATCTTGACAGCAACAGCGTTTGCTCCCACGATACATAAAGCCGTGACTCCAACGCTGTAGGAGGTGATTTCACCACCACAGTTAAAAAAAAGAGCATATATGCCGAAGCATGGGGGCAGCAGGGGCGGAGGAGCGATTTTGCTCCTAATGCCGCGTATATACGGTCGAAATTCCGACGGAGGCCTGCCCGTGGAAAATTCCGACCGTGTGTACGCGGCATAACTTTTTTGCGGGAGGATGCCCCCATGCTTCGGCATATATATATTTTAGGCACAGGTTGCGTTAAAACATTTTTTTATTTTTTACTAGGTTTTGTTTTGGTATTTGCTTTGCAGGTATGGCATGGTAAGGTCTTACTGTTGTACTGTAATGTTACTTTGTTTTAATGTTAACCACCATTTGCTTAGCAGGTACGCCATTCAGTTGCAGCGCGGATCTATTTATCTTGACAGCAACAGCGTTTGCTCCCACGATACATAAAGCCGTGACTCCAACGCTGTAGGAGGTGATTTCACCACCACAGTTAAAAAAAAGAGCATATATGCCGAAGCATGGGGGCAGCAGGGGCGGAGGAGCGATTTTGCTCCTAATGCCGCGTACATACGGTCGAAATTCCGACGGAGGCCTGCCCGTGGAAAATTCCGACCGTGTGTACGCGGCATAACTTTTTTGCGGGAGGATGCCCCCATGCTTCGGCATATATATATTTTAGGCACAGGTTGCGTTAAAACATTTTTTTATTTTTTACTAGGTTTTGTTTTGGTATTTGCTTTGCAGGTATGGCATGGTAAGGTCTTACTGTTGTACTGTAATGTTACTTTGTTTTAATGTTAACCACCATTTGCTTAGCAGGTACGCCATTCAGTTGCAGCGCGGATCTATTTATCTTGACAGCAACAGCGTTTGCTCCCACGATACATAAAGCCGTGACTCCAACGCTGTAGGAGGTGATTTCACCACCACAGTTAAAAAAAAGAGCATATATGCCGAAGCATGGGGGCAGCAGGGGCGGAGGAGCGATTTTGCTCCTAATGCCGCGTATATACGGTCGAAATTCCAACGGAGGCTTGCCCGTGGAAAAGTCCGACCGTGTGTACGCGGCATAACCTTTTATGCTGCGTACATACGGTCGAAATTCCGACGAAGGCTTGACCGTGTGTACGCGGCATAACTTTTTTGCGGGAGGATGCCCCCATGCTTCGGCATATATGCCCATCATTAGAAGTGGGTGGATGAAGGGAGGTATTCTAATGGTGGGCATACCCACCAATCAATCTCTTTTTTTCGTTCAGCCAATAGGCTGTATGAAAAAAAAGATTACAATACATGTCCAACAAGGACCAGCAACGTACTGGTATGTTGCTGGACTTTGAATGTTTATACCAGAATGATGCCTGCGGGTTTAGGTATCATCTTGGTATCATTCTTTTCAGCCAGCAGCCGGCTTTCATGTAAAAGCAATTCTAGCAGATAATTAGCCTCTAGACTGCTTTTACAAGCAGTGGGAGGGAATGTCCCCCCCCGGATATAAAAAGCGCCATTGGGAAATTGGGAAAGCATTTTATCACATCGATCTTGGTGTGGTCAGATGCTTTGAGGGCAGAGGAAAGATCTAGGGTCTAACCCCCCAATTTTTTTCAAAAAAAGAGTACCTGTCACTACCTATTGCTATCATAGGGGATATTTACATTCCCTGAGATAACGATAAAAATTGTAAAAAAATAAAATATGGAAGGCACAGTTTAAAAATAAAATAAAAAAGCCAAATAAATAATAAAAAAAAAAAAAAAAAAAAAAAAAGCACCGCTGTCCCCCCCTGCTCTTGCGCAAAGGCGAACGCAAGTGTCGGTCTAGCGTCATATGTAAACAGCAATTGCATCATGCATGTGAGGTATCACCGCAAAGGTCAGATCGAGGGCAGTCATTTTAGCAGTAGACCTCCTCTGTAAATCTAACGTGGTAACCTGTAAAGGCTTTTAAATGCTTTTAAAAATGAATGTAGTTTGTCGCCGCTGCGCGTTTGTGCGCAATTTTAAAGCATGTCGTGTTTGGTATCCATGTACTCGGCCTATGATCATCTTTTTTATTTCATCAAACATTTGGGCAATATAGTGTTTTTTAGTGCATTAAAAATAAAAAAAGTGTGTTTTTCCCCCAAAAAATGCGTTTGAAAAATCGCTGCGCAAATACTGTGTGGGGAAAAAAAAATGCAACACCCACTATTTTAATCTGTAGGGCCTTTGCTTTAAAAAAATATATAATGTTTGGGGGTTCAACATAATTTTCTTGCAAAAAAAAATTTTTTTTCATGTAAACAAAAAGTGTCAGAAAGGGCTTTGTCTTCAAGTGGTTAGAAGAGTGGATGATGTGTGACATAAGCTTCCTAATGTTGTGCATAAAATGCCAGGACAGTTCAAAACCCCCCCAAATGACCCCATTTTGTAAAGTAGACACCTCAAGCTATTTGCTGAGAGGCATGTTGAGCCCATTGAATATTTTTTTTTTTTTGTCCCAAGTGATTGAATAATGACCAAAAAAAAAAAAAAATGTACAAAAAGTTGTCACTAAATTATATATTGCTCAAACATGCCATGGGCATATGTGGAATTACACCCCAAAATACATTCTGTTGCTTCTCCTGAGTACGGGGATACCACATGTGTGGGACTTTTTGGGAGCCTAGTCGCGTACGGGACCCCAAAAACCAAGCACCGCCTTCAGGATTTCTATGGGTGTAAATTTTTGATTTCACTCCTCACTGCCTATCACAGTTTCGGAGGCCATGGAATGCCCAGATGGCACAAAACCCCCCCAAATGACCCCATTTTGGAAAGTAGACACCCCAAGCTATTTGCTGAGAGGTATGTTGAGTATTTTGCAGATCTCGCTTTTTGTCACAAAGTTTTGAAAATGTAAAAAAAGAAAAAAAAAAAGAAAAAAAAATGTCTTTCTTAATTTTCAAAAACAAATGAGAGCTGTAAAATACTCACCATGCCTCTCAGCAAATAGCTTGGGGTGTCTACTTTCCAAAATGGGGTCATTTGTGGGGGTTTTGGGCTATTTTGACATTTTATGGCCTTCAAAACTGTGATAAGTAGTGAGGAGTGAAATCAAAAATTTATGCCCTTAGAAACCTTGAAGGCGGTGCTTGGTTTTTGGGGTCCCGTACGCGGCTAGGCTCCCAAAAAGTCCCACACATGTGGTATCCCCGTACTCAGGAGAAGCAGCAGAATGTATTTTGGGGTGTAATTTCACATATAACCATGGCATGTGTGAGCAATATATCATTTAGTGACAACTTTTTGTACATTTTTTTTTTCTTTTTGTCATTATTCAATCATTTGGGACAAAAAAAAAATATTCAATGGGCTCAACATGCCTCTCAGCAAATAGCTTGGGGTGTCTACTTTCCAAAATGGGGTCATTTGGGGGGGTTTTGTGCCATCTTGGCATTTTATGGCCTTCAAAACTGTGATAGGTAGTGAGGAGCGAAATCAAAAATTTATGCCCTTAGAAACCTTGAAGGCGGTGCTTGGTTTTTGGGGTCCCGTACGCGGCTAGGCTCCCAAAAAGTCCCACACATGTGGTATCCCCGTACTCAGGAGAAGCAGCAGAATGCATTTTGGGGTGTAATTTCACATATGCCCATGGCATGTGTGAGCAATATATCATTTAGTGACAACTTTGTGCAACAAAAAAAAAAGTTTGTCATATTCCCGCAACCTGTGGCAAAATATAAAATATTCCATGGACTCAACATGCCTCTCAGCAAATAGCTTGGGGTGTCTACTTTCCAAAATGGGGTAATTTGGGGGGGTTTTGTGCTATTTTGGCATTTTATGGCCTTCGAAACTGTGATAGGTAGTGAGGAGTGAAATCAAAAATTTACGCCCTTAGAAATCCTGAAGGCGGGGCTTGGTTTTTGGGGCCCTGTACGCGGCTAGGCTCCCAAAAAGTCCCACACATGTGGTATCCCCGTACTCAGGAAAAGCAGCAGAATGTATTTTGGGGTGCAATTCCACATATAACCATGGCATGTGTGAGCAATATATCATTTAGTGACAACTTTTTGTACATTTTTTTTTTCTTTTTGTCATTATTCAATCATTTGGGACAAAAAAAAAATATTCAATGGGGTCAACATGCCTCTCAGCAAATAGCTTGGGGTGTCTACTTTCCAAAATGGGGTCATTTGGGGGGGTTTTGTGCCATCTTGGCATTTTATGGCCTTCAAAACTGTGATAGGTAGTGAGGAGTGAAATCAAAAATTTATGCCCTTAGAAACCTTGAAGGCGGTGCTTGGTTTTTGGGGTCCCGTACGCGGCTAGGCTCCCAAAAAGTCCCACACATGTGGTATCCCCGTACTCAGGAGAAGCAGCAGAATGTATTTTGGGGTGTAATTTCACATATGCCCATGGCATGTGTGAGCAATATATCATTTAGTGACAACTTTGTGCAAAAAAAAAAAAGTTTGTCATATTCCCGCAACCTGTGGCAAAATATAAAATATTCCATGGACTCAACATGCCTCTCAGCAAATAGCTTGGGGTGTCTACTTTCCAAAATGGGGTAATTTGGGGGGGTTTTGTGCTATTTTGGCATTTTATGGCCTTCGAAACTGTGATAGGTAGTGAGGAGTGAAATCAAAAATTTACGCCCTTAGAAATCCTGAAGGCGGTGCTTGGTTTTTGGGGCCCTGTACGCGGCTAGGCTCCCAAAAAGTCCCACACATGTGGTATCCCCGTACTCAGGAAAAGCAGCAGAATGTATTTTTGGGTGCAATTCCACATATAACCATGGCATGTGTGAGCAATATATCATTTAGTGACAACTTTTTGTACATTTTTTTTTCTTTTTGTCATTATTCAATCATTTGGGACAAAAAAAAAAATATTCAATGGGGTCAACATGCCTCTCAGCAAATAGCTTGGGGTGTCTACTTTCCAAAATGGGGTCATTTGGGGGGGTTTTGTGCCATCTTGGCATTTTATGGCCTTCAAAACTGTGATAGGTAGTGAGGAGTGAAATCAAAAATTTATGCCCTTAGAAACCTTGAAGGCGGTGCTTGGTTTTTGGGGTCCCGTACGCGGCTAGGCTCCCAAAAAGTCCCACACATGTGGTATCCCCGTACTCAGGAGAAGCAGCAGAATGTATTTTGGGGTGTAATTTCACATATGCCCATGGCATGTGTGAGCAATATATCATTTAGTGACAACTTTGTGCAAAAAAAAAAAGGTTTGTCATATTCCCGCAACTTGTGGCAAAATATAAAATATTCCATGGACTGAACATGCCTCTCAGTAAATAGCTTGGGGTGTCTACTTTCCAAAATGGGGTCATTTGGGGGGGTTTTGTGCTATTTTGGCATTTTATGGCCTTCGAAACTGTGAAAGGTAGTGAGGAGTGAAATCAAAAATTTGCGCCCATAGAAATCCTGAAGGCGGTGCTTGGTTTCCGGGGTCCCGTACGTGGCTAGGCTCCTAAAAAGTCCCACACATGTGGTATCCCCGTACTCAGGAGAAGTAGCAGAATGTATTTTGGGGTGCAATTCCACATATAACCATGGCATGTGTGAGCAATATATCATTTAGTGACAACTTTTTGTAATTTTTTATTTTTTTTTTTGTCATTATTCAATCACTTGGGACAAAAAAATTAATATTCAATGGGCTCAACATGCCTCTCAGCAATTTCCTTGGGGTGTCTACTTTCCAAAATGGGGTCATTTGGGGGGGTTTTGTACTGCCCTGCCATTTTAGCACCTCAAGAAATGAGATAGGCAGTCATAAATTTAAAGCTGTGTAAATTTCAGAAAATGTACCCTAGTTTGTAAACGCTATAACTTTTGCGCAAACCAATAAATATCCGCTTATTGACATTTTTTTTACTAAAGACATGTGGCTGAATACATTTTGGCCTAAATGTATGACTAAAATTGAGTTTATTCGATTTTTCTTATAACAAAAAGTAGAAAATATAATTTTTTTTCAAAATTTTCGGTCTTTTTCTGTTTATATCGCAAAAAATAAAAATCGCAGAGGCAATCAAATACCATTAAAAGAAAGCTCTATTTGTAGGAAGAAAAGGACGCAAATTACATTTGGGTACAACATTGCATGTCCGCACAATTTACAGTTAAAGCAGCGCAGTGCCGAATCCCAAAAACAGGCCTGGTCCTAATGGCCCGAAATGGTCCGGGGCTTAAGTGGTTAAAAAAAAAAACGGCCACTGTAATTCACGGGCCAAGTGCCCTAAAAGGGGCCGGATGCATGAATAGGGGGTGGACGTGGCGGCTGTGGATAGATTCATGCTGTGCATGAATCTTTCTATTGCATATAGGGAGTGGCGTGGAGAGAGGGGGCCGCTGAAACCCACAACAGTAAAATCAGTCTGTATATTCAGTAAAACATGCTTGCTATACTCATTGTGGAACATAGGGGGTTAATCCTCTGCATTGTGTAAAAAGGCTGTTTGGTTCTTCCCTTCTTCTACTGTCCCCAATCCATCTGCTGATAGTACAGCGTCTTGGGGGAACTCTGCACATGCTCAGTTTGGTGTGTATTGCTTGAGATTTAGAGACGTTTTCTTTGGGGGGGGGGGGGGGGGGGAGGGTGCATGTGATCAGCACAGGGCCAATCAGCACTCTCCAGACAAAGACAAAGGGTCAGGGGTCTTGTAGCCTCATAGGACAGTCAGAGGAGAATGAAAACTCCTCCTACAAGCTTTAACCAGTGCTCGGCTGGACACCTTTAGAAGTCACAAAACTGCTATCTACTGCTGATGAAAAAAGGTATTTAGCAGTTTATATTTACTAAAATCATTGCATTCCCGTGTACTGTAAGAGACCAGATATAGTGAAAGTGGGGTCCCAGGTTTAGTAACACTTTAAAGTGGGAGTAAACTCCCATACATGAATTTGTACCGATAGTAAGGTGACCAGATTTTTTAAATCAAATCCGGGGACATATTTTTATTTTTTTACCAGTAATGGCGGCAATCAGCGACTCTCTGCCCGTCGCCGCCCACCTCACAGCCTGTCAAGTCTTACTCTCCGGGCCCCGGCTACTACTGGGTGGGGAGCAGAGGAAGATCACTCCGCCAGAGAAGGCGGCTGGCCGGGACTTGAGCCAATTCAGAAGAACATGTGAGCGGAGCTGAATGGGTATGCACCCGAAACTGAAGAAATATTCCCTCCGCTCCGACCAGCAAATGATCATCAGAAAGGGGCACAGAATAATGAAAAAATTACCCCCCCCCCAAGCTAGTAGGAGCGGAACTGACTAGTTTTATTCTGCACTGACTGTCTTCGAAATTGCCTCAGCCCCTATTCAAATACAATCCGGGGATAGACTTGGTCCGGGGACAGTGTCCTCAATCCGGGACTGTCCCCAGAAACCGGGGATGTCTGGTCACCCTAACCTATAGGTAAGCCTAGGTGTAGGAAGAGCACAGGAGTGCCTTGCAATCCTAGGCTACTGTGCTGTGTGTTTCTTTTGATGCACACAGTGTAGGGAGACACGGCTCTAGTTCCTGCATGCAAGGGTAGCTCCAGAGGATGCTGCAAAAGAAAGGAGCCACCCTAAAACAGGAAACCTGCGGCAATGACCACAGGATCATCTTAAACTGGAACATGAAGGATTTAAACATGAAAAAGCTGCATGCTCAGGAAATGAGTAAATCAGCTGTTCAAAATGCTTTAGTATCACTTTTAGGTCCCTAGCTCACATAACAGGGCCAGTGTAGACAGGAGCCCCTTAACCTACCAGCATGTCTTTTGAGTCCAGAAGAAACCTACACAAGCACAGGGAGAGAATGCAAACTCCATGCCAGTAGTGTCCTGGTTGGGATTTGAACTGAGAACATCCATGCTGTATAGCAGAAGTGCTAACCACTGTGCTGCCCCCATTTATTAGGATTTGGAATATGTGGCTTTTAATTAAAGTGCTAGAAGTCTGTTTTCTACATATCTATTAGTAGATATTCTCAACCGAGGAATATGAATAGTAAGAAGATCAGGTACTCCATACTAAACCCCCAAGATGTTTTTTTCCACCTTATTTTTTATGGATGAGAATGGAAAAAAGGCATCACGCTGTTCACATGTACCATTGAAGCTGAGATCCCGCGTTCCCACAATACTCTGGGGAAAGCCAATCGCCTGGACTAGTGATTGGGTGGAGACATGCAAAGAAGGCGGATAGCAGCTGATTAGCATTGACCTCAGTCAGTCTTGGCTGCTTCAGTACATAAAGGCTATTGGAGAAGACAGGCTGGTTAAAATTTTATAGTGGATGCTAATCAGACAGCAGAGAACGTGGCACCTCTTCTAGCTGCATACTGATATACAGTATAAATAGACGGAGCAGTGTGCGGAGAATGTTCTGCTATGTTCTACACCATTTACAGCACTGATATTTTTATTTGCAATGATGGATTTTTATGATTTTCCCATGTTTATTCAGTACTGATATATTTATTACTCAGACCTTTACAGAACACTGCTTGAGGCTCGCTGAAAGTCTGCTAACAGCTTGTTTAAAACAACAGCTCTCCCATTAAGATTTGTGGTAATCGCTCCCAGATTGGAGCTGAAGGGCTCTTTAAGGGTTTTGTGAATGCTACTGAAAGCTTACTGGAAGCTCTGGAAATGCCTTGTTAACACTCGCTGTGCACATCACTCTTCTGATTTCTATTTACTAACCCAAGTCCTTACGAACACGACCTCTAATCCTGACTAGGGATGGGCCGAACACCACCCGGTTCGGTTCGCATCCAGAACATGCGAACGGACTGAAAGCTTGCGCGAACATTCGAACACCGTTAAAGTCTATGGGACCCGAACGTGAGAAATCAAAAGTGGGAATTTTAAAGGCTAATATGCAAGTTATTGTCCTAAAAAGGGATTGGGGACCCGGGTCCTGCCCCAGGGGACATGTATCAATGCAAAAAACAGTTTTAAAAACGCCCGTTTTTTCAGGAGCAGTGGTTTTAATGATGCTTAAAGTGGAAAAATAAAAGTGAAATATTTCTTTAAATGTCGTGCCTGGGGGGTGTCTATAGTATGCCTGTAAAGTGGCACATGTTTCCCGTGTTTAGAACTGTCCCTACAGAAAATGACATTTCTAAAGGAATAAAAGTCATTTAAAACTGCTTGTGGCTTTAATGTAATGTTGGGTCCCGGCAATATAGATGAAAATTATTGAGAAAAACGGCATGGGTACCCCCCTCCCCCCCAGCCTATTACCAGGCCCTTTGGGTCTTGTATGGATATTATGGGGAACCCTGCACCCAAATTAAAAAAATAAAAGGTGTGGGGCCCCCAGGCCCTATATACTCTGAACAGCAGTATACAGGCGGTCCCAAGAATAACATGGACTGTAGGTTTGTTCTTAAGTTTGTAATTTGGAACAGGTACATTTTGTAAGTGTAGCTCCAGCCAAAAAATCAATTTTTAAGCTTTTTGGATATCATAGGAAAGGGTTATCATCACCCCTGTAACATTTGTTTTGCTGTCTGTGCCCCTGTTCAGAAGATTTCACCTCACTTTCTGGCCCAATGACAATTGAATTTAGAAAATTTGGTGTTTTTAGGGAAACAAGGATTGGTGATAAAGCATCAGTGGAGACACCTTTTTCCCATATTAACTTTTAGAGGAGAGAATTTCCCTTCCCAGGGGTAGATTTACTCTCACTTCCTCTTGTGTCCCTCCCTTTGTAAGTAGGAGTCATTTGTAAGTCGGATGTTTGAAAGTAAGGGACCGCCTGTATATATATATATATATATATATATATACTATACGGCCTGCCCTATATACTCTGCAGAAAATTGGGCCTTAGGTGTTGGTGGTACCAGAACACTGTAAGCCCTCACTGTAAGCCCTCGCTGGAACAGGCCATGCTGTGAACTATTATATCAAGAATTGTAATTACATGCCCCTGTTGAACAGGGACAGAAAAATTGGGCCTTTGGTGGTGGTGGTGCTGGTGGCACAACACTCTAAGCCCTCACAGTTACTCTCTGTGGGCGCAGGAACGGGCCCTGCTGTGAACTATTATATCAAGAATTGTAATTACATGCCCCTGTTGAACAGGGGCAGAAAAATTGGGCCTTTGGTGGTGGTGGTGCCACAACACTGTAAGCCCTCACAGTTACTCTTGGTGGGCGCAGGAACTTGCCCTGCTGTGAAATATTAGCTCAAAAATTGTAATTACACGCCCCTGTTAAACAGGGGCAAAAAAATTGGGCTTTAGGCACTGGTGCTTCAACACTGCAACCCCTCACAGATACTCTAGTTGAGCGCAGGAACGAGCCCTGCTGCAAAATATTACAGCAAAAATTGTAATTACACGCCGCTGTTAAACAGGGGCAGAAAATTGGGCTTTAGGCACTGGTGCTGGTGCCATAACACTGCAACCCTTCACTTCACAGATACGCTAGTTGAGCGCAGGAACGAGCCCTGCTGCAAAATATTACAGCACAAATTATAATTACATGCCCCTGTTAAACAGGGGCAGAATAATTGGGCTTTAGGCACTGGTGCTGGTGCCCAGTACCAAAAATATTCTTAGAAGCTATCAACATGAACATTGAGGAGAAAAAGGATAGTCACTCAGCATAACAGGATAGTCACTCAGCATCAGCATAGGCAGTCTTGAATGGATCTCATTCATAAAAAAATTAATCAGTTACATCAGCATCAGGTGCTTGGTAGCTGGTGATCCAAGACTGATTCATTTTTATGAAGATGAGCCGATCAACCGAGTCGGTGGACAGGCGCACTCTGTGATTGGTTACAAAGCCTCCAGCAGCACTGAATGTGCATTCCGAAAGAACGCTGGATGCAGGACAGGCGAGTAGCTCAATTGCATATTGTGCAAGCTCTGGCCAGTGATCCATCCTCCAGATCCAGTAAGCCAGTGGATTTTCGGTTGGAAAGGTCTCCAAGTCTCATCTTGTCCCTAGGTATTCCTGCACCATGTAAATCAGATGCTGGCGATCTTTCCTGGAACCGATCAGACCTTGGGGCTGTGGACTAAAAAATTGTCTGAACGCATCAGTCAGACGGCCACCTTCTCCACCGCTGCTTCTGTGACTGACCGAAGCCTCAGCAACACGTTGTCCAGGAGGACCAGGAAATTGTAACCTCCCAGGCTCTGAAAACGCATTGCACAAACCTTTCTGCAAGGCCTCCCGAAGATGTTTCATCCTCTGCGAAGGCTGGATAAGTTCCGCAACCTTACCCTTGTAACGTGGATGAAGAAGGGTTGCCATCCAGTACTGATCTCTCTCCTTGATCACAGGAATCCGAGGGTCCTTTCACAGGCTTTGCAGGATCCGGGAGGCCATGCAGCGTAGGTTTGCTGAGACATTCGAACCAGAGTCCTCTGGGTCACTAAGGTGACATGATCCGCAGCCACCTCCTCCCAGCCACGTACAAGTCTATGGGTTTCTGGGGACTGTAAACGATCCCTTGAAGACTGATGCTGAGTGCTAGGCTCCACCTCCATGCTGACACAATCCTCCTCCTCCTCCTACTCTTCATGTGTGAGCGGCGGGCCCACAGGAATACTGTCTGGATAAAGGGGGCCTTGAGAGGTAAGGAAGTCCTCCTCTTCCTGCCTCTGTTCTGCCTCAAGTGCCCTGTCCATTATTCCATGCAGCGTGTGCTCCAATAGGAAGACAAAAGGGACAGTATCACTGATGCATGCACTGTCACTGCTCAGCATCTTCGTGGCCTCCTCAATAGGTGACAGGACAGTGCATGCATCCTTGATCATTACCCACCGGCGTGGCGCAAAAAAGCCAAGCTCCACTGACCCTGTCCTGGTGCCATAGTCACACAGGTACTGATTGATGAGGCTCTGCTGCGTGTTCAGCCACTGCAGCATTGCCAACGTTGAGTTCCACCTGGTGGGCATGTCACAGATGAGGCGGTTCTTGGGCAGGTTGCATTCCTTTTTGAGGTCAGCCAGCCGAGCACTGGCATTATATGACCTGCGGAAATGCCCACAGACTTTCCTGGCCTGCCTCAGGAGATCCTGTAAGCCCGGGTACCTGCACAAGAACCCCTGCATCACCAAATTAAGGACGTGAGCCAAACAGGGCACATGGGTCAAGTGTCCCTGTCGGAGGGCGGAGAGGAGGTTGGTGCCATTGTCGCAAACCACCATTCCTGGCTGAAGCTGGCGTGGCGTCAACCATCTCTGTGCCCCTTCAGAGCTGACAGAATCTCTGCCCCAGTGTGGCTCCTGTCCCCTAAGCAGACCAACTAAAGCACCACATGGCATCTTTTTGCCCAAGTGCTTGCGTAGCCCCTAGAACGCCTACGGAGCACCGCTGGTTCAGAGGACATATCTACACAGGAAGAGGCAATAGAGGGAGAAGAAGAGGAGGGGGTGGAAGAGAGAGGTGTGGCAGAATCATCACTACCAGCATTGTGGAGGCGTGGTGGCGGAACAAGCTCCAACAATACTGCACCCTGTCCTGCATCCTTCCCAGCTGCCAGCAGGGTTACCCAGTGCACCGTGAAAGAAAGGTAACGTCCCTGTCCATGCCTGCTGGACCATGAGTCAGCGGTAATATGCACCTTACCAATGATCGCCCTGTCCAACGAGGCCAAGACATTGCCTTCCACATGTCGGAATGGTCTTCCGAGAAAAAAATTGGCGTTTGGGAACCTGCCACTGAGGTACTGCACATTCAACAAATTCTCGAAAGGGGGCAGAGTCTACCAGCTGAAAAGGCAGCAGTTGGAGTGCTAGCAATTTAGCCAAACTAGCATTCAGGCGCTGAGCATGTGGATGGCTGGGACCGAATTTCTTTCGCCGGTTTAGCAACTGGGGTAGGGAAATTTGCCTGATACAAACGGATGTGGGTGTACCGCTAGCAGATTTCCCGGAAGTGCTTGGGACACCTAATTCTACACCTTGATTCCTAGTAGAGTTGGAGATCCCAGCTGATGAGGAGCAAGGAGAGGTCCGCCTTGTTCTTTAATGTGGGTCTACTGTTGCCAACGGACTGCATGGGGGGTCGACATATGTCTGGTCAAGCATGTGGTGCCCAAGCGGCTGGTGTTTTGGCCACGCTTTATATGCTTCAGACATATGTTGCAAACAGCAATGGTGCGATCTGCTGCACATGTCTCAAAAGAGGCCCACACCAAAGAACTTTTAAAAAAACGCGCAGAGTCAGCAGCGCCCTGCACATGCGGAGCGCTGCGGTGTGATGCAGTCGGTTGGCTGCCCTTAAGCTGGCCCCTGGAGGGCATCTTGCCTTGTTGGAGATGTGCCTCCTCCTCCTCTCTTCTATCAGGCACCCATGTAGAGTAAGTGACCTTATCATCCCCTCCCTCCTCGCCACTGGAGCAAACCTGGCAGTATGCTGCAGCTGGGGGAACATGACTGCCAGTTTCTTGTCCTTCTTGGGCACCCCATCTCTCTGGTCTCACGTTACTGCCTTCATCCTCAACCTGGGTACCATAATCAGAGCCTTCAAAACGCTGCGCATCCTCCTGCAGCCTGTACCCTACACTGTGGTCGAACAGTTTGGGGGACTCCTCAGGGCATGATGGTGGGGCTAGGGAAGGAGTGAGTGATGACATTGAGCCGATAGAAGAGGCCGCTTTGGCAGCTGCATTGGCAGACAAAGTACCCTGAGCCTGGGTGACAGAGGATGAGGACGGCTTGGTCATCCACTCTACCAACTCTTCAGCATTTTGTGGCTCAACACGGCCAGCTGCCGAAAAAAAGGCCAAGCGTGCCCCACGGCCACGTGCTGAGGATGCACCATGTCCACAACCACCACTGTTGGCTGTAGACACAGAGCCTGCTTGCCCTCTTTTAGTGGTCTGTGAGCGTCTGCCTCTCATTCGTGGCCTTCCAGACATACTGTTCAATTAGATTAGCAAAACAACGCCTGAAGTTTACTAAAAACAGTACACCAGGAATGGCCTACAGTCAGGTATAGGCTTGGCTGGACTACAATGCAGTGGATATATATTTTATGAACATATATATATATATATAAATATATATATACACATATACACAAAGCTGGGATGTGTATATATATATATATATATCATATATATATCATATATATACACATATATATCATATATATCTATATATATATCTATATATATATATATATATATATATATATATATATTTATGGTCGGAGCCCTCTGTCCGAAGAGATATGGATCACATAAACACGTCACAAGACTAACAACACGAATAAGACCTGAAGTGTGGCCTGGCCTTTTGTACGGTATGCCAAAGAAAGGGGCCATACCTGAATAGAAGTGATAGATAATTCTGCTGAGAATTGGTTGTAGAGGAGTGCCCTAGAAAAGGGAGATATGGGTGGGTGGGTACCGCGCACTACAGCCGACGCTGACCCTCGTGGATGGTCTGTATAAGTACCCCTCGAACTCCTCCCATAATTTCAGGCCAGCATACTAGCCTTCCTATTTATGGTCGGAGCCCTCTGTCCGAAGAGATATGGATCACATAAACACGTCACAAGACTAACAACACGAATAAGACCTGAAGTGTGGCCTGGCCTTTTGTACGGTATGCCAAAGAAAGGGGCCAAAAAGTCACACAAGGTTAGGAAGGAATTGATCTATTATGTCAGGTAAACCACTATAGAGCGAGACTGTTAAAGGCTCGTGATATTTCTGACTGAGGATCGGGGACGTGTCGGGCGAAACACAAGGATTCCCACCTGCCCATCTTCCTTATTGCGTGGTCAGGAACTCTGTTTCGTGATGTTGCTGGGGCTGCTCTAATGCGAAAGCGAGTCCTGAGTAACATCCTGGGTCAAGGCCCGAGATGCTCAGGAGTGTTCTGACGTGGCTGACGAACTGGTTCCCGCTTAGGGGTTCAGTTGGGAAAGGTAGTAGAGGGCTGTCCTCAGATGGCTCGGACAGCAGAGTTTACCAATTACCGTAGAAGGGCCATGGCGTTGTGTGTCTGGAAAGGTTTAATGTCTACTCCGGGACCGGGTTGTATCATTTCCGATACCGTCGGGTGTAGGATGAAATGACTTTGGTGGCGAGTCGGGTGGTGCCCGAGTAGCACTCGGCATTTAGGGCTGGTGATAGTAATTCGCCGGGCCGTAAAATCGTAAAAGGCTTGGTAAATGGCTGCTTGAACTACCAGGCTGGGCCATAGACCGAAGGGAGAACGTGAAAGGATAGCAGACATGTCCCGGAGTATGGCGCTGGTCACTGGTAAGCGTTTGGTACTAGAGTGTGGTTGCCGCCACCTGTAGTGTGTTGGCGGATCAGGATGCATTGATGAGGGAGGTAGCACCATGGAGGTGCTATCCGATTCCAGAGTTGGTTGCGACTAATGTGGGACGCTGGACATGGTCGAGTCGGCTCCGGCTTCTGTGAAAGTATGTGGCATGGTCAAGCGGGATAGCGCGTCGGCCGAGGTGTTGCATTAACCGGGGGTGTGGACACTGAGGCTACTGAGCTGATGTTGTAGGGAAAGTAGCAACAGCCTGCGTGGGAAGGACATGATGGACAACGATTTATTGACCTGCCTTTGTTAACGACTGTGGCTGTAGCCTGGTTGTCTGTGGCGAACGTGGCGGTCTGTCCTGCCCGGGGCTGCCCCGTACTTGAGTTGCTGCGACTATGGGGTAGATCTCAAATAGAGAGGAGGACTGACTAAAAGCGGAATTGTGAGCATCTCTGATGGATCGGATCTCCTGAAACCGATGATGGCCAAAAGTTGCAGCGAAGCTTGTGAAAGCTGCTACGTCCGTGATTATCTGAGGTGACGAAGAGAATGCTGATGGGATAAACAAGGGTCTACCTATCTGGTCTCAAGGAATTGGTCCCCCATGGCCAGATCCTACTACGGAGGCTGCGTCTAGCTTAATGACTTGGTCAGGGTCTTGTGCCTGGGAAAGGAACACTAAGAAGCGTGCGATAAAGGATCGCCCTTGACAGACGATCCTCATCGTGGTTTGAGCATGCCCAGTAGGGATTGTAGCTGTGGGTTAGTGCACCCTTGCGTGTCGGTAGACGTATGGATGACTGTCCTGATGCGGGTCAATCTACCGAGAGGTGGGCTGGCCCGCATGGCGCGTTTGTCTAGAATGATTACCAGGAAGGAGATGAACTGTGCCGGTCTTTCTACTTTCTTCACGGTTGTGGGCACGTCAAGGTTTAAAAGATCTCTCTTGGATTTCTTAGATCTCACAAGAATCCTAAACCATCGGGAGAACTCCTGTGAGGGTATGCAGGAGTTTGACTGGGTAGTTTTGGAATGAGTCAGGCAGTGTAATGAGTCCGGTGTGGAACCCTGTAGTGTCCCCTGTACTAGAAAGGCTGCTAGAGAGGAAGTTGGATGTGAGGAGAGAAAGTCGAGCCGCCCGAAGTGCATGTGGCCTGGTCTAGCTGGACTCTGCTGCTTGGCGCCGTAGGTATTTCTAGGGAGAGCCTTCTGGCACAGGAGGCGGATGTGCAGAAGTTTGCGGTGGGGTAAAAGCAACCCTTGAAATTAAGTTGCTGGAGATGGCTGCGCCCCCCGGTGCTCAAATTGGACATCCTAGTCTGACTGGGAGGACTGGTTACATCTCTAAGGCTTCCAGAGGCTACCACGAAACTTGTCGCTTTCGAGTTTGCGAGCGAGCCTGGGGTCCTTGGCCATTAGGATGACTGAGACGTCCCCCTAGGCACGCGGCTTGTTCCCTGTTATGACCTGTGCCGAAGATGCGTGGGGATGCTAGGTTCGCGTCCTAGCGCTTAGGATGTCCTTCCTGATGCCCGCTGGGCCCAGGTGCGAAGAAAAAGGGGGTGCAAGCGTCAGGCATACCTGCAGTGGGGGGTTCGGTAACGACGGTGGAGACTGGGGCTGATAGGGGCGCGGCTGACCGTGTTTCCAGGGCCCCTACTCTAGCCTGGACGTCGGTGACTGCGGTTGCCAGTGTGGTCACCAAGGCGTGTAGCTGAGAAATGCCGAGGATATCGACTGCAGCGGAATTTGTCTGGTAGAGTTGCCGCTGGTTATGGAACAGCAGCCTAACAGCTTGGTTTTCCTGGCCGTGGCCGGGTAGGGGATGCCCCTACGGCGTAGTTCGGCTGTAAGCCTGGGGATGGTCCAGCCCTGAGGGACTGTGTGGAGTCGTCCGCTGAACCCGAACGTGGTGACGGTGGGACGAAGGTAAAGTCATTGCAGTCGGTCTGCGACATGTTGGGGGTTGGAGAAAAAACGAGAAAGAAAAAGGGGGGGGGGATGTATGTTTATAGAGTGAGATGCCAGGTATGGAGGGGATAGAGGAGGTACGAAAGTGGGTAGGGAGAAGGAAGGGAGGATGGACAGAATAAGGAATGACAGGCGCAGAGGATAGCCAAGTTTTGCGTACGAGCGCTTGTTGAGTGTAATTTGGAAAACTCAAAAGAGTGCGTGGCAACCGAGGTGAGCCAGGAGGTGACTGGCTAGGTAACCGATAGCTCGGGTGCCGTCTGTGCTTGGCACAGACTGATGAACCAGAGCCCCCAGGGCGTACTGGGGCGGGTAGCTGGAGTCTGGTATACTAAGTAGGAATGTTTTGATCTGTAGTTCAATGACGTGTGGTCGGTCTGCCAACTCCTGCACTGCCAGCAAGGTGATGTTGGCGACCTTGTCTGCGTAGTGAAGGATCTCGGATCGGCTTCGAAAACAGAGTGTCATGCGTAGAAGTATGTGGCAGTTGCTAGCGCCTGGTGAGCGGTCGAATTGTGTATGTGAAGACAAATATGTCGTGAAAGAGTGCGGAGAGAAAGCAAGGAGGGGCCTTGCGTTTACGCACCTGACTTGAGCCCTGCCTTGGTTGCGGTCGAGACATGGGTCAACCGGGACCTGTGAGGAGGGTGACATGGAGATATATATATATATATATATATATATATATACCTTTTTTTTTTTTTATTTTTTTTTTATTATATATATATATATATATATTTTTATTATATATATATATATATATTTTTTATTTTTTTTGTAGGCGTGAAGAGTTGTGGGAGCGGTAGGTAGCTCCGGGTGAAGAAGTGTGTAAGACCCCCTGCCCCCTTTTTTTTTTTTTTTATTCTTTATTTTTTTATATATATATATTTTTTTTTTTTAATCGGGAAATATCGTCCGACCTGGATTGCAGGGTGGACGGGATGGAAACTCGATCTAAACTGACGTGTGTGGTGGAAAGGGATAGAGAAATCGGTGAGTAGCCGTTTGACTACTGGAGGAGGTGAGTGGCTGGTGTGCAACCACTCGTCGAACGCTCGCAGCGCTTGCGAGGAACAAATGCCTTAAGGAGATGAAAGAAGAAGAGTTTGTGACTTTCGAGTGTGTGGGGATGGCCGTTTCGTGATGAAACGGGAGTGGTAAGTAATGCGTGTGTATAGCGGCTTGGGGTTCGAATCATTGTGGCCGATGCTACGGCTGGATTCGTAACGTTCTGAGACGTTCGACGTTGTATCGGAGGTATGGGTCGGAGCTGCTTAGAGCCGGGTATGTGACTGCGAACGAATTGGTTGTTTCAGCCGAGGATCCGAAACTTGGAGCCGATGCTACGACTGGATTCGGATCGGTTAAAGAAGTTTACTGCTGAAGATCGGAGCGGTATGCGCCGGTGGTGCGACTGTGACTCGACCGATTGAAAATGCCATAGAGCCGAAAAATTGAGCCGCTGCTACGACTGAATTCGGATCAGCTCGAAAGTTCGATGTTTGTGGACCCGAGCCGACGAGCCGGTGGTGCGACTGGGCCCAGATCGGCCATGTTAGCGGAGGATCCGAACCTTTGAGCCGATGCTACGACTGGGTTCGGATCGGATAGGAGGGTCTGTTGCTAGAGATCCGAGTCGATTGAGCCGGTGAAGCGACTGGACTCGGATTGCTTGGGAATGCCATTGGTTCGAAAGTTATGAGCCTATGCTACGACTGAATTCGGATGGTTTAGCGGTTCGATGTTTGTAGGTCCGAGCCGATGAGCCGGTGGTGCGACTGTGCTCGGAACCAACGTGGATGCCAGAGATCCGAATCTCTAAGCCGATGCTGTGCCTGTATACGGGCTGATAACGGGTGCAGGGCGGGGACTTGAATTTCCCGGGTCCGAATCGTAGCGCCGGAGATACGGCTGGACTCGGACGGGTGTTCGTTGTTTCGAAGTTGAAGGGGCTTGTGATTGTCGAGGGTCCGGCCTGTAGTGCCGATTGTTAGCGACAAGAGCCGGCCCAGACTGTTTGGTGTATGGTGTAAGTAGGAGGTGTGGGGCATCAGTAAGGTGAAGGGAGAGTATCGTAGGAGGTGTAGGGCATCAGTGACTAGGGATAAGGAAGTGCAGTGTGGGATACCAGTCCGACGACTGGGTATCGGATGTGCGACTGAGGCGAGAGCCTTGCGAGCTGTGAGTAATTCGTACAACAGCTCTGAGAGCCGTAGTGTCTGGACAGACCGTTACCGGTAGCAACGTGGGTGTGACAGGGTACGAAAGACAACTAGACTGGTCGATAAACATACGATGCAGACGGAAAACACGGGGTTATGAACCGTGTGATTTTGAAAAAGAAGAAACGTGTACCGGCGCTACGATTCGTACGAACGGTAACGGCCGGTCCTACCTGCGACCGCGAGCGGGGATACGATCAACTGCGAGCGAAGCTGGAAGGTACGAAAGCAACTACACGGACGTTGCGAGTCGTAAGGCGTCGGCTGATGACGACAAATACCGCCCACTACAGCCGACGCTGACCCTCGTGGATGGTCTGTATAAGTACCCCTCGAACTCCTCCCATAATTTCAGGCCAGCATACTAGCCTTCCTATATATATATATACACACACACACATATATATACTGAATACAATACACTGCAGCTAACTGAATTAACTGCCTGCCTGAAGTATTTTAGAAACAGTACACCAGGAACGGTCTACAGTGAGATCTAGCTAAACTGGATACAGTGTGTATATATATATATATATATATATATATATATATATATATAAAACCAGGATGCATATATATATATATATATATATATATATATATATATATACTAAATACACTAAAGCTAACTGAATCACCTGCCTGCTCAAAGTAAATGAAATGAAATAATACTCTCCCTCTTTCTCCCTCAACAACGCCACCAACACACTACACACGGCCGACGTGCAGGCGGCCTTATATAGTGTGGGGCGTGGACTTAACCCCCTGAGCCATAATTGGCCAAAGGCACCCTGCCTTTGGCCAATTATGACTCTCTTCGCTGACGGCGCTGCGATTGGCCAAAGCATGCGGATCATAGTGCATGCTTGGCCAATCATCAGCCAGCAATGCACTGCGATGACGCAGTGCATTATGGGCTGTGACGCGCCGCTCGAATTTGGTGCGAACGGCCCATAATGTTCGATCTTCGTCGAACGATCGAACAGCCGATGTTCAGGTCAAACTCATGTTCGACTCGAACAGATAGCCCATCCCTAATCCTGACATTGGGCTTCCTGGATACAGACAGCTCAGCTCTCTTTAAAATAACAAAAATGAATGAAGCCCTGCATTTGTTAAGGCTTCATGCACGTGGCTGTACAAGGCCCATAAAGTGTGCAGAGCTTGTGCAATTACTCTCCCAGGAGCCACAGCCACCCATTCAGATGCATTAGAACAGTGGTCTCCAAACTGCGGCCTGGGGGCCAGATGCGGCCCTTTCCTTGCCTTTATCCAGCCCTTGGACACCAACAATGGGGCACTATTCCTTCCACTGATACCAATGAAGGGGCACTATTCCTTCCCAAAATATCCTTGATTGGCACTATTCCACCTTCTAATACAAGAGACTATTCTTCGGACACCCACAATGGAGCACCATTCCTCCCACTGACACCAACAATGGGGTACTATTCCTTTCCTTGATATCAACAAGTGGCAGTATTCCCCCCACTAATACCAATAATGAAGCATTATATACTCCCATTGACACAAAAGCATTTTCTACTCTGGCCAAATTCCGGCCCCCAGACAGTCTGACAATTGTTTAGAAAATTTGAAGACCCCTGCAATAGAAGATGTAGCTTTATGTGAGTGTGCGCTGGCAATTGCATACAGCACCTGTATGCATACAGATGTATGCTCCGAATGCACACTATCTGTGCGTGGCACCCACAGGCGTCTTTAACAATCATTGACAGTGAGAAGCTGTCATGTGTATTAGCAGTAGTATTACTGCTATTAGTGTTCTTTCACACTCGTGGTAAGGCTTACCACCCTTTGAAAAGCAATCAGTGTTGGATTGCTTTTTACTTGAGGTATAGCAGCAGCTGAAAGGCTTAACGTGGTTGTAAACCCTGTACAACCACTTTTACCTACAGGTAAGCCTATATTAAGGTACTGGAAATATCTCCTAAAGCTGTACGGTTTAGAGGATATTTACCATACACGCTTGTGCCGAGGTCATCGGCACATGCGCACTAATGAAAGGGCTCAATCGTGGCGTTTCTATAGGACCCATGCCGTGACCGTCGGCTTCCGCGCAAATGGCCAGTCAGAGAGCCAGAGTCCACCGCGCCGGGAAGGAAGAGGGGTGAAGATGGGCGCTTCCACACAGCGGGGACAGCGGTGACATCGCTGGCTTCCTTTGCAGGTAAGTGCAACATAATGGGCTAGTATGCAATGCTTTGCAGGGGAAAAAGAGGAAGTAAAACCCATTTTACATTGTGAGACCACACCGCAGCTGCAATCCAAGCTTTTGGCTTGTGGTTTGCGATGCAGCCCCATTGATCTCAGTGGGCACCCTGAGCGGCTCGCTTAGAGGCTGAGCCAGGTGCCGGTCCAGGCATGTGAGCTGTTCCCGACTTCATTGTCATGATCCTTCCCGAGCCTGTACCGGCTCTCTGTTACGTCAGCTTCAGCCCGCTGTCTGCTGAAAACAGGTCACAGGAGTGCAGAACAAACTGCACTCCTGTGATCCACAGAAGTACAGCCAAAGAAGCTTTGGCTGTACTTCTCTTTTTAAGCTCTGGCCATACATTTCTTGATAAGGTGACAACTGACATCACAATGATGTCATTCTCAGCGTGTATTGCTTCCTAAATACAAAAGGCTTGCAGAGAAAGCCACAGCTTTTGCACAGATGTTTCTATGACATGAAAACATAGCCGAACCTCCCAGGATGTCATCACGTCAATATGCCTGAGCAAAGCAGGTAGTACGAATGGTGATTTCACTGTCAACGGGATGCTAATCCATCGCCTGGCATGACATAACACATTCACACTGTTCATTATTCAAGCATTGGTGGATGGGGGACAGAACAGCGACTAACTTACTTCTTCTGCTACTGCTGGCTCCACATTTACCTGCTTGCTTCACTTTGTTAACTCTTTCAGTATCTCTCCCTATTTTGTACTGTTTTAGTTAACCACTTCAGCCCCGGAGGATTTGGCAGCCCAATGACCGGGCCATTTTTTGCAATTCGGCACTGCGTCGCTTTAGCTGACAATTGCGTGGTCGTGCAACGTGGCTCCCAAACAAAATTGACGTCCTTTTTTCCCCACAAATAGAGCTTTCTTTTGGTGGTATTTGATCACCTCTGCGATTTTTATTTTTTGCGCTATAAACAAAAGAAGAGCGACAATTTTGAAAAAAAAAAGCAATATTTTTTACTTTTTGCTATAATAAAGATCCCCCAAAAGTATATAAAAAAACAAATTTCTTTCTCAGTTTAGGCGATATGTATTCTTCTAAATATTTTTGGTAAAAAAAAATCGCAATAAGCATATATTGATTGGTTTGCGCAAAAGTTATAGCGTCTACAAAATAGGGGATAGATTTATAGCATTTTTATTCATTTTTTTTTTTTTTTTACTAGTAATGGCAGCGATTTGCGATTTTTATCATGACTGTGGCATTATGGCGGACACATCGGACACTTTTGACGATTTTTTGGGACCATTGTCATTTATACAGCGATCAGTGCTATAAAAATGCACTGATTACTGTGTAAATGACACTGGCAGGGAAGGGGTTAACCACTAGGGGGCAAGGAAGGGATTAAGTGTAGGGATGAGCCGAACACCCCCGGGTTCGGTTCGCACCAGAACCTTCGAACGGACCGAAAGTTCGCGCGAATTTTCGAACCCTATTCGTTATAATGGACGCGAACGTTCAAAATCAAAATTGCTAATTACAACGGCCAATATGCATGTTAATGTTATAAAACAGGTTTGGGGACCCGGGTCCTGCCCCAGGGGACATATATCAATGCAAAAAGAAATTTTAAAAACTAAAGTTTTTTCGGGAGCAGTCATTTTAATGATGCATAAAGTGAAAAAAAAAAAAGTGAAATTTTCCTTTAAATACGGTACCTGGGGGGTGTCTAAAGTATGCCTGTGAAGTGGCATGTGTTTCCCGTGTTTAGAACTGTCCTTGCACAAAATGACATTTGTAAAGGAAAAAAAGAAGCCATTTAAAACCACTTGCGGCTTTAATGTCATGTCTTGTCCTGGCCGCCATATGGCTGAAAATCCTTGAGAAAAATGGCATGGCTACCCCATCACCCCCCCCCCCCCACCCCAGCCCCTTTGGGTCTTGTATGGATACTAAGGGGGACCCCGCACCCAAAATAAAACCCTATACCTACAACCCTATATACTCTGAACAGCAGTATATAGGTGGTGCAAACAAGACATGGACTGTAGGTTTGTTCTTAAGTAGAATCTGAACAGGTACATTATGAAGTGTAGCTACATCCCAAAAAAATCAATTTTTAAGCTTTTTGGAGAACATAGGGAGGGGTTATCACCCCTGTAACATTTGCTGTCTTTGCACATCTGTTCAGAACATGTCACCTCACTTTCCGTCCCAATGACAAATGTTTTTGGAAAAGTGGGGTTTTAATTGAAACAAGGATTGGTGATAAAGCATCAGTAGAGAGGAGATACCTTTTTCCCAAATTAAATCTAACAGGATAGAATTTTCCTTCCTAGGGGTAGATTTCCTCTCACTTCCTGTTTTCTCTTGCCGTTTGCAAGTAGGAGTCGTTTGTAAGTTGGATGTTTGAAAGTAGGGGCCTGCCGTATATACTCTGCAGAAATTTGCCCTATTAGATATTGGTGTAGCCACAAGACTGGTGGGCACAGGAATGGGCCCTGCTGTGAGTTAATAGATCAAGATTTGTACTTGCATGCACCTGTTGAACCGGGCAGAAAAATTGGGCCTTTGGTGGTGGTGGTGGTGGTGGTGGACGGTGTTGCCACAAGACTGTAAGCCCTCACAGTTACTCTTGGTGGGTGCAGGAATGGGCCCTGCTGTGAGTTATTAGATCAAGATTTGTAATTGCATGCACCTGTTGAACAGGGCAGAAAAATTGGGCCTTTGGTGGTGGTGGTGGTGGTGGACGGTGTTGCCACAAGACTGTAGGCCCTCATAGTTACTCTTGGTGGGCGCAGGAATGGGCCCTGCTGTGAACTATTAGATCAAGATTTGTAATTACACGCCCCTGTTAAACAGGGGCTGAAAAATTGTGCCTTAGGCATTGGTGCTGGTGCCACAACACTGCAACCCCTCACAGATACTGTACTCTGAGCACAGCAGTCACACCTGTTGCGAAGCATCTTTTTAAAAAATTGTAATTACACGCCCCTGTTATACAGGGGCTGAAAAATTGTGCCTTAGGCACTGGTGTGGTGGCATGGATCATTGAGGAGGAGGAAGAGGATAGTCAGTGAACATAACAGGACAGTCACTCAGCATCAGCATAGGCAGTCTTGAAGGGATGTGACATTATAAATTATTCCGTTATATCCGCTTCAGGTGTCTGGTAGCTGGTGGTGATCCAAGACTGATTCATTTTTATGAAGGTCAGTCGATCAACCGAGTCGGTGGACAGGCGCACCCTATGATCGGTGACAAATCCTCCAGCAGCACTGAATGTGCGTTCGGAAAGAACGCTGGATGCAGGACAGGCCAGTAGCTCAATTGCATACTGTGCAAGCTCTGGCCAGTGATCCATCCTCAAGACCCAGTAAGCCAGAGGATTTTCGGTGGGAAAGGTGTCCAAGTCTGACCTTGCCCCTAGGTATTCCTGCACCATGTATATCAGACGCTGGCGATGGTTGCTGGAACCGATCATACCTTGGGGCTGCGGACTAAAAAATTGTCTGAACGCATCGGTCAGACGTCCACCTTCCCCACCGCTCCTTCTGCTACTGACCGAAGCCTCAGCAACTCGTCGTCCAGGACCAGGAGTTTGTAACCTCCCAGTTTCTGGGAACGCGTTGCACAGACCTTTCTGCAAGGCCTCCCTGAGATGTCTCATCCTCTGCTCCCTCTGCGACGGCAAGATAAGGTCCGCAACCTTACCCTTGTACCGTGGATCAAGGAGAGTGGCCAGCCAGTAATGGTCACTCTCCTTGATCCGAAGAACACGAGGATCCTTCCGCAGGCTTTGCAGGATCAGGGAGGCCATGCAGCGTAGGTTAGCTGAGGCATTCGGTCCGGAGTCTTCTGGGTCACTGAGGATGACATGATCGCCAGCCACCTCCTCCCAGCCACGTACAAGTCCACTGGTTTGTTGGGACTGTACATCATCCCTAAAAGACTGCTGCTGCTGATGCTGAGTGCCAGGCTCCACCTCCATGCTCACACAATCCTCCTCCTCCTCCTCCTCCTCTTCCTGTGTGATGGGTGGGACAGAAGGAACATTGTCTGGATAAAGGGGGCCTTGAGAGACAAGGAAGTCCTCCTCTTCCTGCCTCTGTTCTGCCTCAAGTGCCCTGTCCATTATCCCACGCAGCGTATGCTCCAACAGGTGGACAAGAGGTACAGTGTCACTGATGCATGCACTGTCACTGCTCACCATCCTCGTGGCCTCCTCAAATGGTGAGAGGACAGTGCATGCATCCCTGATCATGCTCCACTGGCGTGGGGAAAAAAAGCCAAGCTCCCCTGACCCTGTCCTGGTGCCGTAGTCGCAAAGGTACTCATTGATGGCCCTCTGCTGCGTGTGCAGTCGCTGCAGCATGGCCAACGTTGAGTTCCACCTGGTGGGCATGTCACATATTAGGCGGTTCTTGGGCAGGTTCAGCTCCTTTTGCAGCTCAGTCAGCCGAGCACTGGCATTATAAGATCGGCGGAAATGCACACAGACTTTCCTGGCCTGCCTCAGGACATCCTGTAAGCCTGGGAACCTGCCCAAGAACCGCTGCACCACCAGGTTGAGGACGTGAGCCATACAGGGCACATGGGTGAGCTGCCCCTATCGCAGGGCGGAGAGGAGGTTGGTGCCATTATCAGAAACGACCATTCCTGGCTTAAGCTGGCGTGGCGTCAACCACCTCTCGGCCTGCCCCTGCAGAGCTGCCAGAACCTCTGGCCCAGTGTGGCTCCTGTCCCCCAAACACACCAGCGCAAGCACGGCATGGCATCTTTTTGCCTGCGTACTCGC
Organism: Rana muscosa; assembly: GCA_029206835.1. Lineage (NCBI taxonomy): Eukaryota > Metazoa > Chordata > Amphibia > Anura > Ranidae > Rana > Rana muscosa. The sequence goes on along the minus strand of CM055120.1, from coordinate 107,081,872 downwards.
GTAGCCCCTTGTACGCCTACGGAGCACCGCTGGTTCCGAGGACAGAGCACTCGAAGAGGACATGGAGGAAGAAGAAGAGGAGAGGGTGGAGGAGAGAGGTGTGTCACAACCAGTAGTAGCATTTTGGAGGCGTGGTGGCGGAACAACCTCCAACACTACTGCACCTTGTCCTGCATCCCTCCCAGCTACCAATAGAGTGACCCAATGGGCCGTGAAAGAAAGATAACGTCCCTGTCCATGCCTGCTGGACCATGAGTCAGCGGTAATATGCACCTTACCGCTGACCGCCCTGTCCAGCGAGGCATGGACATTGCCTTCCACATGCCAGTAGAGAGACGGAATTGCCTTCCGTGAGAAAAAGTGGCGTTTGGGAACCTGCCACTGAGGAACCGCACATTGAACAAACTCACGGAAGGGGGCCGAGTCTATCAACTGAAAAGGCAGCAGTTGAAGTGCTAGCAATTTAGCCAAGCTAGCATTCAACCGCTGGGCATGTGGATGGCTGGGAGTATACTTCTTTCGACGGTCCAGCAGCTGGGGCAGGGAAATTTGCCTGCTACAATCGGACGTCGGTGTACTGCAAGTACTTGGTTGTGACACACCTAATTCTACACCTTCAGTCCTCTCAGAGCAGCTTTCAGAGAGGACTGAAGATATAGTGGGGATGGAGATCCCAGCTGATGAGGAGCAAGGAGAGGTCCGCTTTGTTCTTTGGTGTGGGTCTTTTATGTGTGCTTGCCAACGAGCTGCATGGCAGGTCGACATATGTCTGCTCATGCTTGTGGTGCCCAAGCGGCTGATGTTTTGGCCACGCGAGATACGCTTGAGACAAATATTGCAAATAGCAGTGGTGCGATCTGATGCACTCGTCTCAAAAAAGGCCCACACCAAAGAACTTTTGTGATAACGTGCAGAGGCAGCGCCCTGCACAGGCGGAGCTCTGCGGTGTGGTACAGTTGCTGTGCTGGCCTCTAGCTGGCCTCCAGGGGGCATCCTGCCTCGTTGGACATGTGACGCTGCATCCTCCTCCTCCTCCTCCTCTCTCCCTTCAGGCACCCACGTGGAGTCAGTGACCTCATCATCCCCTCCCTCTTCACCACTAGAGCAAACCTGGCAGTAAGCTGCAGCTGGTGGAACACTACTGCCAGATTGCTGTCCTTCAGCATCCCCTTTCTCTGCGCGCACACTACTGACTTCCTCAAGCTGGGTATCATCATCCGAGCCTTCGAATCGTTGGGCATCCTCCTGGAGCATGTACCCAACACTGTGCTCAAACAGTTCGGGGGACTCCTCAGGAGGACATGGTGGGTCTAGGGAAGGGGTGGCTGATGATGCCATTGAGTACGCGTTGGCAGCTGCTCTGCCAGTACCCTGAGCCTGGGTGAGAGAGGATGAGGAGGATGAGGAGGGCTTGGTCATCCATTCTACCAAGCCTTCGGCATGATGCGGCTCCACATGTCCAGCTGCCGAAAACAAAGACAAGCGTGTCCCATGGCCACGTGCTGATGACGATGCACGACCACGTCCACGGCCAGCACTGTTGTCTCTAGAAACAGAGCCTGCCTGCCCTGTGTTCTTGCCTCGGCACGCTCTGCCTCTCCTTGGCGGTCTTCCAGCCATTGTAGTCGGTAGTGTATATAGTATAAAAAATAGAACTCCTATGTGTGCTCACAACACACTGTAGGTCCTATGGGTGCTGACACTAACACACTATAGGTACTATGTGTGCTGCTGACAAGAAAATATAGGAGCTCTGTTTGCTGCCACTAACACACTAGAAGTCCTATGGGTGCTGCTGAGAAGAAAATATAGGAGCTCTGTTTGCTGCCACTAACACACTAGAAGTCCTATGGGTGCTGCTGAGAAGAAAATATAGGAGCTCTGTTTGCTGCCACTAACACACTAGAAGTCCTATGGGTGCTGCTGAGAAGAAAATATAGGAGCTCTGTTTGCTGCCACTAACACACTAGAAGTCCTATGGGTGCTGCTGAGAAGAAAATATAGGAGCTCTGTTTGCTGCCACTAACACACTAGAAGTCCTATGGGTGCTGCTGAGAAGAAAATATAGGAGCTCTGTTTGCTGCCACTAACACACTAGAAGTCCTATGGGTGCTGCTGAGAAGAAAATATAGGAGCTCTGTTTGCTGCCACTAACACACTAGAAGTCCTATGGGTGCTGCTGAGAAGAAAATATAGGAGCTCTGTTTGCTGCCACTAACACACTAGAAGTCCTATGGGTGCTGCTGAGAAGAAAATATAGGAGCTCTGTTTGCTGCCACTAACACACTAGAAGTCCTATGGGTGCTGCTGAGAAGAAAATATAGGAGCTCTGTTTGCTGCCACTAACACACTAGAAGTCCTATGGGTGCTGCTGAGAAGAAAATATAGGAGCTCTGTTTGCTGCCACTAACACACTAGAAGTCCTATGGGTGCTGCTGAGAAGAAAATATAGGAGCTCTGTGTGATGCCACTAACACACTAGAAGTCCTATGGGTGCTGCTGAGAAGAAAATATAGGAGCTCTGTTTGCTGCCACTAACACACTAGAAGTCCTATGGGTGCTGCTGAGAAGAAAATATAGGAGCTCTGTTTGCTGCCACTAACACACTAGAAGTCCTATGGGTGCTGCTGAGAAGAAAATATAGGAGCTCTGTTTGCTGCCACTAACACACTAGAAGTCCTATGGGTGCTGCTGAGAAGAAAATATAGGAGCTCTGTTTGCTGCCACTAACACACTAGAAGTCCTATGGGTGCTGCTGAGAAGAAAATATAGGAGCTCTGTTTGCTGCCACTAACACACTAGAAGTCCTATGGGTGCTGCTGAGAAGAAAATATAGGAGCTCTGTGTGATGCCACTAACACACTAGAAGTCCTATGGGTGCTGCTGAGAAGAAAATATAGGAGCTCTGTTTGCTGCCACTAACACACTAGAAGTCCTATGGGTGCTGCTGAGAAGAAAATATAGGAGCTCTGTTTGCTGCCACTAACACACTAGAAGTCCTATGGGTGCTGCTGAGAAGAAAATATAGGAGCTCTGTTTGCTGCCACTAACACACTAGAAGTCCTATGGGTGCTGCTGAGAAGAAAATATAGGAGCTCTGTTTGCTGCCACTAACACACTAGAAGTCCTATGGGTGCTGCTGAGAAGAAAATATAGGAGCTCTGTTTGCTGCCACTAACACACTAGAAGTCCTATGGGTGCTGCTGAGAAGAAAATATAGGAGCTCTGTGTGATGCCACTAACACACTAGAAGTCCTATGGGTGCTGCTGAGAAGAAAATATAGGAGCTCTGTTTGCTGCCACTAACACACTAGAAGTCCTATGGGTGCTGCTGAGAAGAAAATATAGGAGCTCTGTTTGCTGCCACTAACACACTAGAAGTCCTATGGGTGCTGCTGAGAAGAAAATATAGGAGCTCTGTGTGATGCCACTAACACACTAGAAGTCCTATGGGTGCTGCTGAGAAGAAAATATAGGAGCTCTGTTTGCTGCCACTAACACACTAGAAGTCCTATGGGTGCTTCTGAGAAGAAAATATAGGAGCTCTGTGTGATGCCACTAACACACTAGAAGTCCTATGGGTGCTGCTGAGAAGAAAATATAGGAGCTCTGTTTGCTGCCACTAACACACTAGAAGTCCTATGGGTGCTGCTGAGAAGAAAATATAGGAGCTCTGTTTGCTGCCACTAACACACTAGAAGTCCTATGGGTGCTGCTGAGAAGAAAATATAGGAGCTCTGTTTGCTGCCACTAACACACTAGAAGTCCTATGGGTGCTGCTGAGAAGAAAATATAGGAGCTCTGTGTGATGCCACTAACACACTAGAAGTCCTATGGGTGCTGCTGAGAAGAAAATATAGGAGCTCTGTTTGCTGCCACTAACACACTAGAAGTCCTATGGGTGCTGCTGAGAAGAAAATATAGGAGCTCTGTTTGCTGCCACTAACACACTAGAAGTCCTATGGGTGCTGCTGAGAAGAAAATATAGGAGCTCTGTTTGCTGCCACTAACACACTAGAAGTCCTATGGGTGCTGTTGGGGTGCAATGCTGTGCTAACAGCACTGCGGTTGGTACTACTGCAATACTGTACTAACAGTAAGCACGCACCAGACTAATCCCCAGCAGCAGCTAATAACACACTAACTGTGCAATCAGCAGCAATCAACGATCAATGACTTAGGTAGCAATGGTTTAGCAAAGAAATAGCCAATGGTTTAGCAAAGAAGAGCAAATCTTTCAGTATCAAGCAAAGACTGAATCAGCAGACTAATCTCTCCTAAAGCCGGAACTCATGTGACCGGGGCCGATGGCGTGGCGGCCTTTTAAATGGTGGGGCGTGTACTAAAGCCCCTGAGCTGTAATTGGCTACAGGCGTCCTGCCTGTAGCCAATTATTGCTCTCCGAGTTTCGGGCGCTGTGATTGGCCAAGCATGCGGGGTCACAGTGCATGCTTGGCCAATCATCAGCCAGCAATGCACTGCGCCGGCCGCGCCGGCCGCAATGCATTGCGGGGCCGCTCGCATCACACGAATGTGATGCGAACGGCCCAAATAGTTCTGGGCTCGACGAGCGAGCGAACGCCCGATGTTCGATTCGAACATGGGTTCGAATCGAGCACCGGGCCCATCCCTAATTAAGTGTATCCTAGGGAGTGATTCTAACTGTGGGGGGGTGGGCAACCAGTGACACGACATTGATCACTGCTCCCGATGACAGGGAGCAGTAGATCAGTGTCCTGTCACAAGGCAGAACAGGGAAATACTTGTTTACACAGGCATCTCCCTGTTCTGCAGCTCCGTGACACGATCGCGGGACACCGGCGGACATCGAGTTCCCGAGTCCCGTGGGCACGGTCACGGAGCTCACGGCAGGGGCAAATTCAAAGCAATGTACCTGTACGTTGCTTTGTGCAGCCGTGCCATTCTGCCGACGTATATGTGCAGGAGGTGGTCGGCAAGCGCTTAAACAACAGCGTTCAATGATGATTTAATCATGAAATACGTAACAACCTTGTGATGGATTTCATTGCCACATAATGTTATAAATGTGTGCAACTGCGTTAATTATCAAAACAGCATAAATAAAAGGTCAGCCAATTAAAAGTTTTCTTTAGTTGCTATTGGAAGCAGCTCCAGGTTTGTGCTAATTTTCTTTTCTCCAGTTTTAGTGAATCTTTCCCATTGTTTTCAAATATTCCCTTTGTACCTTTAAACGGGGCTTATGGGAGATCCTGAACTCCTGGTGGTACAGTGCCTTGAAAAAGTATTCATACTCCTTGAAATTTTCCACATTTTGTCATGTTACAACCAAAAACGTAAATGGATTTTATTGGGATTTTATGTTATAGACCAACACAAAGTGGCACATGGTTGTGAAGTGCAAGGAAAATGATAAATGCTTTTCCAAATAAAAAAATAAAAAAAATCTAAAAAGTGTGGCATGCGTTTGTATTCAGCCCCCCTGAGTGAATACTTTGTAGAACCGCCTTTTGCTGCAATTACAGCTGCAAGTTTTTTTTGGGGATGTCTCTACCAGCTTTGCACATCTAGAGAGTGACATTTGTGTTCATTCTTCTTTGCAAAATATCTCAAGCTCTGTCAGATTGTCATGTCTTGCCACAGATTCTCAATTGGATTTAGGTCTGGACTTTGACTGGGCCATTCTAACACATGGATATGCTATGATCTAAACCATTCTAGCTCTGGCTGTATGTTTAGGGTCGTTGTCCTGCTGGAAGGTGAACCTCCTCCCCAGTCTCAAGTCTTTTGCAGACTCTAACAGGTATTCGTATTTCTAAAATTGCTCCATTCATCTTCTCATCAATTCTAACCAGCTTCCCTGTCCCTGCTGAAGAAAAGCATCCTCACAACATGATGCTGCCACCACCATGTTTCACGGTGGGGATGGTGTGTTCAGGGTGATGTGCAGTGTTAGTTTTCCACCACACATAGCGTTTTGCTTTTAGGCCAAAAAAATATATTTTAGTATCATCTGAGCAGAGCACCTTCTTTCACATGTTTGCTGTGTCCCCCACATGGCTTTTCGCAAACTGCAAACGGGACTTCTTATGGCTTTCTTCTTGCCACTCTTTCATATCCAGATTTGTGGAGTGCCCGACTAATAGATGTCCTATGAACAGATTCTTCCACCTGAGCTGTGGATCTTTGCAGCTCCTCCAGAGTTACCATGGGACTCTTGGATGCTTCTCTGATTAATGCTCTCCTTGCCCGGCCTGTCAGTTTAGGTGGACGGCCATGTCTTGGTTGGTTGCATTTGTGCCATACTCTTTTCATTTTCGGATGATGGATTGAATAGTGCTCTGTGAGATGTTCAACGCTTGGGATTTCTTTTTATATAAGCTAACCCTGCTTTAAACTTGTCCACAACTTTATCCCAGACCTGTCTGGTGTGTTCCTTGGCCTTCATGATGCTGTTTGTTCACTAAGGTTCTCTAACAAAGCTCTGAGGGCTTCACAGAACAGCTGTATTTATAATAAAATTAGGTTACACACAGGTGGAATCTATTTACTAATAAGGTGACTTCTGAAGGCAATTGATTCCACTAGATTTTAGTTAGGGGTATCGGAGAAAAGGGGGCTGAATGCAAATGCACGCCACACTTTTTCAGATACTTATTTGTAAAAAAAATTGGAAAACCATTTATCGTTTTCCTTCCACTTCACAATTATGTGCCACTTTGTGTTGCTCTATTCTATCACATAAAATCCCAATAAAATACATTTACGTTTTTAGTTGTAACGTTACAAAATGTGGAAAATGTCAAGTGGTATGAATACTTTTTCGAAGGCACTGTATGTCAGTAAAACTTGTAATTGATGGATTGAAATTCAGCAGGTCTAGCAGGGAGCGGTTGAATTTTGATCCGTGTGTGGCCATTCCCACTCGCCAGAAGTCGATTGTTGGAAAACTAATTAGTATATTCTGACAACACCGGGTCCCGCTTTTTAGAATACAATGTCCCGGTGGGGGGATTCCTCCATCCACCTCGTTAGTTTGGATGAAGGAATATGTTAATTTTTTTTCCAGTTGGCTGAATTATGAAAAACGACTCATCTATGGCCAGCTTATGTTTGTACATCTTTGTATATGGTGACCTGGCGATATTTGCACTGTGACAGTGTGAAGTTTTCTGTTCTCTCTCCCCGATTAAAGGGCATCTGTTCTTTTTCTTCGTCTGCTTCCTCTAGCGTGCAAAGTCTCGCTCATAAGCTGAAAGACAGGTTCAGACTTTTTTCTCAGGAGAATATAGAAAGTACACAAAAGGAAGTACTGAAAGTATTATAACAAGTGTAATAACCGAGAGTGACATTTCAAAGAGGTGAGCAGAAAGAAAAATAATAAACAGATAGGAATACCCAAATACTCAATGTGAGTAATACGTGGCATAGAAATAAGTAAAAATAGTGATTCTAAAGTAGTCCTAGACAGGCAGACCCGTACCTGATAACAGAAAATCACAGATATGCTAAAAAAAGAAAGCTATGTCCAATGGAGCCTACACACGGTCGGAATATGCGACCAAAAGCTCACATCGAACATTTGTTGTCGGAAATTCCGATCGCGTGTACGCGGCATTAGGCTACATTTATACGGCCACCCGGGGTGACCAAATGCGCCCACCGGCATGAATCAGTAGATTGTCGCTAGTGGTTCTAAATGCTGCCTGCACGCATTGTGTGCGAACAGCCAGCAGCTTGTGACGAAAGCGGTTGTCAGACCCCCTGTACTTCTCACCAACACGTGACAAAGGACCGGCCAATCTCACACCACACTCTCAGCTGCACCCTGCACAAAGATATTCCAGCTAGAGGGACCACAGTTTCAACACTTTTCAAAATAGGGTTTAATAATAAAAAGGTCAACATGGCGCAAATAAAATATTTACAGAAAAAGGGTGTTACAAAGAAATAAATAGACACTAAAACAACAGAGGAATAAAAAGGTGTCAAAAGAAGAATGCTTGCAAATCCTGGTTTAAGCAAAGACCAGCAAAAATAATCAAAAAACGGTACAGTGGCTCTCACAAGTCCTGTTGGGTGTTCCTTGGGTTGATGTTAATGAGAGCTATCAAACTGTCATGACATTCCCCTTTTCTCTGGGCTCAAAGGGGCGTTGACAGAGGTCATCTCACCAATTAAGCGTCTGAGGAGTGGCCATTGTGTTTATAACTGTACCTCCTTTACACACAGTTTTATACTAATATATTATTATCATTCAATATGTGCAGGTTGCATTCTAGAAACTGGTTGATTATTGTTCAACATTTAATTTTATGTCCAGTGATAGCAAACACAGAGTATTTTGGATGAGCCTGTCACCCAGGAGGTATCTGACTGCTATCTCACCCTCTGTATGTGCTAGCTTAGTCATGTATGACCTTGATTTGTTCGGTATGAAATTCCCCCTTCAAATATATACTTAAAGTGGAAGTCCATGCAAAATCTAAAATACCTGCATCTATAGACACCAGGGATCTAACACTAACCTCTCCATCCCTGTAAAGAAAAAACGAGTATACATACCTTTTTGGAAGCCGCTCTGACCGGATACCACACTGAGCTGTCAGCTGCATCTTCACTGTGTAGGCGGGTGCAGAGGAGACGGAGGACAACAGCAGCCCCATAGTAACTCTATGGGTGACGTCACTTCCCATTAATTTCACAGCCGTTGTCCTCCGTGTCCTCTGCAGAGATTTGAAATTTTGCATGGACTTCCACTTTAATATTATTGTCTTGGTCGTGTTCTATTTTATGAATTGTGTGTGGATTTTGTTAAGTTGTGAATTTGGTAGAGGTCTACAGTACAAAGTTGGCAAGTGCATAATATAGGCCATACCCCTTTCCTTTCACTTAACTAAAGATTTTATTTTAAAATACCAAGCTGGTACTTCTTAGCTAGGTCAGCCAGCTGTCCACAGCCTTCTGGAATACCCATATATTGTACTGTACACGTGCAGTAGTGACTCACGGGGAAAGTTGACTTCCGATAATGTAATCAAAAAAGGTGGCACAGAACCTCCGTTTGCGGAGGTGGAGCAGCAGATTGCTGAATAATGCTGGATGGATTTTCTGGCTGTGAAAGTATTCTAAGGAAAACCCTACAAATAAGGAGGGATAAAAAAATTGAGGAATTTTGGTTTTCTGCTTGGTGACTCCACAGGCATGTTTTAGCATGCCTAAGCTATATACTCAATTCATGCACACAGGTAGCACAGCATTACAACACAAAACTTTTATTGTATGCAAATCAAATACAGGGGACTTTCAGTGAGAATATATATTACATAAAGGGGCAATTTTTTTATTATTGTACTGTATGTCATGACTTTACAAATACAAACATATTGTGGACCTGGACTTTTAGGCTACGCTATGAATCGGCACCATTTATAGCCAGAATGTTTACCAATTGGCACGGATACATAGCTAAGTATTAGCCTGATAGTTCAGGTGATACTTTAGTTTTGGGGGTAACTAGGTTAAAGGTGGGTAAAGGGTTAGGTGTTAGGGTCCTTTCAGACATGCGGATCCCGTGACACCCGCTATCTCATAAGGATACATGTATGTCCCTTTTTCATCCGTAAACGGATGGATGAAAAAGCGGACATACGGTCCGCATGTGTGAAAGGTGATCTATTATTCTATAGGAAACATCTAGAAATGGGAATTGTGCCTAAGAATAAAAAAGTTACAATTTGTCATGCATTCCTCCTGAAATATAGCAGTGCACTTCCTTGCCTTAAGTCTCAGCACCACTATATCCGCAGTGTGAGATCATCTAAGACACTGCTGCCTCTGACTGCTAGTTTCAGGAGATCTGGAGTGAGATTTCAGATTCAGAATACTTTAATCCTCAAAGGCTGCTGATGTCACTACTGTACTGCTCACTGTTCTTCTTGCTGGAGGGGAAGCTGTACCTGAGGTCCTGCAGCGGAAGGATCTCCCTGCTTCTGTTTTATTCATTATGTGGTTCTGTGCTTTAAGTTTACGTTTCAATAGCTTGTTTGACAGACCTGCACATGCATTATCTCCGGTATATAAACTTCTCCTTCGAGAATCATTCCCATTGAACCCTCACTTCCTCACAAAATGGCAAGGGGAACTTAACCTCACTGAAGATGTTGCCTTTTAACTAATGTAAACCCACAAAGCCTCCATCTCTACCAAAGAACAGGAAAGAAATGATAAAATTATGTCCAGATGGTAAGCATGCCTTCAGTTTTGCACAAAATTGATGCTTCCTTACCAAATGTTTGCTGTAGATGCATGAATGGCACAGGAACTATGACCCATATTTGGGGGACTTGCCTATTAATAACTCAGTTTTTGGATACAATTCTTCAATTGTACTATAAAAACTGGTAGGGGGAAAGATCCCCAATACTCCTCTGGTCACAATTTTGACCATGCTGCCTGGCTCTTACATACAGGATAAGAAAGGCCTACTTACCACTTTCTCACAGCAGCCAGATCTCTTATATCCAGAAACTGGCGTAAAGAGGGTATCCTTTCTCTTGCTGAGTGGGCATGCAAAATGGACTCTCTGAGCCACCTGGAATAAGTTATCTCTTGGGAGACTGGCAAAGCAAAAGTTTACGGGATCACATGGACTGTGTAGAACTACTTTCGATATTCCTCTGAATTTCTAACATACTTTGAGTGAGGGACTCCCCATTAGGGGGAGTATAGTTGTATACTACCTGTGACATGGGAGTGGATGTACTGGGGGTTGCATCAGGCCCCAATCCAGTTGCCCCCTTTTTTTTTTTCTTCTCCCCTTTACCTCCCCCCCTTTCTCTATACCTCCTATCCTCTCTTCATATCCATATATACATGGTGGACATTGACCTCCATCCTGAAAGAGTTAATGGACCTGCTTGGTAACAGCTCTATACTTTAACCTCCTTGTGGGTTACCTCTTACAGCTTAGGCTCCAAGTCAAGAGGGTCAACGCTAGTGATGAGCCGAACACCCCCGGGTTCGGTTCGCACCAGAACCCGCGAACGGACCGAAAGTTCGTACGAACATTAGAACCCTATTAAATACAATGGATGCGAACGTTCGAATTCTAAAGTGCTAATTATAACAACTATTATGCATGTTATTGTCCTAAAAGGGGTTTGGGAACCCGGGTTGTGCACCAGGGGACATGTATCAATGCAAAAAGAAGTTTTAAAAACGGTCGTTTTTCGGGAGCAGTCATTTTAATGATGCATAAAGTGAAAAAAAAAAAGTCAAATATTCCTTTAAATATCGTACCTGGGGGGTGTCTAAAGTATGCCTGTGAAGTGCCACGTGTTTCCCGTGTTTAGAACTGTCCCTGCACAAAATGACACTTCTAAAGGAAAAAAAAGCCATTTAAAACTGCTTGCGGCTTTAATGTAATGTCTGGTCCCGGTAACATGGATGAAAATCTTTAAGAAAAATGGCATAGCTACCCCATGACCCCCCCCCCCCTACCCCAGCCCATTACCAGCCCCTTTGGGTCTTGTATGGATATTAAGGGGAACCCCGCACATAAAATAAAAAAGGCCCTATATACTCTGAACAGCCGTATACAGGCGGTGCATACAAGACAGGGACTGTAGGTTTGTTCTTATGTAGAATGTGTTTGTAATTTTGAACAGGTACATTGTTGAAGTGTAGCTCCAGCCCAAAAATCTATTTTTAAACTTTTTGGAAAACATAGGTAAGGGTTATCACCCCTGTAACATTTGTTTTGCTGTCTGTGCCCCTGTTCAGAACATTTCACCTCACTTTCCGTCCCAATGACAACTGTTTTTGAAATGTGGTGTTTTTCTTGAAACAAGGATTGCTGATAAAGCATCAGTACAGAGGAGACACCTTTCTCCCATATTTATTCTTACAGGAGAGAATTTTCCTTCCTAGTGGTAGATTTCCTCTCACTTCCTGTTGTCTTCTTGCGTTTGCAAGTAGGAGTCGTTTGTAAGTTGGATGTTTGAAAGTAGGGACCTGCCGTATATACTCTGCAGAAATAGGCCCCTTAGTTGTTGGTGTTGGCACAACACTGTAAGCACTCACAGTTACTCTTGGTTGGTGCTGGAACGCCCTGCTGTCAACTATTATATCAGGAATTTTAATTACATATAATTGTTGAACAGTGGTAGTAAAAATTGGGCCTTTGATGGTGGTGCTGGTGCCACAACACTGTAAGCCCTGACAGTTACTCTTGGTGGGTGCAGCAATGGGCCCTGCTGTGAATTATTAGATCAAGAATTGTAATTGCATGCCCCTGTTGAACAGGGGCTGAAAAATTGGGCCTTTCGTGGTGGTGGTGGTGGTGTTGCCACAACACTGTAAGCCCTCAGAGTTACTCTTGGTGGGTGCAGGAATGGGCCCTGCTGTGAATTATTAGATCAAGAATTGTAATTGCATGCCCCTGTTGAACAGGGGCTGAAAAATTGGGCCTTTCGTGGTGGTGGTGGTGGTGGTGGTGTTGCCACAACACTGTAAGCCCTCAGAGTTACTCTTGGTGGGTGCAGGAATGGGCCCTGCTGTGAATTATTAGATCAAGAATTGTAATTACATGCCCCTTTTGAACAGGGGCTGAAAAATTGGGCCTTTCGTGGTGGTGGTGGTGGTGGTGGCGTTGCCACAACACTGTAAGCCCTCAGAGTTACTCTTGGTGGGTGCAGCAATGGGCCCTGCTGTGAATTATTAGATCAAGAATTGTAATTACATGCCCCTTTTGAACAGGGGCTGAAAAATTGGGCCTTTCGTGGTGGTGGTGGTGGTGGCGTTGCCACAACACTGTAAGCCCTCAGAGTTACTCTTGGTGGGTGAAGCAATGGGCCCTGCTGTGAATTATTAGATCAAGAATTGTAATTACATGCCCCTTTTGAACAGGGGCTGAAAAATTGGGCCTTTCGTGGTGGTGGTGGTGGTGGTGGCGTTGCCACAACACTGTAAGCCCTCAGAGTTACTCTTGGTGGGTGCAGCAATGGGCCCTGCTGTGAATTATTAGATCAAGAATTGTAATTGCATGCCCCTGTTGAACAGGGGCTGAAAAATTGGGCCTTTCGTGGTGGTGGTGGTGGTGGTGGTGTTGCCACAACACTGTAAGCCCTCAGAGTTACTCTTGGTGGGTGCAGCAATGGGCCCTGCTGTGAATTATTAGATCAAGAATTGTAATTACATGCCCCTTTTGAACAGGGGCTGAAAAATTGGGCCTTTCGTGGTGGTGGTGGTGGTGGCGTTGCCACAACACTGTAAGCCCTCAGAGTTACTCTTGGTGGGTGCAGCAATGGGCCCTGCTGTGAATTATTAGATCAAGAATTGTAATTGCATGCCCCTGTTGAACAGGGGCTGAAAAATTGGGCCTTAGGCACTGGTGCCACAACACTCCAACCCCTCACAGATACTGTACTTGGAGCACAGCAATGAGCCCTATGGCAAATTATTGCTAAAAAAATTGTAATTACACGCCCCTGTAAAACAGGGGCTGAAAAATTGGGCCTTAGCCACTGGTGGCGGCACCCATAAACAAAAATGATCTTCCAAGCTATCATCATCAATCGTATCATTGAGGACTCGGAGGAGGAGGATAGCCAGTCAACATAACAGCACAGGCACTCAGCATCAGCATCAGTCTTGAAGGGATGTGACATGTTAAAATCAATTAGTCTGTTATATCAGCATCAGGTGTGTGGTAGCTGGTGGTGATCCAAGACTGGTTCATCTTGATGAAAGTCAGTCGATCAACCGAGTCGGTGGACGGGCGCACCCTGTGATCCGTGACAAATCCTCCAGCAGCACTGAATGTGCGTTCCGAAAGAACGCTGGATGCAGGACAGGCCAGTAGCTCAATTGCATACTGTGCAAGCTCTGGCCAGTGATCCATCCTCAAGACCCAGTAAGCCAGAGGATTTTCGGTGGGGAAGGTGTCCAAGTCTGACCTTGCCCCTAGATATTCCTGCACCATGTTTATCAGACGCTGGCGATGGTTGCTGGAACCGATCATACTTTGGGGCTGCGGACTAAAGAATTGTCTGAACGCATCGGTCAGACGGCCACCTTCCCCACCGCTCCTTCTTTGACTGGCCGAAGCCTCAGCAACTCGTTGTCCAGGACCAGGAGTTTGTAACCTCCCAGTCTCTGGGAACGCGTTGCACAGACCTTTCTGCAAGGCCTCCCGGAGTTGTCTCATCCTCTGCTCCCTCTGCGACGGTAACATAAGGTCCGCAACCTTACCCTTGTACCGTGGATCAAGGAGAGTGGCCAGCCAGTAATGGTCCCTCTCCTTGATCCGAAGAATACGAGGATCCTTCCGCAGACTTTGCAGGATCAGGGAGGCCATGCAGCGTAGGTTTGCTGAGGCATTCGCTCCGGAGTCCTCTGGGTCACTAAGGACGACATGATCCGCAGCCACCTCCTCCCAGCCACGTACAAGTCCACTGGTTTCTTGGGACTGTAAATCATCCCTAAAAGACTGCTGCTGATGATGCTGAGTGCCAGCCTCCACCTCCATGCTGACACAATCCTCCTCCTCCTCCTCCTCCTCCTCCTCTTCCTGTGCGATGGGTGGGACAGAAGGAACACTGTCTGGGTAAAGGGGGCCTTGAGAGGCAAGGAAGTCCTCCTCTTCCTGCCTCTGTTCTGCCTCAAGTGCCCTGTCCATTATTCCACGCAGCGTGTGCTCCAACAGGTGGACAAGAGGTACAGTGTCACTGATGCATGCACTGTCACTGCTCACCATCCTCGTGGCCTCCTCAAATGGTGCCAGGACAGTGCATGCATCCCTGATCATGCCCCACTGGCGTGGAGAAAAAAAACCAAGCTCCCCTGACCCTGTCCTGGTGCCGTAGTCGCACAGGTACTCATTGATGGCCCTCTGCTGCGTGTGCAGCCGCTGCAGCATGGCCAACGTTGAGTTCCACCTGGTGGGCATGTCACATATAAGGCGGTTCTTGGGCAGGTTCAACTCCTTTTGCAGCTCAGCCAGGCGAGCACTGGCATTATAAGATCTGCGGAAATGCACACAGACTTTCCTGGCCTGCCTCAGGACATCCTGTAAGCCCGGGTACCTGCCCAAGAACCGCTGCACCACCAGGTTAAGGACGTGAGCCACACAGGGCACATGGGTCAGTTGTCCCTGTCGGAGGGCGGAGAGGAGGTTGGTGCCATTGTCGCAAACCACCATTCCTGGCTTAAGCTGGCGTGGCATCAACCACCTCTCGGCCTGGCCCTGCAGAGCAGACAGGACCTCTGCCCCAGTGTGGCTTCTGTCCCCCAAACACACCAGCGCAAGCACGGCATGGCATATTTTTGCCTGCGTACTTACGTAGCCCCTTGAACGCCTACGGAGCACCGCTGGTTCCGAGGACAAACCACAGGAAGAGGCCATGGAGGAAGAAGAAGAGGAGGGGGTGGAGGAGAGAGGTGTGTCACAACCAGTAGTAGCATTTTGGAGGCGTGGCGGTGGAACAACCTCCAACACTACTGCACCTTGTCCTGCATCCTTCCCAGCTGCCAAAAGAGTGACCCAATGGGCCGTGAAAGAAAGGTAACGTCCCTGTCCATGCCTGCTGGACCATGAGTCAGCGGTAATATGCACCTTACCGCTGACCGCCCTGTCCAGCGAGGCCAAGACATTGCCTTCCACATGCCGGTAGAGAGCCGGAATAGCCTTCCGTGAGAAAAAGTGGCGTTTGGGAACCTGCCACTGAGGAACCGCACATTGCACAAACTCACGGAAGGGGGCCGAGTCTACCAACTGAAAAGGCAGCAGTTGAAGCGCTAGCAATTTAGCCAAGCTAGCATTCAACCGCTGGGCATGTGGATGGCTGGGAGTGAACTTCTTTCGACGGTCCAGCAGCTGGGGCAGGGAAATTTGCCTGCTAGAATCGGACGTCGGTGTACTGCTAGCAGAGTGGCCGCAAGTACTTGGCTGTGACACACCTAATTCTACACCTTCATTCCTCTCAGTGCATGTTTCAGAGAGGACTGAAGTTATAGTGGGGTTGGAGATCCCAGCTGATGCGGTGCAAGGAGAGGTCCGCTTTGTTCTTTGGTGTGGGTCTTTGAGGTAGGCTTGCCAACGAGCTGCATGGCAGGTCAACATATGTCTGGTCAGGCATGTGGTACCCAAGCGGCTGATGTTTTGGCCACGCGATATACGCTTGAGACATATGTTGCAAACAGCAACTGTGCGATCTGATGCACTAGCCTCAAAAAAGGCCCACACCAAAGAACTTTTTGAATGACGGGCAGAGGCAGCGCCCTGCACAGGCGGAGCTCTGCGGTGTGATTCCGTCGGTGTACTGCCCTTACGCTGGCCACCAAAGGGCATCCTGCCTCGTTGGAGATGTGCCTCCTCCTCATCCTCCTCCTCCTCCTCTCTCCTATTAGGCACCCACGTGGAGTCAGTGACCTCATCATCCCCTCCCTCCTCATCACTGGAGCCAATCTGGCAGTATGCTGCAGCTGCTGGAACATGACTGCCAGATTGGTGTCCTTCTTGAGCATCCCCTCTGTCTGCTCTCACGCTACTGCCTTCCTCTAGCTGGGTTTCATCATCAGACCCTTCGAAACGCTGGGCATCCTCCTGGAGCATGTACCCAACACTGTGCTCAAACAGTTCGGGGGACTCCTCAGGAGGAGGACATGGTGGGTCTAGGGAAGGAGTGACTGATGATGAGTCTGACATTGATACCAGGGAAGAGGACGCTTTGGCAGCTGCTTTTCCAGTACCCTGAGCCTGGGTGAGAGAGGATGAGGAGGAGGAGGAGGGCTTGGTCATCCACTCTACCAAGTCTTCGGCATGATGTGGCTCAACATGTCCAGCTGCCGAAAAGAAGGACAAGCGTGTCCCATGGCCATGTGCTGATGACAATGCACCGCGTCCACGACCAGCACTGTTGCCCCCAGACACAGAGCCTGCTTGCCCTCTTTTATTGCCTCCTGACTGTCTGCCTCTCCTTGTTTGCCTTCCAGACATTCTAATAGATGGCCTGCAGGGAGATGGGAAAAAAGCATTAAGGGCTACCTTCAGGTGTCCTTCTCTGTCCCTTTACTTAAGGATTTCTAAATATGGTTGAGGATGATTGCTTTTGCACAGAATAGCACAACGACAATTTCCCTGACTGTCCAAAAAAACAAGGATTTCAAAGATGGTTGATGAGGAATGCTTTAGCACACTATAGCACAAGGAGAATTTCCCTCACTGTCCTTCCCTGTCCCTAGAAACAAGGATTATCACAGTGAAAGAAACTGACACTCTTCCTACCTATAGTTTTCTGTCCCTAGAAAAAATGTTTTTTTAAAGCACACTATAGCACAAGGAGAATTCCCTCACTGTCCTTCCCTGTCCCTAGAAACAAGGATTCGCACAGTAAAACACACTGACACTCTCCCTACCTATAGTTTTCTGTCCCTAGAAAAAATGTTTTTTTAAAGCACACTATAGCACAAGGAGAATTTCCCTCACTTTCCTTCTTTGTCCCTAGAAACAAGGATTATCACAGTGAAAGAAACTGACACTCTTCCTACCTATAGTTTTCTGTCCCTAGAAAAAATGTTTTTTTAAAGCACACTATAGCACAAGGAGAATTCCCTCACTGTCCTTCCCTGTCCCTAGAAACAAGGATTCGCACAGTAAAACACACTGACACTCTCCCTACCTATAGTTTTCTGTCCCTAGAAAAAATGTTTTTTTAAAGCACACTATAGCACAAGGAGAATTTCCCTCACTTTCCTTCTTTGTCCCTAGAAACAAGGATTATCACAGTGAAAGAAACTGACACTCTTCCTACCTATAGTTTTCTGTCCCTAGAAAAAATGTTTTTTTAAAGCACACTATAGCACAAGGAGAATTCCCTCACTGTCCTTCCCTGTCCCTAGAAACAAGGATTCGCACAGTAAAACACACTGACACTCTCCCTACCTATAGTTTTCTGTCCCTAGAAAAAATGTTTTTTTAAAGCACACTATAGCACAAGGAGAATTCCCCCACTGTCCTTCCCTGTCCCTAGAAACAAGGATTCGCACAGTAAAACACACTGACACTCTCCATACCTATAGTTTTCTGTCCCTAGAAAAAATGTTTTTTTAAAGCACACTATAGCACAAGGAGAATTTCCCTCACTTTCCTTCTTTGTCCCTAGAAACAAGGATTATCACAGTGAAAGAAACTGACACTCTTCCTACCTATAGTTTTCTGTCCCTAGAAAAAAAATGTTTTTTTAAAGCACACTATAGCACAAGGAGAATTTCCCTCACTGTCCTTCCCTGTCCCTAGAAACAAGGATTATCACAGTGAAAGAAACTGACACTCTTCCTACCTATAGTTTTCTGTCCCTAGAAAAAATGTTTTTTTAAAGCACACTATAGCACAAGGAGAATTCCCTCACTGTCCTTCCCTGTCCCTAGAAACAAGGATTCGCACAGTAAAACACACTGACACTCTCCCTACCTATAGTTTTCTGTCCCTAGAAAACATGTTTTTTTAAAGCACACTATAGCACAAGGAGAATTTCCCTCACTTTCCTTCTTTGTCCCTAGAAACAAGGATTATCACAGTGAAAGAAACTGACACTCTTCCTACCTATAGTTTTCTGTCCCTAGAAAAAAATGTTTTTTTAAAGCACACTATAGCACAAGGAGAATTTCCCTCACTGTCCTTCCCTGTCCCTAGAAACAAGGATTATCACAGTGAAAGAAACTGACACTCTTCCTAGCTATAGTTTTCTGTCCCTAGAAAAAATGTTTTTTTAAAGCACACTATAGCACAAGGAGAATTCCCTCACTGTCCTTCCCTGTCCCTAGAAACAAGGATTCGCACAGTAAAACACACTGACACTCTCCCTACCTATAGTTTTCTGTCCCTAGAAAAAATGTTTTTTTAAAGCACACTATAGCACAAGGAGAATTTCCCTCACTTTCCTTCTTTGTCCCTAGAAACAAGGATTATCACAGTGAAAGAAACTGACACTCTTCCTACCTATAGTTTTCTGTCCCTAGAAAAAATGTTTTTTTAAAGCACACTATAGCACAAGGAGAATTCCCTCACTGTCCTTCCCTGTCCCTAGAAACAAGGATTCGCACAGTAAAACACACTGACACTCTCCCTACCTATAGTTTTCTGTCCCTAGAAAAAATGTTTTTTTAAAGCACACTATAGCACAAGGAGAATTCCCTCACTGTCCTTCCCTGTCCCTAGAAACAAGGATTCACACAGTAAAACACACTGACACTCTCCCTACCTATAGTTTTCTGTCCCTAGAAAAAATGTTTTTTTAAAGCACACTATAGCACAAGGAGAATTCCCTCACTGTCCTTCCCTGTCCCTAGAAACAAGGATTCGCACAGTAAAACACACTGACACTCTCCCTACCTATAGTTTTCTGTCCCTAGAAAAAATGTTTTTTTAAAGCACACTATAGCACAAGGAGAATTCCCTCACTGTCCTTCCCTGTCCCTAGAAACAAGGATTCGCACAGTAAAACACACTGACACTCTCCCTACCTATCCTTCTCTTTCCCTAAACTAAAGGAATCCAGGTTAAGCAAGAAAAAAATAAATGTCACTGTCCCTGCCTATGCTTCTCTTTCCCTGCTCCGGAACACACTACACTAGGCCGCCGTGCTGGCGGCCTTTTATAGTGTGGGGCGTGTACTAAACACCCTCAGCAATAATTGGCCACAGGCATCCTGCCTGTGGCCAATCATTGCTCTCCTCGCTGCCGGCGCTGTGATTGGCCAAGCATGCGGGGTCACAGTGCATGCTTGGCCAATCACAGCGCCTGGATGACACTGCGATGGCGTAGTGCATTGTGGGCCGTTCGCGTCACTCGAATTTGGCGCGAACGCCCCAAATCGTTCGATCTTCGTCGAACGATCGAACAGCCGATGTTCGAGTCGAACGTATGTTCGACTCGAACACGAAGCTCATCCCTAGTCAACGCTAACATTGTTTTATTCTGGGGGCTAGCCTTTACCATATTCCAGCTTTATGTGCACATATATTCTCACTTCTGATTTCTATGGATGGGAGTCTAAGTTAATAGTTGCATACTTTTCCTAGATTGCATTAGTTGAACTATACGGAGCTGTTACTATTGTTCCATGTTCAGGTCTCGTAACGGGCGAATGCCTATGTCAATGCATATCTCCAACATTTTTTTTTTTTTTTTTTGGTGTGGATATGTCCTACTGTATTTTGATTGTATATGCGCAAAACATTCAATAAACATAGATTAACCGCTTGCCGACCAGTCATTATACTGCGACAAGGTGGCTCATTCCCGCAAATCGAGGTAGCTGTACGTTGGCGCGGGAACTCGCTTTTGTGGGCACGCGCCCCCCCATTTGCCAGCAGGGGATCCAATAATCGTTCCCCACAGAGACAAAACAGGGATCTGCCTGTCCGCTCTCTGCTGAAAACGGGTCACAGGAGTGCAAAACTAATTGCACTCCTGTGACCCATAGGAAAAGCCCAGCCAAACAAGCTTTGGCTGGACTTCTCCTTTAAAACACAAGTACTTTGTTTGGACCTTGCTGCTCCAAACTATTACCTTCACTTACAGATGCAGCGGCTGGGATTACTGTATAAACTGTATGTAGCTACATACAGTATACAGTGCTGTGTTTCAGCAGTGGGATGGGAACTAACTGCCTGTCCGACTCCTGGAACAAAATCAAGTTGGACTGAGTGGTGCTCAGCCTTTCACAGGGAGCTTTGTATTCTATGAATAAATACAAAGCTTCCTTTTGAGATCCTGACTTCATCCGTCCGCCAATCAGAGGAAGCTTTGCATTCATTCATACAATACAAAGCTTTCTGTGAAAGGCTAAGTGCTGGACAGCCTGACTCAGTTTTGTTTTGGAAGTGGGATGGGAAGTTCTCACCCTACTGCTAGAACACAGTGCTCGATACTGTATGTAGCCCTCCCAGTCGCTGCATCTGTTAATAAAGGTTAGTCCAGACAAACTATTTAACCAGTTGCTGATTGTGCATTGTAGCTTTACTGCTACAGTCCGGGCCGGCTGCGCAGAATCATGTGTATATATACGTGATCCTGCTCTTGCGGGTAGGGGGCGTGCGCTGCTGGCACGCTGCTTGTGTTGTGATTAGTCACAGCACAAGCCAATCAGCAGGTGCCGGCCAATGGATGATTGCTAGCACCCGCTGATCGGCAAGGAGGAAGACGGGACAGAGCCCTGCCTATGTAAACAATGCAGAGTTCTGTCCTGTCAGCAGGGATGTGCTGGTTTTTGTTTCCCTGCAAAGCAAGGAATAAAATCCAGCACATCCCTTAGTGAAAGCACCACATAGGAAACACAAAAACACTGGTTAACCCTTTGATTGCCAGAGATGTTTAACCCCTTCCCAGCCAGTGTCAGTACAGTGACAGTGTATATTTTTAGCACTGATTAATGTATTAGTGTCACTGGTTCCTACAAAGTGTCAAAAGTGTCAGATTGTCTGGCGCAATATTGCAGTCCTGCTATAAGTTGCTGAAAGAAAAAATTCCAGCATATATACTATATTTTCCTAGGCAAGTTAAAAGTGCCACACTTAAGTTTTTCTTGCATTGGCAAGTACTGGAAATCTGGCCACTTGGCCACAGTGGTGATCAAATACTGCCAAAAGAAAGCTCTATTTGTGGGAAAAAGAAATTACACAAATTTAATTTATGTACAGTGTTGCATGACTGCGCAATTACCAGTTAAAATTAGGCAGTACCATATAGCAAAAAATGGCCTGGTCATGAAGGGGGGTAAATCTTCCGGATGTCAAGTGATTAAACTTCACTAAGAGCTGGACATCAACTTTAATGTTCAACCCCATGAAAACATTTTTTGGTTTAGGTTAAAATGGTGACATTTAGAACAGCTTTTATATGCTGCACGTCCCTACTGAGGTGATTTCCCTGGCAGATTTTCAAGTGTATGTAAACCCTTACCTTGTAAAACAACCCATTCAGTGTAAAATAGAAATGAAAGGCAAAACATTTGTGTGTGTATATTATATATATATATATATTTTAATATATATATATATATATATATTTTAATATATATATTTTAATATATATATATATATATATATATATATATATATATATATATATATATATATATATATATGTATATATATATATATATGTATATATATAATTATAAATACTTTTTTTTATGTGATCACATACCCTCTGTTCTCAGCTGCATATGGAGCTATAGAGCTGGGGAGGAGAAACAGCAACACACTTGTCTTCTCTGTGAATTGCTGTGGGAAGGAGGGGTAGGGGCAAGTCAGAATTAATCTAATCATTGGAGGAGAGCAGGTTGAGTTCCTGACACAGCTAGAAAACTGATTACCTTGTACTCTCATGCCTAGTGTGGTCAGTTTTTAAGGATAGAAGAGGGACTGGCAGGAACACCAGGGATTTCACACAAAGGAAGCAATACAGAGAGAACAGGATACTTTATCATACAAGTACATGGTACAGCAGGCACATATCAGGAATATGAACTGTTGGGCTGACATATTCTTTAAGGCCGGGTTCACACTTATGCAAATTAGATGTGGGTTTCCCAGCATTCAATTTGCATGACAGGAGACTGTAATCAGCTCTCAATGAAGCTGGTTCACACAGCTCTAGGGCGGCTGTGGTCCGCATTTAAAAAGGGTCCTGTGCGTCTTTGGTTCAGATTCAAGTGGGAATTCAGGTAAAAATTCGGACCTGATTCACACCTGAATCAGTGAACAGGGATGCATCGGACGCCATGCTGTGAACTGCGGCCCCAGTATATGTGTACTCGGCCTGAATGATGTCAAATAGAAAGGAAATCAGGAGAAATCTCTTAAACAGGGACACAGGCAGCAATAAAGACCTGAAAGAGGCCCTAATCCTTCCCTATTTCATTTAAAACGTAAAAAAAATATTTTTAGTTGGTTATGGGCTTTGAGTATGAGGGGGACAATAGAAATTAGGGAAAGGTTTTGGTGCTTTTGGTGAAATTAAAGTGATTGTAAACGATCACCTTAAAAAAAGGCAAACCATTATTGTATATGTAGCGGTCTCACCCACTCTCTCCCTTCTTCTCGGCTGGTTTACTCGTCTAGGTGGACCAGGGAGAGGGGTGAGATGCTGCCACCAGCTCTCCCCTCTCATGTGTGTAGAGGTTTGAGCTAAGATCTTTACCTTCGGGTCTGTGTCCCGGTTCGGAGATTCCACTTCAAAAATTACCAGTAGATAGGTGAATGTAGAACACTTTGCTCCCAGAAAAGTAAGCCCACACCAGGTGACAGTACAACATCTATATTTATTTCCGCAGAGATAAATATGCCTCTTTGCAAGCAGACAGGTTAATACAAACACAAACTTGGTGGGGTGAGGGTTCAGGCACAATCCTTTCGGATCAGAGAAGCTCTTAGGAGTTCACAACAACTTTTGGCGCATGGTCGCTGCCACCGACCGGGTGAACTATGAGGTCTCTGCCACAGACCTTAGGATAGGCCTCTGCCACCGACCTGATGTAGCTGGGTCTCTGCAAAGACCATAGAACATGAACTACCTTCTAATGGCGACCCCTGTTAGGGAGATGATCCATCCCGGATGGTCCCCAGAGGCCTGCACTGTCACCAGCCAATGCTGCGCTGGATCTCCAGGCCAGGTCACCTCCCTGGTTCTCCTCGCCCAAGACTCGGGTCCCCTCACTCGGTGGGCCCCTAAGTATCTTCTCCCATGCGGGACCCAGTTGAAGGTACTGGGCCCCAGGCCTTGGCTAGTACCTCACCCTAGGCTTAAGGTGCCTGGGATGGAACTCGAACTCCCTCGCACCCAGGCCAAGGGCACCTGGGCGCGGACGAACAGAACAGCATCACCCAGGCTGAAGGTGCCTGGGGCTCGGACCTCGTGCGAAAGATGTCCGCCCCTTTATACCCTCCCCCAGCAGGCACAGCGGGTTTCCCGCCCCGCCGTACTACTGCCACGAGAGGACACAAAGGGCACGGCCCTACAATGATGGTTCAACCCCAGCCCAAGGCGACAGCGCCACCCAGGGGCCGTAGGGAACCGAACACCATTATATCCTCCACAAATCAAATTGGCCATAGATCCCTAACAATTAGTGTATCTGGGCCATGCTACCACCCAGATACTCCCCCTAAATGTTAACCCCCGCTACACACACCCCCTGGCAGATAGACACTGGTCCCCAGTGTCTGGAACAAGCCATGCTCCAAAGGGAGCCAACATAGACAGATCCAGATCCAGAGACTAGCTTCTCAAAAACACCATAAAAAAATAATTTGAAAAAAAAACTTGGGAGTTGTGCCTGAACCCAACAGGGAAAAGGAAAAAGGTGAACATGAGGGAAACACTCATTGTAATTGCACATCACATTACACACAAATGACATTCTCCCCCCTCCCACATCACTAACTAAGACCCGCCCATTCTCAGCAGTCTTGACTGATGTTCTCCTGCAGAGGGAAGAGAAAAAAAAAACAACACACAATTCCTGACATGTGTGAGTGTTGGAGTGAAACAGATCTCTCCGAAAAGAAACCGCTTTCCTTTGCAATGCAATGTGATGAACGGTGCACAACACTGCCACCTGGTGACAGCGCTGCGGTAAAAGCACTTGTGAAATCCAGGTTCTTCTCTGTACTGTGGCCCTGACTACACCCCAAAGTCCTGATTATCTTTGCGGTGAGAGGCCGAGGGAGACCAACATAAAACACAACTGCTCCCATGCCTCCAAAGAGTAGAACACCCCTAGACAGGGTACAGTTCCAGAGTACCGGAATGTTCAGCAATGAAAAACAAACAGGAGTCTTTCCTCCTACAAGTAAAACCTTGGATGCGGCAGCACATGAGGTTTTAAATATCGATCAAAGGTCTCCATATGATACACCACATCTTCCCCATCTTTCCGACAGATAACGACCCGGTCAGCATGGATATGCCGACCCAACATCCACTCTGCCTTGCAGTCCTTAAACCGCTTTGAAGCTGTGGGTGAACATGCGAGGTAGCGACGGGCATGGGGCACCTTTAATGTGTGTCCATACAAAGTCATTGTACCACCGCTGCCGGCAGGCCTCCACCTTGTACAACAACTCCTTGGACAAATACGGGTACTCCCACCCGTACTCACTGACAACCTTTTGGCAGAAAAGTCTCTGTAGCCTGGACAAGCGTGGCATCGTGGAGCGGTCTCCCTCACCAGGCAGGACAATCGACTCTGGGTGCCGAGGTGCCTTGACCACCTCCAAACTGGGCGTAGGTGCCCGCAGCGGCACTCTCTTTACCTGAGCAGATGGCGCAGGTAACTCTGGGGGTGGAAGGGCAAGCAGGGGACTGGATACCTCCTCAGGCACCGAGGCCCCCACCCGGGGTGTACTATCCCCTGTAGACATGGGTGAGTCCCTAGGTGCATGGGACGAGGCCAGGGGTACTTTGTCCCAACCCTTCCGTTCAAATAGTTCATCTATTTGTCCATCATCTCCTGCATCGGAGACCGACTCCAGGTCGGAGGTGTCATACCCTTCTGCGGGTAGGTAATTCCCTGTAGATGTGGAATCACCCCCTCCCATGGGCTCCGATAACTGTGGATCCCTGACACCTCCAACAAAACACCAAGTCCCGTTCCCTGGCTTACCTCGGCCGATACTTGAACACAGAGGTCCGGGAATTTTCCCACTGGATCCATCCGGGCCAGGCAAGCGCAGGGGTTCTCCTCCATCTCGGCCGCTGGAAGCTTTTGTGAAACTGACCTTCCTTTTGGGCGCTGGAAATAGGGAATCTGTGGTGACCGAAGCAGAATCTTCGGCTTTAAAATCCTCTGTCTATTTGTTTGCGACTTCCACGGAAGTCTCTGCAGTGCGCGGGGGAATGGCTGTGCAAGCTCTGACTTCTCCTTGTAGAGTGGTGGTGCCTGTTAGGCAGTTGAGGTGGAAGGCTCTCGGCCTTTCTATTGGTTGCTCCACTTCAAATATGAACTCGCCACAGGCCTCGCAGCGACTGAAGGGCTTTAGCTGTACCACCAGTCCCGAACAGCTGGGACAAATCATACCCAGGGCCTCAACGTCCTTGCATGTGTACAGGGCGAATCGTCCCCGGGGCTTGAGCCGAATCCCCTTATCCATAGCGGAGACAGCAACGGGGTTGCCCTTGTGGTAGATGCAGTGGGGACCCATGATGCGGTAGAAAGCATGCTGACCGTTGATTGCTCCATCACGCATTGAAGAACTGGCGCCAAAGTCTCCACGTGTATCTCCACACATGGCCAGACTCCTCCCCTTTGGTGCAACACTTTGCGGGCCTTTTCCTCGTCACGCCTACAAACTGAGCAGGGAGGGTGTGCCTTGTGGCGAGCCGACTAACATGGCCGACCTCCTCTGAACTTTTCTGGGGGGTAAAAGTCAAGTTTTGAGAGCTTCAGCTCCATTGACACGGAACACAAATCCCGGACCCAGAGCCCCCACGTGTGGCGGTCTCACCCGCTCTCTCCCTTCTTCTCGGCTGGTTTACTCGTCTAGGGGGACCAGGGGGAGGGGTGAGGTGCTGCCACCAGCTCTCCCCTCATGTGTGTAGAGGTTTGAGCTATGATCTTTACCTTCGGGTCTGTGTCCCTGTCCAGAGATTCCACTTCAAATATGACCGGTAGTTAGGTGAATGTAGAACACTTTGCTCCCAGAAAAGTAAGCCCACACCAGGTGACAGTACAACATCTATATTTATTTCCGCAGAGATAAATATGCCTCTTTGCAAGCAGACAGGTTGATACAAACACAAACTTGGTGGGGTGAGGGTTCAGGCACAATCCTTTCGGATCAGAGAAGCTGAAGGAGTTCACAACAACTTTTGGCGCATGGTCGCTGCCACCGACCGTGAGGTTGGTCCCTGCTAGTCAGACCGGGTGAACGATGAGGTCTCTGCCACAGACCTTTAGAATAGACCTCTGCCACCGACCTGATGTAGCTGGGTCTCTGCAAAGACCATAGAACATGAACTACCTTCTAATGGCGACCCCTGTTAGGGAGATGATCCATCCCGGATGGTCCCCAGAGGCCTGCACTGTCACCAGCCAATGCTGCGCTGGATCTCCAGGCCAGGTCACCTCCCTGGTTCTCCTCGCCCGAGACTCGGGTCCCCTCACTCGGTGGGCCCCTAGGTATCTTCTCCCATGTGGGACCCAGTCGAAGGTACTGGGCCCCAGGCCTCGGTTAGTACCTCACCCCAGGCTTAAGGTGCCTGGGATGGAACTCGAATTCCCTCGCACCCAGGCCGAGGACACCTGGGCGCGGACAAACAGAACAGCAGCCCCCAGGCTGAAGGTGCCTGGGGCTCGGACCTCGTGCGAAAGATGTCCGCCCCTTTATACCCTCCCCCAGCAGGCACAGCGGGTTCCCCGCCCCGCCGTACTACTGCCGCGAGAGGACACAAAGGGCACGGTCCTACAATGATGGTTCAACCCCAGCCCAAGATGACAGCGCCACCCAGGGGCCGTAGGGAACCGAACACCATTATATCCTCCACGAATCAAATTGGCCATAGATCCCTAACAATTAGTGTATCTGGGCCATGCTACCACCCAGATACTCCCCCTAAATGTTAACCCCCGCTACATATAGATATAAAAAGCATTATAAATACCTTTTTTCCCTTTTTTATAAGTGATCACATTCCCTCTGTTCTCCACTGCATAAGAGCTGGGGGAAGGAGAAACAGCAGGACACTGAGCTTCCCAGTGAATGGCTGTGCAGTGGTGGCGTGTCAGGACAAATCTGATCATTGGAGGAGAGCATACTGAGTTCCCAGCATAGCTAGAGAACTGACCATGGTTTTCTTTCCTACTTAGTGTGGTCAGTTTTTAATAGGAAAGCAGAGGGACTGTCAGGAACGCCAGGGATTTCACACAAAGGAAGCAGCACAAGGAGAACGGGATACTTTCTCATACAAGGACATGGCACAGCTGCCACATATCAGGAATATGAAGTGTTGGGGTAACAAACGCTTTAAAAGGTCCACAGCCAACTGTCTTGCATTGGGATTCTGTTGCTTTTAAATGACCATACTGGACTTTCTCTATCCTATAGCCTATACATGACTGCTTCTCAGTTCAAGAATTCTGCAGAAACATTTCCAAACCCTTTTTTCCTCTATGGCGGCTTTGAGAAAGCCACGCAAGGTTAAGTAAATATTCCTTTAGAGATCCATATAATCATGTCAGCTGTGATATACCCAGATGTATGATTAACCCCCCTGCGGCAGAACGGTTATAAATATCTTATTGGCAGAATGATAGCAGCACGCCTGTTGCCATGTGTTGTCTCGGGGCTTCGTAGGAACCGTCAGATGAAAATGGGTTAAGCGGAGTGCTGCTGGTGGCTGGAAGCACACGACAAACTAACAAGAGTGTCAGAAATACACAAAGAAGGTGAGTCACCCAGCCGTGCGGAGGGAACAAGATAGTGCCAGTCTCGCCCACACATCAATGAAAGGGGTGGATGCCTAAGGAAAATTAGAAACAGGTCCGTATTAACCTTATAAAGGCAATCTAAATACAGCCATTGCTGACTTGTTTTTAGTGCATCATCTGGGGGTGGGATCCCTAAACTTGCTGCATCGTTTAGTCACTTAAAAGAGAAGTATAGGAATGTTTTTTCTTTTAGAATCATACTCACCTAGGTGGATGCTGCATCTGTCCCCCGCCGGTTCTAAGGCTGAGAACCGAGCAATCAAAGACCACCGAGCGCTCGGTTCTCAGTGTTCAGTGAGCAGAGAGCTGACGACTGTCAGTCACCGCTGTCTGCTCTGCCCCCCCCTCCTGGTGGGCTGTGGAGGGGGGCTGGAGTGGCCGGCACAGGCTCTCAGAGGCTCGCTGAGAGGCTGAGCTGGTTGCCGGTCCAGGCATCTGGGCGGATGCTGACCATATGATCGTGATCTTTTCCGAGCTTGGACTGGCTCTGTGACGTCAGCTGACAGTGTCTGCTGAAAATGAGTCACAGGAGTGCAGAACGCACTGCAGTCCTGTGATTCACAGAAGTACAGCCAAATGAGCTTTGGCTTTACTTCTCCTTTAAAGACCCAGAACAAGCATGGGCATACACCTGATATGCATGTCCTTATGGCAGGTCAAAGGAGGACATGTCACCAGCACACCGGGGGTCTCCAAAAAGAATCCAACCCTTTATTAGACAAACACATCACAGCAAAAAAATAGCAGTGTTTCGGATCCACGCAGGACCCCTTCATCAGGTATGTGACATTACATGCCTGATGAAGGGGTCCTGCGTGGCCCTGAAACTTTGCTCGTTTTTGCTCTGATGTGTTTGTCCAATAAAAAGCTGGAACCTTTTTGGAGATTCCTGGTGTGCTGGTGACAAATCCTTTGCTCTGAGTGTTTCCAGTCTCCAGCTGGTGGTCACTGCAGCACCCACTTACCTGACAGCCTCACCACCTGCTGCACAAATGAACCACAACATTTTTTGCACATGGTTGCAGCACGGCTGTTTTCACTTCAATATTCAATAAGTTAGGTTCAGTGGGCAGTAGTGCTCACCAAATGCAACAGGCGGTTTAATTCCTTTTGCGAAGCAAAGCATTTTTGGTTGGCCGCAGCATCCGAAAACCCCCAATCAGCAGTTTGGGTGTGGTAAAAGTGTCTCAACCACGTTTTTACTGCTCCCAACTAGGGGTGCGGAATTTAATCGTTGCATCGCGATTCGGGCGTCCCCGATGCAGGGAAACCTATTAATCGATTATCCCCGATGTCTAGCTCCGCCCCCTCCTCCCGGGAGAGCCGTTTCCTCATTTGTTATTTTTTTCCTATGACGCGCTCATGTGACTGCCCGGCCCGCCTCTCTGCTTTCACGTCTCACGTACGTCAGGAGAGACATGAAAGCAGAGAGGAGAGAGGGCAGTTACATGAGCGCGTCATATACACACACTGGTCCCCCGCCGGATTCTGTTCCCCTGGCTCTCGGCTACTATCGGATCTCCGCCACCCCAGCCCTGTACATTGCCGCTCCCTCCTCCTACGAATGCTAATGCTCCTAATACCGCCCCGCCTCTCCAGCCCTCTGCTTACGCCTACTGTTTAACGATTGCTAATGAGCAGAGGGCTGGAGAGGCGGGGCAGGGCGGTATTAGGAGCATTAGCATTCGTAGGAGGAGGGAGCGGCAATGTACAGGGCTGGGGGGGGGGCGGAGTTCCGATAGGAGCCGAGAGCCAGGGGAACAGAATCCGGCGGGGGGAACCATTCTCGGCACAAAGTTCTCACTACTGCAGAAAAGGTTAGTGATTAGAATAGGGTAAAGTAGTGTGAATAAAGTTCATTAAAGTGCCAGTATTATTTTTTCTTTAAAGTAAAACGCATATTATACTTACCTACTGATCTCCTGTAGCTTGTCCGCAGTCTCTCTGACCATCTCCTGTAGCATGTCCGCAGTCACCGACCATCTCCTGTAGCATGTCCGCAGTCACCGACCATCTCCTGTAGCATGTCCGCAGTCACCGACCATCTCCTGTAGCATGTCCGCAGTCACCGACCATCTCCTGTAGCATGTCCGCAGTCACCGACCATCTCCTGTAGCATGTCCGCAGTCACCGACCATCTCCTGTAGCATGTCCGCAGTCACCGACCATCTCCTGTAGCATGTCCGCAGTCACCGACCATCTCCTGTAGCATGTCCGCAGTCACCGACCATCTCCTGTAGCATGTCCGCAGTCACCGACCATCTCCTGTAGCATGTCCGCAGTCTCTCTGACCATCTCCTGTAGCATGTCCGCAGTCTCTCTGACCATCTCCCGTACTATGTACAAGTTGTTGTCTGCTTTGTTTAGAATTTGCTACATGCAGGGAGTGTTGTCTTTTTTTAAAAAGAACATATATAATAAAAAAAATGGAGATCTCCTGACTGCTTGAATTTTTTTGATGAAAACCATACACACTTGCGCTGTAATCGTGATGCATCGTGGAATCGAATCGAATCGTTGACCTGATAATCGTAATTGAATCGAATCGTGAGGCCAGTGAAGATGCGCACCTCTACTCCCAACCGCAAGTGTAAAGGACGCCTTAGGGTGACGTTTTAGATTTTTAGCACATTTGCATTATTTGCTGGTTAACATTAATATGTCTAAGATTGCTCTCACCTGTTACCAAAAAATTATATTTTAGGTGCCCACAAACATTGGGAAACAATTACCATCTGACTGCTGTGTCTTGGTGGGCATCTGCCTACATGAGATACATCTAGACATGAGATTTCAGCTGGATCAGGCTACTCTCCTCTCATATCTGATGGAAGCTTTGCAGATTTTTACACACCACCAGGGAGCTACAAGTGCTGCATACAGTGACCATAAAAAGCAATGGTTATATAAGCAGCTATACGTTGTTACTTGCGTAAACATGTGCAAGTGTACAGAGACCCCTGGGCGCAGACATTCTTCATCCAGGGTCGTGCATCTGCATGCATGCGGGTGTTTACACTAGTACCGTCATATACTCAACTACAGCAGCGTACACTCATTGATCTCCATGGGCAGCTGTATGAATACCTGGGGCTCCCAGGCAGGAAAATACCCTGAATTTCACATCCAATAGCCCCAGGTGCCTGTGTGCATGAGACCTTTAAAGTATATATAAATTCTCAACTTGTAAGACAACTTATTCCATTTAAAATAGAAATGAAAGGCAAATCATTTGTGTATACATATTAAAAATATCAATACTTTTTTTTTTTTTTAAATGATCGCATATCCTCTGTTCCCAGCTGTATAAGGAGCTCAGAGAGCTGGGAGAGGATAAACAGCAACACACTGGTCTTCCCAGTAAATGGCTGTGCAGGAAAGGGACGTGTCAGCACAAGTCGTACCATTGGAGGAGAGCAAGCTAAGTTCCCAGCGCAGCCAGAAAACTAACCATGCTGTGCTTCCTTTGGGCAGTAAGTAATTTTTAGCCGGACACTCACTCCTGTTACACAATCTGATGGGTAGTGGTAATCTGATAGAACACCGGAATAAATGGGTTTTTGAGGTTGTAATAATAATGGATGTGGTACATTTTAGCCCATAGTGTGATATTCTTTACCTGTCTTGTAACAAACACTGCAAAGCCAATATAGGAGGAAGCCAATCAGTCTACCAGTATTTCTGTGGATTGTGGCAGGAAGCCTATACAGACACAATAATGCAAGGCAACACTACTAACCACTGAACCACCGCGGGCCTGTAGTAAGATAACGCGGTTTTATTACTGTAAGCAAGTTTTTTTTTTTGTTTTTTTTCACAAGGGGATTTCTGAACTGTATGACAGCTAAGCTAGGAAATTTCGTTTTCTGGTTATCATGTGACTGCTTCATCCAACCATTGTGTGAATGAGCGGAAATGAAACGGTAACCGATCTTATACAATCTGCTGCGACACAAAAGTAAGCTGTAATAATCTTCCTCCCAAATCGCTAAATGCGATCTCCTCTTCTATGGAAGGGCTATGATCATTATTTAGATGATAAAATATGTTGTTTCTGTAGGAAAGCCGGAATGAAGGTCTACCTGAGCTTTTCAATAACTGCTAAATCTTGGCGAATATTGTACGTCGTATATCATTAAGAAATCAGTTTGCAGAATTTCCTGTGTCTAACCACACTACACACCAACAAGGGGCTACACTACTCATGAGACTTGAATCACTTATGAGACATTAACCCTCTAGCTGACAACTGCAGATGAGGCAGGAGCCAACAAAGGGTTACAGGCCAAGATAAAAAGTTGGCAAAAGCTCATTTGTAACTGTAGCTGAGCTGTAGAATGAAAGCAAGACAAACATTCTTCTGAAAGGTGAAATGATGTCAACTATAGGGAGGAACTAGTGACTTCATTTAACGCCATAGGCGGGACCTTTACAAAGTGTGTTCTCATTCAGCTGATCAAGAGATACAAGCAAACTTTGAACTTGGTTTTCGCTTATCGTAGGAGTTTAGTGAGTTCCTGGAAAATAACGTGTATGCAACTATGCACTACCACTGCAGCATGGACTTTATACCATCTTGTGTTTAAAGTACAGCCAATCGTTTACATTGTAAATGTTGTGTCGCCTGTGTTTAGAAGTGCATGTAACCTTATGTTGTGTAGTAGTTAGAGTTGCCACCTCATCCCTTTAAAACCGAACACATATTAATTCCACAGATTCTGTGGCTGATTAAGGTGGTAATTAAACTCACTTGGTGGCTTATCTGCATTAAATCAGCCTCATGTAGCACTACCCCCAGTTAAGAGAGCCGCTGGTTTTGTTTTGGGCCCTGTAGTGCACCGCTGTCAGCCCCCGGCAATCGGCTCCACCTCCCGTGGCACAGCTAGTAAGGGGAGATAGGACCGCGTGACCGCAACTCTAGGTGACGCAGTCCTATGGCAAACACACACAGTGATATACTTTAAAACTTCTATTAAAGTGAAACGGACACCAATGTACTTGACCCAGATATTTTACTGATGCTAATGGGCAAGTAATTAAATAACAGTATAACAAGTTGCAGATCCCTGCAATAAACAGTAATAAAGACAAACAGAGTAATCAGAATAATAAGGTATTGCTATGCAACTCTAGCGCTGCCCTTTTACAGCTACTTCCCCTCATGGGTAGACTAACACCCAGCAATGTCTACCTATGCAGTCAGGCCTGACTGATCTAAATGGAAGTTCAGAGAAACAATATTCGCTAGCAATCTTTCGGTGGTGCACTTGAACAACTTTGTAATCCCAACGAATAGTAAAGATAAAGTAACTGTCTTTAAACAGCTCTCACCACCCGGACAAGTCCAAGTCCGTTTCCTCCGCCGATTCGTCTGGGAACAGGAATCCACCGACATCCAAGTCTTCAATCCTTCTGGTGTACTGCAGCAAGGATGAGAAGATGTCTCTAAGGTTCTGCTAGGCTGGCAGAGGGCTCTTTGGAAAAGAGCACAAGGCCCAGGCTTCAGGCCTTGTGCATACAGCAGTTCAGCATAAAGATCCTCTTGCTAGGAGAGGGGTGTCCAAAAGAGACCGAACAAACTCCACCTCCCCTTTATAAAGTCTGCCCCAGCAGTCTCTGTTTCGGAGCAATGTACCCTGGGTGCTGCAAGATGTACTGGGAGATGTAGTCTCTCTGTATTAAAGGGGAATACCCCGCTACACTCAGAACCTGTATAATTTCATATGTGTTCAGGGTTAAAGGGTTTGTTAACCCACATGTCTTACTTTATATAGTGCCACCATAGGAAGCGGCTTCCTATGGTGGCACACTGAGAAGAGGAGGAGCCAGGAGCACCGGCTTGGGCCACTTTGTGCATAACTATGGTATTAACTACGGCTATGCTATTAACCAATGCCCCATCCCTCCCCTTAGTAACCACACAAAACATAGATGGGGTAAATTGGCCAAAGCAGCCATTTTATTAACCAAAATATATATAATCAAATATATATAATTAACTCTCAATAATAAACATAATAACACAATAACCTTTTATATAAAACTTCCAGTATTTTACCACCCTGGGGCACAAGGTCCAATAGGCATAACCATAACTGTACCTGCTAGTAGACATGTGCATTTCGTTTCGTTCCGAATCGAAATTCGGACGAATTTTCATTATTCGGATGCATCCGAATTACAAATGCTAACAAATTCGACCGAATCCGAAATAACGATTCAAATCGAAAAACCACGGACGAAATTCGAATCGAATTCGAAAAAAATTCTATTCGAATCGAATTTGAAAACAATTAGAATAGAATCAAATAGAAAAACAATAGAACAGAATAGAATAAAATAAAATATATATATATATTATATTTTATTCTATTCTGTTCTATTTTTTTTCTAGTCTATTTTCTATTTCTATTCTAATATTTTCTAATTGGAATTCGAAAAATCGGTCGCATTCGAAAATATTTCAACCAAATTCGAAAATATTTCTACCGCATTCGATAATATTTCATCCGCATTCGTTAATATTTCAACCAAATTCGATAATATTTCAACCGGATTCGAAATTATTCCAACCGAATAGAAAAGATTATAATAAACCATGTTCCGACATTCGAATTTCGTATAGAATGAATTCTAATTCCAATTATAAAAGGTTAGAATAGAAATAGAAAATAGACTAGAAATAGTCTATTCTCTGTTTTTCTATTTTATTATAATCTTTTCTATTCGGTTGAAATTTCGAATCCGGTTGAAATATTATCGAATTTGGTTGAAATATTGTCGAATGCGACCGATTTTTCGAATTCGGTCGAAAACGGAACGAAATCCGAAAACGAATGTAACGAATCGTACTAAACAAAATTAATTAACGAATTAAAACGAAACGAAACTAAACAAATTTTTTCCTTTTGCACATGTCTACCTGCTAGTCACTTCCGGCCTTCAGTCGCTAAAACCTCTGACTCAGACGACTAGCAGGTACCCATATGCCAACTGGGAGCCATACCTCCGACGGGTCCCTTACCATGCCTTTAGGTGCCCAAATGACCTAGCAAGGACCTTGCACCCTGCCACAATGTTCGCCTCTCGCGGTCATCAAACCCCCATACCAGTAAACAACGGTCCCTTAAAAACACTAAGCTCCTTACCCCTCGTGGCAAATTGGCCTCTCCCCTTCCTTTTCCTCCTAACCTCGCAGCCACCTCCTCCCCCCCTGACTCTGCAACCCCACGCTAAACCTGCATCCCCTCTGGTCCGCCCCGTTAACCCCTGTCATGCCGGCCCTCTGTTGACTCCTGCGGCGTTACTCCGGGCCTCTCTATTCTATTGCAAAGAGCAAGCAAGTATAAACCTGTTTGTTATTTTTTTTTATTAAATTAGGTTACAATCACTGTGACAGACCCAACGAGACAGGTGCTTTTGGAGGGGACTGCAGGGTAGCCTCTTGCCTATTGACTATGGGCCTTGGCTTTTGAGGGGGCTTTATTCTTTGAGAGGTGTGAGGCTGGGGGAATTTTGGGGGGACCCAAACCAGCAAAGGCTGATTCACCGCCCCTCCTAGATTTAGAATAGATGTTAGTATAATCAGCTCAAAACAACCTGATGCTGGGCTTTCCTGCTATAATCTGTTTATTAAGGTGTCTTTCTCTCATGGTATAATTCCCCATTGTGTGCCTCCTAGGTGTGAATTCCCATTGTTAAAGGGGTTGTAAAAACTCCTGTAATCCAGCTGACCCCCAGAGCCCCCCCTTTACTTACCGGTGTCCTGCCAAGATGTGTCCTCCTGGCGGATAATGCCCGCCCTGGACTGCGCAGGCGCAGCGCTCTAGCAAACGGAGCCGCCGAAAATTGCCGAACATGAAGAGCTATGAATCAGCTATAGACTGCGCTTGCGCAATGAACAGGACATTGTGACAGACGTTGCCGCACACTCCCGATGCTCGCTTCACTCTGCAAGGGGCGGGTGTAATACTATTATATTGTGTAAGGGGCGGATGGCTACAGCAAGGGGCGGGTGTATTATTAGGGTGGTTTTATCAAGAAACTACACGTCTTTGCGGGGCATGTTTAAACAAATGAAGGGCGAAGAGGCCGTATTTTAAATTGATGGACAGAGATGATAAGGGCGGGTAGTTCAATGTGGATTTGCGATTTACAGAGTAAATTGTTATTACGCTTATGTCTTAACCCGCCCTTCGTTTGTTTAAACATGCCCCGCAAAGACGTGTAGTTTCTTGATAAAAGCACCCTAATAATACACCCGCCCCTTGCTGTAGCCATCCGCCCCTTACACGATATATTAGTAATACACCCGTCCCTTGCAGAGTGGAGCAAGCATTGGGAGCGTGCGTCAGCGTGTGGCACAATATCGTGCTCATTACGCATGCGCTGTGTACAGGTGATTCACAGCTGTGTTCATCTTTGGCGATTTTTGGAGGTCCGTTGTGCTCTGTACTGCGCAAGCGATGCGCCTGCGCAGTACAGAGTGGGCATTATCCGCCGGGGGACCATTCTCGGCAGGACACCAGAACCCGGTCTTTCCAGCGACGGGGACAAGCACACCAGCTCCAGCCAGTGTCTCGGGTCCTGATTGGATAGATTGATAGCAGCACAGCCATTGGCTCCTGAGGGAAATAGAGAGGGAGAATCACCCTCTCTATTTGTCCTGTTTACCATTGTCACTAAAAGTGAAAGTAAAAGAAAATCCCAAATTTTGGGTTTCTCTCAGAACAGTAATGGAGGGGAAATCTTCCAATGGGGACACTAGTTCTGGTGACCTGGGGGCCCCCAAGGGAATCTCTTAATTTGCATGGATTTCCTCTCACTTCCTTGTTTTGGCTATGGGACAGGGAGTGAAGGTAAATCTTCGCAATAGGACACAGTTGGCCAAAACAAAACAAAAACTGACAGGGTTTATAATTCTCCCTTACTATGTCCAAAATTAATAAAAAGATTTGCCTCTAGTTCTGCTTTAACCCTTGCAGTGTGGAGGCCCCTCTGCCATTTTTCTCCTTTCACTGCTGGGGAAGTACAGGATGACCTGGGCTCGGAAGAAGTGGGTTGAATGATGCTGGCTATTAGATTAAGGACATCTAGTGGTAGAAAAACGAATGTTTAAGAGTTTGTTTAATTTGATAGCTAAAAATTTATATCAATAATCCCTCAGTTTCTCTAATTCATACATAGTTATTTCGGTTAAAAAGACAATTATCAAGAAAACATTTTAAAAATGACTGGATGGACTTGTGTCTTTTCAACCTGACTAACTATGTTTCAAGATTCAGCAGTTTTCTGTAAATACTTACTAGAATATTACTGATTTGGCAGATTTCTCAAAATACACATCTAGATTACAGTTGGTAAACGTGATTGTCTCTCAGGATAGTGTATTCTTTATTTAGTAAACTTAGGACTGTTTGCAGGGCTGTAAACCAACTGTCAGTCTGGTGGAGCTTCGCTGGTTTCACTAGACAATGTTATTGTGACATTCTTGTGTTTTTCTCTGGAGATAGTAGTAGATGAAAAGAGTGACTGATGAAGATAGTGACAGTAAAAACAGTCATGGTGACAATGCACAAAAGGAAACAGGAAGTAAAAAGTCCATGTGTTCTACACTGAAGGTCAACCTGTTGTCACTTACATGGAAAAAAACCAAATGAACACGGGGCATTATTTACACTTCCTGTCTGTTTTCTGCGGTTTCTTCTTTTACAGCACATTTTAGTATCACATTATTTTCTCTACAATCATTGATCTGTGTACCATTTTGGGTTTATGAACACAGACACACATGGGGCTATTTATAAAAAAAAATTCACAAAACTTTTTCACACAACATTTACATACCTCTAAACTTTTGAACTTGAGAATGAGGGACATTTCAGGAAGATAGTGACCTGCTAAGCGTGCCGCAGCAAAAACATGTGGTCAAACAAGATAGCGGGAGGATACATGGAAGGCAGCAATGAGCACTATGGTACATGGAAGAAAGGAAAGAGGGATCACTGTGGTACATGGAAGAAAGGAAAGAGGGATCACTGTGGTACATGGAAGAAAGGAAAGAGCGATCACTGTGGTACATGGAAGAAAGGAAAGAGGGATCACTATGGTACATGGAAGAAAGGAAAGAGGGATCACTATGGTACATGGAAGAAAGGAAAGAGGGATCACTATGGTACATGGAAGAAAGGAAAGAGGGATCACTATGGTATATAGAAGAAGGGAAAGAGTGCTCACTATGGTATATGGAAGAAAGGAAAGAGTGCTCACTATGGTATATGGAAGAAAGGAAAGAGGGATCACTATAGTACATGGAAGGCAGGAAGGATCACTATGGTACATGGAAGAAAGGAAAGGGGATCACTATGGTACATAGAAGGCAGGAAGGATCACTATGGTACATGGAAGAAGGGAAAGAGGGATCACTATGGTACATGGAAGGCAGGAAGGATCACTATGGTACATGGAAGAAAGGAAAGAGTGATCACTATGGTATATGGAAGAAAGGAAAGAGTGATCACTATGGTATATGGAAGAAAGGAAAGAGGGATCACTATGGTATATGGAATAAAGGAAAGAGTGATCACTATGGTACATGGAAGAAACGAAATAGGGATCACTATGGTACATGGAAGAAAGGAAAGAGTGATCACTATGGTAAATGGAAGAAAGGAAAGAGGGATCACTATGGTACATGGAAGGCAGGGAGGATCACTATGGTATATGGAAGGCAGGATCACTATGGCATATGGAAGGTAGGAAGGATCATTATGGTACAGTAGTACCTTGGATTACGAGCATAATTTATTCCAGAAGCATGCTCGTAATCAAAAAGCAATCGTATATCAAAGTGAGTTTCCCCATAGGATTCAATGGAAATGCAGATAATTCATTCCAGTGTCAAGGCTAGTGTTTGCAGCACCGCATGCGGCCAGAGGTGGGGGCAACAGAGACACTTGGAAACACTCAGGAATGCTTGGAGACCACTCAGAGATGCTCAGAGACACTTGGAGACAATTGGGAACCGAGTGTCTCTGAGCATCTCTGAGTGGTCTCCGAACGTCTCCGGCACCCCTCCACCTCTGGCCACATGCGGTATTGCACACCCCAGAAGCTTGAATTCTGCTTGTCTTGTGACGGATGGATCACTATGGTATATGGAAGACAGGAAGAATTACTATGACACATGGAAGGCAGGAAGAATCACTATGACTGCTTGACAAGTCTGTAAATACACTGACAAGTCTGCTGGAGTCCTGCATGGCACATGCGATCAGCAGATCAATGCTTTGCAGGCTCTTAGTAAAAAAATGTGTAAATGCACATTTTTCTTTTACCTGCATAAAAGATGTGCATTTATTAATTTTTTTAAATGTAGAACTTATCCCTTAACCACCTGTTGTGGAGATTTTTATGAAGATGTATTTAATATGTATTGTCATAGTGTCACCCAGTGTTAGTACTTCCGCAACCCACTCTAAAGAGCTGGCTGGGGCAGTCTGAGGCTGGTTGAATCCCGTTTGGTAGGGGAAAACGTCTTGAGGTTGGAGTGTGATGTTTGCAGGGTGCGGATATGTCCACCGACGGGGGCCCTCTGTGCATTAGCACGGACGATCGTTGAGGAGGGGATATGATCGCTCTGCAACGACATCATTGGTTATAGGCAGATGCGTGCTCTTGTCTCTGCTGTGTCTGATCAACATTGATTGGGATTCGTAGCGCACGTCTGCAGATAGCCTCCCTCCCCCATTCAATAATAGTATAATCTGAATATGCGTTATTCTATGGAATAGCGCAGAATAAGGGTTCCTATCAACGGTAATATGAGAGCTTGTGAGTGTTGTCAGAGTCAGCGAAGGCGTCCATGTTTTAAATCAATACGGCTTTGTTTGCTGGGAGCATACACGCCTTCCAGCCCGGACACACCCATAAGACATTAGCCATCATGCGTTATTATATTCATTGTATGTATTATTGTATTGAGTCCTTTAAGCTATATTTCTTGAGTGGTATTCATGTACTGCATTCCCTGATGGAAGGGATGTCCTTGTATTGTCATTTTACCTGTGTGAAGGTCACATGCTGTGACCTCATATCCTGTTGGTAACTTCTTTAGTGAGGATCACATGCTGTGACATCACTTCCTGTTGGGATTTTAATCCTGTGAGGTTTTTAATAAAATAGAGAGAGACACAGCTCCCAGGCACACTATGCTGGGAGGCTGAGATGAGAACAGAGCTGGTTGTGTGATGCTTGCTTCAGGTTATGGATGGGACGGATGAACGGTGAGTGGAACTTAGCTAAAGATAGCATTATTGCAAAAAGATGAATCTAAAGTGTGTGCTCATTTAGCACAGGAAATATAGGCTGTGTGCTCTGCAAACAACCAATAATTCCACGACACCACCTCAATACTGGGCACTTTCAACCCCTTCCTGCCCAAGCAATTTTTCAGCTTTCAGCGCTTTCACACTTTGAATGACAATTGCGCGGTCATGCAACACTGTACCCAAATGAATTTTTTTTATAATTTTTTTCCCCACAAATAGAGCTTTCTTTTGGTGGTATTTAATCACCTCTGCGGTTTTTATTTTTTGCGCTATAAACAAAAGAAAAGCGACAATTTTGAAAAAAAAGCAATAATTTTGTACTTTTTGCTATAATAAATATCCCCAAAAAATATATACAAAAAACAAATTTTTTCCTCAGTTTTGGCCGATATGTATTCTTCTACATATTTTTGGTAAAAAAAATCTCAATAAGCGCATATTGATTGGTTTGCCCAAAAGTTATAGCGGCTACAGAATAGGGGATAGATTTATAGCATTTTTTTTTTTTTTACTAGTAATGGTGGCGATCTGCGATTTTTATTGTGACTGCGATATTGGGGCGGACACATCGGACACTTTTGACACATTTTTGGGACCATTCACATTTATACAGCGATCCGTGCTATAAAAATGCATTGATTACGGTATAAATATGACTGGAAGGGAAGGGGTTAACACTTGGGGGCGATCAAGGGGTTAATTGTGTTCCCTAGGGAGTGATTCTAACTGTGGGGGGAAGGGACTGACTGGGGGAGGTGACCAATCGGTGTCCCTATATACAAGGGACACACCATTGGTCTCCTCTCCCTGACAGGACGTGGATCTGTGTGTTTACACATACAGATCCACGGTCCTGCTCAGTTACTAGGCAATTGCAGGCACGCGCATCGGGTCCCCAGTGACGCGGCGGGCGCGCCCTCTAGTGGCTCGGGAAGACGAAGACGTCATATGACATCCGGGCAGAACGAGAGCCTCATTGTTCCGCCGTCATATGACGGCGGGCGGTAGGCTAGTGGTTAACCACTTCTCCACCAAGGACGTCATATGACGTCCTTGACTTTGAAGGGGGATATCTGAATGATGCCTGCAGCTACAGGCATCATTCAGATATCATTCTGTCATGCCGGCGATTCTGCGCACCATAAGAACGATCACAGCGGCAGTTCCACCGCTTGATCGTTCTTATAGGCGGCGGGAGGGGACATCCCCCCCTCCTGCCGCCATCCGGTGCTTCTCCGGGCTCTCCCGTGCCATCGGGGGGCCCGGAGAACCAGATGGTCACCAGTCATCTCTATGACTGTCGGAGTCCCGGGCGCGATGTTGTGATGTCACGCCCGATACCCGGAAGTAAACAAAGCCACAATTGCGGCTGTCAGCATGAGATCGGTGAATTTTTTTTCACCGATCTCATGCTTTCCAGCCTGGAGGAGAGATGTGGGTCTTA
The DNA here is from genome assembly GCA_029206835.1 of Rana muscosa. Lineage (NCBI taxonomy): Eukaryota > Metazoa > Chordata > Amphibia > Anura > Ranidae > Rana > Rana muscosa. Next base: position 107,039,627 of record CM055120.1, on the reverse strand, counting down.
TTGACCCTGCATCTCTCCATAAAGAGGACCTGTCACAATGATTCCTATTACAAGGGATGTTTACATTCCTTGTAATAGGAATAAAAGTGATAAAAAAAAAAAAACATTTAAAAAAAAATGTCAAATTTAAAAAAAAAAATGTAAAAAAAAAAAAAAAGGAAAATGCCCATGTCCCCGGTAGCTCGCGCTCAGAAGCGAACACGCATGTAAGTCCCGCCCACATATGTAAACGCCATTCAAACCCTACATGTGAGGTATCGCCGTGTGCGGTAGAGTGCGAGCAACATTTCTAGCACTAGACCTCTGTAACTCGAAAATAGTAACCTGTAAAAAAAATTCAAGCGTCGCCTGTGGAGATTTTTAAGTACCGAAGTTTGGTGCCATTCCATGAGTGTGCGCAATTTTAAAGCGTGACATGTTAGGTATCTATTTACTTGGCGTAACAGCATCTTTCACATTATACAAAAAAATTGGGCTAACTTTACTGTTTTGTTGTTTTTTTAATTTGTGAAACCATTTTTTTTCCCAAAAAAAGGCGTTTGAAAAATTATTGTGCAAATGTGTGCAAGATAAAAAGTTGCAACGACCGTCATTTTATTCCCTAGGGTGTCTGCTAAAACTCGGCCAGGCAACTCGGCCCAGCCCCTCGCTCCCTCATCACAGCATTTGATTGACAGCAGCGGTAGCCAATGGCTCCTGCATAAATTTGCACAATGAGGAGGGAGACAGCAGCAAGAGTCGCTGCTCTCGTCAAGGCCGTGGATATGGGAGTACCACTGGTCCTCCTGTATGGGGTTACTGGAACCCATCTCCTTTATAGCTCTCTCTGCAGCAGCTAAAAGCTGGCTTCTTCTCTCCCTCCCACCAGTTTTCAGCTGCTGCAAGAGAGCGATACAGGGAAACGGTTCCAGTATTAGCACCCCTGCCGCACCGATCACCTCGCTGTACACCATACCTTTCCTCCTGTTACCCAGCCCCCCCATGTGCTCCCCCCCCCACCGCAGTGCTTCCGGTATCCCTCCTGTAGCACTAGTGTGCTAGAGTGCTTTTTGTTTTTAGTGTATGTAAATTGTTTAGGCTTGGCTTGCAGCCAAGCCTGTGTTTTTTTTTATTTTTTTTTATCTGAGTCTGGGCAGAGACTCAGGGAGGGCTATATGACTCACAGGCAGCACCTCTGATACCTCCCCCTACTTCTAGAAACTTGGAGAAGATTCTAGAAGAATGGGAGTGGAGGTAAGGAGGAGCTGCCTGGAGTATTCTGAGGGCCCTGACCAATACACAACAGATGGGTTGGAAGGGGGAAAGCCCCCTCAAATACTCTGGGTCAGCCCAGCTGGGGCAGTGGAGTTTGGGTGGAAGATGGAGATTGAGTGTTAGGAGGCTGTCGGTGGCCCCAGATTAGGGTAATCCCCTAATCTGGGAGGGGTGACCTTGGGTCTGGGAGTTCGGGTGCAGAAGAGACCCTCTTCACGACATACAGGAGTGTCCTGACCGGAGGCATGGGAGCAGAAGGACAGCAGGACGCGAACACTGCTGGGCAAATCTCCAGGGAGGAAGACAGCCTGAGAGGCATGCCTGAGAGGACTGGGTGAGAGCAGTCTGAGATGGATGCAGAGTAAATCTGGGGGACTGTGTTTAGCCAAGAGGGCTGGAGAAAGAGGCAGCTGCAGCCAGGTGGGCTAGCAGTGCTTGAAGAGGTGATGTTGGGATCAGTAGCCACAGTAGGACAGCTGGGCACTAGGACTTTGCTACACAAACAAGGGGCCTACGATCCCTGCCTGTAAAGAGCATTTGCTACCAATCCAACAGTTCTAGCTGGTCCTGGGTGTTGTAGTGCTTCAAGCAAGTGTTGTGCTGGAGGAAGCTGAGGAGTGTAAATAGCTGTACAGAAGATGTTGTCCCTGAAAGTTCTACTAAAGTCAAGTGGGAATCCCATATTACCCTTCTCCCTATCCAAGTTAAACCCCCTAGTAGTAAAAAATACAAAACAAAGCACTGGACTGTTCCTTGCCTCAAGTGTGCTGTGAAAATGCGGTGTGCCTGGCTGTGTAGGGTGGGGAATCCCTTTCTTTTTTTTTTTAACAGAGAGTTTTTATTAGACAAATCAGCATTACAATACAACCAGTAAATAGCACATCCTCCAGTGCAGAGCAAACAAACAGGATAATGCGTCACATCCGGGGGAACACACCCCTCTCATTCGTTGCTAAATGCAAATAATCAACAAACATTGGCCCAAACCCGGTCGTGCCTAAAACGACTCTAGTTCACCCCTCCCCGGCCACACAACAACCCTGAGTAGCAGTAAAGTCCAGGGACCAAGAGGGGCAGGGGGGGGGAGCCATCCCCAACAACAGCCCAGTCAGTTACACCCAGGGGGGAGTTCCAAGTCAGAGCGAGTGGTCTGCCATGAAGACCAAATTTTGTCGAACTTCGCGGGGCACTGTCTACTCTCATAAGTCAATTTATATAGAGAAAGTACTGAGTCGACTGAGCGCTGCCAGGCGGCGCATGTGGGGGGTTCCTCGGATTTCCACTTGAGCAGGATTTCCCTCCTAGCATAAAATAGTGAGAAGGTCAGGCAGAGTTTACAATATCTATCCCCTTCCACGTCCTCCATATGATTCAGCAGTAGGATCTTGGGGTCAGTCGGCACGTTTAAGCCAGTCACGTCCGTCAGTCTGGAAGCCACATCCACCCAATAGGGCTGGAGTTTCGGACACAACCAGACCATGTGCCAAAACGTACCTATCTCCTGCCTGCATCTCTGACAATTAGGATCTCGCTGCGGGTAAATACGTGCCAGCCTCTGCGGGGTGTAGTAGGCTCTGTGGAGAAATTTAAATTGTATAAACCTATCCTTTGCAGCTATCATAACAGGGATATAAGATGCGAGGCAATCCCTCCACTCCTCCTCGTCCAGTGAGGGAATATCAGCCCTCCATTCCTCCCACGGCTTAGTAAGCTTGGCATCAAACTGTACAGTGAGGTACAGGTAGAGGGACGAGAGGGGGCGGTCCATGAGGGCGGAGGATAAGATTCGCTCAATAGAGTCTGACTCCAGGGTTATAGGCTCTGGGAATTGGGCCTCAAAAGCATGTCTCAGCTGCCAGTACCTAAATTGGAAAGAGACCGGCAGGAGATACGCCTGCCTGAGTTCCTGGAAAGGCATAATCGTACCCGCTTTCACTATATGTTTCAGAGTAACGATTCCCTTTTTCGCCCACAGGGATGGATCTGGGATACTATTCATGTGAGGCAGCATAGGGTTAGCCCACAAGGGCATATGCGGGGATACCAAGTTGGGTCACCGGTACATTAGTCGAGCCTCCTGCCAGACCTTAACTGTGGTCCGCATGAGGGTCGTCATACAGGGGCTGGCCCTGAGGCCACGAAACGGTAGATTGCTCAAGGCCGCATAAGAGCCCACAATAGCCGCCTCAAGTGTGACCGCCGGATTTTGTCTAGGCTGGGAGAACCACCATCTCACCGTAACCAGGACAGCTGCCCAGTAGTAAAGCAAAAAATTAGGGAGCGCCAGTCCACCTCCGGACAAAGACAAATATAAGGTCTTCCTCGCCACCCGGGGGGGTCTCCCAGCCCAGACAAAAGAGATCAGCAGGCTGTCCAACCTCCGGAAGAAAGACCTAGGGATATACGAGGGGGTATTGCGAAAGAAGTATAGGAATTTCGGGAGAAAGACCATCTTCAAAAGGTTGACTCTACCCACTGGCGTCAGAGGGAGGGAGCGCCACACCGCGCACTTGGCCACTAGTTCGGTCATGAGTGGTTGTATGTTTTTGCCAACGTAGTCACCAATCTTACTGCCAACCTTGATGCCCAGGTATGTAAACTCGTCCACCCATCTGAGCCGCGTTCGTGTCGTGGGACGCGGGGCCGAGGGACATAGGGGAAATAAGACCGATTTGTCCCAGTTGATGCGAATACCGGAGTAGCCCCCAAATTGATCAATCAGATCTAAAGCCACCTGCAGGGATGAAGAGGCGTCCGCCAGGTATAGCAGGGCATCATCCGCATACAGAGACAGCTTTTCTTCAATTGGACCTATTTTCAATCCCCGGACCCTCGTCTCAGCTCTCAACAGGATGGCCAGTGGTTCCATAGCAAGGGCAAATAAACCCGGGGAGAGGGGGCACCCCTGTCTCGTGCCGCGACCCAAGGGGAAGACGTCTGATAGACAGCCGTTGGTCCGAATTCTAGCAGATGGGGAGCTATATAACATGCATACCCATTTCAGGAAGCCTGGCCCAAACCCGAAGCTGTCGAGCACCCCCCAGAGGTAGCCCCACTCTACAGAGTCGAAGGCCTTCTCTGCGTCAAGTGAGGCCACCACTCCCGTCGACCCCTCACCAGCCCCATCAATGTGGGTGAGGAGGCGTCTAATGTTAATATCCGTTCCCCTACCCGGCATAAAGCCTGTTTGATCCGAGTGTACCAGGGCAGTAATGACAGAGTTCAGTCTTGTTGCCAAGATCTTGGCCAGGATCTTCGCATCAACGTTCAGCAACGAGATAGGGCGATACGAGGAACAGAGGGAAGGGTCCTTCCCCGGCTTCGGGATCACCACTATGACCGCCTCACCCATGGAAACAGGGAGCTCTCCCTGCTGCGCGGACACCGCGAATAGGGAATGTAGTCTGGGCACTAGTTCGTCTGCATAGTGTTTGTAGAACTCTACAGGAATTCCATCAGGCCCGGGCGTCTTGCCAGATTGCATAGATTTAAGGGCCCGCTGGATCTCCTGCACCGTGACAGGGGCGTCAAGTCGCTCACGGTAGGTCGCCGTAAGGACCGGAATGTCAATGTCTCCCAAATACTTCACCAGGTCCTCATCACCATAATCCACCCTTGACTCAGAGTGCACGGTAGAAGTCAGCAAAGCACTGATTAATACCCCCCGGAGAGCTTACCAGCTCCCCCGCGGGGCCCGTAATATGGGAGACACTAACCCCCCCTCCTGCTCCCTGGAAAGCCAAGCCAGCATCCTACCCGACCTCTCCCCCTGTTCAAAAATCCTATGGGACTGAGCAAGTAGCTTTTTTTTTGGTAAGTGAGGTACGGATACCAAGGACCTCCCCCGTCAGGAGCTGCAGGTGGGCATAGTGTTGGGGGTCACGGGTCCTAATAAAGGTCTCCTCTGCACTGGCAGCCTCCCTTTCCGCCCTCACTAAGTCTGCGCTGCGTTCCCTACGAACTCTGGCAATAATGGTCTGGTAGTGTCCTCTCGTGGAGGCTTTAAAGGCATCCCATACTATCCCGGTCCCCGCCGTGCCCTCATTGTCCGCCCAATAACCGGTCAATTCAGTTTGGAACTGGTCGTCCACAGAGGTGTCTGAGATCCAAAACCTGGACAGTCTCCACAGGCGAACAGGATGGCCCCTAGAGAAATCCAGCGCCAGAAGCAATGGTGCGTGATCCGAGATCCCCCTAGGCAAGATCTTCACATCTGTAACCCTTTGCAGGACCGGTCTGCCCGCATATACCAGGTCTATGCGGGAGAACGTCCTGTGGGAGGCCGAGTGGCAGGTGTAGGCCAAGTCCCGAGGATGTTTCCACCTCCACACGTCCGTCAGTCCATAGACATCAGCCCATTCAGCCAACCCAGAGTAGTGTCGACCTCCAGGCGTCAGGCGATCCATATCTGGATCGGGGACCAAGTTAAAATCCCCCAAAAACACAGTATTATCAGAGGTGAACTCGGCCACCCTGCTCGTTATGTGGTTCAGCAGCAACAGGGAGGCTGGCGGGGGAAGATATAGACCCACTATGGTCCAGGTCAGCGAATGAATCACGGCATGAATTATAACGTATCTACCATCAGGATCGAGAATCAGGTCCAGGAGCCGGAACGGGAGGGACTTTAACACAAGTATACTGACCCCTCTAGAGAAGCTAGAATAGGTAGAGTGATAGTGGTGGCCCACCCATGGCTTTTTAAGTGAGAGAATTCTACTCCCCATGAGGTGCGTTTCCTGTAGGACACAGATATGCGGGTTATAAGACTTAATAAATTGGAACACCAGGGAGCGTTTGGTCGGGGAATTCAACCCCCTGGTGTTCCACGATAGGATATTAACTGCTGACATGGACCGTCAGATTAATAGGGGGGACAGGATGACACCGCATGACTCCCGGACCTGACCCCCAGACCCAGGATGTACACATCTGGAAACAGAGCAATGCTGAAGTATCAGCGTTTTGAATGTAAAGCAAAAACATAATGAAAACAGAAACAACAAAAAGAAAAAAACAGATCAGAACAAGAAAAATAGCCCCAGAAGGGCAACAATCCCCACCCCCCACCCCACCCAACCCCCTAAAACTGAGGAGGGTATCCATCCCAAACAATAACAGCTCGCCGGCTGCAAAGGGGGTTCCGTGCAAGAGGCGAACTCAGCCCCCCAGATAAATTCTGGGGGGGGCCGAGCAACTGTCTGAGCGACTCTCTAAGTGCGAGACTTCCGCTGGTAATGCAACAAGCTGTAAGGGACAGGAGTTCAGGAGGATGGAAGCGGACAGGAACGCGTCCCAGCAGTACAGTCGATCCAGTGACAAGGGAGTAAACGTGGTATGGTCCCCAGTGTCACATGGGGGGATAAAAAGACCCAAAAAAGGGGAAAAAGGAGTGTTCTCCTGATCACGTCAGGGGCGCCAACTTGGGTTCCCACATCGGCGGGGGCCAGCCGTCACCATCGGAGCTGCACACACCAAGGAGATTAGCCGGACACAACAGGTGCAACAACAGGTGTGAGAGCTCCGTCCAGGGGGCTAGTCCGCCGGCCCCACCGATATAGGAAAATTCAAAACAAGGGTGGTATCAAATAGTACATACCATGCGTCCAATCAGCGGGCCCGCGGCAGCGACTCCAACCAGACAGACACCTCCCTGGGATTAGTGAAGAAGCGGGTCGTCTCCCCGTCCTGTACTCTCAGACGGGCCGGGAAAAGGATGCTGTAACGGATGTTGCGCGCCCTCAGATTCACCTTGACCTGGTCGAACGACTTCCTGAGCTCCTGTGTTTCTACCGAATAATCGGGGAAGACCATCAGCTTGACGTTCTGGAATCGTAGGTCGCCCACGAGCCTGGAGGCACGGAGAACTTCGTCCCGATCCCGGAAGTTGAGCAGGCGGAGGATGAAGGTTCGCGGCGGTGTTCTAGGAGGTCCCGGCTTAGGAGGAATGCGGTGCGCCCTTTCCACCACATATTGGGGCGACATGCGAGCCTCGGGGAGGAGGGTACGCAGCATACCCTCTATAAAGCCTATAGGGTCACTCCCCTCTACCCCCTCGGGTAGACCGACAATGCAGAGGTTGTTGCGCCGGTTTCTGTTTTCGGCGTCCTCGGCTCTGTATTCAAGGGCCTTGACTTTGGTTTGGAGATTGCGGAGCGCTGCGCCCTGTTCTGCGACCACATCTTCAGTGTTACTAACTCTCTGCTCGGTCTCCGCCATCCTGGTCCTAAGCTTGTCCATGTCCTGGCGGATAAGGCCTACGTCCATCTGGACGGCCTCTATTTTTGTGGTTAAGGTGGACTGGCATGTGGCAATGGCCGCCATGACTTCCGCCAGCCAGGGCGGTCGGGCTTCAGCCGAGTCCATGGGGCCTATCTGTGAGGCCTTGTGGGAGCTCCGGGTGGTACGGCTTTGCACCGGGAGATCAGCGGGCGTTGGAGGGGGGTCCGGTAACGGTTGAGAAGTTAGTTTCCTGCCCCCTTTGTTGGACCTTGCACCCGAGCTCCGGCGCCGCATTCAGGGCGCTCACCGTGCCCTGAAAATATAGTTGGCGGCTTTAGGGGTTCCCCCGTGTTCCCCCTGGAGAGTCACAAGAGGAGAAAGGGGGGGGGGGAGAGGGGCCCGGTTGGACCGCCAGGAAAGGCCCCGGCTGCGGCCTAGCAGGTCGAGCGGGCCCGGACGCAGGACTGATGGATGGATGGATGGGTCAGCAGTCAGTGTGTCCACCTCTGTCCAGCCGCCCCCAGCCCGCGTCAGCCCACCTCTCTCATGTGCAGGGGGCCGCAGCACTCCTCCGCTCCGCTCCGGAGCTCCGATGTCCTCCAGGAAAGTCCGCGGCTGCGGCCTAGCAGCGCGAGCGGGCCCAGATGCAGGATGGACGGGGAAGTGAGCAGCAACCGATGCGTCCCCCACCACCTCCGCCGCCCACAGCCGCCGCCAGTGCACCAATCCGAATAAGCAGGGGGCCTCAGCGCAGCTCCGGCCCGATCCGGACCCCCGAACGCCGCCAGGAAAGACCGCGGCCGCGGCCTAGTCACACGCGGAGGAGCCGGAATTCGCCTGTGGAGGGGTTAGCAGCCGTCAGGAGGACTGCCTCGCTTCCCTCTCTATTGTGCCCCACTCCCCCAGTCAGCAGGGGTGGATGAATCGGCCTCTAACTGCCCAGGATCCGGGTAAGAAGCAGAAAGCAGCGGAGCCCTCAGTAAAAGCAGCCGCTCACAGCGCCATCTTGGCCACACCGGGGAATCCCTTTCTACTTGCGGTTCCTTAGGGCAGAGGTCATCAACCCTGTCCTCAGGGCCCACTAACAGGCCAGATTTTATGTATTACTTTGGGGAGATGCAGACTAGAATACTGCAATCACTGAGCAGCAAACGATATCGCATGTGATTTATTTCCGTTATCTTGCAAACCTGGCCTGTTAGTGGGCCCTGAGCACAGGGTTGATGACCACTGCCTTAGGGGTGCGCTACACTCCTCTCCTTCCCGCCGGCAGCTGCAAGCACACAATAGGATCCTTCAGTGGGGGAAGAGTGTCATATTTACCAGCCCCTTCCTTTCCTGAATGAACACAACGAGTGATCGGTACTGATCACTCACTGTGTTTGTTCATAACTGAAGCATAGTAAATTGTGTTCATTTGGAGGAAGCGCCCTGTCAGGTTGGCAGTATGGAGTCCCGTGGTTTCTAACAGCAGCAGCCCTGGCTCTCATGCACGTGGCTGGATCGGATCACGTTAAAGGTAAGAATAAGGGGGGACTGGGGTGATCCTGTAGCAGAAAAGTTTTTTTATCCTAATGCATAGAATGCATTAAGGTAAAAAACCTTGAGGCTTTGGAACCACTTTAATATGCCGCAACAAATAAGTGATAGCCCCCCATTTAATTGTGACTGACAGCTATTTTCCTGAGCATCATGCAATGCATAAAGTAATTGGGCAATAAGATCAACACTGTCCTCATATTCCCTCCATCTCTCCTTTCATGTGTAAAGTTTGCAGGCTTGACTGGTTCATGAGCCATTGTAATCTTCTTATAGCCATAACTGTTGAGCTTTGGCTCCGTATGAGATGAAAATGAATGGTTTAAAGCTAAGGCTAAATGTCACCCTTGCCCAAAGTCATGTAATGAAAGCAGACCATTACTAGCTGTTCAGCAGGATGAAAGTTCACTGCTTTGTGAATAAGGCCCCAAGGACTATGTTATCTTATGAGGTGAAATGCTGTCTCACGCCATTACCCTCTTAGATGGCTGGCGAGATTTACTGCATCCTATTGTACAAATGTGACACAGGAGACAAGCAAAATAAAAGAGATGAATCAAAGCATGAGCTGCCTGTGCCCATTAATCATAGCGAATGATGGGAAGGCTGCCACCGGGCATATTACACAGTTCCCTTTTCTATTGCTATTGATCTGCATCGCTGTCCCCGTCATCTTACCAGATCACTAAATCATTAAATGGGGTCAGTAGGTAAAGGACCACTAAACCTAGAATTAAAAAGTTCTCTTTTGTGAAAGACGTACATGTAACATACAATCCTTTATATAAAACATCCTTTAACCTCTACAGCAATTAAGGATCCACCAACATGGGGAGCTTGACTACGTGTTCCATGTAGGTCCAGGTTTTTCTGGCAAGAGAATGCACAGGTGATGTTGGCAGTCCATAGAAGTCTACTGGGACATGCGGCTGAACGGACCGCTATATCCCAGTATGACATGCGGGTGTGTGCATGCCCACAGGGCGAGTTCAGTGACCCTCACCTGCACACACCCGCATGTTATATTGGGAATTAGCGGCTCTGTCCATTCAGCCGTGTGTCCCAGTAGACTTCTATGGAGTGCAGACATGGGGATGCACTCAACACCTGTGGACCCCCTTGCCAGAAAAACAAAGACCTGCATGGAGCAGGCAGTCAGGTTGAAGTTTATACTTTATTTTGGCTTCCTTGGCTCCTCCTCTCTCCCTCATCAACATGGTAATTGACTACCTCAATACCAGCCATTTCTAACACTGCTCACATATATGTAAAAATCTACATTTTTTTGCTAGAATATTACTTAGAACTCCTTAGAATGTTTTTAGCAGAGGCCCTGGAGAATAAAATAGCAGGTGGTTTTTCAAATGCAATCTTTTTGGAAAAAATACACTTTAATGATTCTTATTGCACACAAACACTATAGAATACCAAATATAAAACATGATGTTACGCTGAGTAAATAGATACCTAACATGTCACACTTGCATACGCCCGTGGAACAGCGCCAAACTAAAATAAAAGACAACGATTTAAATTATTTTACAGGTTACCAGTTTAGAGTTACACAGGAGGCCTGGCACTAGAATTATTGCTCTCGCTATAATGTTTGCGATGATACCACACGCGTGTGGTACAAACACTGTTTACATATGCATGCGCGACCTACGTATGTGGGGGGGGGGGGGGCAGAGATGGTTTTAAAAAAATAAATTTATATTTATTTTATTCTTTTTTATTTTTACACTTTCCCATTAAATCTTTTTTTGATCGCTTTTATTGTTATCACAAGCAAATTTAAACATCCCTTGTGATGGCAATAGGCAATGACAGGTACTCTTTCTTTACTAAGAGATCTGGGGTTCTTTTCTTTTCTCTTCTGGTCTTCAGTGCAGCAGACCAGACACAGATCAGTCTGACCAGTTGTTTTCCTGGCCAGTAATGGATAAATAGAGAGCCAAAACAGGAAGTCATGAAATCCTTGCCGCTTTCGGTTTTTGGGGTCACAGAGAGGGAGGAACAATGTCAGCTCCTCTCTGTGTGTGTAGTGCAGCTGTCGCTGCCAGTCACACTAGTCAGCTGCGGGGGTGAGGGCGATGATCAAGTGATCAAGTGATCAATTGACTGTTCAGCCACTCAAATCACTTTTGCTTAAAAAGGAATCGGCAACTGTAAATTATGATACTAGGATGATGCCTGCAGGTGCAGGCATCATCCTGCTATAATCACTTCCCTCCCCATGTCCTTGGCTCCCTCACAGTACGTGACCCTTCCATACGGGCACGTTTGTGTGGTGGGTCTTTGGATGCCTGTCCCTGTTACATCTTGTGGGACTTTCTCCCATGTCAGCACACTGTTGCCCCCTTTATGCACATCAGCTCAACAAAAACCACTCCTGATGAAGCTTTACAGCGAAACATGTTGAGGATTCACATCCAGAACAATATGCTGTAACTACGATCAATTTTTATTTGTTTTATATTGGAAAACTCTCATATATGAAATATCAATGGATGTGGTATGGTGTCTGATAAAGGCTATGCAGGTTTTAAGACAGTAATGCTCTTTTTATATCTTTCTTTTAATATTCATTCAATAAAAATTGCTTTATACATATATGGTCCATTCCTGAGATTTGCACCTTTAAATGCCCATCTTTTTTGCATTTATTTTCTATAGTATATTACTTTGTCTTTGGCGGTTCTTAAACAAAAAAGTTTTATGAAAGTTTTGTACCTCAATAAATTTTGTTTGTAATTTTTGGGTTTCCTGTTTAATAAAGAAATAACCAATCAGGTCAACTATTCCATGTTCTATCCAATTAAAAAAAAAGTTTGGGCTGGAGTTGGGCTTTATTACAGGTTATAAGCAGATAAAGGTCACTTGTATACTACAAGCCAAATGACTAGAAAGGCTTCAGGTGTGCATGAATATAGGTGCTTAGCAAGCTCAGTTTTCCTCTTGTGCTTGGCTCCGTTTGTTCAGAGAAAGCACATCAGAGCCTGGCATGCTTTTTGGGTTCATTGAACACCCCTAACAGAAAGCCTGTCTACATAAGGGCTAGACTTCAGCGGCAGACTTAAGTCAGCAGGACGTGGATCTTTTGACTTGCATTTGGCACCATTTCCTAGTGCCTGAGTTCACAGACCGGTCTATTCTTTGTTTTGGTCAAAGAACTCTTTGACAAGTGCCAACTCTGCAGCACTTGCCTTGCACAAACAGGACGCACAGGCTTACAAGAGGACCAAAGAACTCGGCTCACTCATTCATACCTGTCAGCTGTCCATGATTAATAGAGATAGCCCAAGCAAGGGTCTGAGGATCAGGAGCTGGTCCACAGTACTGACTGGTGGTACACCAAACCCACCATTTTAGATTTATTTCTTATAATGTGCTAGTATGCATCACATACTAGCAAATTATGAGAGACTACCTTAAAACGCAGCCCTCCAGCGGCACGCTGTCACCGCTGACAGGGCTCTTCCATCTTCCCCTGGTCTTCCTTCCAGGTTCGCGGCCCCAGGCTATATGAGTGGCCGGGGCCATGATGACATCACCTCCAAATACGGAAAGGATTCTTCACAGTAAGAGCTGTGAAAATGTGGAATAGACTCCCTGCAGAGGTGGTTCTGGCCAGCTCAGTAGATTGCTTTAAGAAGGGCCTGGATTCTTTCTTAAATGTACATAATATAACTGGGTACTGACATTTATAGGTAAAGTTGATCCAGGGAATATCCGATTGCCTCTCGGGGGCATCAGGAAGGAATTTTTTCCCCTGCTGTAGCAAATTGGATCATGCTCTGCTGGGGTTTTTCGCCTTCCTCTGGATCAACTGTGGGTATAGAATTAGGTATATGGGATTGTACGATATTATTATTTTATTTTTTTATGGTTGAACTGGATGGACTGGTGTCTTTTTTTCAACCTGACTAACTATGAAACTATGTAACTATCACTCCCGTGCGCCTGCGTGGGAGACCTCGGCTACGGCACAGGCTCTGAAAGTCCTGCACTGTATGCCGGACCTTCAGAGCGCATGCGCTGGTGACATCACCAGTTGCCTGCAGTGTGAATATCTCTTAAACAGCACAAGTTTAGGAAATATTTACTTATTATAGGCTTACAGTACCTGTAGGTACAAGTTGAAAAAACAAAGTTTACCACTGCTTTAACCCCTTAACGCTGGTGCCTCCCAGCCCTTTAATAGGTTTCTGATGCCGGGAGGCGGGGCGGGGTTTCTGATCATGTGACTGCCATGATTGGCTGTCACAGCGGTCACATGATCAGAAAGCTCCCGATCACAAGTAGAGTCTTAAGCCTAGTACACACGGCTGAGAATCTCGTCGTAAAAAAACCTGTAGTTTTTCTCTACGAGATTCTTGTCAAACTTGACGGGATTCATGTCAAGCTTTCCTTGCATACACACTGTCAATTCCAAATCTCGTTGTTGTAAAGCGCGGTGACGTACAACACATACGACGGCAGTATAAAGGGGAAGTTCGATTCCAATGGCGCCACCCCTTGGGCTGCTTTCGTGTTAGTAAAAGTTTGGTGAAAGACGATTCGCGCATTTCAGTCTTCGTGCTTTCAGTCCGTAACAGCGTAACGAATGTGCTATATCCATCACTAGTTTTACCAGAAGGAGCGCTCCCGTCTCATACTTGATTCTGAGCATGCGCGTTTTTTTAAGACTCGAAAAAGCATACACACGAACGGTTTTCTCGTCTGGATTCTCGTCGGCCTGTTTCCCGACGAGAAAACCGGTCGTGTGTATAAGAAAAACGAGAATCCTGACGAGAAAATAGAGAGCAGGTTCTCTATTTTTCTCGTCGAGATTCCCGGCAGTTTTCTCGACGAGAAACCATACACACGAACGGTTTTCTCGGCAAGAAAGCTCTCCCAACAGTTTTCTTGTCATTTCTTGACGCGAAAACCAGTCGTGTGTACGAGGCTTAAGTCTCAGGACTAAAATGGCATTTTAGTTTGAGTACCATTTTAGTCTTCTGCAATTGTTTTAGTTTTAGTCGTATTTAGTCAACTAAATCTCTCGGACATTTTAGTCAACTACATCTAAAATCAAATGGGTGTAGTTAAATTGTAATGCATTATTTAAGCATTTCTCTTCAATTTCCAAACTCATTAAATACTGCTGGAGTAAAATATCTATTATGTTATTATTTATGTTATTGAGGTATGAACATGCACTACAGACCAATGTTAATTTTGATGTCAAATTTCAATTTTGTTTTAATCTTAATCTTTTGACTAAAATGGCACTTTAGTTTTAGTCAAATTTTATTCTTTTAACTAAAATGCCATTTTAGTTTTAGTCGTATTTTAGTCATCTCAATTGTTTTAGTCGTATTTTAGTCGACTAAAGTGCTATAAGTTAGTCGACTAAAATGTTTTAGTCGGTTTTAAGCTCCGTACACACGGTCAGACTTTTTGCCAACAAACTTCATTTTGAGCAAGTTTGACAAAAAATCCGACCGTGTGTACGCTCCATCGGACAAACTTTTTGGGTTTTCATCGGACAAATGCAATTTCACTTTTGTTGAGAAAAAAACTATACCGTCTGGATAATCTTTGTACATTGCAAGGATTTTAACAAACTTTCTGGCAGTGTCTGCACCCCCTTTAGAAGTAATTAAAACAGTATTAAATCAAAAGCAATCATTTTATCATATTACAGCTTACCAATTCTTAGATGTGATGGCTGCATTTGTTTTCTTTTTAGGCCTTCCTTTTATTTTCGCCCGGTGACCTACCCAGTAAGTCTGCTATTTAAAAACAAAAACAAGCTGTCCTGCAGGTGCAACAGTTAAGGGGTTGAGACAAACCATTTACCACTGATAGGAGTGCTTACGATTATATTGTAGTTTACTAATTGTTAGCTGTGATGGCAGCATCCGCTTCTTCTTTTTTTTTTTTTTAGGCTTTCTTTCTTTCATTTTTACCTGGTGATCCACCAGTAAGTTTATTGTTTTTCAAAAGAACAATCTGTCCTACAGATGTAGTTTACAATGATCAACGTTTATTTATGTTAAACGTTTATCCCAAAGGGGGGAAAAACTGTTTGCTGTAACTGCTTATAAAGTGTTAGCTGGAGATTGGCTGCAATTTGTTAGTGTATCTAAATCTGCTAGTACATCTAACACTTCCCCCACCCCTCAGACTGGCAATACATCTGTCCAAAGGTGCCCCCTGTCCCTGTGTTCCTTCATGCAGAATGTGGGCACTCTAATACAGGAGGTGTGTTACTGGCCAGATCACCAGGTGAAAAATAAAGAAAACTAATATAGTCACCATATCTGATAGGTAAGCTGCAATATATAAAAAAAAGGTTTTGGGTTTAATACCGTTTTAACCCTTAGGGAGTTTCTCACCAAAGACAAAATTCCTATTGCAGTCGATGCCTAAAATGTTACTTGCATCTTAGTGAAGATTTCTGGGAAAATTCAATTAGAATATTAAATTAGAAAGATTAAATTAGAATATGGCTTCTGTAAATTATCTTTTTTTTTTTTTTGCCTTTTATATATTTTTTTTCCAAGAAAGTAGAGTTAACCATTAAATATACTCAGTTTTCAATGTGTATTAACACAAAGCATGAACAATGCAGAATATATATACCTCATATACTCGAGTATAAGCCGACCGGAATATAAGCCGAGGCACCTAATTTTACCACAAAAAACTGGGAAAACTTATTGACTCGAGTATAAGCCTAGGGTGTCCACCTGCATGCCTCACTTTGCCTCACTGTGTCCATGCCTCACTGTGTCCATGCCTCACTGTGTCCATGCCTCACTGTGCCCATGCCTCACTGTGCCCATGCCTCACTGTGCCCAATCTCCCTACCTGATCTCCAGCGCTGTGTGACTAGACTGACGTTTAACATGGAAGTCTATGGAAGGGGTGCCGGCTTTGAAAAATCAGTGCTCCCCGCCCGTAGGTCCCCTGGACAACAAACTTTTCTCACTTATAGATCAAGAGTGGGGCTATATGTGTGCCAAGTTTGGGGTCAAGGGGACCTAGGGCCGGCCGGTACAGTGTCCCCAAAATCACCAGAGAAATTACCGTTTAACATGGGAGTCTATTGAAGGGGTGCCCGGCTTTGAAAAATCAGTGCTCCTTGTCTGTAGGTCCCCCGGACAACAAACTTTGCACACCTGTAGAGGAAGAGTGGAGCTACATGTGTGCCAAGTTTGGGGTCCAGCAGACCTACGACTGACTGGGATCAGGCGCATACATTTGAAGATGGACACAGACTCGAGTATAAGCCGAGGGGGGGGGGGGGGGGGGCATTTTCAGCACAAAAAATGTGCTGAAAACTCAGCTTATACTCGAGTATATACGGTACTTTAAATTAATACATATTTGATAATTGTGTATGTTGCATCTAATGACCCTCTGATTCCTCCTGTATTGAATTGTATTGTGACTGTACTTGTCTTCCCTGATGTAAAGCGCTGCGCAAACTGTTGGCGCTATATAAATCCTGTAGAATAATAATAATAATGATTATGACCCTACAAACACAGCAACAGTGTCCCTATAAACTATGTGAACAACTATACTACTTCCCTTTATGTAAATGCATAGATAAGCCTTTCTTAACATTTTTAACATGGAGGAACCCTTGAAATATCTTTATGGTTTCAGCTAACCCCTGCTAGAACTTACTAAATCTACAACCCATGATACATTAGTGTGATGGTCAGTGGGAAGAATGCTCCTTATACTTGTGGTCATTGGGAAGAAGTACCCCCTTATAAATACCTAAAAAGATCAATTGTGCCAGTGGAAACATATCTAAGAGGCAGAAATTGCTTAATGCTTAAGGAACCCCTAGCAACCTCTGGAGAAACCCTGGTTGAGAAACCCTGACTTAGATAATGGAATCTAAAGAAACTGGTATTGAGAGACAAGTTCAGAACTTCTTTCCATACCCCACCAACTAGAACGGACTTTCTAAACCAAGGTTCCTTGGAACTCTAGGGTTCCCCCAGAGGTTGCTTGGGGTTCCTTGAGCAATGATGGATTCACCTCCCACCTACAATGACTATCAATATAAAGGGGTCATTTTCTCTAACTTACAATGTAAGGTGGTCAGTTCTTCGCTTATTTCCGGTGTAAGGAGTCACTGCTTCATTGACCACCAGTGTAAAAAGATACTACATTTTTCACAGTCTGTGTGATCCGCTTTGGGTGTAAAATACTCTAGGAATCCTGCAGTCTTCGTTCTTTTTAAACTTTCTACAGCTTACTGATCTTGCTAATGTGCTGTGAGCTGTAGATATACCGTATATACTCGAGTGTAAGCCGAGTTTTTCAGCACATTTTTTTTGTGCTGAAAATACCCCCCTCGGCTTATACTCGAGTCTGTGTACCTGATTATCCGTGACATGCAGAGTCAGACAGCGGGCGTCCAGTGTAAAAAAGCCGCGCCTCCTCCTCGTCCTGTTCCCGTCCGTGATAGGCTGAACACAGTCTCTGCTGGGAAACTGAGTGTTCTGCCTATCACGGAACAGGACGAGGAGGAGGTGCGGCTTTCTTACACTGGACGCCCGAAGTCCGACTCTGCATGTCAAGTAATCAGGTATGGAGATCGGAAAAGTGAGGCTGCAATGGGCACAGTGAGGTGAGGCATGCAATGGGCACAGTGAGGTGAGGCATGCAATGGGCACAGTGAGGTGAGGCCTGCAATGGGCACAGTGAGGTGAGGCGTGCAATGG
The DNA here is from genome assembly GCA_029206835.1 of Rana muscosa. Lineage (NCBI taxonomy): Eukaryota > Metazoa > Chordata > Amphibia > Anura > Ranidae > Rana > Rana muscosa. The sequence goes on along the minus strand of CM055120.1, from coordinate 107,021,877 downwards.
GCACAGTGAGGCGTGCAAATGGGCACAGTGAGGTGTGCAAATGGGCATTGTTGACCCTCTTTTCCACTTACAGTAGCTGCTGCATTCTCATCCTAGGCTTATACTTGAATCAATACGTTTTCCCAGTTTTTTGTGGTAAAATTAGGTGCCTCGGCTTATATTCTGGTCAGCTTATACTCGAGTATATACGGTAATCATTTTTAGCAGGGGCTCCTTAAGACCCCAATTTTTTTTTTTAAATAGTAAAAGGGTTAGGAAAGGCTGAACTAGAGGGTGTAATGATTATGCGCTTTTGTTTGGGCTTGAGTTTGGTCCAAACCTCAAAGATAGCTGTCATTGCTATGCCAATGAGCTAAAGGCAGGAGATTTCCCCACCCCACAGCTGATGCACACAAAGGGGCAGGTATGGTCATGACATCATTGACCTAATATGGACATGTGGCCATAATCAGTCAATGTCATTAATCTAATATGACCATATGGGCATATTAGATTAGTGATGTCAGCATCCTCTCCCTATTGTATACCTGTATTTTGGGAACAACGTAGTTTGGGGTAGAATTGATGTAAAAGGCAAGATCAGTCAAGACAGTTTTTCATTAGGGGGGGGGGGGGGCTGAAACCCATGTCACCTAGTAGGATAAGGTGACCAGATTTTTTAAATGAAATCCGGGGACATTTTTTTATTTTATTACTAGTAATGGCGGCAATCAGCGACTCTCTGCCCGTCGCCGCTGCCCGCCTCACAGCCTGTCAAGTCTAAAGCCACACACAGTACACACGACCGAGAATCTCGTCACCAAAAAAAGTTGTTTTTCTCGACGGGTTTCTTGTCAAGCTTTCCTTGCATACACACTGTCAATCTAAAATCTTGTTGGTCTAAAGCGAGGTGACGTACAACACGTACAAAGGGGAAGTTCCATTCTCATGGTGCCACCCCTTGGGCTGCTTTTGCTAATCTCGTGTTACTGCGTGTTAGTAAAAGTTTAGTGAGAGACGATTTGTGCTTTTCAGTCTTCGTGCTTTCAGTTCGTTACAGCGTGACGAATGTGCTATCTCCATTACGAACGCTAGTTTTACAAGAAGGTGCGCTCCCGTCTCATACTTCATTCTGACCATGCGCGGTTTTTGAAGACTCGGAAAAGCATACACACGAACGGTTTTCTCGTCCAAATACAGTCTGAAGAGAATCACAACGAGAAAAAAGAAAGCAGGTCTTCTTTTTTTCTTGTCGAGATTCTGGGCAGTTTTCTTGACGAGAAACCTGAAAGCCTCGTACACGCACACTCACGGTCGTGTGTACGAGGCTTTACTCTCCAGGCCCCGGCTACTACTGGGTGGGGAGCGGAGGAAGATCACTCCACCAGTGAAGGCAAGGAGATAAGCAGGCAGGCGGCTGGCCGGGACTTGAGCCAAGGCAGAAGAACATGCGAGCGGAGCTGAATGGGCATGTGCCCGAAACTGAAGAAATATTCCCTCCGCTCCAACCAGCACATGATCATCAGAAAGGGGCACAGTTAATGGAAAAAAATACACCCCAGCTAGTAGGAGCGGGGGTGTGTAATTCAGATTTTTTTTTTTTTTTAATTCTGCACTGACTGTCTTTTGAAATTGCCCCAGCCCCTGTTCAAATCCAATCCGGGGACATACTTGGTCCGGGGACAGTGTCCTCAATCCGGGGACTGTCCCCTGAAACCAGGGATGTCTGGTCACCCTATAGTAGCAATGGCGTCCCTAGGGGGGACCAGAGGGGGCCCTGGCCCCCCAACATTATTATGCTGTGCCCACCATGTGCCCCCCCAAAAAAATTTTTTTATTTTTTTTGCATTTTTTTTTCTTGCTCGGGCTGCTGCTGGGGTAACATAGTCTCTCCTGAGAGGGAGAGCGTCCCCAGTCAGCTCCTGCGGGGGATTCCTCCCCCCTCCCTCTGCTCGCTGACACTGCATAATGCGAGCGCTCACACAACCACAGCCGCCTGATCTGCTCCTTTCCCTGCATCCTCAGTGGCACGGAGAAGAGCGAGTTGCAGGAAGGACTCCACGAGCACTGTGGGGGGGGGGCCCAAGCCTTCATCTCAGTTACTGAAAAAACAGACTGATTTCTCCCGTCCTTAGGACAGTAGAACCAGCCTGTAAATTCCGAGAATGGTGACTGCAAGCTGAGCCGAGTGTCAGTCTATGACACTCTTTCACAGCCCAGCGAGTCCAGCCACCCCCCCTCACTCTCCTCACATACGAGCAGGGAGGAATACAGCTCCTCCTCCTCCTTCCAGTCCTGCCCACACTATCCCGGCGTGCTGTATCTGAAGAGAGGGGATGTGTGGGCGGGAAATATGAAAATCAGCAGCATTCCTGGCTGTGTGTGAATGATGCCTGAGATTCTAGCCTGGACCGTGGGTAAGTGTGTGCACTGCAGACTGCAGTACACTGTAATCACTGAACTGCCTTATCTCCATCCCTTCTCTCCCCCATCTGTCTCCCTCTCCCTCTCCGGTTCTTTCAAGACATTCACAATTTACTTTCACTTTCAGTTAGGCAGGTAATATATGGTGCACATCTCTTTCCTGCATCCACAGATTGCAGGAAAGAAATTGCTTGATTCCCCTATCAATACAGACAGGGCTTACAGGGGAATATCCCTCCTGCCCAGCAATTGTATTCTCCCGACAAACAATGATTATCACTAGTGGATAGCAATCACTAGCGATAATCATAAGAGAATCTGCTCATTAATGGTTCAAATCTCAGCCAGTTCCTGCTGAACCAGCTGAGATTTAAACTGTCTATGGCTGGTCTTAGCTCTTAGGCAGCCCATACATTGATCACTTTTTTTCATTCAACTATTAGGTTGAATGAAAAAAAAAAGGAAATGATCCAATTCCCCTGTAGCGGGGTCTCCCCTCTCTCTCTCTATCTTTATCGGTTATTTGGCTGTTGTCTAGGGGTACCTGGGAGAGAGAGATAAGACACACCACGGCCCATGTCCTCCATAGCTAAGAGGTGAAGGCCAGCAAATTGGGTTTTGTGTAGGTGTCCTAGAGTCAAGTCCAGTACTTCGTCCCTGACTCCTTTGCTCCTAGTAACCAGAGTTCCACACAGTGAATAGGTCCAACTCAGTTTTATTCTTCTTGCCAAGCAATAAAACAGTTTCTTTACTTTGGAAAATGGGGACAGATCGAGGCACAATCCTTTCCCTTCTGCTGCTGACCACTGTGCTGTCACCAGTGGTAAATAGTCACTAGACATGTGCATTCGTTTTCGTCCGAATTCATTTTCGTCCGAATTTCAGCTATTTTCGTTATCGTTTTAACAAACGAAAACGAAAGCACAGAATCCGAAAACCGAAAGATCCGACATAAACAAATGCTTTATTTTCGTTTTCGTTGCGACAACAGTTCGATATAGATAGGAGATTCGACGTGACGCTGACAATAACAATCTGTGTCTATCGAACCTGTGGTCGAATGTGCCTAACCTTAACTCTATTAGTCCAAGATTATTCTACATAGGAGAGAAAAGATTTGACAGTATAGAGAGAAAAGATTCGACATAGGAGAGAAAGATTCGACATAGGAGAGGAAAGATTCGACATAGGAGAGGAAAGATTCGACATAGGAGAGGAAAGATTCGACATAGGAGAGGAAAGATTCGACATAGGAGAGGAAAGATTCGACATAGGAGAGGAAAGATTCGACATAGGAGAGAAAAGATTTGACATTATAGAGAGAAAAGATTCGACATAGGAGAGAAAAGATTTGACATTATAGAGAGAAAAGATTTGACATTATAGAGAGAAAAGATTCGACATTATAGAGAGAAAAGATTCGACATAGGAGAGAAAAGATTCGACATTATAGAGAGAAAAGATTCGACATTATAGAGAGAAAAGATCACTGCTTGTGGGCGGAACATTCGACCGGAAATGTATGATTGCAGAGTCGTACAGTTTCGCTGCTCCGTCGAATCTTCTTTGAACATTCGACAGACACCATAAGCCTTCAATGACAGATTCGACCTTAATTAATTCAGATTTTCGGACGAATGCAATTTTTAACGAAAAACGAAATAAATAAAAACGAATTTCGGGAGTAACTAAATAAATTTATTTTTTGGACGAAAACGAAATTCCGAAACGAAATATTTCAGTGTGCACATGTCTAATAGTCACTGCCACTGACTAGGTGATGTAGAACATGAATTACCTTCGCTCACTTTGCCCCTGTCAGAGGAAGAAATCCGTCCAAGGGAGAAATGGAGGCCTCTCCGTCACCAGCGATGCTGCGCCGGACTCTTCAGAGAAGTTACTGCACACCAGTCCTCACGAACTCAGACACGGGCACCCAAGGAGTTAGGGCCCCCTTGGATTCCTCCACCCTCGCGGAACTCAGTCGAAGGTACTGAGCCCCAGGGATCCGCCATAGTACCTCACCCCAGGCTAAAGGTGCCTGAGATGGACTCCATCTCCGCTCCGGCCAGGTCAAGGGCACCTAGGCCTGGAACACCGGAACGCCAGCACCCAAGCTGAAGGTGCCTGGGTGCGGCCGCATCTTCTGGCTCCAGACTCTAACCCCGTGATCAGGGCGTCCGCCCCTTTTATGACCTCTCCCTTTGCGCCACAGCGGGTTCCCCGCCCCGCTGTACCAGCTCCAGGGGAGGACAAAAAGGTACAGTCTTGCTGTGCGAGCCCAACCCCGTTCCAAGGCAACAACGCCACCTATAGGCCGGGGAGAACTTCACACCACCAGAGTCCTCCAAGATTCACAAAGGGAACCTTGAATTTCCTAACAATCAAAGCATCTGGGTTACACTATCACCCAGATACTTCCCCTAAATTCAAGTACCCGCTACACCATCTACACATTATAGGTGGATGGGGGAATGTTCCCAGTGTGGACCAGTGCTGGAACAACCAGAGTTGCTGTCCTGTCCCGGCTATTCACAGCGCTGGTCTCTGTCTCCATGGTAGCGGCGGCAGCACATTGGAACCCAGTGCTGGTTACTTTATGGGGCTGATGTACAGGAGGGCCAGCACAATTTGTTAAAGATGGGCTGGGCATGTTCAAAATTCCACATGCCAGAGCCTGCCAGGAAGCCCACACTGCACAGCGCTAATCACAGGCAATGAGACATTTCCCGGTCCGCAGCTCCACAGATCAGGAAATGTCTCACTGGCTGTGATTAGCACTGTGGAGTGTTGGCTTCCTGGCGGGATCGGGCATGTGGGTTTTAAAACACACCCGAGCCCATCTCTATTGGTTGTAGACAGTTGAGCTCCCTGCAGGTTGCTTAGCAGCAGTGGAGCCTTCTCTGACATGCTGATCGGGATGCAATCCAGATGATGCTCCTAGTCAAATCCTAGTGTTAAATATCAGTGATTTTATTGATCAAAGCCCACACTTTACAGGTATAGAGCCCACATGGCTGCTGAACATACGGTTGATTATATATATATGTGGTTGTACTCTTGATCCTAATAAATACTGTGTTTATTAGATCTGACTGGGAGCATCACTAGGATCACATCCCGATCAGCATGTCAACAGAGAAGGTTATACAGCATTTACTGCTGCTAGGTGACCAGCTGGGGGCTCGGCTCTCTATAACCAATAGTGCCAGCCTTCCCCTACATGCATGCATAATGTCACCAGCACAAAGTCCTGCCGCCGGTACCAAGGAGACAGATGCCAGACCAGCGCTGTCAATAACAGGGACAGGACAGCTGGGGAACCCCACAGTGGCAGAACACCAGGGCCCGGTGGCAAGACAACCTTTGCAACCCTGATAGTTCTCCCACTGCTTTGGACCCTTATATTTTCTTGGTGTGCTGGTGACATATATCTCTTGTTTTCTGCCACCCTGGTGGGGCCCCAGTATAGTAGGAAGGGAGCTCACTGCAGAACATGTGAAAGGGCCCATTGTGGGATCGTAGTAAAGGGCCCCAGGATATATATATATATATATATATATATATATATATATATATATATATATATATATAATTGCATTTTATAGTTGGCCCCCCTACTTTTGTCCCTGTCCCCCCATGTGCCCCCCCTAAATATGAAAGCTGGAGACGCCACTGTATAGTAGGAGCACATGTGTCTCAGGTGTCTTGCTATAGCAACAGTACTGGCCTTATTGGAGCTGAGACAGCTGTAGTCTATGGCCCTACAGGATTGATGGGTATGCAGTAATACGATGAACTATCTAAAAGTTGTGGATTTGCATTTCAGGTCTTTATCTCCCCCAGTAAACTCAGTGTTGACTGACTACAGAGACCTTTGTAGCATAAAAAAGTACCTTTTTGCAGGACATTCATGCTATTCAGAATTTAGGGGTTAGGAATGAAAAGTGTCTTTGAAAAAGAGCATGATTGTATTGCACAATCCTGGTGAGCAGTGGGGTTACGCAAACAGTGAAATGCATATTCTTGGAATAATTAGCAGACATCTGCAATAACCTTGCTCCAGCTTTTCAGCAGCACTAGTGCACTTACTGAGTTCCTCTTTATTTAGTCTGATAATACCTCTCTTCCTGTGTTACGGCTGCTTAACATCTGTTAGCAATCCCCTTGCTTAATTAATGCAGGATTCAGATTCAGCAATGCATAAACTTGGCACAGGCATATGCAATGACAGATACAATATTTTATGTCCGCTCTAAATCAAGAACAGCAGCAAAAGGTGATAATAATGAATATACTTGTTCCACTAATAGATTGTGGGTTCAGTTTATGAACTGAAAGAAATATGGAGATATAGACAATAATAGTGTAGCGGGTGTTTGAATTTATGTGAGGACTCTGGTGGTGTGGGGTTCCTTGGGGCCTACAGGTGGCGTTGTTGCCTTGGGCCGGAGCTGAACTCACACCGCAAACTGTGCCTTTTTGTCCTCCCCTGGAGCTGGTACAGCGGGGTAGGGAACCCGCTGTGACGCAAAGGGAGAGGTCATAAAAGGGGTGGACGCCCTGACCTTAGGGGCAGAGAGTTGGAGGACGCGGCCGCACCCAGGCACCTTCAGCTTGGATGCTGGCGTTCCAGTGTTCCGGGCCTAGGTGCCCTTGGCCTAGCCGGAGCGGAGATGGAGTCCATCTCAGGCACCTTTAGCCTGGGGTGAGGTACTATGGCGGATGCCTGGGGCTCAGTACCTTCGACTGAGTTCCGCGAGGGTGGAGGAATCCGAGGGGACCCTAATTCATTGGGTGCCCGTGTCTGAGTTTGTGAGGACTGGTGCGCAGTAACTTCTCTGAAGAGCCCGGCGTGGCATCGCTGGTGACGGAGAGGCCTCCATTTCTCCCTTGGACGGATTTCTTCCTCTGACAGGGGCAAAGAGAGCGAAGGTAATTCACGTTCTATATTACCTAGTCAGTGGCAGTGACTATTCACCACTGGTGACAGCACAGTGGGCAGCAGCAAGAAGGGAAAGGATTGTGCCTCGATCTGTCCCCATTTTCCAAAGGAGAAAGATTGTTTTATTGCTTGGCAAGAAGAATAAAACTGAGTTGTACCTATTCACTGTGTGGAACTTGGGTTACTAAAGCAAAGGAGTCAGGGACGAAGGACTGGACTTGACTCTAGGACACCTACACAAAAGCCCAATCTTCTGGCCTTCACCTCCCAGTTACGGAGGACATGGGTCGTGGTGTGTCTTATCCCTCTCTCCCAGGTACCCCTAGACAACAGCCATATAACCAATAAAGCAAGGGAGAGGGGTGAGGCCGCTACATTAGTTTAGGCCTCTTTGCACATATACCGGTAATGTTAAAAACTTTTTACCTTCATGGGGCACAAACATATGTCATGTGTTTCTAAATATACAGTACATTGTATCCATGAGAATGTAGGAGTTATTGGGATACTATAAAGGGTGGAAGCGCTGCTTCACCCCCTCCAATTCTATACCTTCTATGGCACTACCCACTTCTGGTTGACTTCTTATGCCGCGTACACACGGTCATAATTTCCGACAACAAATGCTCGATGTGAGGAAAATCCGACTGTGTGTATGCTCCATCGGACATTTGCTGTCAGAAATTCCGACAACAAAAAATTGAAAGCTGGTTCTCAATTTTTCCGACAACAAAAGTTGGTCCGAAATTCAACGCACAAAAGTTCTACGCATGCTCGGAATCAATTTGAGGCATGCTCGGAATCATTGAACTTAATTTTTCTCGGCTCGTCATAGTGTTGTACGTCACCGCGTTCTTGACATTCGGAATTTCCGACAACATTAGTGTGACCGTGTGTATGCAAGGCAAGTTTGAGCGAAAATCCGTTGGAAAAATATCCACGGTTTTGTTGTCGGAATGTCCGATTGTGTGTACGTGGCATTAGAATACAAGAGAACTGTCTCTCCTCTACTGGAACCTTTTTTCACATGATGTGGCAATGCTCAGCTATCCGTTTATACTGGGAGTCGGTGGTTGCCGCTTTAAATGAGCTTTCTGACTGGTCTCTACAACTTGATCCACGAACGGTGTTACTTGGCATTATGGAAGATATTGTACACTCTACATATATTAAGTTATTTCTGTTCTTTGCAGTTCTTTGCAGTTTATTATGCAGAAAGGGATCTTCTTAGATGGAAGCAGCGCACTTCGCCCACGCTAAATAGTTGGATGGCTGCGGTAAACGCAGTTTTGCCATTGTACAAATTAAACTATGAAAGTAGAAACTGTCCAAAGAAGTTTGACAAAATATGGTCAACCTGGATTGATGCTCATGGTTCAGCTGAGCCTAGTGATGGGTAAAATGTTGTACAAGGGTATGGTTCGGAAATGGCTTGAGTTCTTCTCCTCCTCCCTGCCGATTTATCTTTTCTCCTAATCCATTCCTCTCTGCCCCCTCCCCTTTTCCCCTTCTCTCTTCCCCTTTTACCCCCCCCTTTATTTATTCTTTTGAAGGTGGAATTGGGAGCTCTGTGCTTCTTCTCAAGGTGGATGGGTGATCTTCAAGTCCTCAGGGAAGGACCCCCACTACTTCTTGTCGGTGCTTTTTGGGAGTATTTCTATGACTTGTTGTGTACTTTTACTTCTGACCTATATGTGATGAATTTGGATTATGCAAACTTATATGTGATCTTGTATTTACTGTGTGCTTTATTTAATAAATCTTTATCTGTTAAAAAAAAAAAAAAAGAATACGAGAGAACTTCAGTTTTTTCCCCTGATCTTTTCTCCATTATTTCCTTGTACCATAATGTGTTGCTGTGTGAAAGCGGCCATATAGTAGAGAACTAGGGCTTTGTCAGAGCTGCCCCGCTGATGACTGGTGATCTGATAAGTGGTGAGGTAATGATCAGGAAGCAGCAGTGAATGATGCACAGATTCACAAAATAAATGATATAAGAGCAGGGAGATCCTTGCACTGCAGATCTACAGTTATAGCTGCCTCTGCAGCAAGAAGAGCAATGAGCGGCACAGTGATAACATTACCAGATCTCACTCTAAAGCTTTTGGGATTAGCAGTATAAAGGCACCAGTGCCCGAGATGATCTCACACCGTAAATATACAGCTACGAGGCTACAGGAATACCACGGCACAGTCATATGTCCTGAGGTGCACTGCTGATTTTCAGGACAATTTTTCAGCTCACTACTTTGGAAAAATTAAAGTGGAAGAAAGACTTCATGAACCATTATTAAAAATGCTCTCTTTCCCCCCCCCCCCCCCCCGCTTGCCTCCGAAATGCGTCCCGATTGGCCATCTAGCATCTTGGGTTGACAGGTCGCTCTTCGAGCTTGACAGCTCCCTCTCAGTGGTGTCCATCTGCAGGATTGTTCGGAATCTGGCTCTGGCTTTCTTTGGACTTTCCCAGAAAGATTACATCTGGCATAACACCACCTGTTGCCCAAGACTGTTTAGTGAGTGTATTTTATTTGTGACTTTATGCTTCTACATTAAGCCATTTTGAGAAGGCAGCCTCGCTCCAGCCCTGGATGTCAGCCAGTGTCTGATAGTCTTATATTACTTCTAACCTCCGGGAATATAGTGTGTTAGATTAATAAAGTTTATTGGAATAATAGTCAGTTTTTGCTATTTTTCTGTAGGGTTGTGTACAGACAAGGGTAGTGCTGAGAGTGTGTGTGTTTTTGGTTGTCTTACCCATCCTGCATACCCTGTATCAAATAGATCTGTGTACTCACCTATTTTCAGTCCTCTTCCATCTGGTCAGTTGATCCTGCAGCTCTGGATCCCCTGTGGCAGTGAGTGTCTGCCGCAGGGGAGAAGAGGGAGCGCCAACGATGGCTAGGCCATGGGAGCCTATGAGTGATGTCATGGTTCCCAAATTTCATTGTCGTTGTCTAGTTCTCCCCTACACAGTGGAACTGGAGCTGCAGGATCACGTGACCGGACCAGATTGGAAAATAGTTAGTATACAGATCTTTTTTATACAGGGTATGCAGGATAGGTAGGAGGAGGTGGGAATGTTTTTCAGAATAGTTAGTGTTAGCCTTCACGATCAGTTTAACCTTTCTATATATGTATTCCCAATAAGGTATCACATTTTCATTTTTTGAGTACAGGTCCGCTTTAAAAGCAGGAAAATTCGGGGAAAAAAAAAAAGTTAGGTCAAAAGGATACAGAAGTTAGATTATGCTTTAGACGGAACTCTGGAAAGTGTTGATTACTCACATGTACTGTAGGGTGAGTCATATGAGAATTCCCTGCTTTTCTGAGTATTTTTATGTTTACTTTTGCGTTTGTTCAACTGTGTAAAGGTCACATGGAGTTGCATCATTCATGACACTGCTGTGACTGATACCACATTGCAACACAAAGAGCAGACCAATACTTAACCCTACTGCATGTGTTAAATTCACTGTAGCTAACATACAAAATAATGCCGTCTGGTAATATACTGTATGTTACAGTGTTGGCTGGTTGAAGTTAGTGATTTCAAGAGTTCCTCAAATAGAATGCTAATTCTGAAATAAATAGGACCTCCTTAGTTGCAATGCTATAGGATTATTCCTGTACTGTACTCAATTTTCAGCTTTTGGTTCTACAACCAATGGAAACACTAATAAAAATTTCCTACAAAAATTTTAATAGCCATTACTGTTATGGTCTGCAGGTTATTTAAGACCAAGCTATTGATGGTGTTGAAGATAGCAACCAATAAAGCTAGCCATAGACTTTAGAGCAGGGGTAGGCAACCTCGGCATTCCAGCCATGGTAAAACTACAAATCCCATCATGCCTGTGCCTCTAGGAGTCATGCCTGTTATTATCAGGGTCTTGCAATGTCTTATGGGACTTGTAGTTTCACCACAGCTGGAGGGCTGAGGTTGCCTACCCCTGCTTTAGAGCATACTCATGCAAACCAGACAATAGGACTGGAACTCTTAATAATTAAAAAAATACCGTATATACTCGAGTATAAGCCGACTCGAGTATAAGCCGAGGTACCTAATGTTGCCAAAAAAACTGGGAAACCTTACTGACTCAAGTATAAGCCGATGCCTCACTGTCCACTGTTCCCTAGCTTGCTGTTCCCTATTTTACATTGTAAATAGTACCTGTAAAGAAGCTGCGGCGTCCATCGTTCAAATTCCGTGGCATCCATCGTTCAAATTCTGCGGCGTCCATCGTTCAAATTCCGCGGTCTCTTCCTGTTCCTTCCTTGATAGGCGATTCTCAGCAGATACTCTCCGCCTATCACGATCATTCTCTCATCCTCAGTTTTCCCAGCAGACACTGTGTTGGGTGTTCTGCCAATCACAGACGTCTGCTGGAAAACTGAGGATGAGAGAACGTTCGTGATAGGCGGAGAGTGTCTGAGATTCGCCTATCACGGAAGGAACAGGAAGAGACCGCGGAATTCGAGCGATGGACGCTGCAGCCACCGCAACTTCTTTACAGGTACTATTTACAATGGAAAAAATTTGCTGACTCGAGTATAAGCCGAGGGGGGGGGGGGGGGGGGGGACGACTTTCAGCCCCAAAAAAAAAGGGCTGAAAATCTCGGCTTATACTCGAGTATATACGGTAACAGGACTTTTTGCATTATTGAACCCAAAAATGTAGTGGAGAAATTGACTTAATGTGTTGGATGATATGCAAGGATCATTGTCAACATGTATACCTTGGTTCCATATTATTGCAGTAAAACAGTAAATATCTCACTAGTAGACATGTGCAATTCGTTTAGTTTCTAATTCGTTTTTCAGGAATTTAGAGAAATTCGTTAATTCTGAAATTTTCAAAATTCCTGAATTTTTCAATTTCCGAATTTTTGGATTTCTGAAATTTCGAATTTCCGAATTTTTCAATCTAAAAAATTCGGAAATCCGAAAATTCGTAAATTGAAAAATTCGGAATTTCGAAAATTCGAGATTCGAAAATTCGAAATTCCGAATTTTTTGAATTTCCGAAAATCGCAAATTCGTTTTTTCTTTTTTTTTCGTTTTATTCGTTTTTTGGAAAATTCGTAATTCGGGAATTTGGAATTCCGAATTTCCGAATTTCCTAAAAAAAACGAAAAAGGAAAAAAACAAATTTTTCGAATTTCCGAAAAAGCAAAAAAACGAAAACGAAAAAAACAAATTTTTCGGCAGTATCTCACAAAAGTTAGTACACCCCTTCCATTTTTGTAAATATTTTATATCTTTTCATGTGACAACACTGAAGAAATTACACTTTGCTACAATGTAAAGTAGTGAGTGTACAGCTTGTATAACAGTGTAAATTTGCTGTCCCCTCAAAATAACTCAACACACAGCCATTAATGTCTAAACCGCTGGCAAAAAAAGAGGGTACACCTCTAAGTGAAAATGTCCAAATTGGGTACAAAGTGTCAATGTTTTGTTTGGTCACCATTATTTTCCAGCACTGCCTTAACCCTCTTGGGCATGGAGTTTACCAGAGCTTCACAGGTTGCCACTTGAGTCCTCTTCCCCTCCGCCATGACGACATCACGGTGCTGGTGGAAGTTGGAAACCTTGCGCTCTTCCACCTTCCGTTTGAGGATGCCCCACAGATGCTCAATAGGCCTTATGCCGCGTACACACGACCGTTTTTCTCGACGAGAAAAACTGCATTTTTTCCTTTCGCCGAGAAAAACGATCGTCTGTGGGCTTTATGTCGTTTTTCTCGACGTGAAAAACGGCATTAAAAACGACGAGAAAAATTAGAACATGTTCTAATTTTTCTCGTCGTTTTTCCTGACATTTCTTCTGCGGCAGTGTTTCCCATAGGAAAACACTGCCGTGGAGCCCATAGACGATCGTTTTTCTCGTCATTTTAAAAAATGCTGTTCCCTCGTTTAAAATGTCATTATTCACGGCGGTTTTTTAACCGCCGTGAATAATGATCGTGTGTACGCGGCATTAGGTCTGGAGACATACTTGGCCAGTCCATCACCTTTACCCTCAGCTTCTTTAGCAAGGCAATGGTCGTCTTGGAGGTGTTTTTGGGATCATTATCATTATGTTGGAATACTGCCCTATGGCCCAGTCTCCGAAGGGAGGGGATCATGCTCCGCTTCAGTATGTCACAGTACATGTTGGCATTCATGGTTCCCTCAATGAACTGTAGCTCCCCAGTGCCAGAAGCACTCATGCAGCCCCAGACCATGTCACTCCCAATACCATGCTGAACTGTGACAAGACACACTTGTCTTTGTACTCCTCACCTGGTTGCGGTCACACACGCTTCACACCATCTGAACCAAATAAGTTTATCTCATCAGACCACAGGACATGGTTCTAGTAATCCATGTCCTTAGTCTGCTTGTCTTCAGCAAACTGTTTGTGGGCTTTCTTGTGCATCATCTTTAGAAGAGGCTTCCTTCTGGGACAACAGCCATGCAGACCAATTTGATGCAGTGTGCGGCGTATGGTCTGAGCACTGACAGGCTGACCCCCCACCCCTTGAACCTTTGCAGCAATGCTGGCAGCACTCATATGTCTATTTCCCAAAGACAACATCTGAATATGACGCTGAGCATGTACACTCAACTTCTTTGGTCGACCATGGCGAGGCCTGTTCTGAGTGGAACCTGTCCTGTTAAACCGTTGTATGGTTTTGGCCACCGTGCTGCAGCTCAGTTTCAGGGTCTTGCCAATCTTCTTACAGCAATCATGCACACCTGAGACCTTGAAACACTAACGAGTCACATGACACGGGGAGAGAAAATGGCTAATTGGGCCCAATTTGGACATTTTCACTTTTGTTGCCAGGGGTTTAGAAATTAATGGCTGTGTGTTGAGTTATTTTGAGGGGACAGCAAATTTACACTGTTATACAAGCTGTACACTCACTACTTTACATTGTAGCAAAGTGTAATTTCTTCAGTGTTGTCACATGAAAAGATATAATAAAATATTTACAAAAATGTGAGCGGTGTACTCTCACTTTTGTGAGATACTGTGTGTGTGTGTGTGTATATATATATATATATATATACACACAGTATGCCATAGTTACTAGCCATAGTTGCTGATTTTCTTGTCAGCTACACACAAGGTCATTCCTATTATTATTATAATCATATTTCAGTACTTGATATCCCTACTTCTGCAGCAGCCATCTTTAAAATCTGTGTGAATGTGTTTTGGAGTACATGGCATGTTGTCAGCCATGCATTGGCAACAAATGCATTAAAACACAATAAAAGACGTCTTTCCTGATTCGATTACCACAGAATTACTAACGGACACAAGCTATTTTTATGCTCTGCAAGGCATCTCAGAGGTGTGAATAGACACTATTAATAATATGGCCTGTAGCATCACATGCATTTTAGCACAGTTAAATATGAAGGTGTAAATGGTCCTCAAGCTGCAGTGTCGGCATCATCGTCTCTGTGCTTTCCATACGTATTCTATGCTCTTCACTGTTCTCAACCATCTCCGCATCCTGTATTGCTTCCCCCATATGCATGTTCACATCCAATGGCAGAACAACAGTGAGTCAGACCTTAACATTGATCTTCATGCTTTCCATGCTGTGTTAACATGTACCCATTTATAGGCATAAGAAAAATGACATTGTTTATGCCACAGTTCTCTCTTCCCATGAATCTTTCTGCTTCTATAATGGCCTTGAGCACAATCAGCTGCCACTGTCTGAAAAAGCACGTGTTCATTGCTTTGCTGCTGCTGTTGCATTAGGGAATTGACAATTGCTGTATGTTGCATGTACAGGCAGATGACCATCTATAGGGTGGAATTCCTTCAAAAGTACCTCCCAAATTGTAAATATGATGCCGTGTACACACGATCGAGTTTCACGGCGGTGAAAACACCGCTGTGAAACCCGACGGGAAAAACGAGGACCGGCTTGGTCCCCTACACATGCCCGTTTTTCACAACATGTTTTCTCTTGGTCGAGAAAACCGGCCGTGTGTAGGCTCCCTAGCAGTGTTTCCCTATGGGAAAACTGAATAGGAAAAAAAATGCCGTGATTCGCGACGAGAAAAATTAGAGCATGTTCTAATTTTTCTTGCCGTGATTCTCGCCGTTTTTCTCGTCGGGAAAAATGCTGGAGAGCCTACACACGGCCGTTTTTCTCGTCCAAGAGAAAAAATTTAATTTTTCCCGACGAGAAAAGTGATCGTGTGTACGCGGCATAAGACTTGCGCAAGTTGATAAGCGAGGGGGGAGAGGGGGCGGGTTATTCTTACCTCTTCCTCCATCCTCCTCTCGTGCTGCATTATGTGGGAAAATTTCCTGTATGGCGGGAGTGTGGGAAAAAGGTGTCAATGCGGGAAAGTCCCGTGCAATCTGTGACGGTTGGGAGGTATGGACTATAGATCGTTTGCCTTTGCAAGGACAAAATTTGTTTTGCATTGGATGATCCACCAAAATGGGTGGAAAGTTTCTTGGCGATAGCCATACCTCTAGCAACCCTGGATATTTATTTTTAATTTTTTTCGTAAGGACACACTTAAAGGAACACTAAAGGTTCCCTTATTTAAAAAAAAAAATAACAAACATGTTATACTTACCTCCACTGTGCAGCTCGTTTTGCACACAGTGGCCCCGATCCTGGTCTTCTGGGGTCCCTCAGCAGCTGTTTCAGCTCCTCCCCGCAAGGACTCCACACCATAATGCGAGCGAGCTCGCATGGTGTGGAGCTACTGCGGGCACGCTCCCGTGATACAGCGACGGCCATAGCCGCCGACTGTATCACTCAGCCCCGCCCCCCGGCGCACCGCGTCATTGGATGTGATTGACAGCAGCGCCAGCCAATGGCTGCGCTGCTTTCAATCCATCCAGTGTAGCCAATCAACGGCCGGGCTCAGGAACTCGGAGGATAACGGGAGCGAGCACGGGACTTTCGAGGGGCCAGGTAAGTAAAACGGGGGCTCAGGGGGGGGCATAGGATGCATTAAGGTAAAAAAACATGTACCTTTACAACCCCTTTAATATGTATTACTACATTCAACATGGCTTAATACACGTGGAATTGATTTTTTTTAATATGTGTAGCAGAAGGGATCCACCAGTTGATAAAGAACATTACCATAGTTGCCAACATTGTAAGAAAATTTATAGGGACACTTTTTTTTGCCTGTAGGCGGAGTCTTATAATAATTAGGAGCGTGGTTTACGTGAAATGTTGGGCGTGGCTTTGAGGGGCGTGGCTCAAAGGGGGTGAGAGAGAGAGAGAGAGAGAGAGAGAGAGAGAGAGAGAGAGAAAGACATAGGGAGGGAGGGAAGGAGAGAGAAGGAAGAAAAAAGAGGGATGGGGGGACAGCAGGCCCAGATCCTACACCACAATAGAAATGTGTATTCCAGAAAGTTTAACAATCGGCAGATAAAGATGGTTGTTATGGTGTCAGGATGATTGAAGTGCATTATTTCTATTATTACATTGTAATATAAAATGAAATTATTCAACTCCCCATAATGCCAAATCGGTGGAAGCCCTGAGTCCCTCCTTACATCAGGCGTTCCCAGCGGAGTCCCTCCTTACATCAGGCGTTCCCAGCAGAGTCCCTCCTTACATCAGGCGTTCCCAGCGGAGTCCCTCCTTACATCAGGCGTTCCCAGCGGAGTCCCTCCTTACATCAGGCGTTCCCAGCGGAGTCCCTCCTTACACCAGGCGTTCCCAGCGGAGTCCCTCCTTACACCAGGCGTTCCCAGCGGAGTCCCTCCTTACACCAGGCGTTTCCAGCGGAGTCCCCCCTTACACCAGGCATTCCCAGCGGAGTCCCCGCTTACACCAGGCGTTTCCAGCGGAGTCCCCCCTTACACCAGGCATTCCCAGCGGAGTCCCCCCTTACACCAGGCATTCCCAGCGGAGTCCCCCCTTACACCAGGCATTCCCAGCGGAGTCCCCCCTTACACCAGGCATTCCCAGCGGAGTCCCCCCTTACACCAGGAATTCCCAGCGGAGTCCCCCCTTACACCAGGTGTGATGCCCCAGCAGCAAAGACTCTCTCCACCCCCATTATAGTACAGAGTGGACAGTGGAGGAGCCGGCCGGGTGGCTGCCAATAGATATTGAGCTGCAGCGCCACCCACCCCCGCCCCTTCCCACATCATTTCACAGACAGACATCAGCGGGGCGGGAGGTGGGTGGTGCCGCAGCTCAATTCTTATTGGCAGCCACCCGGCCGCCTCTTGGTCTACAAGAAAATAGCGGTTGGCGGAGACATTGTCTCCCGCCCGGCCGCGGACCTCTAGCAGCGGTGGTAAAGATTTGGGGGCCCTGAGTACTTACTCGGGGCCCTACGCAGCTTGCGTAGCAAGCGCATACGGCAGATCGGCCCTGGTTCTAATCCCTCTACAGTCTACACTCTATCCAAAACTAAAAAAAAAAAAGATTTGCCTTTTAGTTATACTTTAAAGAGGAACTGCAGTCTGCTCACATAATTTGGAATAAAAACATCTTTGCCATTCTGAAGCTTCCCTCCAACCACTTTGCATATTATTTTATATATACTGTAATTCTGTACTTGCCAAATAAGCTGCAGAAATCTCCCTCCACTAAGTCTGGCTGCATCTATTTTAACTGTGGGCAGCTGAAGCTGCTGCCTATTCACTTCATGGATTTACACAGACACACAGAGGCACACCTCCATCTCTGCAGCCCTGCAGCTCTCATTGGCCCTCTTATGATTCACCCCCAGGACACGATTGATAAAACATGAGGTGACGTCAGCTCGTTGCTGGGCGGAGCGACACGCTGATGTCACCTCGTGTTTTCTCATTCGTGTCCCGGAAGGACAGGTTTGTCTGGATGTGTGCCAGCCGGCACACCAGACTTAAGGCTCTTTGAATACAGATGCTGTAAGTGCAATTTAATTTTTATGCGAATAAATATGTTTATGGTTTTACAATATGGAGCTTAGACAGGTATCTGCACCCCCCTCCCCCCTGAAAGGTGCCAATTGTGGCACCGGAGGGGGGGAGGAATCCGATGAGCGGAAGTTCCACTTTAGGGTGGAGCTCTGCTTTAAGTTCCTGCTTAAAGTGGTTGTAAACTTTTGCATATACCCAGTGAAGTGATTGACCTCAGTTGATACACAGAGATTAAACAAATCCTCTTACATACATTGTACGTGTCTACCTGCAGTCTTCTCTACATCCATTTAAAGTGCAGAATTCATAAAGCTTGTCTGAGCTGTCAGAAAAAAAGGGTACGGAGAGCTGCAATTACACTCTGTAGAGCTCAGCGAGGAGAGCTCTGAGAGCTGATTGGAGGGAAGGGACACCCCCCACACAACACACAGGAACAGAGCCGAGACTGTCAATCTGCTGGAGGTCCCTCCCTCCCATCACCTTTTCTCTTGGTGTCAGGAAAACTTGTCAGGATGCATGCTGATAGCAGAGGAATGAGACAGAAGACAGAAATTACAGTGCTCTTAATTTAGACAGGTATGCACTATAGAGGGATATGCTTTGTTCATACAGTATTTAATGTCTGAGGTTTACCACCACCTTAAAGTAAACCTGTTTCAAGTCTGGACAATTCAACTGGAGCATATGTATACTTTACAACAGTCCCAATTTTCCCGGGACAATACCAATTTTGGGACCCTCGTCCCGATCAGAGCTTGTTGCGATTAATTTCCCGGGATTTTGCCTTTGTCCCGGAAAATCAGGAATGTTTTCGGCAAAAAACAGCCGACGGACTACAAAAAGATGGCCTCCGCCACCTCTGCGAGTACATTTCCCCTTGTGTTCAGTGGAGAGGGGAGGGGCAGCCAATCTGCGTCTCTCTTCAGTGTACAAGTAGACCATTCTCTTGTACACTGAAGCCTATAGGCTGCACGGATCGATCGGAGGCCCCTTCCAGCTCCACTGAACACACGTGAAAGCCGGGAACTGTAGCTGCCACTGCTGGGGACAGACACATGAAGGAGATCGCTGCTGCTGGGGACGATGATGTGAGGAGGCCAGCTCTGCTGTGCTGGGGACACCAGATGTAAGGAGGGGCTCCGCTGGGGACACCTGATGTATGGAGGGGCTCCACTGGGGACACCAGATGTGAGGAGGGGCTCCGCTGGGGGCACCTGATGTAAGGACGGACTCCGCTGGGGGCGCCTGATGTAAAGACGGACTCCGCTGGGGGCACCTGATGTAAGGACGGACTCCACTGGGGGCACCTGATGCAAGGACAGACTCTGCTGGGGGCACCTGATGGCATCTGGTGACAGGCGACGTGGCAAGTGACATGCTCAAGGCTCCCACTGATTCGGCATTATGGTGAGTTGAATGATTTCATTTTATATTACAATGTAAT
Source organism: Rana muscosa (assembly GCA_029206835.1). Classification (NCBI taxonomy): domain Eukaryota; kingdom Metazoa; phylum Chordata; class Amphibia; order Anura; family Ranidae; genus Rana; species Rana muscosa. Next base: position 107,002,182 of record CM055120.1, on the reverse strand, counting down.
AATAGAAATAATGCGCTTCAATCACCCTGACACCATAACAAACATGGTGCTGGGATGATTGAAGCTCTAACACCAGGTGTTTGGAGTATCTTTATCTGCTGATTGTTAAAGTTTCTGGAATACACATATTTCTATTGTGGTGTAGGATCTGGGCCTGGTGTCCCTCCCTCTCTCTCTCCCTCTCTCTTCCTCCTCTCTTTCTCAATCCATCCCTCGTTCATCTCAGACTCTAACCACAACACTTCGAGCCACGCCCCTTTAAGCCACGCCCAATATTTTGCTTAAACCACACCAATTTTTTGCATTCGCATTTTTCTTTTCCCACTATGTCACTCCTAAAAAAGAATGCCCCAGCCCCTAATTATAATAACACTCCACCAACAGGCAAAGTGTCCTTATAATTTTTTTTTACAATGTTGGCAACTATGCATATGCAGAACATGCTAAAGGCACTGGTTACCATCAGTAAAATCCTCATCAAAATCAGTAGATTCAGAGATATATCTGAGCTAATGTGCAAATCCTAACTTGCATATTAGGCATGAACCCCTTTCTTCTGTTTCCAGTTTTCTTTTTGGTTTGATAATGATAGAGAATTTAGGCAGCAGGAGGTATTAGAACCAAACTTGATTTTGACAGCTGTTGTTATCTCTGAATGTATTGATTTACTCCACATCACAAAAACTAATCAAGAGAACAGTACTGATGATATACTGAAGTCAGAGGAGGATCAAGTAATGATAGTCCCTGTGTATTAAGCCGTCTGAAAATGATAATGGCGATCCAGCAGAAAGATAAGGTTACAAAATTATGATGAAGTATTTTTGCAGCATTGCTGATATACGGAGGGTTTTCTTTTTTTTTTCTACACATGAAATGTCTTTATATAGGACGATTTGACCTATGATAAACCTATATCCAAAAGGTAACTGGAAGTAGGCACAGGTTAGTCTGGAAAAACTACAAAATAACACGAGGAGCCCACTAGACATTGCCTACTTTAACCACTTGACCACTGGGCACTTAAACCCCCTTAATAACCAGACCAATTTTCAGCTTTCGGTGCTCTCACATTTTGAATGACAATTACTCAGTCATACAACACTGTACCCATATGAAATTTTTGTCCTTTTTTTCACACAAATAGAGCTTTCTTTTGGTGGTATTTAATCACTGTTGGGTTTTTTATTTTTTGCGCTATAAGAGAAAAAAGACTGAAAATTTTGTAAAAAAATGATTTTTTTTTCGTTTCTGTTATAAAATTTTGCAAATTACAATTTTTTCTTCATAAATTTTGGCCAAAATTTATACTGCTACATATCTTTGGTAAAAATAAGTACAAATTGGTGTATATTATTTGGTCTTTGTGAAAGTTATAGAGTCCACAAGCTATGGTGCCAATATCTGAAAATTGATCACACCTGAAGTACTGACGGCCTATCTCAATTCTTGAGACCCTAACATGCCAGAAAAGTACAAATACCCCCCAAATGACCCCTTTTTGGAAAGAAGACATTCCAAGGTATTCAGAAAGAGGCATTGTGAGTTTTTTTGAAGTTGTCATTTTTTCCCACAATTCTTTGCAAAATCAAGATTTTTTTTTTCTCTTTTTTTTTTTTTCACAAAATTGTCATATTAGCAGGTTATTTCTCACACACAGCATATGCATTCCACAAATTACACCCCAAAACACATTCTGCTATTACTCCCGAGTATGGCGATACCACATGTGTGAGACTTTTACACAGCGTGGCCACATACAGAGGCCCAACATGCAGGGAGCACCTTCAGGCGTTCTGGAGCACCAAGGCCAATTCTGACATTTCTCTCCTACATGTAAAAATTATCATTTATTTGCTAGAAAATTACATAGAACCCCAAAACATTATATATGTTTTTTTAGCAAAGACCTTAGAGAATATAATGGTGGTTGTTGCAACTTTTTATCTCGCACGATATTTGCGCAGCAATTTTTTTAACGCGTTTTTTACGGAAAAAAAATGTTTTGTGCTTAAAAAAAAAAAAAAACAGTAAAGTTAGCCCAATGTTTTTGCATAATGTGAAAGATGAAGTTACGCCGAGTAAATAGATACCTAACATGTCGCCCTTAAAAATTGCACACACTCGTGGAATGGCGCCAAACTTCGCTACTTAAAAAATCCCCATAGGCGACGCTTTAAATGTTTTTACTGGTTACATGTTTTGAGTTACAGAGGAGGTCTAGGGCCAAAATGATTGCTCTCGCTCTAACGTTCGCAGAGATACCTCACATGTGTGGTTTGAAAACCGTTTTCATATGTGGGCGGGACTTACGTATGCGTTCGCTTCTGTATGCGAGCTCACGGGGACAGGGGGCGCTTTAAAAAAAAAAAAAAAATATTCTTCATTTTACTTTATTTATTTTAGTTTGACATGTTTTTCCGCCCTAAACATTTTTTTGATCACTTTTATACCTATTACAAGGAACGTAAACATCCCTTGTAATAGGAATATGGCATGACAGGTCCTCTTTACAGTGAGATATGAGGGGGGGGGGGTGTGTCAATAAGACCCCACATCTCACCTCTAGGCTGGGAAGCCTGAAAAAAAAACAAAAAAAAAAACAACAATCCTGGCTTTGATCGTAGCGGTGAGTCGGTAGAAGCACCGGAGGGCGGCGGGGGGGGGGGGGGGGGACATCCCCTCTTGCCTCCCGTAAGAATGATCAAGCGGCGGAACAGCCGCTATGATTGTTCTTATGGTGTAGGGAATCGCCGGCTGAAAAAGCCGATATCTGAATGATGCCTGTAGCTGCAGGCATCATTCAGATATCCCCGCACAAAGTCAAGGACGTCATATGACGGCCGGAGGGCGGGAAGTGGTTATTGCAGAGTATTGCCGGGCATTGCGGAGTATTGCCGGGCATTGCGGAGTATTGCCGGGCATTGCGGAGTATTGCCGGGCATTGCGGAGTATTGCAGGGCATTGCGGAGTATTGCGGTGTATGGCAGGGTATTGCGGTGTATGGCAGGGTATTGCACGGGTATTGCACAGGGTATTGTGGAGGGTATTGCACAGGGTATTGTGGAGGGTATTGCAGAGTATTGTGGAGGGTATTGCAGAGTATTGTGGAGGGTATTGCAGAGTATTGTGGAGGGTATTGCAGAGTATTGTGGAGGGTATTGCAGAGTATTGTGCAGGGTATTGCAGAGTATTGTGCAGGGTATTGCAGAGTATTGTGCAGGGTATTGCGCAGGGTATTGCAGAGTATTTTGCAGGGTATTGCAGAGTATTGTGCAGGGTATTGCAGAGTATTGTGCAGGGTATTGCAGAGTATTGTGCAGGGTATTGCAGAGTATTGCACCAGGGTATTGCAGAGTATTTCGCAGGGTATTGCAGAGTATTTCGCAGGGTATTGCAGAGTATTTCGCAGGGTATTGCAGAGTATTGCACCAGGGTATTGCAGAGTATTGCACCAGGGTATTGCAGAGTATTGCACCAGGGTATTGCAGAGTATTGCACCAGGGTATTGCAGAGTATTGCACCAGGGTATTTTGCAGAGTATTGGCAGGGTGTATTGCAGAGTAATGGCAGGGTATAGCACAGGGATGGCTGAGCAGGGATGGATGGATGGATGGATCTGTGACTGCAATTGTCACAGATCCAGCCCACAGTGCTGCTGCTGCCATCCGCTCCCTCCCCCTCCCCTCTCACACTGTACCGATCGGTACAGAGAGGGGAGGGAGGAACCGGCGTCATCAAATGACGCCGGTCTGTTTACAAGTGATTGCTCCGTCATTTGACGGAGCGATCACGTGGTAAACGGCCGCTATCAGCGGCGATTTACCGCGATTCGTGATCCGCCGGGTCCTCTGGACCCGGCGGTCACGGAGTTTCCCGTGTGCGCGCCCCAGGGGGCGCGCGGGAGCGCGATTCTGGGAGGACGTTATATAACGTCCTCCCAGAGTTAAGCAACCACCCTGCCGCCGTTATTTGTCGGCAGGTGGTTGTTAAGTGGTTAAAGGCTAAATTCACTTTTGTTCACATTTTTTTTTTTTTTTTTATTTCAGCTCTCCTAGGTACCAATATAGCATTAATGTACTTATTTTGCAAAAATAAAAAAGCTTTCCATTTATTCTAAACAGGCTTACTTCACTGTCCTCATGGCTGTTTGAAAACACTGCTCCATTACTTCTGCCCTACTTCCTGGTCAAACTTTAGGTCATGACACAGGAAGGAGTTGACCAGCTGAGGGTAGATGATGCAGAGTGTGTGCTAATAATAAGGTCAGCTGGTCAACTCCTTCCTGTGTCATGACCTAAAGTCTGTCCAGGAAGTAAGGCAGAAGTAATGAAACAGCCATAAGGACAGTGAGGTGAGTGTGTGTGTGTGTAGAATAAATGAAAAGCTTTTTTATTTTTGCAAGTACATTAAAGGGGTTGTAAAGGTTAGTTTTTTATTTTCTAAATAGGTTCCTTTAAGCTAGTGCATTGTTGGTTCACTTACCTTTTCGTTAGATTTCATTTCTAAATATTTTTTTTCTTTGTTTTCTTTGTCTGAATTTCTCACTTCCTGTTCCTCCTCAGTAAGCTGTTCTGGCCACTCGGATGATGGTGTGAAGTTTAGTGAGGAGAAACAGGAAGTGAATAATTCAGACAAAGAAAAAAAACATTTAGAAGGTAAATCAAAGGAAAAGGTAAGTGAACCAACAATGCACTAGCTTAAAGGAACCTATTTAGAAAATAAAAAACGAACCTTTACAACCCCTTTAATGCTTTATTGGTACATATGGGAGTTGGAATTTAGAAAAAAAAGTGAACAAAGGTGAACTTAGCCTTTTAATTAGGGCAAAAGTGTGGAGAAAACGCCTCTACAATCTCCCAAATCGCACAAATATTCACCTTGAGTCACACGGCATGCTCAAGGTCAAACCTAAAACTTGACAAATCAGTTTGCTCATCTCTGGTCCTATGGTCTTCTATAGACAGGGCTGGGGCAAGTGGTGGGCGGGAGGGGCGGCTGCCCTGGGAGCACTGGTTTACTGTAGGATAGAGGGCGTCTTCCTTCTGTTACAAGGCTGAAAGGAGTAGTGACAGCGGCAGTGATTTTGACAAGCAAGTGACTGCTGGGCGTATGGTGGGGTGGGGGCACAGTTTGGCATCTTTGCCCTGGGTGCTGGATGACTTTGTCCCGGCACAGGCTATAGCTATAGTTACAGCTGTGTACAGTGTTTACAGTGAAACGTATGCTGTGCCTAATACTAGTCTGACATGAATGCCCAAAAATACAGCTTGTTCTTGTCTAGTGATTTAGAGGCATGAATAATTTTGCTGCCCACCTGAGAGGAAATAAATCTTCCCTATTCATGAGCTGCATTTGAAGGCTTTGTCGCTAGAATGGTCACAACAAACCCCAAATGACACTCTGCATCTTGCAAGCAACAAGCGTTGATGAGATTATAGGCATTATCCACTTGTGTCAGGAATAGAGAAGACCCATGATCCCGTTCAGACTGTAATGACAGGCTCCTATAGGAAAAAGCATTTGTTGCCATGACGTCATCCGTAAATCAAAGGTGTCTGGTTGAGCGGCCCTCAGGACATAGCAACTGCACTGAGAGGCACCCAACCGGTTAATACGTCTACTTTATTCTGGTATCAGCAGATAGGGGAATTGGTGATCCCTGCTGCGCGTGAACATTGTGAATGTGATGGATGAGCTTTCCTCTCTTTCTAGAAACAGCAATAAGGTGTTGCAGTTGTGCTTCATGGCAAGATGACAAGTAATCATTCAGCAATGGCTATGTTGACAGAGAGTGATCGGAGATGCGGATGTTTTGAAAAAGCAAAACGCGACAGTAGATCCACCAGGTGCCATCATTTTGTCAAAAGCGCGGTCTTGTTTTTGCTGTAAGGATCTTGATGAGTGAAATTGTTTTCACACAGTGAGGTGGTCCCCATCTGTGAGGTATATAAACATTCAACATGTTAGCTAAGTTTGTTTTTGAAATATATAATGGGTGACAAAACAGGGGAAGCATGTCTAGCGCACTCACCCCAGACTTTACCTGCTTTTCTTTACTTGGCTCCTCCTCAGGAAAGAATGAGGCACACCGCACTAGCAGCCCGTACCCTCCTGGATGAGGAGGTTGAGCGGTGTTAGTTTTCGGGCCTGCCTGCGGCTGGTGTTAGAATCCTCCCAAGCTGATCTCGCCTCTGTATTTAGCCAAAAACAAGTCCTTAATTCTCCCCAGTAAAGTAACTGTCCACACCAACTGAAAATACAACCTTTGTATTTATTTCACCACGGATAACAAATAGTATCTATGAGAGCAGACAGGTTGATACGAGACACAGGTCAGATAAGGTGGGAGGAGGTCCAGGCACAAACTCAATTTAGGTTCTCTTACTGTTCTGATTTCACGAACAGGTTTGGGCGCACGGTCTCTGCCACAGACCTGGTGAATATGAAAAGTCACTGCCACTTACTTGTTGAAGTTGGTCACTGCCACTGACCTGGTGTGCGTAGAGTCACTGCCACTATGACCTACAGAACATGCACTTCCTTCTTGAAGAAACTTGGCCCATGTCAAGGAGAAGAACCTCCCTCCGGAGAGTTACCAGAGGCCCCCACTGTCACCACGACTCTGCGCTGGGTCTTCATAAGGGGTCACCTCCCTGGCCTCCTCGATCCTGGATACTGGTCCTCTCGCAAGGCGGCACCCTGGGAGCCCTCAATCTCCGGCGGAACCCAGCCGAAGGCGCTGGGCTCCGGGCCTCCAAAATAGTACCTCACCCCAGACCGAAGGTGTCTGGGATGGAACAGGAACTCGGCCTCCGGCCTAGGGCACCCAGAGACGACACACGCACCACCCAGGCTGAAGGTGCCTGGGCGCGACCCCTCTGGAAGATGGCTGACCCTTTTTATACCCTCTCCCGACAGGCACAGCAGGTTCCCCGCCCCGCCATCACTACTGCCGAGAGGGGACAAAAAAGGCACAGCCCTGCATCAGTGTTTCAACCCTGGCCTACGGCAACAGCGCCACCTGTAGGCCACAGGGAACAGCACACCAATACTATCTCACAGGGACAGAAATGGTCCAAGAAACCTAACAATTAGTGTATCTGAGCCTAATTACCACTCAGATACTCCCCCCTAAATATAGCACCCCCCGCTACATATGTCTCTGCTGTTTCTTCTCTTCAAAAAGGACCCTAAAGTTGGCCATACACATATAAACCTCTTACATACAGCCTACGGGCTGAACAAAAGAAATCTAACAGCGATGATGGCTGTGGAGGGAGATGTGTGCAGAGGTGGGGGATGGGGGAGAGTGGTGCAGAGGTGAGAGCTAGGGAGGGGTGGAAGTGACATGTAGACAGCCTGTGAAAGGGAGCTGAACCCTGCACACAGAACAACACACCCCTAAACCCTGCACAATGCATGTAGCACACGCCTGAACCCTGCACTCTGTACGTAGCACATGCCTGAACTCTGCACTCTGTGAATACATTACCCCTGAAATGCTCTCTTTACACAGCACACCCCTAAACCCTGCACTTGGTAAGTAGCGCATCCCTGGACTCTGCACTCTGCGCATAGGACACCCTCAGAAACTGCACATCCTTGAAGTCCACACAACGCACTCCTGGTATTTATTGCCCTTTAACCACTTGCCGACCAGCCGCCGCCATTATACTGCGGCAGGTCTGCATGTTCCTGTGAACCGTCGTAGCTGTACATCAGGCCTTTAAGCAGGGATAGCAGGCGCGCACGCCCGCTGCACTGCGGGGGAACCGATGCGCTTGGCCAGCGGTCGTGATGACCGTTGGCCACGCACGATCGTGGGCAACATAAGCCAGAACAGGGACGTGTGTGTGTGTGTGTGTGTATGTAAACACACAAATCCCTGTTCTGTGAGGAGAGGAGAGACAGATCTTGTGTTCCTACTAGCTAGGAACAACGATCTGTCTTCTCTTGTCAGTTCCTTCCCCCTACAGTTAGAACACACTCTAAAGGGAACACAGTTAACGCCTTGATCGCCCCCTAGTGTTAACCCCTTCCCTGCCAGTGACATTTACACAGTAATCAGTGCATTTTTATAGCCCTGATCGCTGTATAAATGTAAACAGTCCCAAAAATGTGTCAAAAGTGTCCGATCTTTCCACCACAATGTTGCAGTCCCGATAAAAATCGCAAATCACCGCCATTACTAGTAAAAAAATAAATAATAATAAAAATGCCATAAATCTTTCCCATAGTTTGTAGACGCTATAACTTTTGCGCAAACCAATCAATATACGCTTATTGCAATTTTTATTACCAAAGATATGTAGAAGAATATATATTGACCAAAACTGATGAAGAAATTTGATTTTTAAAAACATTTTTGGGGATATTTATTATAGCAAAACGTAAACAAAATTTGTTTTTTTCAAAATTGTTGCTCTGTTTTTGTTTGTAGCGCAAAAATAGAAAAACCGCAGAGGTGATCAAATACCACCAAAAGAAAACTCTATTTGTGGGATAAAAAGGATGTAAATTTTGTTTGGGTACAACGTCGCACGATCGCGCAATTGTCAGTTAAAGCGACGCAGTGGCGTATCGCAACAAAATGGCCCGGTCAGGAAGGGGGAAAATTCTTCCGGGGCTGAAGTGGTTAAGAGCCTCCCACTGTTAGTACAATTTGTCCACATCCACCGTTTGATGCGGTTCGGTTGGAGCGGTGGGTGTCTTGGGTGGTGTTGTGATTGAGAAAAGCCCTGGATACGTTTATAGTGTTACAGACACAACCGGCGCTTTGAGGGCAACCATAATGCTGATGTGGCCCGCAATGAATTTGAGTTTGACACACCTACTTTAAAATATAACTAAAGGCAAAACTTCTTTAGTTTTGGATAGAGTGGGGAGGGACACCTATCAAGTTTTCATTGCTGTCTGTTTCCCCATAAGGGAGATTCGCCTCTCCCTGTTTGCTGTAAAACTGTTTTCAAATGTATACACATAGGCGTGCCCAGGCACACCCTAATCACCCTTTACAGCACAGATTCCCCCTACTTCCCTGGCTCCCTCTATCCCCCTGCAGTGCTACCAGCTTCCATCCTTTCCCGTCAGCTGTTACTGCAAGGATGTTTTAGGATGAGTGGAGGAAGGGGCCAGTAAATATGTAATTGACCATCCCCTTCCCTTTCTGAAAGAACATCATGGGTGATCGGTAGTGTGCCTTTAAGCTTTGGGGTGCACACCCTAATGCAATAGACTGCGCACACCTATGTGTATACATTGGAAAAAAGTAAAACAAAATTGAACAAAAAGCATGACTGCTGAGAAGCCTAGGTCTAATGTCATAACCATATAAGTAACATTGTCCAAACATGACACATAGAGTAAGTTGGAAAGGGCAAAGCCACAGCTTTATTGAAAATTTCCATAACACCCTAAGCAGTGCTAGCCACAGTTCTTCTGTGAGCATATGTGAACAAAAACCTGACATGGCACTCTAAAAGACCTGCCAATGCCGGACAGGCAGTAGATTGATCCAAAATTCAACTTGAAGTCATATCCCTTTAAAGCACTGTATAATCGTTGGCATGGTGACAAACAATAAAGCTGTGACAAAACATCTTCAAAATGGGTGGGCAGGCAATTCGGAACAATACAGCTCTCCAGTTCAGCAGCATGTGCCTCAACATAGCTTTTTTCTGGAGTTCAAACCCTGCCCTATCACCCCATGTCTTTGTACCCAATCCCAACAGAGCCACTGAATCTCTCAGCCTTATGTTAACACTTATTGGGCCATATTTCCACCAGTCAAGACTCCCTTTCCCTAAGGAGGAGTTCAAGGGGCCTTCATTATAATTTAACACATTACTTCAAAATAATTGAACTTTTGAGCCTAACTCCACTCAGGCACCCCATTCTTTGCCAGGGGCCTCCACTTTGAAGCATGCATGATTTACACTCAAAGGGTACAGTGACATTTTTTCAAACTTTAAGAAATTGGTGCAGCTGTGGATGGTAACCAATCAGCCTCTAGGCCCCTTACACTTTAACGACTTGTCCCACGATTTGTGATGGCAAAGTAGCATGACAAGTCGTTCCCAATGACAACCATTCATATTAGTACGACTTCAAGTCATTCCGACTTCAATGTAGTCCCTTGCACTACTTTGGTCCGATTTTGATGCCACTTACACAGGCATTCCTTGAAATCGCGGCAAAATTGCACGACTTTGAAGTCGCACAAGTGTGAAAGGGGCTAACCCAGCTTGTTCAATTAAGCTTTGGCAATAAAACCTGGAAGCTGATTAGTTTCTATGCAGAAGTGAGCCTGATTTTGCACTCTCCAGCTTTAGTAAAAAAATCCCAATGTCCAGTAGTCCTTGCAGGATCACAACACAGGTGATACATGGCACATGCTCAGTCATTTTACATCTTTTCAGTTTCCTAGGCATCATTTACACTTGTGTCATGGGATTGTACACACCATTAACACCCATCATACCATAAGAACATACCTAAAATATAAAATAAAACACACAACAAGGTTTGTGGAAAAGTTTAGGCCGCGGCCCCTTTATTGGGTTTAAAATAAAATTATGAAATGAACTTTAACCTTTAATACCAAACAGAATCGCTGTTAACCATTAACAGACCAACATGCTTAGTCACTAAGACTCAAGCAGCAATATCTTATACCAACCAAATACCAGTTTACCAACCACTGTCCACCCACAAAGTGGGCGACATTACCCAAAAAGATAGACCTTCAATATCAAACAGAACTGTTGGTAACCAATAACAGACCAACTTGCTTTGTCACTAAGACTCGAGCAGTAATATTTTATATAAAACAAGTAACAGCGTACCAACCACTGTCCACCCACAAAGTGGGCGACATTACCCACATAAAGGGGGACCGCGACGGGGGGGAAATAAAGGGGAGGGAGGGTGGGAGAGCAGGTCAAAAGATCCAGAAGGAAGGCTGAGGAGAATCCAGAGGTGAGTCCAACTGACAGACCTGAGGTAAATGCTAACTCCGCCCAGTGACAGGCGAGGATATAAGTAAAAGGTTACACTCATTGGCTAGATGTTTCCCACCAAAGGATTTGTCACCAATCCAGTGCTCTACAGCTGAGGTAAATCTTCCTAGCAACAGCAGGCAGCTTATCACCTGAAACACAAAACAGAAAGAACCAGCAAAGCAGCCATAGAGAGACATGTACTTAACAATTATCATAGCCCTCTATTAAGAGTAAAATGTATTTATTAAACAAATGGGTGTTAGGGGTGACAATCCCATGGGGCCACTTCTCTATTTTATTCTTTCGTGGCCCTGACATTCTTTGAAGAGTAATCTATGGTTGAGAGGCATTCAGGGAATGATACTGTCAGCTCCCGAATGCCTGTTTCTTTTTTTTTTTTTTTTACATCTGAAGGGGCTCTTTGAATGACATGAATTGGACTACCTGCATGTGGATACACACAACACCTGGCTGTGCATCCCATGTGTGCAAACACATCCCTTTATACAGGTGTACGCTTAAGTACACCCATGTGAACGATGCCTAAACCTATGAGAGGAGGAGGCATTCTGAAAAAAAGTGCGCACACATGGGCAATTACAGCAGAGTATCCTTTGAAGCATAATCATTACTGCCACAAACCACCAAATCTAAACATTTACAGGGATGGTACTGCTGGCTTCTAACAGCACATTACCTAATTTTTTTATGGTTGAACTGGATGGACTTGTGTCTTTTTTCAACCTGACTAACTATGTACCTGGACTGTGAGTTGGGAAGCAAATAAGAGTTAAGCCTGGTTCACACGATCGTATTTTCCACAGACAAAGCGTAGGACTTTTGTCCAAAGGGCGTTGGCCAGGAATTTGTCTTGCATACAAACGGCACACCACTGTCGGCCAACAAACACGAAACTACGTGTTTTTTCAGCTCTTTAGTGTAGGGTGACCAGACATCCCCGGTTTCAGGGGACAGTCCCCGGATTGAGGACACTGTCCCCGGACCAAGTCTGTCCCCAGTTTTGTCCCCGGATTGGATTTGAACAGGGGCTGGGGCAATTTCAAAGACAGTCAGTGCAGAATTAAAAAAAAAAATCTAAATTACACCCCCGCTCCGCCGCTCCTACTAGCTTAGGGGGGTGTATTTTTTTCTATTATCTGTGCCCCTTTCTGATGACCATGTGCTGGTCGGAGTGGAGGAAATATTTCTTCAGTTTCAGGTGCCCATTCAGCTCCGCTCGCATGTTCTTCTGCCTTGGCTCAAGTCCGGGCCAGCCGCCTGCCTGCTTATCTCTTGGCCTTCCCTGGTGGAGTGATCTTCCTCCGCACCCCACCCAGTTGTAGCCGGGGCCTGGAAAGTAAAGGTCCGTACACACGATCGGATATTCCGACAACAATTGTCCGATGGACGTGTTTTGTCACATAATCCGACTGTCTTTATGCTCCATCGGACAATTGTTGTCGGAGTTTCCAAACAAATGTTGGATGGTCATGCTCTCAAATTGTCCGACAACAAATGTGTTCCGTCGGATTATCCGATCATGTGTACACAAATCCGTCGGACTAAAATCCAAAGTAGAAACACGCATGCTCCGAACCAATGCCAAACATCAGACAACAATAGCAGAAGTTGCCCAAAGGGTGGCGCTAAAGAGCTGAAAAACCACGTCGCTTCGTGAGTGTTGGCTGAAAAAGTTCTGCCGTCTGTATGAAGAACAAGTTCACGGACAACGTCCTTCGGACAAAAATACACAGATTTGTTCGATGGAAGTCCGATCCGCTTTAGAATTCACAGGCTGTGAGGCGGGCTGTGGTGGCGACGGGCAGAGAGTCGCTGATTGCCGCCATTACTAGTAAAAAAAAAAAATATGTCCCCGGATTTCATTTTAAAAATCTGGTCACCTTACTTTAGTGCCACCCTTTGGGCACCTTCTGCTAATCCCGTGCTTGGTGAGCATTGATTTTGAGCATGCGTGTTTGTACTTTGGACTTTTGTTGGCGGAAAAATTGAAAGAATGCCATCCAACATTTGTCCGCGGAAAATCCGACAACAATTGTCCAATTGAGCATACAAACGGTCGGATTTTCCACCAACAGCCTGTCATCACACAATTCCCGTCGGAAAATCCAATCGTGTGTATGAGGCTTAAAGCGGAGGTTCACCCTAAATCTAAACTTTATCTTCCCAATATCCTTTCAATATGAACATTAACATGTCACCAACCTTTTTTATTTTTTGCGGCTCTAATTGTGTATAATCAGCTGTGTTCGGTTTCACTTCCTTGTATTACTCCCGCGGGAGTAGGCGGGTCTTTCTTTTTCCCCGGCGGCGCTATGTGTGCATATAATGTCGGCGCAATGTCTCCTGGGAACAAAGTGTCATGCTTCCCAGGAGACGCCGTCCAGCGAAATCTCTCGAGCGTGAAGTCATCACGTGACTCGTATACCCTGTACATACAGCGGTGAATGCCGGGAGACGTGCATTCACCGCTACCCAGAAGTCTATGCTTGTGGGCTTCAAGATGCCCACAAGCAAAATGGAAAAGCAAATGAAATGATTTTATTAATGTTTATTTGTAAGGAAAACGGATGGGGGATGTTTTGAATCGCTGGACAAGTGAGTACCAAATGCTCATCTTCAATCACATTGAATGCACTGAAAAAACAAAAAACTATGGACAGCGGAACCTCCGCTTTAAGTATTAATTTGATGTCACGGACCCATCATGCCCCGGGCGGTGACGTCACAGGGGGCGTGGCCTCCAGATGACGTAATCCGATTTGCACGCCCCCGTCATTAAGTAATGCAGGACATCAGCGCCGACAGATCAGCGGGATGCAGCATCGGAGGAGGAGCGTCAGCAGAGGAAGAAGAACACCGGACAAAGAAGACAGAAGAAGAGCGGAAGAAGAAGCAGGGGTAGAAGGAGAAGACCGGAAGATGAAGGAAGAAGCGGAGAAGAAGAAGAAGAAGATTTTTAATAAGACTTGTCAAAAACTGTTTACTGTATTTTTTAACACTACACTACTTTTTTTTAGTGAATGGGTAGGGGTACAATGTACCTCATACTCATTCACATAGGGGGGCTGGGATCTGGGGGCCCCCTTGTTAAAGGGGGCTTCCAGATTCCAATAAGCCCCCTGCCCGCAGACCCCGACAACCACCGGGTAAGAGCCCATTCACACAGGGGCGTCTTTGGATCCGACTCCAAATCGCCCCAGGTCGCCCCTAGTCGCCTCAGGTCGCGCTGGCTGAAGAAATCAATGTAAGTTAATGAAGCCGTCCTTATGCACACTACTGCAGTCGCTCCGACTTCAAAAAAGGTCCCTGTACTACTTCAATCCGACTCCTAGGCGACCTGTAACCATTCATTTCAATGGGAGTCGCCTCTCACTGTCTTAATAGGAGCAACTCTCTAGGAAGAAAACATACATTTCTCAGGCAAACCTCTCCCTCCCCCCTCCCTCCCACAGAGCTGATTCTTGTTTGATTGGCCACTGGAATGTCTCCTGTCCTGCAGGCAACTTGGAGTTGCCTTGTAAATAGCTCCAGGTCGCGCTGTGATTCATACTCAAGTCGTGTCTGAGTTGCCTCATAAAATCGTGCTGGAAGTAGTGTTGCCCCAGTGTGAACCGGCTCAAAGGGATGTCGGGAAGAGGCCCTTGTCCCTATCAACATGGGGGCAAGGTGCTTTGGGGTGGGGGGGCGCAGAGCGGATGCATACACTGTTCAGTGGACAAATTTCCACCCCCGACTTAATCAAAATATGTCGGGCAGAAGGGTGCAGATAGGGCCACCTATGGAGCAAATTTAAACCTAATCATGGGGAAGCGGCTGAAATTGGCTCTGTGTATGGATAGCCATTGTCTACTTTTATCAATATCAGGAAGCTGGTCCAGTCAATGATTTGCAGCTTCTGCTGGAGCAAGGAAATATAGTCAGTAAGTGTCTGAAAGAGAAAAGATAAACAGTATTAAGATGCAAAGTAGGATAAAAAAAATAATTAAAACAGTATCTTGCATAAAAAAAATATGATATACAGTTCTATAGCAAACATTAATGTCATGTAGGTAAGGCTTAGACTTCCAAAAACCTTCACAAATGCAGAGCACAGGAACAATGCATATCATCCCCACTCTTCTCCTTTCCAGGATATAATACAATCCTTTGTATAGGTGGACTTTAATGTGTCCCACTTTTTTGCCTTTAAAGGGACCTCTGTGGAAAAGGATGTCTATTTCCAGCCTAATGTTGTAAATATGTACATAACTGTATCTGCTTATGGGCAGGCTAGCAGCTGAACGCTCCATAAAATCCCTTTTCTCCCAGAATAATGTTCTGATACTGCGGAAAGCCAGCCTGTGCTTTAATGTGTCATTATGTGGGCCGGGAATATGTCGTAGCACCTATCCTGGGAATGGGCAGCTTGTGTTGACAGTCATCTGGTTGCTATGAAGTCAGCTGTCATGGTTACCTGACTACAACAGAGGAGATTGCTGGAGGTGGTGTGGTGTGAGCGTGGGGAGGAGGAGGAGGAGGAGAGAAGAGAACTGCTGGGCTGTCAATGAAAGGAGAGATAGGGCTTGTCAAGGGCTGGTTTTCGCCCGTCTACCCTTTGAAAGAGAGCTGCTCAATTGTCTCCCTAGTAACAGAGATTCTATTTTCAACCAGCATCCTATATATACTACTGAGCCCAAGAGCCCCTTCTACACTTTTGCTAGGCAGAAAAAATATTGTCTCATATATACAGTGTGTGTGTGTGTGTGTGTGTATGTATGTGTGTATATATATATATATATATATATATATATATATATATATATATATATATATATATATAATAAATATATATATATATATATATATATATATACACACATTGTATATACAGTGGGGAGAACAATATATATATATGTATATACAGTAGGGAGATCAAGTATTTGATAGACTGACGATTTTGCAGGTTTTCCTACTTACAAAGCATGTAGAGGTCTGTAAAACTCCAGAAAATCACATTGTATGATTTTTTTTATATTAAACGTTTTTTATTAAACTGTACACATGAAGCATGTCATAACAGGGTATATGGCAATAACAGTAATAAGGCTTAACTACAAGTACCAATACATCTACATTCACAGATCAGACAGAGACAGGGCTGGAATACTGTCTATGGTAGAATATCTTGAGGGCTACATATGTCAGGGTCAGCCCATACAAGTTTCAGATACCGAAAGCCACCTGTCCCAGATTTTGTTATATTTGCCTGGGCATCCTCTATTAAGATATATAATTTTCTTATAAGGCAAAGCGGCATTCACATCCGCTTTCCACTCAGAGAAACTAGGTGGTGTGGGCCTCATCCAGTGTCTAGCTATAATCTTCTTAGCTGAAAAAAGTGTTTCGTGTATGAACATTTTAGTGAATTTATCCGGTTCAGCACCGGGGAAAATACCCAGCAGGCATAATTTTGGGTCAAGGGTCAGGGGGGACCCCATATCATCATGAAGGAAATCTACTATTTGTTTCCACAAGTTCTGAAGTTGAGGACACGCCCAAATCAAGTGAAAGAACGTGCCGGTGTCTTGCTTACACATCGTACACTCCGTACTCGCCCCGGGCTTGAAACGAGCCATTCGGAGAGGAGTAAGGTAGGCACGATGTAAAATGTACAGTTGGGACAATCTATCCGACAGTCTGGGCGAAACGGCCTTGCAAGCATCAAGTGCCTCACCCCACTCCTCATCCTCCATCGATCCCACATCCCTCTCCCACCTTGGTTTGAGACTGTATGCTAAGGTAGTAGCAGACGGAGTGAGGAGCATATTGTAGAAGTCAGAGATCAACCTGCGAGGGTCTGAGCCCTTGATCACTGCCATCAGGGCGTTGGGGGTGGGCTGTGGGATGGAGGAGGGGAACTGAGCTCGCACAGCATGACGGAGTTGTAGGAATCTGTAGTGCATGGATCTAGGAAGTGCATATCGCTCCTGAAGATTGTCAAAATTCCTAAGGGTCCCGTCAACTAGTATGTGGTGCAAATATAGAATCCCCCTCCTACTCCACACCTCCGTGTCAGGAATCAGACGCAGTTCAGGGAGACTCTTATTGTGCCAGATAGGGGTGAAATCGTTATTTAGGTGGGATCTTGACCTGTCTAGAAGCGATGTCCCAGATTCGTCTGTATTGATATAATAGCGACTTACGGTCGCCGTCTGATTCACTGCCACTCCGCCCCACGGCAATTGCCATCAGGGGGTCAGAGGTGCACCGAACCCACGACGGACATAGTAGGGTAAGAAATCGGAGTCTGTCAGTTTTATCTATATGGTATAGCTGCGACAGCTGGGCCGCCAGGTAGTATGAGTCCAGGTCCGGGAGGGCCAACCCCCCCAGGTCCGTAGGGTTTTTAAGTGTCCTCCAAGCCAGTTTATGTCTATTTCCACCCCACACAAATGACTTGAGGAGGGATTCTAGTTGTTTAAAGTATTTCAGGGGTATAAAAATAGGTGAGTGCCAGAACATATAAAGCATTTTAGGTAAGAGAATCATTTTTTCAATATTCACCCGGCCCCAGATGCCCAAAGGCAATCTGGCCCATATCTGAATTTTGGACTTCAGTAAACTAAACAGGGGTTCTATATTTAGGGCGATATAGTCGGCTGGAGATCTGGAGACAGAGATTCCCAAGTACTTAATCTGGCTGACCCGCTGCATTCGGAGATGGTCTTGTTGGACAAATGGGGGGAAACTGTCAATGGGCAAAATTTGTGACTTATCCCAATTTATTTTGAGGCCAGAAAAAGACCCGAATCGCTCTATGATCTGTAGCGCAGTAAGTAGGGAGATGTCTGAGTCTGCTAGGTAGAGTAACGTGTCATCCGCGTATAGACTAATTTTTTCTATTAGGGATCCTGAGCTAAGTCCACGTATCCTGGGGTCATTCCTAATGGAGATTGCCAAAGGTTCGGCTGCTAGAGCATAGAGCAAGGGGGACAGAGGGCACCCCTGTCTAGTGCCCCTGGTCAGGTCAAATGGGGTAGACGTCCAACCATTGGCAACGACCTTGCCCCTAGGGGCTTGGTATAGGATCTGGACCCATTTAATGAAACCCGGACCAAAACCGAATCCCCGCAAGCAGCTCCACAAGTACCTCCACTCCACTGAGTCGAAGGCCTTGGCCGTGTCCAAGGCCACCACCACCCGAGAGCCAACCTCCGAGTGTATTGCCTGCAGATTGATATAGAGTCTCCTCAGGTTAAACGAAGTATTGCGACCCGGCATAAAGCCAGCCTGGTCTGTATGAACAAGACTCAGAATTACCTTGTTCAAGCGTAAAGCCAGGATTTTTGCGAGGATCTTTACATCAACCTGCAGGAGAGATATAGGCCTATACGACTCTGGCAAACCCAGGTCTTTGCCTGGTTTAGGTATGAGGACTATAATAGCCTCTCTCATAGAGGGGGGGAGAACGGTGGTCTCAAAGAGGTAGTTATATAGGGCGAGGAGTCTAGGGACAAGTATTTCACTATATTGTGTATAGAATTCAATAGGCAGACCGTCGGAACCTGGGGCCCTAGAGCTGTGGAAGCCAGCAATTGCCGCCAGCACTTCATCTGAGGTAAGGGGGGCCTCTAGATTGGTCATCTGCTCATCTGTCAGTTTTGGGAATTCAATTCCTGCAAGTAATTCCGTCAGCTGGTCGTCTGTGCCGACCGTCTGGGATGTGTATAGCTGACTAAAAAAATCTCGAAATCGGTCCGACACCATTCGCGGGTCAGAAATCATGCTGCCGTCTGCATCAGTGAGTGTAATAACAGTTGGGGGCCTATCCTCCCGATGAACCATGTAAGCCAGTAGTTTGCCCGCTTTTTCCCCCTGCTCAAAGAACTTCTGCCTAGCAAAAAATAGTTTACGTCTGGCAGCCTCATATTGAATCTGGTCTACCACCCTGGATTGAAGTTTAAGAAGGTCGGCATGTACTGGAGAAGGGTCATCTACAAAGGACCTCTCCGTGGCCGACAAAACAGACAGGGCTCTGTCCAATGCATCCGCCGAAGCAGCCTTAAATCTATTAATGCGGGTGGATAGGACCATACGGGCATGTAATTTAAAGGATTCCCAGACCATATCCGGAGGGGCAGACGTGTCGTTATCCTCAAAGAAGTCGGTCCAAGCACAGGTAAGTTCATCATCCTCTGACAACAGAGACAGCCAAAATGGGTTCACCCTCCAAGAAAGCGGAGGTTTATCCAGTGGCAATGATAAAGTGACCCAGTACGGACTATGATCCGATAGTAGCCTAGGGGAGAACCCCGCTTCTAATAAGCGGGGTGCTAGTGCAGCGGATACAAAAATCAAGTCAATACGGGACATGGTTTTATGGGAGGCTGAAAAGCATGAATAAGCTCTGGCCTGGGGGAACTTATACCGCCAGGTGTCAATGAGACCAAAAGCAGAGATGAGTCTGGACAGCCTGGAGCTCGTCTGGGCATTGGCACACGGCGGTGCTGGCTGAGGCCTGTCAAGGCCAGGATTCATGGTAGCGTTGAAGTCCCCCAGCCAGATCGCCTGTGTCGAAGGATGGCGAGACATAAACAACAGACCCTCAGAAATAACGACAGAACTAAATGGTGGAGGTATATATATTGCGAGAATCAGGAGCGGCTCACCATATATTTTGACTGAGAGGAATACGTAGCGGCCCTGTGGGTCCGTGAGTACAGCACCTAACTCAAAGTGGACCGTCTTGACGACCAACACCGAAACCCCGCGAGCCTGGGTAGAGTGGGTCGAATGGTATGCCCATCCCACCCAGGGCCGACGGAGCGCCATCTGAAGCCGCCCATCCACATGCGTCTCCACCAACACTACTATATCAGCTCTCTGTTTCTTGAGAAGTGCGAATACTGCAGATCTCTTTATCTTATCTCCCAGACCCCGGACATTCCAGGTAAGAAATTTTAGTGTGGCCATTCGAGGAGATGTGGGATTAGCTTTGCACCAGGGGGAGTCCAGCCCCTCCACCCCAAGCACCCAGTATATAACATATCCAACCCGTCAAGCTGTATATATATTGCGGTACATTGTAAATACAAAATTTGAAGGAGTCTCATCCGGTAAAAAATTAAGGACTTCAAAAATATACATGTATTGCCGTATAGAAAATTGAACCAACCGAAACCCACCCCCCACCCCACCCTGCACCCACCCCAACTGGTGCGGGTATGACCCATAACAAAACTCAGAAGAACAACTAGATAAGTGTCGGAGTAATCAAAGAGGCCCACGGATGTTGAAGGCGTATAAGAAGCCTGGGGCCATGACTCCAGGGGAGTCACTAGCCAAAAACAGATGGCTAACCACAACCGTCCCCACACTCGGGGGAGGGCTGTCCAAAAATGTAGTCCCCCCTGGATCTTACCGACACAGTTTTCATCCTCGTTGCTGTGGGGGCGACTAATCGCTGCAAAGAATAGTCAAAAACAAAACGTAGGACCATAGATGCTCCAAGTATGTGTCCCTGTCATTAGTAGGAAAAAGGACTGTAAACCAGCAGGCAGGATAATGCATGGGGCCAGTTCGCCAGATAATGGGAAAAGTGCTTCTAGAGGGGGAAACAAAAAGACGGGGGGGGGGGGGGATGGGGCCGGCAGTCTAAAGGGGTCTTAGGCAAGATATCCGTGTAGGGGGCCGTATAGAGGGGGGGGACAGGGGAGACGGCACATACCGAGCAATCCAGGCAGAGGAGTCATCACAAGGGTTGCCGTGCAGACGGATTGCAGGAATCAGGATACATGGTGAGGGATCACTTATTCATCCGCGCGTCTGGAGCGATCCGGGCGCTCAAGCCAGGCGATAACATCAGCTGGATCCTCAAAGAAAACCACTCGGCCGTCCCTTTCCACCCTGAGACGCGCCGGGAATAACATAGAATATTTGAGATGTTTGATCCTGAGCCTCTTCTTGGCCTCCATGAAACCCTGGCGGCGACGCTGCACGTCCGCGGAGAAGTCTGGGAAGATTGCTATCCTGGAGTTGCCCAGCTCAATGTTGCCCTTCTCTCTAGCCATTCTTAACACCGCATCCCGGTCTTTAAAGTTCAAAAACTTGGCGATAATCGTGCGGGGGGGAGCCCCCTGCGGAGGGGCTTTAGCCGGCATGCGGTGTGCTCTCTCCACTGTAAGGATTGGAGAGAAGGCGTCACGGCCATAAGTGGTAATGAGGAGCTGCTCCAGGAAAGAGGTAGGGTCCCCCCCCTCCGTTCCCTCCGGTATTCCTATGAAGCGGAGATTACACCTCCGAATCCTATTCTCCATCTCATCTTGCTTCTGTACAAGCTGGGAAATCTGGAGTTGCATACGGTCGGCGCCCGTCCGGAGCGGGGGTATGGCGTCCTCCACCTCACTAACACGAGTCTCAGTCTCCTTAACCCTCTCCCGCAATTTCTGGACATCCTGCCTCATACGGGAGATATCTACCTTAACCTCCTCGATTTGAGAGGTGAGTGAGGTGCGGCAATAGGTGATGGCTTCCAGGAGCTTTTCTGTATCTCTGCCTGGTGCGGCCTGGTCAGAGCACGCGGCGCCGCCATCTTCCCCCAGAGTGTCTTTGTCTTGGCGGCGATATTGATCAAGTTTAGCGATGGCTGCGCTTTGCCCTTTCGGCGGAGACATGGCAGGATGTGTTCCAGCACTAACCTCCGGCTGCTGGGGTCTGTAGGAATGCTTTAGGGTAGCAGGATCAGCGGTTTAGCAGGATTAATGCTCGGAGCTCTTTTCACACGCGTCCTACTCCATTCCCTGTCAGGCCACGCCCCCACATTGTATGATTTTTAAATAATTAATTTGCATTTTATTGGATGACATAAGTGTTTGATCACCTACCTCCTGGCACGGGGAGTGTGTTGTGTGATTTTGGCCTCGGGACCATGTTGGCCCGAGGTTGCAACTCTATCAAGTAGGCCCAGTTGTGCTGACTGGGCCTACACCTTGAAGGTGATCCTGTGCTGTCCGTCCTGCGGGAGGAAGCTACTCAATGCAGGAAACCAGGGGAGGACCTGTCCTGGAAAAGACAGAGCGGAAGGCTGGTGTCTTGAGGAGGGCCTGGTAATTCTATTGGAGAATGCACCGTAGCTAAAGTTCACCTTGCAGTCTGCCGGTTCGGCTTAAAGGCTCTTGACTGTTTGGCTGGAAGTTCGGGTGTTAAGTCCTGTGGCAGAGGATCCCGGATTATTCATTTTTGTGCACAACCAGTGGCAGAGACTGGTCCTGATCATTGTCTCAGCATCATTCAGGCTGCTAGGCCAGGTGAGAGGGGCCTATCCGGGTGAGCAATATCCACTCCAGGAAGAGTGGTGAATGACTGTATAGTTGAGGAGTTTTTTCCTAGTGATCTGTACTGCGTACCAGAACCTACCCCTTCCCTTCACCCTTCTACTATTCTTCAAATGTTTTATGCAAAGGAAAATAAAACCGCTTATGGTTTTACATCTTGTGTGGACATTGGAGTTTTTCAGACTTTCTTCCCCTAGACCACGAATACTGAGGTAACGTGCAGGGCCTAAATTAAAACCAGCAGCTCCTACGGGGGTGTGCTACACCTGTATAAAAGACACCTGTCCACACACTCAGACTCCAACCTCTCCACAATGGCCAAGACCAGAGAGCTGTGTAAGGAAATCAGGGATAAAATTGTAGACGTGCACAAGGCTAGGATGGGCTACAGGACAATTGGCAAGCAGCTTGGTGAGAAGGCAACAACTGTTGGCGCAATAATTCGAAAATGGAAAAAATTCAAGATGACGGTCAATCTCCTTAGGTCTGGGGCTCCATGCAAGCTCTCACTTCGTGGGGCATCAGTGATCATGAGGAAGGTGAGGGATCAGCCCAGAACTACACGGCAGGACCTGGTCAATGATCCGAAGAGAGCTGGGACCACAGTCTCAAAGAAAACCATTAGTAACACTACGCCATTATGGATTAAAATCCTGCAGTGCACGCAACGGGTGGAACACACCCTCCTGTGACAATAGGTGTGTTCCATTTCTCATAGAAAAAAACAATCCTGACTGCAATCAGTCCATAGATCCAGGTGATTTCTCTCAATTTTCTCTATGGTTCTCAGTGTAGAATGTTTTTTGGCCCAGAATCCAATGCATCAGAAAGGCACAGGTGACATCACATTTCCTTTCAGTGGGACTAGCCTCAAACTTGTTCAGATTCTCCTTGAGTTCTCTGTTCCTCTGCTCTCTAACACAGGTGAATTACACATCAACTGCTGCAAGCTGCGACACTCCGTAGAAGCATCTGAGGCTGGGTTCACACTTGTACGACACACAGTCGTACTACTTTGGATACGACTTTACCCTGCGACATGAAGTCCGACTTTCAATGAACAGTGATCCGACTTCGATCCCCGACACTACCAGGCACTGTGTCTGGTATGAATCTTGAGGGGGAACTCCACGCCAATTTTTAAATAAAAAGCCGGTATGGGTCCCCCCTGCAAGAGAATACCAGGTCCTTCGGTCTGGTATGGATTTTAAGGGGAACCCCCTATGCCGAAAAAACGTAGTGGGGATCCCTCCAAAATCCATACCAGACCCTTATAAGAGGCCACGCAGCCCGGCCGGTCAGGAAAGGCAGTGGAGACAAACGAACGCCCCCCCCCTCCTGAACCGTACCAGGCCGCATGCCCTCAACATGGGGAGTGGGTGCTTTGGGGCAGGGGGGTGCCCTGCGGACCCCCCACCCCAAAGCACCTTCTCCCCATGTTGATGAGGACAAGGGCCCCTTCCCGACAACCCTGGCCGTTGGTTGTCGGGGACTGCGAGCAGGGGGGCTTATCGGAATCTGGGAGCCCCCTTTAATAAGGGGGCCCCCAGATCCTGGCCCCCCACCCTATGTAAATGAGTATGGGGTACATCGTACCCCTACCCATTCACCTGGGGAAAAAAAGTGTTGTTAAACAAACAAACACACTACAAAGGTTTTTAAAGTAGTTTATTAGGCAGCTCTGGGGGTCTCTTCCGACTTCTCTGCTCTCTCGGCCTCTTCTCCGCGCTCTCCGGTTCCTTCTCCCGCTCTCCGGTTCCTTCTCTGCGCTCTCCGGTGTCTTGTCCCGCTCTCCGGTGTCTTGTCCCGCTCTCCGGTGTCTTGTCCCGCTCTCCGGTGTCTTCTCCCGCTCTCCGGTTCCTTCTCCGCGCTCTCCGGTTCCTTCTCCGCGCTCTCCGGTTCCTTCTCCGTGCTCTCCGGTTCCTTCTCCGCGCTCTCCGGTTCCTTCTCAGCGCTCTCCGGTTCCTTCTCAGCGCTCTCCGGTTCCTTCTCCCGCTCTCCGGTTCCTTCTCCCGCTCTCCGGTGTCTTCTCTCGCTCTCCGGTGTCTTCTCCTGCTCTCCGGTGTCTTCTCCCGCTCTCCGGTGTCTTCTCCCGGGCTCCTCCGCTATCTTCTGCTCTTTTGCCCACTCTTTTGCTAGCCCTTGCCTGGTCTTCTGCATCGTCTTCTTCCGATGTTGACACGACACTCTCTCCCACTGTAATGTCGTGTGCGCGGTGCGCAACGACTTATATAGGCATGGGGCATGGTCACGGGTGATGTCATCCTTTGATCCCGCCCCTTATGACGTCACCACCAGGGGCACGATGGGACAGTGACGTCATAAGGGTGGGGTCGCCGGATGACATCACCTGGTGACCACGCCCCATTCCTATATAAGTCATTTCGCACCGTACACACAGCATTAAAGTGGAAGAGAGCGTTGTGTCAACATCGGAAGAAGAGAAGAGGGAAGAAGACGACAGAGAAGACCGGGCAAGAGCTAGCAAAAGAGCTGGCAAAAGAGCAGAAGATAGCGGAGAAGCACGGCAGAAGACACCAGACAGCGGGAGAAGAACTGGAGAGCGCGGAGAAGAGGCCGGAGAAGTTGGAAGAGACCCCCGAAGTCGGAAGAGACCCCCGGAGCTGCCTAATAAATTACTTTAAAAACCTTTGTAGTGTGTTCTTTTATTGACCCTTTTTTCCCCCAGGTGAATGGGTAGGGGTACGATGTACCCCATATTCATTCAAATAGGTTGGGGGGCCAGGATTATTAAAGGGGGCTCCCAGATTCTGATAAGCCCCCTGCCCGCAGACCCCGACAACCAACGGCCAGGGTTGTCAGGAAGAGGCCCTTGTCCTTATCAACATGGGCACAAAGTGCTTTGGGGTGGGGGAGCCGCAGGACGCCCCCCTGCCCCAAAGCACCCACCCCCCCATGTTGAGGGCATACGGCCTGGTACGGTTCAGGGGGACACTCGCTCATCCGGCCGGGCTGCGTGCTCGGATAAGGGTCTGGTATGGATTTTGGGGGGACCCCCATGCCGTTTTTCGCCCTAAGGGGGTTCCCCTTAAAATCCATACCAGACCGAAGGACCTGGTATGCTCTTGCAGGGGGGACCCATTCCGGCTTTTTATTAAAAAATTGGCGTGGAGTTCCCCCTCAAGATCATCGGAGCACAAGTCGCATGCCAAAGTCGGATCATGCAAGACGGCGATCCAACTTTGACCCGACTTCAGTGATATTTAATGTGCTGAAGAAGGATCAAAGTCAGACCAAAGTAGTGCAGGGAGCATTTTCAAAGTTGGACCGACATGTGTCGGACCAGTTAATGCAAAAAATCTGAGAAAAACGCTTGGTCAGCCGCACTCCAAAAAAGGTTCTTTTATTTAAAACAAAAGCACAAATAACATGCCACAGCAAAAAAACAGCAAGTATGAGCTGACGTTTCGCATGATTAAGCACTGAATCGCAGTGCAAAACGTCAGCTCATACTTGCTGTTTTTTTGCTGTGGCATGTTATTTGTGCTTTTGTTTTAAATAAAAGAACCTTTTTTGGAGTGCGGCTGTCCAAGCGTTTTTCTCAGATTTTTTGCATTATCATATGCATTGCCTGCACCCAAGGCTCTGGGCCTTGTGAATGAGTTACCAGTCACATCTGAGCGGTAACTCTCTCCTGGCGGACCAGTTAAGACGGCTCCCATAGGGAAACATTGATTTTCACACGTCATTCGACATGAGCTCCCAATGTCGGAGCGTTTGTCGCACCAGTGTCCTGGAGTGGCCTAGCCAGTCTCCAGACCTGAACCCAATAGAAAATCTTTGGAAGGAGCTGAAAGTCTGTATTGCCCAGCGACAGCCCCGAAACCTGAAGGATCTGGAGAAGCTCTGTATGGAGGAGTGGGCCAAAATCCCTGCTGCAGTGTGTGTGAACCTGGTCAAGAACTACAGGAAACGTATGATCTCTGTAATTGCAAACCAAGGTTTCTGTACCGAATATTAAGTTCTGCTTTTCTGATGTATCAAACGAATCACTTAAAAAATCATACAATGTGATTTTCTGGATTTTTGTTTTAGACTCCGTCTCTCACAGTTGAAGAGTACCTATGATAAAAATTACAGACCTCTACATGCTTTGTAAGTAGGAAAACCTGCAAAATCTGAAATGTATCAAATACTTGTTCTCCCCACTGTATATATTGTGATATACGGGGTCAGTTAGCTCAGTGATAGATGCGTTTTAAGTGAGTTCACCGCCAACAGGAACTAAGGTTTAAGGGCGTGGTAGCCCACTTTTATTGAAAGTGACAAAAGAAAAGTTCACACATGTATTTGGTTGCCCACACAGGGATTCTTCTCCCAAAATTACAACAACTGAAAAATGCCAATCCACCTGGCTCTTAAGGCTCACTCAGCCTTTGTCGCAGTTCTTTGCTGCACAGGCCCACTCCTGGCCTCCAGGAAGGATATTCCTGACACTCCAGGCTTTCACACTCCTCTAAGACTTAGGCCCCTTTCACACGGACGGATAGAATGGTGCTTTTAGCTGCGGATTTTCTAGTTTTCTACCGCAGCTAAAAGCACACAATGCTTTCCTATGGCCCCATTCACACACAGCGTTTAGCTGTGATTTCGTTAC
This sequence comes from Rana muscosa, assembly GCA_029206835.1. Classification (NCBI taxonomy): domain Eukaryota; kingdom Metazoa; phylum Chordata; class Amphibia; order Anura; family Ranidae; genus Rana; species Rana muscosa. The sequence continues at coordinate 106,975,228 of CM055120.1, read as the reverse complement.
ATGCGGTTTGGTGCGAATAGAAAAAATAGAATTGAATGCGTCCAGGTGCGATGTAGCGCAGCTATCTGCACATAACTGCAGGTAATCGCAGTGCACTGTGTCAGCTGCGGATAGCAGCGTGAACAAAAGAAAAAAAACAGGAAGCACATCAAAATAAAAATGGTTGCTATGGGGATGACAATAATGGCCAACCGCAGCTAAACGCAGCCGCATGTAAACGCAGCTAAAAGCAGTGTACAAATGCAGCTGATCGCTGTGCCTGGGGTCTTGAATTTCAAAAGAAAGAAACATGCTTTTAACTCCGGCAGAACAGCCGTCCGTGTGAAAGGGGCCTTACAGTCCCCTCTGGTCCTCAAGACTCTCTCTTCCAGTTGTCTCAGCTATAGTCTCCCCGACTCTCTCAGCTGGCCCAACTCTCTCAGTCCACTGACCTGGAACCTCTCCCACATGGAGAACCGTCTCAAGGATGTTGCCTGAGTTCTTTATCAGTAGCACACTTCCCTCCAGCAACTGCTGTATCACCAACTCCTTTCCCACACATAATTACTTCTTTGAGAGTCCTGTGTCCATTTTAACCCCATTTTCATTGGGACAGAGCCTAGCTCTGCCACAATATATATGTATGTGTGTGTGTGTGTGTGTGTGTGTGTGTGTGTGTGTGTATATATATATATATATATATATATATATAAATTAGAGGTGCGCATCTTCACTGGCCTCACGATTCGATTACGATTATCAGTTCAACGATTCGATTCCGCGATGCATTACGATGCATCACAATTACAGCGCAAGTGCGCATGGTTTTCATCAAAAAAAATTCAAGCAGTCAGGAGAACTGCATTTTTTTTTAATTCTATCTGTTCTTTTAAAAAAAAGACAACACTCCCTGCATGTAGCAAAGTCTAAGCAAAGCAGACAACAACTTGTACATAGTACAGGAGATGGTCAGAGAGTGCAGACCTACTACAGGAGATGATCAGAGACTGCAGACATGCTACAGGAGATGGCCAGAGACTGCAGACATGCTACAGGAGATGGTCAGAGAGACTGCGGGCATGCTACAGGAGATGGTCAGAGAGACTGCGGGCATGCTACAGGAGATGGTCAGAGAGACTGCGGGCATGCTACAGGAGATGGTCAGAGAGACTGCGGACATGCTACAGGAGATGGTCAGAGAGACTGCGGACATGCTACAGGAGATGGTCAGAGAGATTGCGGACATGCTACAGGAGATGGTCAGAGAGACTGCGGACATGCTACAGGAGATGGTCAGAGAGACTGCGGACATGCTACAGGAGATGGTCAGAGAGACTGCGGACATGCTACAGGAGATGGTCAGAGAGACTGCGGACATGCTACAGGAGATGGTCAGAGAGACTGCGGACATGCTACAGGAGATGGTCAGAGAGACTGCGGACATGCTACAGGAGATGGTCAGAGAGACTGCGGACATGCTACAGGAGATGGTCAGAGAGACTGCGGACATGCTACAGGAGATGGTCAGAGAGAATGCGGACATGCTACAGGAGATGGTCAGAGAGACTGTGGACATGCTACAGGCAGGGTTGCCATCAGGGGGGTACAGGCAGTACACCTGTAAGGGGCCCGGCGGTCCCCAGGGGCCCGGATGGCCCCCCCTTTATTTTTTTTATTTTTAAAAAAAAATTTGTAAGGGACCCAAAGGTCCCCAGGGGCCCCGATTGTCAATCCCCCTTTTTAAATTTTTTTTGTTTTTTATAAATTTTATAAAAAACTTTTTTTTATTTATGTTATGTTATTTATTTTTATTTTATTTTATTTTTTATTTTTTGTAAGGGGTCCAGAGGTCCGGAGGTTCCCAGGGCCCGAATGGCAACCTCCCCTTTTTTTTATTTTTATAAAAATTATTATTATTATTATTTATAATTTTTTTTTTTTGTAAGGGGCCCAGAGGTCCCCAGGGCCCCGGATGGCAATCCCCCCTTTTTTTTGTGTTCGCCAGCACCCAAAGCCCCCCGACCTCAACAACTTGCGGCGGCAGCACCCCCGCATCTCAATTTGCGATGGCAGCACCCCCCCCCCGGTTCTCCTCTGCTCCAGGGGGCCCATGCCTGAAGCTGTGTAAGGGGCCCCAAAATTCCTGATGGTCAGAGACTGCAGAAATGAGACAGAAGATGTTCAGACTGCAGACATGATACAGAAGATCAAAAGGTAAGTATAATACCTTTTTTACTTTAAAGAAAAAAATAATACCATTTAGTATCACTTTAACTGTTGTGCCGAGAATAGTTCCCCGCCGGATTCTGTTCCCCCTAGCTCTCGGCTCCTATCGGAACTCCCCCCCCCAGCCCTGTACATTGCCGCTCTTTCCTACTGTTCCTCACGAATGCAAATGCTCCTAATACCGCTCCACCTCTCCAGCCCTCTGCTCAGTAGCATTCCTGAAAAAACAGTAGGCGTTTATGTGAATACGTTTTTTTTTTTTTTTAATAAAGGACTTTTCCAAGGTGTTTGTGTGTTTTTATTTACATTTTTTTACACTTTCTTCGTGAAATGGTAGGGGTACAATGTACCCCTTACCAATTCACATAGGGGGGAGCGGGGATCTGGGGGTCCCCTTTGTTAAAGGGGTCTTCCAGATTCCGATAAGCCCCCTGCCCGCAGACCCCCACAACCACCGGGCAAGGGTTGTGGGGATGAGGCCCTTGTCCCCATCAACATGGGGACATCCTACCCATGTTGAGGGCATGTGGCCTGGTACGGTTCAGGAGGGAGGGGGGGCGCTCTCTCGTCCCCCCCTCTTCCCCTGCGGCTGGCCAGGTTGCGTGCTCGGATAAGGATCTGGTATGGATTTTTGGGGGGACTCCACGCCATTTTTTTTTAAATTTGGGGTGGAGTTCCCCTTAAAATCCATGCCAGATCTGAAGGGCCTGGTATGGATATTTAGGGGGAACCGCACGCCATTTTTTTTTTAATTTGTGGCGGGGTTCCCCTTAATATCCATTCCAGACCTGAAGGGCCTGGTAATTGAATTTGGGGGAACCCCCACGCTTTTTATTTATTTTTTTATCAATGACTTTTCTATGTATTGATAAAAGCCGACAATTCATTAATAGCCGCGAGTGAGTTTTAAATTACTTTTTTTCCTTCAAAAATTACAGTTTGTGCAGGGACAGTTCTAAGCACGGGAAACATGCGCCACTTTACATGCATATCATACACACCCCCTAGGTACGAAATTTAACGGAAAATTTCACTTTTGTTGTTTCACTTTAAGCATTATTAAAATCACTGCTCCTAAAAAAACGTCTATTTTTTTAAACTTTTTTTTGCATTGATACATGTCCCCTGGGGCAGGACCCGGGTCCCCAAACACTTTTTAGGACAATAACTTGCATATTAGCCTTTATAATTAGCACTTTAGATTTCGAACGTTCAAGTCCATTGTATTTAATAGGGTTCTAAAGTATGCCTGTGAAGTGCCATGTGCTTCCCGTGTTTAGAACTGTCCCTGCACAAAATTACATTTCTAAAGGAAAAAAAGCCATTTAAAACTGCTTGCGGCTTTAATGTAATGTCTGGTCCCGGTAATATGGATGAAAATCTTTAAGAAAAATGGCATAGCTACCCCATACCACCCCCCCCCTTACCCCAGCCCATTACCAGCCCCTTTGGGTCTTGTATGGATATTAAGGGGAACCCCGCACACAAAATAAAAAAGGCCCTATATACTCTGAACAGCCGTATACAGGCGGTGCAAACAAGACAGGTTTGTTCTTATGTAGAATCTGTTTGTAATTTTGAACAGGTACATTGTTTAAGTGTAGCTCCAGCCCAAAAATCAATTTTTAAGCTTTTTGGAAAACATAGGGAAGGGTTATCACCCCTGTAACATTTGTTGTGCTGTCTGTGCAGTGTGCACCTGTTCAGAACAGTTCACCTCACTTTCCGTCCTAATGACAAATGTTTTTTGAAAATTTGTTTTTTTTATTGAAACAAGAATTGGTGATAAAGCATCAGTGGAGAGGAGACACTTTTTTCCCATATTAACTCTTACAGGAGAGAATTTTCCTTCCTAGTGGTAGATTTCCTCTCACTTCCTGTTGCATCCTTCCGTTTGCAAGGAGGAGTCGTTTGTAAGTTGGATGTTTGAAAGTATGGGCCTGCCGTATATACTCTGCTGAAATTTGCCCCTTACATGTTGGTGTTGCCACAACACTGTGAGCCCTCACAGTTACTCTTGGTGGGCGCATGAATGGGCCCTGCTGTGAATTATTAGATCAAGAATTGTAATTGCATGCCCCTGTTGAACAGGGGCTGAAAAATTGGGCCTTTGGTGGTGGTGGTGGTGGTGGTGTTGACACAACACTGTAAGGCCTCACAGTTACTCTTGGTGGGCGCAGGAATGGGCCCTGCTGTGAATTATTAGATCAAGAATTGTAATTACATGCCCCTGTTAAACAGGGGCAGAAAAATTGGGCCTTAGGCACTGGTGCCACAACACTGCAACCCCTCACAGATACTGTACTTGGAGCACAGCAATGAGCCCTGTTGCAAAGTATTGCATCAAAAATTGTAATTACACGCCCCTGTTACACAGGGGATGAAAAATTGGGCCTTAGGCACTGGTGCTGGTGCCACGACACTGCAACCTCTCCCAGATACTCTAGTTGGAGTGCAGGAATGAGCCCTGCTGCAAAGCATTGCATAAAAAATTGTAATTACATGCCCCTGTTAAACAGGGGCTTAAAAATTGGGCCTTAGCCACTGGTGGCGGCACCCAGAAACAAAAATGTTCTTCCAAGCTATCATCATCAATCGGAACATTGAGGAGGAGGAGGATAGTCAGTCAACATAACAGGACAGTATATCAGCATCAGCATCAGCATCAGTCTTGAAGGGATGTGACATTTGAAAATAAATGAGTCTGTTATATCAGCTTCAGGTGTTTGGTAGCTGGTGGTGATCCAAGACTGGTTCATCTTTATGAAGGTCAGTCGATCAACCGAGTCGGTGGACAGGCGCACCCTGTGATCCGTGACAAATCCTCCAGCAGCACTGAATGTGCGTTCTGAAAGAACGCTGGATGCAGGACAGGCCAGTAGCTCAATTGCATACTGTGCAAGCTCTGGCCAGTGATCCATCCTCAAGACCCAGCAAGCCAGAGGATTTTCGGTGGGGAAGGTGTCCAAGTCTGACCTTGCCCCTAGGTATTCCTGCACCATGTATATCAGACGCTGGCAATGGTTGCTGGAACCGATCATACCTTGGGGCTGCGGACTAAAGAATTGACTGAAAGCATCGGTCAGACGGCCACCTTCCCCACCGCTCCTTCTTTGACTGACCGAAGCCTCAGCAACTCGTTGTCCAGGACCAGGAGTTTGTAACCTCCCAGTCTCTGGGAACGCGTTGCACAGACCTTTCTGCAAGGCCTCACGGAGTTGTCTCATCCTCTGCTCCCTCTGCAATGGTAAGATAAGGTCCGCAACCTTACCCTTGTACCGTGGATCAAGGAGAGTGGCCAGCCAGTAATGGTCCCTCTCCTTGATCCGAAGAATACAAGGATCCTTCCGCAGACTTTGAAGGATCAGGGAGGCCATGCAGCGTAGGTTAGCTGAGGCATTCTGTCCGGAGTCCTCTGGGTCACTAAGGACGACATGATCCGCAGCCACCTCCTCCCAGCCACGTACTAGTCCACTTGTTTTTTGGGACTGTAAATCATCCCTAAAAGACTGCTGCTGATGATGCTGAGTGCCAGGCCCCACCTCCATGCTGACACAATCCTCCTCCTCCTCCTCCTCTTTCTGTGTGATGGGTGGGACAGAAGGAACACTGTCTGGGTAAAGGGGGCCTTGAGAGGCAAGGAAGTCCTCCTCTTCCTGCCTCTGTTCTGCCTCAAGTGCCCTGTCCATTATTCCATGCAGTGTATGTTCCAACAGGTGGACAAGAGGTACAGTGTCACTGATGCATGCACTGTCACTGCTCACCATCCTCGTGGCCTCCTCAAATGGTGCCAGGACAGTGCATGCATCCCTGATCATGCCCCACTGGCGTGGTGAAAAAAACCCGAGCTCCCCTGACCCTGTCCTGGTGCCGTAGTCGCACAGGTACTCATTGATGGCCCTCTGCTGCATGTGCAGCCGCTGCAGCATGGCCAACGTTGAGTTCCACCTGGTGGGCATGTCACATATAAGGCGGTTCTTGGGCAGGTTCAACTCCTTTTGCAGCTCAGCCAGGCGAGCACTGGCATTATAAGATCTGCGGAAATGCACACAGACTTTCCTGGCCTGCCTCAGGACATCCTGTAAGCCCGGGTACCTGCCCAAGAACCGCTGCACCACCAGGTTAAGGACGTGAGCCACACAGGGCACATGGGTCAGTTGTCCCTGTCGGAGGGCGGAGAGGAGGTTGGTGCCATTGTCGCAAACCACCATTCCTGTCTTAAGCTGGCATGGCGTCAACCACCTCTCGGCCTGCCCCTGCAGAGCAGACAGAACCTCTGCCCCAGTGTGGCTCCTGTCCCCCAAACACACCAGCGCAAGCACGGCATGGCATCTTTTTGCCTGCGTACTTGCGTAGCCCCTTGAACGCCTACGGAGCACCGCTGGTTCCGAGGACAAAGCACAGGAAGAGGCCATGGAGGAAGAAGAAGAGGAGGGGGTGGAGGAGAGAGGTGTGTCACAACCAGTAGTAGCATTTTGGAGGCGTGGCGGCGGAACAACCTCCAACACTACTGCACCTTGTCCTGCATCCTTCCCAGCTGCCAAAAGAGTGACCCAATGGGCCGTGAAAGAAAGGTAACGTCCCTGTCCATGCCTGCTGGACCATGAGTCAGCGGTAATATGCACCTTACCGCTGACCGCCCTGTCCAGCGAGGCCAAGACATTGCCTTCCACATGCCGGTAGAGAGCCGGAATCGCCTTCCGTGAGAAAAAGTGGCGTTTGGGAACCTGCCACTGAGGAACCGCACATTGCACAAACTCACGGAAGGGGGCCGAGTCTACCAACTGAAAAGGCAGCAGTTGAAGCGCTAGCAATTTAGCCAAGCTAGCATTCAACCGCTGGGCATGTGGATGGCTGGGAGTGAACTTCTTTCGACGGTCCAGCAGCTGGGGCAGGGAAATTTGCCTGATAGAATCGGACGTCGGTGTACTGCTAGCAGAGTGCCCACAAGTACTTGGCTGTGACACACCTAATTCTACACCTTCATTCCTCTCAGTGCAGGTTTCAGAGAGGACTGAAGGTATAGTGGGGTTGGAGATCCCAGCTGATGCGGTGCAAGGAGAGGTCCGCTTTGTTCTTTGGTGTGGGTCTTTAAGGTAGGCTTGCCAACGAGCTGCATGGCAGGTCAACATATGTCTGGTCAAGCATGTGGTGCCCAAGCGGGTGATGTTTTGGCCACGCGATATACGCTTGAGACATATGTTGCAAACAGCAGCTGTGCGATCTGATGCACTCGACTCAAAAAAGGCCCACACCAAAGAACTTTTTGAATAACGGGCAGAGGCAGCGCCCTGCACAGGCGGAGCTCTGCGGTGTGATTCCGTCGGTGTGCTGCCCTTACGCTGGCCCCCCGAGGGCATCCTGCCTCGTTGGAGATGTGCTTCCTCCTCATCCTCCTCCTCCTCCTCCTCTCTCCTATTAGGCACCCACGTGGAGTCAGTGACCTCATCATCCCCTCCCTCCTCATCACTGGAGCCAATCTGGCAGTATGCTGCAGCTGCTGGAACATGACTGCCAGATTGGTGTCCTTCTTGAGCATCCCCTCTCTCTGCTCTCACGCTACTGCCTTCCTCTAGCTGGGTATCATCAGCAGACCCTTCGAAACGCTGGGCATCCTCCTGGAGCATGTACTGTGCTCAAACAGTTCGGGGGACTCCTCAGGAGGACATGGTTGGTCTAGGGAAGGAGTGACTGATGATGACATTGATACCAGGGAAGAGGACGCTTTGGCAGCTGCTTTGCCAGTACCCTGAGCCTGGGTGAGAGAGGATGAGGAGGATGAGGAGGGCTTGGTCATCCACTCTACCAAGTCTTCGGCATGATGCAGCTCAAAACGTCCAGCTGCCGAAAAGAAGGACAAGCGTGTCCCATGGCCACGTGCTGATGGCGATGCACCGCGTCCACGACCAGCACTGTTGTCTCTAGACACAGAGCCTGCTTGCCCTCTTTTATTGGCTCCTGACTGTCTGCCTCTCCTTGTTTGCCTTCCAGACATTCTAATGGCCTGCAGGGAGATGGGAAAACCAGCAATAAGTCCTAGCTTCAGGAGTATATTTTGCAGGAATCTCACTACGCCTGCTGTAAGTGCTGCAAATGCCTGTTGGTGTAACACACCAGGAAAACACAGCAATACGGGCTAACTTCAGGTGTATAATGTGCAGGAGGCACACTCCGCCCGCTGTAAGTGCTGCAAATGCCTGTTGGTGTAACACACCAGGAAAACACAGCAATACGGGCTAACTTCAGGTGTATAATGTGCAGGAGGCACACTCCGCCCGCTGTAAGTGCTGCAAATGCCTGTTTGTGTAACACACCAGGAAAGCACAGCAATACGGGCTAACTTCAGGTGTATAATGTGCAGGAGGCACACTCCGCCCGCTGTAAGTGCTGCAAATGCCTGTTGGTGTAACACACCAGGAAAACACAGCAATACGGGCTAACTTCAGGTGTATAATGTGCAGGAGGCACACTCCGCCCGCTGTAAGTGCTGCAAATGCCTGTTGGTGTAACACACCAGGAAAACACAGCAATATGGGCTAACTTCAGGTGTATACCGTGCAGGAGGCTTAGGAACAATGACACTGACACTGTCCCCTGCCTATCCTTCTCTTTCCCTGCACACAAGGTTTATCAAAGTATATGACACTGACACTCTCCCTGCCTATCCTTCTCTCTCCCTGCACACAAGGTTTAGTAAAGAATATGACACTGACACTGTCCCCTGCCTATCCTTCTCTCTCCCTGCACACAAGGTTTAGCAAAGAGTATGACACTGACACTCTCCCTGCCTATCCTTCTCTCTCCCTGCACACAAGGTTTATCAAAGAATATGACACTGACACTCTCCCTGCCTATCCTTCTCTCTCCCTGCACACAAGGTTTAGCAAAGAATATGACACTGACACTGTCCCCTGCCTATCCTTCTCTATCCTTGCACACAAGGTTTAGCAAAGAATATGACACTGACACTCTCCCTGCCTATCCTTCTCTCTCCCTGCACACAAGAATAGCACAAAGAATATCAACACTGTCCCTGCCTATCCTTCTCTTTCCCTGCGCCGGAACACACTACACAAGGCCGCCGCGCTGGCGGCCTTTTATAGTGTGGGGCGTGTGCTAAACCCCCTGAGCTATAATTGGCCACAGGCAACCTGCCTGTGGCCAATTATGGCTCTCCTAGCTGCCGGCACTGTGATTGGCCAAGCATGCGGGGTCACAGTGCATGCTTGGCCAATCACAGCTCCGGGATTGCACTGCGATGGCGCAGTGTATTGTGGGCCATTCGCGTCACTCGAATTTGGCGCAAATGGCCCAAATCGTTCGATGTTCGCCGAACGGTCGAACAGCCGATGTTCGAGTCGAACGTATGTTCGACTCGAACACTGAGCTCATCCCTAGTTGCTGCCATGTGATTGGCTGATTAGCAATTTGTGTTACCAAGCAATTAAACAGATGTACCTAATAAAGTGGCCGGTGAGTGTATATAATGTTTGAGGGCTTCTAAGTAATTTTCTAGCAACATTTTTTCGATTTTTACATATATGTGAGAAATGTCAGAAAGTGCCTGGTGTTGAAGTGGTTAATATCAGAACACCTACGGGGTCAATCAAGTTGCTACAGTGAAGACTGATTTAAAACAGATTAAAATGTATCTGCTCAGGGAATATTTAATTTGGTTGATGATATAAACATTCTGGTAAAGAGTTACCGCTTCACTTTCCGATAGCAGAATATCTACTCTCTCTTGATCCAATAGGGATTATGCTTTTAACGCCGCAAGGGGTTATGTGGCAGTAATCCCTGCCCCTGTGATATACAGTTAGGTCCATATATATATATATATATATATATATATATATATATATATATATATACACAGTATTTCACGAAAGAGAGTACACTCATTTTTGAAAATATTTTATTATATCTTTTCATGTGACAACGCTGAAGAAATGACACTTTGCTACAATGTAAAGTAGTGAGTGTACAGCTTGTATTACAGTGTAAATTTGCTGTCCCCTCAAAATAACTCAACACACAGCCATCAATGTCTAAACCGCTGGCAACAAAAGTGAGTACACCCCTAAGTGAAAATGTCCAAATGGGGCCCAATTAGCCATTTTCCCTCCCTGGTGTCATGTGACTCGTTAGTGTTACAAGATCTCAGGTGTGAATGGGGAGCAGGTGTTTTAAATTTGGTGTTATCGCTATCACTCTCTCATACTGGTCACTGGAAGTTCAACATGGCACCTCATGGCAAAGAACTCTCTGAGCATTTGAAAAAAAGAATTGTTGCTCTACATAAAGATGCCCTAGGCTATAAGAAGATTGCCAAGACCCTGAAACTGAGCTGCATTGCGGTGAACAAGACCATACAGCGGTTTAACAGGACAGGTTTCACTCAGAACAGGCCTCGCCATGGTCGAACAAACAAGTTGAGTGCACGTGCTCAGTGTCATATCCAGAGATTGTCTTTGGAAAATATACATGAGTGCTGGCAGCATTGCTGCAGTGGTTGAAGGGGTGAGGGATCAGCCTGTCAGTGCTCAGACCATACGCCGCACACTGCATCAAATTGGTCTGCATGGCTGTCGTCCCAGAAGGAAGCCTCTTCTAAAGATGATGCACAAGAAAGCAGTTAGCTGAAGACAAGCAAGCTAAGGACATGGATTACTGGAACCATGTCCTGTGGTCTGATGAGACTAAGATAAACTTATTTGGTTCAGATGGTGTTAAATGTGTGTGGCGGCAACCAGGTGAGGAGTACAAAGACAAGTGTGTCTTGCCTACAGTCAAGAATGGTGGTGGGCATGTCATGGTCTGGGGCTGCATGAGTGTTGCCGGCACTGGGGAGCTACAGTTCATTGAGGGAACCATGAATGCCAACATGTACTGTGACATACTGAAATGCCAACATGTACTGTGACATACTGAAGCAGAGCATGATCCCCTCCCTTCAGAGACTGGGCCGCAGGGCAGTATTCCAACATGAAACGACCCCAAACACACCTCCAAGATGACCACTGCCTTGCTAAAGAAGCATAGGGTAAAGGTGATGGACTGGCCAAGCATATCTCCAGACCTAAACCCTATTGAGCATCTGTGGGGCATCCTCAAATGGAAGGTGGAGGAGCTCAAGGTCTCTAACATCCACCAGCTCTGTGATGTCATCATGGAGGAGTGGAAGAGGACTCCAGTGGAAACCTGTGAAGCTCTGGTTTACTCCATGCCCAAGAGGGTTAAAGTGGAGTTCCACCCTGAATTTTTTTTTTACCAAAAATGTAAAAAAAAATGTAAAAAAAAAATACCAGAAATAGCGGTCTCTAATCTGCCTCTTCATCGTCCGCGGCTGGTCTTCTTCCTCGTCCTACTCGCGGTGTCTTCTGGTGAATGGGCCGCGCTGCCTTCCAGGAACTGTGTGTATCCCAGAGAGCAGCCGGCCCATTCAGAAAACACTGCGAGACTCGCGCATGAGCAGTAGGAAACGGGCAGTGAAGCCGCACGGCTTCACTGCCTGTTTCCCTTAGTGAGGATGGCGGTGCCGGGAGATGCCAGGATCGAGGGATCGGCCTGGTGGGGGGGGGTGAGTAGGACAGGTAAGTGTCCTTATTAAAAGTCAGCAGCTACAGTGTTTGTAGCTGCTGACTTTAAAAAAAAAAATCGCGGGTGGAACCCCACTTTAAGGTAGTGCTGGAAAATAATAGTGGCCACACAAAATATTGTCACTTTGGGCCCAATTTGAACATTTTCACTTAGGGGTGTACTCACTTTTGTTGCCAGCGGTTTAGACATTAATGGCTGTGTTTAGTTATTTTGAGGGGACAGCAAATTTACACTGTTATACAAGCTATACACTCACTACTTTACATTGTAGCAAAGTATAACTTCTTCAGTGTTGTCACATGAAAAGGTATATTAAAATACTTACAAAAATGGGAGGGGTGTACTCACTTTTGTAAGATACAGTGTGTGTGTGTGTGTGTATATATATATATATATATATATATATATATATACTGTGAGGGGGTTCGCTCGGCAGCGGGTGTGTGTGACCCCCTGGATGGGCTCCCCACACAAAAACAGGCCCAGCAGACGGAGGTTGTGGTTTTCAAGATCAAAAGGGTGCGGTTTATTTCTCTATTTACAGTGACAAAAACACAGCAAAGCAAAAAGAAACATAAACAAAATAAACCCTGGTCAGCTTGACCTCTGACTAAACATGCAGGTTTCCTAAACTAACAACTGGGATCAGCCTGGTGCTGTCCTAGTCCCTAAGTCCCTGGTTTAGTAAATGTCCAAACAAATAGCCACACAGGCTTTGTCTCACCGCACAGGGGTTCACTCTCCCTAGACAGTCCACACAGGTCTGGTTCCAGGCATGAGCAAACACCTAATGAAGCTGGGAGTTTTTATAGAGGCCTTAAACGAGCTGACAAGCTTCAGCTGGTCTCATCAACTCCCTGCCTGCACGACGCCCAGCACTCTCTCTAGAGGTATGAATCATCCATGAGCCCACTAGCCTCAGCTGGGCTTCATCAACTCCCTCCCTAGTTGTATAAGTCGGCATAAAGCCTGAATCTGGGAGAAATATATCTACCCCCCTGGATGCAACCAGGTGACTTTACCTTCCTGCTGTCACATACCCCCCCCCCTCTTGTTTTAACCTTGGGGTTGGAACACCAGCAATCAGGCATTCATGTACTCGAGACAAAGCATCCACATTCCCCATTTGAACGCCAGGGCGATGCTTTACTGTGAAGTTGAATTCCTGTAGGGCCAGGAACCACCTATTCACTCTTCTATTTGTCTCCTTGTTTTGAGCCATCCACTTTAACGGAGCGTGATCCGTAACCATGTCAAAGTGCCTACCTAGCAGATAGTACCGAAGGGAATCTAGAGCCCACTTCACCGCTAAACACTCCTTTTCAACCGTGGCGTAATTTACCTCATGGGACTTCAACTTCCTGCTGAGGTAAATGACTGGGTGCTCTTCCCCGTTCCAGACCTGGGACAATACTGCTCCTAACCCCACATCTGACGCATCACTTTGTACGACAAAGTCTTTAGAGAAGTCGGGTGAGTACAACACTGGCTGGCTACATAAGGCTTGTTTCAAGAATTGGAATGCTGCCTCAGCCTCGGGGGTCCATTTAATCATGACCGACCCTTTCCCTTTCGTCAGGTTGGTTAGGGGCACAGCCTTAGAAGCAAAGTGGGGAATGAAGCGCCGATAATAACCCGCGATTCCCAGAAAGGCTCGTACCTGCTTCTTGCTGTTGGGACGTGGCCAACTCTGGATGGCCTCGACTTTGTTGAGTTGGGGTTTTATTACTCCCCTGCCAATGGTGTACCCAAGATATTTGGCCTCCTCCTGCCCAATGGTACACTTCTTGGGGTTAGCCGTAAACCCCGCTTCCCGGATAGAGTCTAGGACTGCTTGCACTTTTGGCAGATGTGAGGCCCAATCTGTGCTATGGACAATTACGTCATCCAGGTAAGCCGCAGCATACTTCCGATGGGGCCTCAGTATCTGGTCCATTTTCCGCTGGAAGGTGGCCGGCGCATTCTGTAACCCGAACGGCATTCTCTTATATTGGAACGCCCCGTCTGGGGTTACAAATGCGGTTTTCTCTTTGGCCGACTTGGCCAGGGGGATTTGCCAATACCCTTTTGTGAGGTCAAGAGTCGTCATGTATCGGGCTGTTCCCAGCCGGTCGATCAACTCATCTATACGTGGCATGGGGTAGGTGTCAAATTTTGTAACTTTGTTCAACTGACGAAAATCGTTACAAAATCGCCAGCTCCCATCCGGTTTAGGCACCAACACAATGGGACTAGACCAATCACTTTGGGACTCCTCTATCACCCCTAAGTTCAGCATTTTCTGTACTTCCTCCCGTATTGCCTCCCGTCGGGCCTCTGGGATCCGATAGGGTTTTAACTTCACCCTTTCACCGGGCGGGGTAATAATATCATGCTCTACCCCAGATGTTTGTCCCGGCAGCTCAGAGAACACCTCCTTGTTGCGAAGCACAAACTCCTTAACCTCCTGTTGTTGGGGTTGTGACAAGGTGGCTGCTATTCCAACCTCCGGAATCACCCAACCAGTTTGAGCTGGTGACCAAGTTTCTGCGACTAGGGACTCTCTATCCCTCCAGGCTTTCAACAGATTAACGTGATAGATCTGTTCGGGCTTTCGCCTTCCTGGTTGTCTGACCTTGTAATTCACTTCGCTCACTTTTTCCATTATCTCGTAGGGGCCTTGCCATTTGGCAAGGAATTACTTTCAACCGTAGGGACAAGTACCAATATCCTATCCCCCGGGGAAAAGGTACGGGTCTTGGCTCCACGGTTGTACACTCTCTGCTGTGCCAACTGCGCTTGGGCCAAATGTTCCTTCACGATGGGCATTACCTGTGCAATTCGATCTTGCATCAGGGCGACATGCTCAATCACACTCCTGTGGGGAGAACTCTCACTTTCCCAAGTTTCCTTGGCAATATCCAACAGCCCTCTTGGGTGTCTCCCATACAGTAACTCAAAGGGGGAGAATCCCGTAGAGGATTGGGGCACCTCCCTAATAGCAAACATCAAATAAGGAAGTAGACAGTCCCAATCCTTTCCATCTCTATCCACCACTTTCTTCAACATTTGTTTTAGGGTTTTGTTGAATCTTTCAACCAGCCCATCGGTTTGGGGGTGATACACAGACGTACGCAATTGCGTCACTTTGAACAATTTACACAGCTCTTTCATAACCCGGGACATAAAGGGTGTACCTTGGTCCGTAAGCAGTTCTTTACAAATACCCACCCGGCTAAAAACAAGAGATAGCTCTTTGGCTATGGTTTTGGCCGAGGTATTTCGGAGAGGGATCGCTTCTGGATAACGGGTGGCATAGTCCATTATAACTAATATGTACTGGTGCCCCCTAGCGGACTTGATTATAGGACCTACCAAATCCATTGCGATCCTCTCAAACGGGACCTCAATGATGGGTAGAGGGACCAGCGGGCTACGGAAATGTGGCATCGGGGCCGACCTCTGACACACAGGGCAGGAGGAACAATAATTTTCTATGTCCTTCATCACCCCAGGCCAATAGAATCTCTGTAATACCCTCTCTCGGGTTTTCTCTGTCCCCAGATGACCTCCAAGAATGTGCCCATGGGCCAACTCCAACACCAACTTCCTGTAAGGTTTGGGCACCACAAGCTGCTCAACGGTTTCTTCTGCCCTTTTTGCCACCCGATACAGTAGGTCCTTCTCTACGCTGAAGTATGGGTAAGTGCAGGTATTATCTGGGTTCACTAACTCGCCATCTATTTCCACTACGTTTTCCCGTGCCTTTATTAGGGCGGGGTCTTTTAACTGTTCTGTGGCAAAATTTTCCCTGTGAACCTCAAGATCAGAAAACTCCACAGACGGTAGGTTTTCGTCTGAGGAGGTGGGCTCCTCTCCAGTTTCTTGAGTCTCGCCTGCCAATACTGACAAGGGAAATTCTGGAGAGTCCTCACCACTCTCAGAGGAGTTCTGGCTATCACCTTCCTGGTACATAGGGGCACCAGTGGGGGGCTCAGGATCATCCCACAGTTCCCAGAACTTCGGAAAATCCCTTCCCACAATGGCATCATGCGGTAATTGAGATACTAACCCCACTGGATGAGAGAGGGTACCTTTGGGGGTCTTGAAACACACTGTAGTCACTGGATACTCTCGGGTGTCCCCATGCACACAAATAACAGCTACCTTGCTATTCCCAGAGACCTCTGTTTTAACTAATTCAGCCTTTATCAGGGTCACAAGGCTACCTGAATCCAGTAATACCACAACATTTCTACCATTAATACACATTTTGCATAAATGTTTCTCAGTTCCCCGAATGGCAGTGCATGCGACTGTCGCACACAGCGACTGACGTCTGTCCGTCAGAAAGTCACATTGCATGGGTTCCTCCACAACCGGGCAATTTGCTGCAATATGTCCCGCTTGCCGGCAGCGGTAGCAAACAATCCTTTTGGCTGCCTCTTGAGCCCCCGACTTCCCAGGCTGTTCTCGCCAAACCCTGGGCAGAGCTCCCACCCTCTCACTCTCTCCACCCTCACCCCTTGGAATCATCTTATCCGCCCCTGGGGATGGTCTGGTCTTAGGGTGGAAAGTCCGAGAGTCTCTGGAAGAGGCCGTCAGGTTCTCTGCAGCCAAGTATCTCTCTACAGGATCCACAAGTTTACCGGCCGTTTCTGGGTCTCCATGGCTTACCCACTTTTGAATGGCGGTAGGAAGAGCTCTCAAGAAACGATCCATCACAACACGTTCCACAATCTCCGGTGCGGACAAAGTCTCTGGCTGTAGCCACTTCCTGCTCAGGTGAATGAGATCATACATTTGAGACCTGGGGGGTTTTCCAAGCTGGAAAGTCCAGTTATGCACACGCTGAGCCCGGACAGCCAGGGTGACACCCAGCCTTGCCAATATTTCAGCTTTTAGCATCACATAGTCTTTTGCTTGGTCAGGCTCTAGGTCATAGTAAGCTTTCTGCGATTCACCAGTTAACAGAGGAGCCAGCAGTCCAGCCCACTGATCCTTAGGCCACTTTTCCCTTTCAGCAGTCCTTTCAAATGTGGTCAAAAACACCTCTGGATCATCTTCTCCAGTCATTTTTGTCAATAAACGACTCACCCCAAATGACGCGGTATTAGTGGGACGGCTTTCCTCACTGGTCTGCAGACGTTTCTGCATTACTGCTTCCATCTGTTGTTGTAGTCTCTGCTCTTGCTTCTGCAACAGGTCTATGAAGCGGGCCTCAGATTGCTGCTGGGCTTGTTGCTGGGCTGCAAGGCTCTGTTGATGAGCTTGCTGCTGGGCTGCAAGGCTCTTTTGCAAACCTGCATTTGTCTGCTGTTGATTGGCATTTGCTAGAGCCAGCTGTTTCAGTATCTCCTCCATGCTGGCTTAAAAAAAACTGCCACTGGTTCTCCACCAACTGTGAGGGGGTTCGCTCGGCAGCGGGTGTGTGTGACCCCCTGGATGGGCTCCCCACACAAAAACAGGCCCAGCAGACGGAGGTTGTGGTTTTCAAGATCAAAAGGGTGCGGTTTATTTCTCTATTTACAGTGACAAAAACACAGCAAAGCAAAAAGAAACATAAACAAAATAAACCCTGGTCAGCTTGACCTCTGACTAAACATGCAGGTTTCCTAAACTAACAACTGGGATCAGCCTGGTGCTGTCCTAGTCCCTAAGTCCCTGGTTTAGTAAATGTCCAAACAAATAGCCACACAGGCTTTGTCTCACCGCACAGGGGTTCACTCTCCCTAGACAGTCCACACAGGTCTGGTTCCAGGCATGAGCAAACACCTAATGAAGCTGGGAGTTTTTATAGAGGCCTTAAACGAGCTGACAAGCTTCAGCTGGTCTCATCAACTCCCTGCCTGCACGACGCCCAGCACTCTCCCTAGAGGTATGAATCATCCATGAGCCCACTAGCCTCAGCTGGGCTTCATCAACTCCCTCCCTAGTTGTATAAGTCGGCATAAAGCCTGAATCTGGGAGAAATATATCTACCCCCCTGGATGCAACCAGGTGACTTTACCTTCCTGCTGTCACAATATATATATATATATATATATATATATATTTGGACACAGGTACAATTTTCATACTTTTGGCTCTGTATGCCACCAGAATAAAATTAAAATGAAACAATCCAAATGAATTTGAAGTGCAGACTTTCAGCTTTAATTCAAGGGGTTGAACATAAATATCAAGTACAAATTTTAGGAACTGCAACCATTTTTATACACAGTCCCCCCATTTTCAGGGGCTCAAATTTAATTGGACAGGACTTCGTCGGGTATCTGCTGACGAAGTCCCGCCCACAGTACGTAATGCGCACAGAATGTAAGGATCACGTGACGTCACCCTCAGCCGCCAGTGTTTAGTACACCGAATGCTTGCATACCAGTCACTAGGGCATGGGTGCTCAATCTGTGGCCCTCTAGCTGTTGCGGAACCACAAGTCCCATCATGCCTCTGCCTTTGGGAGTCATGCTTGTAACTGTCCGCCTTGCAATGCCTCATGGGACTTGTAGTTCCGCAACAGCTGGAGGGCCACAGGTTGAACACCCATGCACTAGGGTATAGTACCTTGCTTGTAAGTGATACTCTTTTATCTAATAAATCAAGTTGGACGCAGAGAGCACTATAGTGGTTCCTTTATTCCATGTATCTATCTGTGTGGAGGTCTGGTAACACCCATTGGGAAATCAGGACTAGTGGAGCGCTTCAGTGTTGTCTGTGATCTTGACTGAACGGAAAGTTTTTCATTGACCCTGTATGGGAAAGCGCATTTGACCTGATTGTTAATACAGGGGTCCATGCGATGAGGTGAGCGGCAATTTCATCAGTGGTGGAGGTTCTACACATTGTCACCTGCATGAATATTTTGCATCACGAGTGAACACCCATTGGGAACTTACGTGCCCATATGAACTTTTATAGATTCATATATTTTATTATTTTCTATTTTAGTGCTGCACTACCTTTTTATATGGATAGCTAGGACTAGAGTTTATAGGATCCAGAAGTATCCTATCACTAAACTGTTGATTTGGCCACTCCTAATGTTGCTGCTATCTCTCTGATGGATTTGTTTTGTTTTTAAAGCCTTATGCCCCATACACACGATCGTTTTTCATGCCGTTAAAAATGCCATTAAAAAAAAATGGCCATTAAAAATGATCGTGTGTAGGCTCCAGAGCATTTTTAACGACGTGAAAAACGGCCATTAAAAATTTCGAACATGCTCTCTTTTTTCACGTCGTTTTTCATGTTGTTTTTTTTAACGACGTGAAAAACGATAGTGTGTATGCTTTAACGACGTGAAAAAAAACGCGCATGCTCAGAATCAAGTATGAGACAGGAGCGCTCGTTCTGGTAAAACTAGCGTTCGTAATGGAGATAGCACATTCGTCACGCAGTCACGGACTGAAAAGCACGAGACTGAAAAGAGCGAATCGTCGCTCAACAAACTTTACTAACATGAAGGGTGGCGCCATTCGAACGGAACTTCCCCTTTATAGTGCCGTCGTACGTGTTGTACGTCACTGCGCTTTGCTTGATCGTTTTTTTAAATGATCGTGTGTACGCAAGACAGGCTTGAGAGGAAACATGAAAAAATACAACGTGAAAAACGGCAAGAAAAAAAATGGCAAGAAAAACGATCGTGTGTATGGGGCATTACAATGGCCTGTTTCACTTGAATGGACAGCTCCTTTGAACGCATGATGTAGGTTCACAGCAATAGATTCCAAATGCAAATACCACACTTAGAATCAACTCCAGACTTTTTGCCCCGGTTCTCACTGAGCTGCGGGAATGAAGCTGTGCGGGTTCAGCTTAACTGGAACGATTTCATTCCTGTATGTCAGTCCCGATTTCGGCCACAATTTCACAGACATCTGTGTGGGTTTCTGCACAGATATCAATAGAAATGGCACCCCGAAATCGCAAAAAGTAGTACAGAGATGACTTTTTGAAATCGTGAGGCGCCGACAAATGCAGCGTCGCACCGATTAGGATGGTGCCATTTCCAGCAATTGCCGCTGATTTGACATGGGATTTGACAAGTCAATTCACATGTCAAATCGCACCAATGTGAACCAGGGTTTTACCTGCTTAATTGATAATGAAATAATGAGTAGCTTACACCTGGTCATGAGATTTTGATTCAATTGTCCTAATACTTTTGGTCCCTTGAAAAAGGAGGCTGGCTATTCTTAAAGGGGTTGTAAAGGTTCCTTTTTTTTTTTTTTTTTTAAATAGCAAGCATGTCATACTTACCTCCACTGTGCAGCTCGTTTTGCACAGAGTGGCCCCGATCCTCATCTTCTGGGGTCCCTCGGCGGCTGTCTCGGCTCCTCCCCGCAAGAGCTAACCCCCGTTCTGGGAAGCTCTCTCCCAAGGGGGCTAGCTTGCGGGCGCGCTACCGTGATAAAGTCGGCGGCCATAGCTGCCGACTGTATCACTCGGCCCCGTCCCCCGGCCGTGAGCCAATGGCTGTGCTGCTATCAATCATTGAATGAATGAGCCAAGAAGCCCGGCCGGGAAGCCAGCGCGTTCACGATGCGGGACCTTCGAGGGCTGAGGTAAGTAAACGGGGGGGGGGGGGGTTGCTGGGGGGACACCAGTCGTCGGATGTTTTTTCACCTTAATCATAGAATGCATTAAGGTGAAAAAACATGTACCTTTACAACCCCTTTAAGAGCTGTAATTCCTAAACCCTTCCTCCGATTTGGATGTACATACCCTCAAATTAAACCTGAGAGTGTGCACTTTCAGCCAATATCCATTATAGCTTGAATATGTTTCAGTAAACACCTGAAAAAAACAAAAATTTTGTCCAAATATATATGGACCTAACTGTAGGTGCTATAATAAGGAAATAGTATACCTGCTTATTAAGTGCTATCCAATTAAGGATTTATAGAGCTTATAGCAATGTCACATGGGCTACCTAACACCCAATATTAAACCTATGAATCATCCTCATTGATGTCTACAGGAAGATTATGTTCTGAAATAATGGATGTGGACACAGAAAAGAAGAGTATAAAATGACTGGCAAGAGGCTGCAGTGCTGCCCAGTGGCTTTTGAAAGCCTGGCTCAATCTACCTATGGTAATACTATAGAAGATCTGAACTGCAGAAGCTGCACTGTTCTTTCTGACATGCAGTGCAGTTGCAATGTTTCCTGAATGCCATTAACAGTTCCCTGAATGATTTGTTACCTGAAGCTACTCTTTAATTAGCTAGGCGGCAAATAGAGTAGCACATATGGAAACATGATCGGCCATGACCATTACAAAAATCATACAACATGGGGGGTCACTTTCATCCACTCGAGACAGATTACTAGACGAAATCAACATTACATTGTACTGACTGCAGGAAGGCTATTTAGGCTGTAAATGAAATGCATATGTTTTCCAATGTATGTAATGCACACTTCAACATCTCCTTTCCTGGCAGAGAAGTCTGTAACATCTGGAAATATAGAGACCACAGAAATGCAATTATCATAAACATAGCACAGATCCTCCTATAAGACATCTCCTGTGGTTGCCAATGAAATTCAAGGAGGGGGAACTTCCTGGTGCCCTGTGGTTTGATAAAGAGTTTCTACAACATCAAAGGTGCTGCTCTACAACTGCATGATATACCCTAAATTGGCTTTTTTGAGTAAAACCATGCAAATCCTTACCCTCATATGTAATTCATGAACACTTCCTAGCAAAATGTTAAACTGATTACCTTTAATAATTCTTTATATTAAATTCCTGTATCCTCAGCAGATTCAGATCTGGCAGTAAAAATGTATAAGTGCTGGTTTTGGGTTAGACAGCACATAAAGGTCAGACAGAGTTAAACAATGTGTCAGGAGGCAGAATTGAGATGCCCTGGAGTCACCCTGGAGAAATAATTGTATCCTCTGAGAATGGGAGTCTAAAGTTGGCCATACACTGAGCACCTTTTGGCTGGTTCCAGGTGAACCTTATGAAATTATTGAAAAGCTGAAGGAGCCAGATGGAAAATTGTCAGCTGAACAGTGGCTGCATCCAATCAGCCGACGCTGGCTGTCAGAATACATTAGCTCTTTTTGTGGTATAGGAGTATGGGACCTTATGCTTGATACACACTACCAGGGCTGAGGAGCTAACGAGGAGGTCTCTGTATTAACTATGCAACTTCAGTTCAGTGATCTCCCCCTGAGCTTTTGTGTTCTGAAAGCAGGGACTGCCCCCACGCCAGAACGCATCGATCAGCGCTCGCAGCCATTGGCTGTGAGCACTGATCGGATGCCGATTGGCAGATGTTTTTCTGGCATGCCTGTTTTCCAAAAGCAACATAACTGGGCACCAGTGCACAAAGCAAGGTCCATAAATACATGGATGAGCGAGTTTGGGGTGGAGGAACTTGACTGACCTGCAGAGTCCTGACCTAAACCCAAGAGAACACCTTTAGGATGAATTGGAGCAGAGACTGCGAGCCAGGTCTTCTCACCCAACATCAGTACCTGACCTCACAAATGCGCTTCTGGAAGAATGGTCAAGCATTCCCATAAACACTCCTAAACTTTGTGGACAGCCTTCCCAGAAGAGTTGAAGCTGTTTAGCTGCAAAGGGCAGGCCAACTCAATATTGAACCCTATGGACTAAGACTGTGATGCCATTAATGTTCATGTGCATGTAAAGGCAGCTATCCCAATACCTTTGGTAATATAGTGTGTATATATATATATATATATATATATAGCAAGGTCCCGGGGCCCCTGAGGCCTAATGGTGTCCTCCAGAGTTAGGGACAGCTGACATCCTTTAATGTAGAGTGGGTTGCAAGGCATGGTGGGTGTAAAGCAAGATGAAATGGTGGGCGCCAGACACTTTTTGAATGCAAAGAGATTTATTGTCTCTTAACCACTTCCCAACCCATGTATAGTCATATGATGGCCGCAAGGTGGCTCTGCCATCCTGGGCGGCTGCCATATGACGTCTTTGGCTTCCCAGCCGTCTAGGGGGCACACGCCGCGTTACTCGGGAGCCGATGCGCGTGCCTGGTGGCCGCGATGTCATTCGGGCACCCGCGATTGCTTGTCACAGAGCAGGGACGTTGATCTGTGTGTGAAAGGAGAAAGGAGACAGATTGTGTGTTCCTTGTATATAGGAACACCGATCGGTCACCTCCCCCAGTCAGTCCCCTCCCCCCACAGTTAGAATCACTCCCTAGGTAACACATTTAACCCCTTGATCGCCCCTAGTGTTAACCCCTTCCCTGCCAGTGACATTTATACACTAATCAGTGCATATTTATAGCACTGATCGCTTTATAATTGTCAATGGTCCCAAAATAGTGTCAAAAGTGTCCGATCTGTCCGCCGCAATATCACAGTCCTGACAAAAATCACAGATCGCCGGCACTCACAGATACTGCTCAAGCTTCACCCCTGCTGACACGTTAGGTCCCTGGCTTGGCACTCCACAAGTAGGGATGAGCCGAACACCCCCCGGTTCGGTTCGTACCAGAAGCTGCAAACGGACCGAAAGTTTGCGCAAACTATCGAACCCCGTTAAAGTCTATGGGACTCGAACGTTCGGAATCAAAAGTGCTAATTTTAAAGGCTAATATGCAAGTTTTTGTCCTAAAAACGGTTTGGGGACCCAGGTCCTGGCCCAGGGGACATGTATCAATGCAAAAAAAAGTTTTAAAAACTGCAGTTTTTTCAGGAGCAGTGATTTTAATGATGCTTAAAGTGAAAAAAAAAATCCTTTAAATATCGTACCTGGGGGGTGTCTATAGTATGCCCGTGAAGTGGCACGTGTTTCCTGTGTTTAGAACTGTCCCTGCACAAAATGACATTTCTAAAGGAAAAAAAGTCATTTAAAACTGCTTGCGGCTTTAATGTAATGTGTGGTCCCAGCAATATGGATGAAAATCATTGAGAAAATCGGCATGGGTACCCCCCCAGCCCATTTGTCTTCAGGTAGCTTTAGGTGCACACTGTGCAGAGGACACAGTACACTAACTGAAAATACTGCAGCTACCTGCCTGTGGTATTATTAGTATGAGAACACCAGCAATTGTCTTCAGGTAGCTTTAGGTGCACACTATGCAGAGGACGCAGTACACTAACTGAAAATACTGCAGCTCCTTGCCTGTGGTATTATTAGTATAAGAACAGCAGTAATTGTCTTCAGGTAGCTTTAGGTGCACACTGTGCAGAGGACACAGTACACTAACTGAAAATACTGCAGCTCCCTGCCTGTGGTATTATTATGAAAACACCAGCAATTGTCTTCAGGTAGCTTTAGGTGCACACTGTGCAAAGGACATAGTACACTAAGTGAAAATACTGCAGCTCCCTGCCTGTGGTTTTATTAGTATGAGAACACCAGCAATTGTCTTCAGCTAGCTTTAGGTGCACACTGTGCAAAGGACACAGTACACTAACTGAAAATACTGCAGCTACCACAATCACCTGCCTGCCTGTCAGTATATTAGGAAGAGAATAACAGGAACGGATCTAGCTAAACTGAATACAGTGTGTGTATATATATATATATATATATATATATATATATATATATATATATATATACAGTGGGTACGGAAAGTATTCAGACCCCCCTTAAAGTTTTCACTCTTTGTTATATTGCAGCCGTTTGCTAAAATCATTTAAGTTCATTTTTTTCCTCATTAATGTACACACAGCACCCCATATTGACAGAAAAACACAGAATTGTTGACATTTTTGCAGATTTATTAAAAAAGAAAAACTGAAATATCACATGGTCCTAAGTATTCAGACCCTTTGCTGTGACACTCATATATTTAACTCAGGTGCTGTCCATTTCTTCTGACCATCCTTGAGATGGTTCTACACCTTCATTTGAGTCTAGCTGTGTTTGATTATACTGATTGGACTTGATTAGGGAAGCCACACACCTGTCTATATAAGACCTTACAGCTCACAGTGCATGTCAGAGCAAATGAGAATCATGAGGTCAAAGGAACTGCCTGAAGAGCTCAGAGACAGAATTGTGGCAAGGCACAGATCTGGCCAAGGTTACAAAAAAATTTCTGCTGCACTTAAGGTTCTTAAGAGCACAGTGGCCTCCATAATCCTTAAATGGAAGACGTTTGGGACGACCAGAACCCTTCCTAGAGCTGGCCGTCCGGCCAAACTGAGCTATCGGCGGAGAAGAGCCTTGGTGAGAGAGGTAAAGGAGAACCCAAAGATCACTGTGGCTGAGCTCCAGAGATGCAGTCGGGAGATGGGAGAAAGTTGTAGAAAGTCAACCATCACTGCAGCCCTCCACCAGTCGGGGCTTTATGGTAGAGTGGCCCGACGGAAGCCTCTCCTCAGTGCAAGACACATGAAAGCCTGCATGGAGTTTTCTAAAAAAACACCTGAAGGACTCCAAGATGGTGAGAATTAAGATTCTCTGGTCTGATGAGACCAAGATAGAACTTTTTGGCCTTAATTCTAAGCGGTATGTGTGGAGAAAACCAGGCACTGCTCATCACCTGTCCAATACAGTCCCAACAGTGAAGCATGGTGGTGGCAGCATCATGCTGTGGGGGTGTTTTTCAGCTGCAGGGACAGGACGACTGGTTGCAATCGAGGGAAAGATGAATGCGGCCAAGTACAGGGATATCCTGGACGAAAACCTTCTCCAGAGTGCTCAGGACCTCAGACTGGGCCGAAGGTTTACCTTCCAACAAGACAATGACCCTAAGCACACAGCTAAAATAACAAAGGAGTGGCTTCACAACAACTCCATGACTGTTCTTGAATGGCCCAGCCAGAGCCCTGACTTAAACCTAATTAAGAATCTCTGGAGAAACTTGTTGCATCTTTCCCAAAAAGACTCATGACTATATTAGATCAAAAGGGTGCAAATACTAAATACTGAGCAAAGGGTCTGAATACTTAGGACCATGTGATATTTCAGTTTTTCTTTTTTAATAAATCTGCAAAAATGTCAAAAATTCTGTGTTTTTCTGTCAATATGGGGTGCTGTGTGTACATTAATGAGGAAAAAATTAACTTAAAGGATTTTAGCAAATGGCTGCAATATAACAAAGAGTGAAAAATTTAAGGGGGTCTGAATACTTTCCGTACCCACTGTGTATATATATGTGTATATATATATATATATATATATATATATATATATTGTGAGGGGGTTAACTCGGTAGCGGGTGTGTGTGACCCCCTGGTTGGGCTCCCCACACAAAAACAGGGCCAGCAGACGGAGGTTGTGGTTTTCAAAATCAAAAGGTGCGGTTTATTTCTCTATGTACAGTGACAAAAACACAGCAAAGCCAAAAAGAAACATAAACAAAATAAATCCTGGTCAGTTTGACCTCTGACTAAACATGCAGGTTTCCTAAACTAACAACTGGGATCAGCCTGGTGCTGTCCTAGTCCCTAAGTCCCTGGTTTAGTAAAAGTCCAAACAAATAGCCACACAGGCTTTGCCTCACCGCACAGGGGTTCACTCTCCCTAGACAGTCCACACAGGTCTGGTTCCAGGCATGAGCTAACACCTAATGAATCTGGGAGTTCTTATAGAGGCCTAAATGAGTTGACAAGCTTCAGCTGGTCTCATCAACTCCCTGCCTCACGACGCCCAGCACTCTCCCTAGAGGTATGAGTCATTCATGAGCCCACTAGCCTCAGCTGGGCTTCATCAACTCCCTAGTTGTATAAGTCGGCATAAAGCCTGAATCTGGGAGAAATATATCTACCCCCCTGGATGCAACCAGGTGACTTTACCTTCCTGCTGTCACATACCCCCCCTCTTGTTTTAACCTTGGGGTTGGAACACCAGCAATCAGGCATTCATGTACTCGAGACAAAGCATCCACATTCCCCATTTGAACGCCAGGGCGATGCTTTACTGTGAAGTTGAATTCCTGTAGGGCCAGGAACCACCTATTCACTCTTCTATTTGTCTCCTTGTTTTGAGCCATCCACTTTAACGGAGCGTGATCCGTAACCATGTCAAAGTGCCTACCTAGCAGATAGTACCGAAGGGAATCTAGAGCCCACTTCACCGCTAAACACTCCTTTTCAACCGTGGCGTAATTTACCTCATGGGACTTCAACTTCCTGCTGAGGTAAATGACTGGGTGCTCTTCCCCGTTCCAGACCTGGGACAATACTGCTCCTAACCCCACATCTGACGCATCACTTTGTACGACAAAGTCTTTGGAGAAGTCGGGTGAGTACAACACTGGCTGGCTACATAAGGCTTGTTTCAAGAATTGGAATGCTGCCTCCGCCTCGGGGGTCCATTTAATCATGACCGACCCTTTCCCTTTCGTCAGGTTGGTTAGGGGCACAGCCTTAGAAGCAAAGTGGGGAATGAAGCGCCGATAATAACCCGCGATTCCCAGAAAGGCTCGTACCTGCTTCTTGCTGTTGGGACGTGGCCAACTCTGGATGGCCTCGACTTTGTTGAGTTGGGGTTTTATTACTCCCCTGCCAATGGTGTACCCAAGATATTTGGCCTCCTCCTGCCCAATGGTACACTTCTTGGGGTTAGCCGTAAACCCCGCTTCCCGGATAGAGTCTAGGACTGCTTGCACTTTTGGCAGATGTGAGGCCCAATCTGTGCTATGGACAATTACGTCATCCAGGTAAGCCGCAGCA
Organism: Rana muscosa; assembly: GCA_029206835.1. Classification (NCBI taxonomy): domain Eukaryota; kingdom Metazoa; phylum Chordata; class Amphibia; order Anura; family Ranidae; genus Rana; species Rana muscosa. The sequence goes on along the minus strand of CM055120.1, from coordinate 106,947,807 downwards.
TACTTCCGATGGGGCCTCAGTATCTGGTCCATTTTCCGCTGGAATGTGGCCGGCGCATTCTGTAACCCGAACGGCATTCTCTTATATTGGAACGCCCCGTCTGGGGTTACAAATGCGGTTTTCTCTTTGGCCGACGTGGCCAGGGGAATTTGCCAATACCCTTTTGTGAGGTCAAGAGTCGTCATGTATCGGGCTGTTCCCAGCCGGTCGATCAACTCATCTATACGTGGCATGGGGTAGGTGTCAAATTTTGTAACTTTGTTCAACTGACGAAAATCGTTACAAAATCGCCAGCTCCCATCCGGTTTAGGCACCAACACAATGGGACTAGACCAATCACTTTGGGACTCCTCTATCACCCCTAAGTTCAGCATTTTCTGTACTTCCTCCCGTATTGCCTCCCGTCGGGCCTCTGGGATCCGATAGGGTTTTAACTTCACCCTTTCACCGGGCGGGGTAATAATATCATGCTCTACCCCAGATGTTTGTCCCGGCAGCTCAGAGAACACCTCCTTGTTGCGAAGCACAAACTCCTTAACCTCCTGTTGTTGGGGTTGTGACAAGGTGGCTGCTATTCCAACCTCCGGAATCACGCAACCAGTTTGAGCTGGTGACCAAGTTTCTGCAACTAGGGACTCTCTATCCCTCCAGGCTTTCAACAGATTAACGTGATATATCTGTTCGGGCTTTCGCCTTCCTGGTTGTCTGACCTTGTAATTCACTTCGCTCACTTTTTCCATTATCTCGTAGGGGCCTTGCCATTTGGCAAGGAATTTACTTTCAACCGTAGGGACAAGTACCAATATCCTATCCCCCGGGGAAAAGGTACGGGTCTTTGCTCCACGGTTGTACACTCTCTGCTGTGCCAACTGCGCTTGGGCCAAATGTTCCTTCACGATGGGCATTACCTGTGCAATTCGATCTTGCATCAGGGCGACATGCTCAATCACACTCCTGTGGGGAGAACTCTCACTTTCCCAAGTTTCCTTGGCAATATCCAACAGCCCTCTTGGGTGTCTCCCATACAGTAACTCAAAGGGGGAGAATCCCGTAGAGGATTGGGGCACCTCCCTAATAGCAAACATCAAATAAGGAAGTAGACAGTCCCAATCCTTTCCATCTCTATCCACCACTTTCTTCAACATTTGTTTTAGGGTTTTGTTGAATCTTTCAACCAGCCCATCGGTTTGGGGGTGATACACAGATGTACGCAATTGCGTCACTTTGAGCAATTTACACAGCTCTTTCATAACCCGGGACATAAAGGGTGTACCTTGGTCCGTAAGCAGTTCTTTACAAATACCCACCCGGCTAAAAACAAGAGATAGCTCTTTGGCTATGGTTTTGGCCGAGGTATTTCTGAGAGGGATCGCTTCTGGATAACGGGTGGCATAGTCCATTATAACCAATATGTACTGGTGCCCCCTAGCGGACTTGATTATAGGACCTACCAAATCCATTGCGATTCTCTCAAACGGGACCTCAATGATGGGTAGAGGGACCAGCGGGCTACGGAAATGTGGCATCGGGGCCGACCTCTGACACACAGGGCAGGAGGAACAATAATTTTCTATGTCCTTCATCACCCCAGGCCAATAGAATCTCTGTAATACCCTCTCTCGGGTTTTCTCTGTCCCCAGATGACCTCCAAGAATGTGCCCATGGGCCAACTCCAACACCAACTTCCTGTAAGGTTTGGGCACCACAAGCTGCTCAACGGTTTCTTCTGCCCTTTTTGCCACCCGATACAGTAGGTCCTTCTCTACGCTGAAGTATGGGTAAGTGCAGGTATTATCTGGGTTCACTAACTCGCCATCTATTTCCACAACGTTTTCCCGTGCCTTTATTAGGGCGGGGTCTTTTAACTGTTCTGTGGCAAAATTTTCCCTGTGAACCTCCAGATCAGAAAACTCCACAGACGGTAGGTTTTCGTCTGAGGAGGTGGGCTCCTCTCCAGTTTCTTGAGTCTCCCCTGCCAATACTGACAAGGGAAATTCTGGAGAGTCCTCACCACTCTCAGAGGAGTTCTGGCTATCACATTCCTGGTACATAGGGGCACCAGTGGGGGGCTCAGGATCATCCCACAGTTCCCAGAACTTCGGAAAATCCCTTCCCACAATGGCATCATGCGGTAATTGAGATACTAACCCCACTGGATGAGAGAGGGTACCTTTGGGGGTCTCGAAACACACTGTAGTCACTGGATACTCTCGGGTGTCCCCATGCACACAAATAACAGCTACCTTGCTATTCCCAGAGACCTCTGTTTTAACTAATTCAGCCTTTATCAGGGTCACAAGGCTACCTGAATCCAGTAATACCACAACATTTCTACCATTAATACACATTTTGCATAAATGTTTCTCAGTTCCCCGAATGGCAGTGCATGCGACTGTCGCACACAGCGACTGACGTCTGTCCATCAGAAAGTCACATTGCATGGGTTCCTCCACAACCGGGCAATTTGCTGCAATATGTCCCGCTTGCCGGCAGCGGTAGCAAACAATCCATTTGGCTGCCTCTTGAGCCCCTGACTTCCCAGGCTGTTCTCGCCAAACTTTGGGTAGAGCTCCCACCCTCTCACTCTCTCCACCCTCACCCCTTGGAATCCTCTTATCCGCCCCTGGGGATGGTCTGGTCTTAGGGTGGAAAGTCCGAGAGTCTCTGGAAGAGGCCGTCAGGTTCTCTGTAGCCAAGTATTTCTCTACACGATCCACCAGACCACCGGCCGTCTCTGGGTCTCCATGGCTTACCCACTTTTGGATGGCAGTAGGAAGAGCTCTCAAAAACCGATCCATTACAACACGTTCCACAATCTCTGGTGCGGACAAAGTCTCTGGCTGTAGCCACTTCCTGCTCAGGTGAATGAGATCATACATTTGAGACCTGGGGGGTTTTCCAAGCTGGAAAGTCCAGTTATGCACACGCTGAGCCCGGACAGCCAGGGTGACACCCAGCCTTGCCAATATTTCAGCTTTTAGCATCACATAGTCTTTTGCTTGGTCAGGCTCTAGGTCATAGTAAGCCTTCTGCGATTCACCAGTTAACAGAGGAGCCACCAGTCCAGCCCACTGCTCCTCAGGCCACTTTTCTCTTTCAGCAGTCCTTTCAAATGTGGTCAAAAATACCTCTGGATCATCCTCTCCAGTCATTTTTGTCAATAAACGACTCACCCCAAAGGACGCGGTATTAGTGGGACGGCTTTCCTCACTGGTCTGCGGACGTTGCTGCATTACTGCTTCCATTTGTTGTAGTCTCTGCTCTTGCTTCTGTAACAGGTCTATGAAGCGGGCCTCAGATTGCTGCTGGGCTTGTTGATGAGCTTGCTGCTGGGCTGCAAGGCTCCTTTGCAAACCTGCATTTGTCTGCTGTTGATTGGCATTTGCTAGAGCCAGCTGTTTCAGTATCTCCTCCATGCTGGCTTAAAAAAAACTGCCACTGGTTCTCCACCAACTGTGAGGGGGTTAACTCGGTAGCGGGTGTGTGTGACCCCCTGGTTGGGCTCCCCACACAAAAACAGGGCCAGCAGACGGAGGTTGTGGTTTTCAAAATCAAAAGGTGCGGTTTATTTCTCTATGTACAGTGACAAAAACACAGCAAAGCCAAAAAGAAACATAAACAAAATAAATCCTGGTCAGTTTGACCTCTGACTAAACATGCAGGTTTCCTAAACTAACAACTGGGATCAGCCTGGTGCTGTCCTAGTCCCTAAGTCCCTGGTTTAGTAAAAGTCCAAACAAATAGCCACACAGGCTTTGCCTCACCGCACAGGGGTTCACTCTCCCTAGACAGTCCACACAGGTCTGGTTCCAGGCATGAGCTAACACCTAATGAATCTGGGAGTTCTTATAGAGGCCTAAATGAGTTGACAAGCTTCAGCTGGTCTCATCAACTCCCTGCCTCACGACGCCCAGCACTCTCCCTAGAGGTATGAGTCATTCATGAGCCCACTAGCCTCAGCTGGGCTTCATCAACTCCCTAGTTGTATAAGTCGGCATAAAGCCTGAATCTGGGAGAAATATATCTACCCCCCTGGATGCAACCAGGTGACTTTACCTTCCTGCTGTCACAATATGTATATATATATATACACACACACACACAACACTTAGGATGCATATATATCCTCCACACACTGTAACTGCAGCTAACTGACTCGCCTGCCTGCTCTATCTAACTCTGGCTCTGCGTTCTTACCACGCTGTGATTGGCCAAAGCATGCGGGTCATAGTGCATGCTTGGCCAATCATCAGCCAGTCATTCATGAGCCCACTAGCCTCAGCTGGGCTTCATCAACTCCCTAGTTGTATAAGTCGGCATAAAGCCTGAATCTGGGAGAAATATATCTACCCCCCTGGATGCAACCAGGTGACTTTACCTTCCTGCTGTCACAATATGTATATATATATATACACACACACACACAACACTTAGGATGCATATATATCCTCCACACACTGTAACTGCAGCTAACTGACTCGCCTGCCTGCTCTATCTAACTCTGGCTCTGCGTTCTTACCACGCTGTGATTGGCCAAAGCATGCGGGTCATAGTGCATGCTTGGCCAATCATCAGCCAGCAATGCACTGCGATGCCGCAGTGAATTATGGGCCGTGGCGCGCCACTTGAATTTGGCGCGAACGGCCCATAATGTTCGAAATTCGACGAACGGTCAAACAGATGATGTTCCAGTAGAACATGAGTTCGACTCGAACTCGAAGCTCATCCCTATCCACAAGCATCACCTCTGCTGTCCTGTAGTGTGCATTTGTATTCAACCCCCCTGAGTCAATACTACAATACTAAAGCTGCAAGTCTTTTTGGGTCTCTACCTGCTTTGCACATCTAGAGAGTGTAATTTTTGCCCATTTTTCTTTGCAAAATAGCTCAAGCTCTGTTAGATTGAATGGGGAGTGAACAGCAATTTTCTTGCCACCTATTCTCAACTGGATTTAGGTCTAGACTTTGACTGGGCCATTCTACACATGAATATGCTTTGATCTAAACAATTCCATTGTAGCTCTGGCTGTATGTTTAGGATCATTTTCCTGCTGGAAGGGACCTGTGTGTGTCCCGGAAGATGATGGGACCATTCAGAAAGCGCCGCATGACTCATACATGCACAGTAGGAAACCGGCTGTGAAGCCTGACGGCTGAAATGGACAGCTTGGGGTGCCGACATCGCGGGCTCTCTGGACAGGTAAGTGTCCTTATATTAAAAGTCAGCAGCTACAGGAACTCAGCTTTAAGCCTGGTACACACTAATAGTTTCTTTTCATTCAACCCAGCAAGTTGAACAAAAAAAAACTGTCAGCTCCGGTCGGAGCCGCTGTACTAACGATCCGACATTAGCACAGCGATCTCCCCCTCTAAGCTGTTGTGTTTTGACAGGGGGAATGCCCCCCGCCAGAACGCTCTAGTCATAGCTCTCAGCCATTGGCTGAGAGCGCTGATCAGGAGCCGGTCAGCTGCTGGTTTTCCAGCATGCACCTCCGACAGAAGCTGGCCAAATGGTTGGCTTCTGTAAGGCTGGCTGACATACACACAGGGCAGAATGTTGGCTGTTTTTATTTTTTTTCGGCCGATGAATCCCCACATTCGGCCCGTGTGTACGGGGCTTTACATAGAGGCCTAGTGGCCTGAGAAGCTCTGCATAGAAGATAAGGGTGAGGGGTCTCGAGAACTCCACACAGAGAGATAAGAGGTGGGGTTTGGCACATGCTTCTTGATGCAAAATCCGTATATGTACAAAAATTCTTCACAAGCTCACACAGGAAGTTGGCTTTATACTATAATTAGGATAGGATGGGACTTGGTTGGGACACTCTCTATTAAGATCTCTTCCAGTGGCTGTTTTAAGCATATAATAACCATACGGTGAGTCATGCACATTAGTATTTCATGCGTCAATGCTCCATGCTACTCCAGTACGCTGATTGCTGTCACCCTCCATTCTTCCTATCAGCATATATGGGTTTACTTAATAGGCAAAGGTCAGATAACTTCAATGTGCAAAGTGAGGCACCCTGTAGCAAACAATTCATTGCAAATTTATCAGCTGATTACAGTAACCTGAAATTTGATTGGACATAAAAATTCAGGACTAAGGTTTTATACAGTTTTCTCTCAATTTCTATAAAACAAAGATTTAGTACGCCTTTCAGAGGGTCTATGATTGTAACTGTAGCATCTTGGTAGCCACGTTGTGATATACAACCTTTCCTTTATACCTGCACCTCCCTGAACACAGTCCTTCTATAAGACTGCATAGAGAAAGATTGGGCTGTGAATGATAAGGGCTGAGCAGAGAGGATGCGCATTTAAGGATATAATGCCACCCCTGTCATATAGGGAAAGTTCAGAACCTGGAACTTCTTTGATATCCATGATCACAATCATGGGGATTTGTAGAGTGTGGCAACAGAATTAATTCTGACATAAAAAGTAGAGGCTACCAAAGTAGGAGGTGTCCCTTGTGCCAGCTCCAGCTGGACTACCTTACCCATGATGCTCCACTGTCCCCGTTTCAAGTCCAAGATTCTTTTTTTGAAAACATTGTGTTCACTATGGAGAGTGAAAGGTCCACCCTCCCACGTAGTGACTTTGGGCTCCATCTGTTACACATTAACGATATGCATTATTAAACATTTACGGGCCTTTAACCATATTTAAAATGATAAAGCTACTGAACATGCACTAAGCTGATAGTTGATAATGTATCCAGTCCACTGCTTGACACTTCCGCAGCTTCCTAAAAATAGTTAATGGTAAATTCTTGGAACAATTTTCAAACAGGTTTCTAAGAAGCAAGTACACAAGGGCAGCTTCAAATGTGTAACTGTAACATCATGTGGCTGACCAGGGGCCCAAGAGCAAACAGGTCCCATTAACCAGAAAACAAATGAACAAATCATTGGGAAGAAAAAACAAATCTACAGCGACACATCACAGAAATAGTAGGTAAGGTATCTATAGATCCCTGCTCACTGTCTCTTCTCCCTAATAGGATATCCATGGGCCCCCAAACCCCACGATGCTGTGTATTACAATTACCAACCAAGATTCCTAGATACCACCCTCTTATCTTCAATTGTGTTCAGATCACCAGGGGTTCCTTCAAAACCTGGAGTGCTCTATCAAGCAAATATCATTATGATCAAACTTTGGCCTTCATCTTGTTTCCCCTATGTCTTGCTAATGAAATAGATGGCATTACATTTCAGTTGTACAAGAAATAGGAGAACCAGCGAAGTTCTAGAGTTTGACCACACATGCATGGCCAATATTTGCATAATAGAGCACCCTGGGTTTGGTAGGTCCCGAGTGCTCTGAAAATAACTTGGGACTGTGACTGAGCACCTGAAGGTTTTTGTTTAAACTATGGCCTTATGAAGATACGAGATATGGGATACGAAGAAATCTAGGGCAGACAGTTGGGTACAAATTTAGCTCTCTTCCTGCCTGTAGACAACCATTTTGGGCACACCTCTCTGGTGAGGATAGGGCAGCCAACGGGGCTTATTAATAACTTCAACTCCAGGAAAAGGTAAGCTGCCCATAGTATTGGATCTAGCACAGTCAGGAAAAGTAAAGATCCTTTGTAGAGCCCCAGACACCCAATATTTAAAATGCTCATAAGGAGTTTAACTATAAAGATAGTGGCTAGATCCTAATGGGTAGGTTGATTTTTTCCTTCGTTTGCCCTTGGAATGACACATCACCTCACACAGTAACCTGTCGTTTTGAGTGCTGTATGGGCAAATGCTGACAGTTGTCAATCTAAGGTAAACCTTTTGCACCAACAGCAGGTTAATGCATTGCTAACTCAAAGTTGATAAAGGGGCTCATATTTTTTGGGTTTCTTTTTTGGTTTACATCAATCTTTACAACATTTACCTTCTTTCCATGCATTGATAGAACTCCCCAGATGAGGTATTATTAGACGAAAGTGTCAGATCGGGCTCTGTCATTGTGTTATACCGTTTTACTATTTTTGATATAAGCGATTTTATCAGTAGGAACACGTGAGTGTTCCTGACCTTTGCAATAAACGTCATACTTATTGGATTTACACTATGTGGAGCCTTTTTTGTCTCTTCCGGATACATCGCTACACCTAGAGACACAGTTTTCTTTTGGCCCACCATTGCTGACCTTATCAAGATCCAGCCACTACGAGATCTGAGGGATCACTTTTCACTGTGACCAACGCAGAGAGGCGTGGAAGCTTCCCTCTATTGGTGTGGGTACAACTTTAGCTCGTTTGGCTCATTGGGCATATGTCTTGTTGAGCCCACATGCTCTGGTAAGCCTTCGCCTAATCAGTGGTGGATATCTCCTTACTTCATGTGACCATCTCTGCCAGCACTGGGATTTCATTCTTCCTTCTTTGGATCACTTTATGAACTTTTCCTTTTCATGTATTTTTCATTGCATGTTTTTACATTTTTTCTTTTCCCTCTGCACGTTGTACCTATTGATGTTTTGGACATTTAAATTATTTAACTTTTTCTTTAATTGTTACACATTTATCCATTTGATTTTTCAGGTGGTTTATGTTTGATCTCCGTGAGATACTATGTTTGCACTAGACACTTTCTACTGTTTGGTTCACTTTACACTTTTTATTGCTGATTCATCAGTTCTCATAGTTTTATCTGCCATTTGATACGCTTATGCCAATAAGTGTTGTATTGACTTGGGTATCATCAGCCAAGAGTTTTGCACATTAGTACCATGTTCATTTCATAGGCACATTTCACTTATTTTTACCATTCATTACTTAAACTCTTTAGCTAGAAACTGTAATTTCCTGTATCTAAAATCTTGTACTTGTGGAATGTGCATTAGTTGATATTTTTCCATCTTCCTGGGGTGCTCTACAGCAGTGGTCATCATCAACCCTGTCCTCAGGGCCCACTAACAGGCCAGATTTTATGTATTACCTTGGGGAGATGCAGACTAGAATACTGCAATCACTGAGCAGCAAATGATATCACCTGTGATGTATTTCAGTTATCTTGCAAACCTGGTCTGTTAGTGGGCCCTGAGGACAGGTTTGATGACCACTGCTCTACAGGCAGTCAGAGGTAGTATATAATCCACTGGAGTTCCATGCTAATCATTTTAAGTGGCGCTTTATTATCCCCCCCACCCCCCTCACATCGCCACATTACACTTGATTCTAAGCAGCGCTACTATGTATATTGCATAATAGAAGGTAATGAAAGAAGCAGAAGAAATTTCAAAAGTGCACTACTTCAGTTAAAGTCTGAAAATTACTAATTTGAGTTAATAGACCTTTGTGACAGGACAATCAGATGGTGATTATTTGCCTTTTAGTGAATTTGCATTATATGTAAGACAGATTGCACCTACCTTGTGATGAGTAATGGGCAGGGCCCACTTAAACTGTGATATATGTGTCACCGGCGCAAAAATTATAAAAAATATATAAAAAAATGTGTCAATATGTCTTTAAGGCCCTTTTCCCACTGGGGCGGTACCGCTAATTTTGCGGTGGTATTCGGCTGCTAGCGGGATGGTTTTACCCCCCGCTAGCGGCCGAAAAAGGGTTAAAAGCCACACCAAAGCGTCTCTGCAGAGGCGCATTGCCGGCGGTATAGCCGCGGTTTCCCATTGCTTTCAATGGGAAGGAGCGGTATACACATCGCTCCAAAGTTGCGGCTAGCAGGACTTTTTTTCCCGTCCCTCGGGCTTTCACACTGGAGAAACAGTAGCCGCTGTTTAGGATCGGTTTGCAGGTGCTATTTTTAGTGCAATAGCGCCTGCAAACCTCCCCAGTGTGAAAGCGGTCTAAATGATGGGTCTGTTGCAGTCATAGATTCCCCACCAATAATGTGCGGTAAGCAATATTACAGAAGAAGAGAATAACTGCGCCAACCCAAAAATATATATCTTACCATATCTCGTAGGACAGTGAATAATATTCATAAATAACCCATCAATGATTAATCAAAAAAACAATCAAGTGCATATTAAGTGAACTAGAATAATAAAGGACAAATAATTTGAGTTATTTGCAGCAAACACTTCATTACTTGCCTACATAAATACCAAACTTATTTATTGTTGAAGTCTGAAGTATAATTATTTAGAGCTACCCCCATAGGAGCCGCTGGTATGTTTGCCCAGGTCTTCTCCATATTTGTCCCGCAGCCAGGCAGGTAGATTCGATCAGCCAGGTGCACACATTTCCGCTTGTTGTCTTCAATGATTAGTCTGGGGTTTTTGTTTTTTCTTGCTTTATGTTTTGCAGAACTTGGATAGGGAAGGGAATTTAGTGGGATATTCCAAGAAATAGAACTATTCACAACTGAGGACATCTAACTGATCTCTTGGTTAAGCTCTGGTGAAGTCTTTGCTGAAAACAGATAGCAGACCTTTCTTTGAAGGTAGCACAACATAGTTTCAGGAGTTAGCAAAGTCCCTTAGTAGTAGTAGCAGCAAGGCAAAGCTCCTCAGGTACAAGCCAGTTACGGCAGACTGGGCAGTCTAAAAGTAGTTGAACTGAGCAAAGTCCTATGCAGTAGCAAACAGTTGGACAAGCTCTTCAGAACACTAGCCAGTGTTTCCTTTGTTCAGACCCTCAGATGACTATATAGCACACCAGAAGGGGTTAAAAGCACAAGTCTATAGATCCTTTAGGTTGTCGGTATTCACAAAATGTCTATGGACCGCTTTTAGTGTCCTTCCAACTTCCAAGCGATACTCCATACCAGTAATATCAGACCAGCTCTCTGCAGAACCGGGGTCATTCTCACTAATTTCAGGTCCTCGGGAGCCCACCTGAGGCCACATGGCAGCACAATCTCTCGATTCAGGCCCTTAGGTTGCTCACCTGAGGGCCTACAAATTCCGGTGGGGCAGCACCTCTCCCCCTGCTGGTGTAATCCTCTGCTAGGAAAGACCAAGAGCCCATGTGCTCCTAGAACATAAATACAGATATCCAGCATGCATAGCGGCACCTCCCCTTCTAATTGGCCAGGGCTGTATGAATATTCAAGCTCCCATCTGCATGGTTTCTGCCTATTATCTAGCACCTTCCTTAGTTGCTAGGATACAGTGAAACTTCAAGACAGCCTGAGTGGCACCCGAGCACACTGAGCAGACTACATTAGTCAATCACCACTCTCTGTTAAGCAGAGAAACCTAAATTATTCTACACTCATCCTAGCACCTACCTAGGAGGGTGCTACAGTTATTTACTACATTATAGTACTCTCCTTGTCAATACCTTCATTTGCTTTTTTTTTCTCCATTAGGATGGAGCCATCATCCATGGTCAGTGCCTACTTCCACTGTAATAATTACAATGAACATCCCTAAAAAGAAAACTGCAAATTATTCTCAAAATTCAGTTATACATTGTAAGACTAAAACCAAATGTATGTCTGTATTTTGCCTTGGGTGCAGAAATGAAATGTTTATTATAACACTTCAGAAGAACTCTATTGTGGACCGCATGATCTGAGTAAAATGGTAAAATGTATACACACCTTAACCCGCATATTTAAATTAGAACTATAGGAAAAGCTTTTTTTTCATTTTGGATAGAGTAAGGAAGGGTTATAACCCCTGTACGGTTTATTTTTGCCATCTTTGTCCCATTGGGAAGATTTACCTTAATTTTCTGTCCCATAGCCAAACAGGTGAGAGGAAATACTTCAAATTAAGGGAATCTCTTGGGGACTCCCATGTCACCAGGACTAGTATCCACATATGAATATTTTCCCTATATTACTATTCTGGGGACAACCCAAATTTGAGATTTTCTTTTACCGTATATACTCGAGTATAAGCCGAGATTTTCAGCCCTTTTTTTGGGGCTGAAAGTCCCCCCCTCGGCTTACACTCGAGTCATCGAAATTTTTACATTGTAAATATTACCTGTAAAGAAGTTGCGGCTGCGGCGTCCATCGTTCAAATTCCGCAGCGTCCATCGTTCAAATTCCGCGGTCTCTTCCTGTTCCTTCCTTGATAGGTGATTCTCATCAGACGCTCTCCGCCTATCACGAACGTTCTCTCATCCTCAGTTTTCCAGCAGACGTCTGTGATTGGCGGAACATCCAACACAGTGTCTGCTGGGAAAACTGAGGATGAGAGAATGATCGTGATAGGCGGAGAGTGTCTGCTGAGACTCGCCTATCAAGGAAGGAACAGGAAGAGACCGCGGAGTTTGAACGATGGACGCCGCAGCCGCAACTTCTTTACAGGTAATATTTACAATGTAAAATAGGGAACAGCGAGCTAGGGAACAGTGGGGCATCGGCTTATACTCGAGACAGTAAGGTTTCCCAGTTTTTTGGGCAACATTAGGCACCTCGGCTTATACTCGAGTCGGCTTATACTCGAATATATACGGTACTTTTAATGATAATGGTAAACAGGACAAATAGAGAGAGGGAATCTCCCTATTGGGATCACAGACAGCAATAAAAACTGACATTTTTTCAAATGCACCTCCCCTCTATCTAAAACGAAAAAAAAGTTTTGCCTTTAGTTATACCGTACTTTAAAGAGGCTCTCCAGCCTGGACACATTTCAAAGTCAGCAGCCACAAATACTGTAGCTGCTTTCTTTTAATATAAAGACACTTGCCTGTCCAGGGAACCCGTAATGTCGGCACCCTGAGCCGATTCGTCAATCAGCTTCGGATGCAGACGAGGAGGTGCTGAAATGCACACAGATTGACGATCTTACCTGGAAGTGGGTACGGGCACCTGTCAAAACCAGGTACCTGCTCCCCCCTCCCCCCAAAAAAAATTGCCAAATGTGGCAGTGGAGGGGGGGGGGGGGGGAGGGTGTGAATAAGTGGAACTATCCCTTTTGGGTGGAGCTCAGCTTTTAAATTCAGATATTAAGGCTTTTGAAGAAACTTCTAATGTTTATATTTAAAACAAAGACTAGCATGTGGACATCAACTGCCACTATCTAAATTTGCATGAATGATGGGGTCCGTTTTGCCATTTAGAATGTAACCTCCTTCTGCTAGTCGTACGCATATAAGCGGCCCCTCTCTGCAGTTAGGCTTCAACGCCTTGTGGCCGCATATATGTGACCCTATGTAAACACTTCTCTGTGCTGAGAGCAGGGTCCCTGAACGCTCCCAGCACAGTCACCGGCATGAACCAGAAAGCTCCCAATGTATACTTGTGATCGGAAGCTTTCCAATCATGTGACAGCCAATCACAGTGGTCACATGACCGAATGCCTGCCTCCCGGCATCTTGAAGCTCTTAAATGGCCAGGAGGTGGGGGCGGGAAGGGGTTCAAAATTGTTTAAGCAATCCTTTCTATTAGGCTGCTAAACAGTATTGCAGTCACATGATCATCACGTACAGTAACACACTCGCTATGCAGTGACTGTCATGTGACTCCAATTACAGACCCCTATGTGTAAAAAAAAAGCTAAAAAATATGAAACACCTGATCAGTCACTAATGGAATCACTGATCTAGAGTAACCTGTTGTGTTTTTCTTCCTGACTACGATACAATATGGTGTGTGATAGATGGAAGGTTCTATTCTTTGTCTCCATAGAAACGATCCACACTTATTCATGATCCTCAAAAAATCTCTGTTAGCGATAACAAGCGTTTCCGGCTAACAGAAGTGCTCGTTATCGCTCTGATGTGAACCATTACCTGGCTGGATCATTGCAGGCATTTCATAAATAACAGTATTGCATGGAAATATCAAGCTTCATATAGCCCCCTTTAGCTTGAGCTCCATGGGTTATATTTGATTGCACACTGAATAGTCTATATTGATAGGTTAGAGATCTTCCTATAGATCATGCACCTGCAGGACCTGCTGTATTTTCTCCAAGACTTGGCCAACACTGACATATGACAAACACGCATTAAAGGGATTATTATCAGTTGCTGACTGATGCTGCTTATTGCTGGGGAGTTAACCCCACATTGCTTGTCACAAGCATTGCTTCAATGTTTTTAATTTTTAGAAATTATCTTCTATTCTCATGTTAAAAATTCATGACACTCTCATTTTCATCATTAGGGGAAAGTGACAGTCTCTCCGAACAGCTTACACTTGCTTTCCACCACTGCTTTTTTTTTTTTTGCTACCACATTCCTAACACTGTGTAAGCTCTTTGTCAGATGTTGTGCTTACACAAGAGTTGAGAATGTCACCCCTTCCTCACATGACAGTATTTGAACTTGGCGATTGGCCACTAGACCCGCTTTCTGCATAAATGGAGGCGGTCACATTCTCACCAATACCCAGAAGCATTGGGCATTTTTCTGCAGCCCAGTGGAGTTGTGGAGAAGTGGTAGGAAGGTTAGTGGAAGTGGGTTGGAGGGTGGGCTTTAAAGAGACTCTGACTTTGCCTCGTATTGGAGGAGGTCACATGCTCCCTCATTAGGGTGACCACATTTCCAAACTACCATTCAGGGACACCCCCCCTTCCCAAAAATCAGCTTGTGCTGTAACGAATCACAGCACAGTCATTAGACACAAAAGTCATGATTTATGATTTCTCCAATCACAAGCAGGGGGCGGGGATTGTGCTCCTCCAGGCATTCACAGCCAGGACAAGTCCTGTCAGTGAGTAAAGCGGTGATGTGGCGGCCTTTTTTGGGGCCATCAGATCGGCCCAGAGAAAAACTGTGTCAGTTTCATTCCGGGACACTGTATTGTCCTGGCATAAAGGTACCCGGGACAGACCTGCAAAATGCGGGACTGTTCCGGGCAATCCGGGACATGTGACCACCCTATCCCTCATACACAAAAAGCATCAGGTATTTTGCTCCAACAGAGTGCGCAAAATGGCAAAAGAGCAAGTGGATTGGGTTTTGAGTTTTAAAGACATGATGCTAGCAGCTTGCTAACTATCGCCTGCATTATCAGGAGACACTGTGCAGCACTTGCTGCAGTGAGATTTCCCCCTGGTGCTCAGCTTGGACTGCATGTCATCACATCCTGACAGCTGAGTGAATAACACCAGGGAGTAAAGCAAAGCATCTTGGGAGCTGTAGTCCCAGGACTCAGGTTTCACACTCAGGCTGGACTGTAATGGACTACTCGTACCAGCCGGCTGGAGTGGGAGCAGAGTTTGCTGGAAGAAGATGTATAAAGCCCGTGCAGGGCCAGGATCGCTCTTTTGGGACCCCAGCCTTGATCTGCAAACAAGTGTCTCAGTGTTAGATTGTGCTTTCGTTGAGTCGTGGCCTGTGCTACAAGGAAGGAGAGTCATCGCACGTGTGTACAGGAGCATCCACTGCCAGCCACTTCTGGTCGTCTAGCCACTCTTGTCACATCCTTGCTGGATCCTGCTGGGTAGCAGCGCAGCGTGACAGGAGATTGAGCGCCATCCCCAGAGCCAGTCTCTACAGAGGCCTGATGTGGAGTCCATCACTCCCCACCAAAGAAGATAGTCAGGACTGGTGAGCGGACACTTGCCCACCATATTAATACAAAGGGACACTGCATGCAGACAACATTGTTTTTCTTTTGCCCAAACCTGTAGAACCCTATGCTACTCTCAGTAAGTGACAAGTTTATACTACTGAATCTTAAAATCTTAATGCTCTTAATACCTCAGTAAACAAGATTCAACTGTTTCACTTGATTGTGTGTGTCTCTAATTGCCTTTGGTCACCACAAGAATGTCTGAACCCAGGGTGTCAGAGGTGTCAGAAGACTTGAAAGGTCAGGGCAACCAGTGGGGTACAAATTCTCTAAGCGGCCCTCATAGGGGTAGTGCTACAGACACTATGGGGGTTGTTTACGAAAGGCAAATCCACTTTGCACTACAAGTGCAAACTACAAGTGCAAAGTGCACTTGAAATTGCACTGAAAGTGCACTTGGAAGTGCAGTCGCTGTAAATCTGAGGGGTAGATCTGAAATAAAGGGAAGCTCTGCTGATATTATTATCCAATCATGTGCAAGCTAAAATGCTGTTTTTTATTTTCCTTGCATGTCCCCCTCGGATCTACAGCGACTGCACTTCCAAGTGCACTTTCAGTGCAATTTCGAATGCACTTTGCACTTGTAGTTTGCACTTGTAGTGCAAAGTGGATTTGCCTTTAGTAAATAACCCCCTATATGTCTCTTTAAAGCCCACCTCCTGATCCATTTATATTAACCTTCTCCCACTGGGTTCCTCCACATTCCCATCCCTGTGTAAGCTTTGTCAGATGGTGTCAAAGCTTACACAGTGTTGATGATGTCAGTATTTGAGTATGATGTCAGTATCTGGGGAGGTCACATGCTCCCCCATACCCAGAAGCACCAGACACTTTGCTGCAGGACAAAATTAATGGCAGGCAAAGTTAGAGTAAAGGAGGGTTGGAGGTAAGCTATAGAGGGATGCTGACATTTGTCATGAATGTCTCTTTAAGGACTGCCCCAATAACACATTTATTGCTACAGGGCGGTCCCCTTCTGCTGTGATTACTCACAGCAGAAGCCGATCTGCGGGTGCCTGGCACTGGATGTCCGCCGGCACCTGCCGATCATCAGGCAGAGACACAGAATAGAGATCTGCCTATGTAAAGGCAGATCTCTGTTCTGACAGGGGAGAACAGATGGATTTTGTGTCCCTGAAAGCAGGGAATAAAATCCATGACCTCTGAGTAAAAGCACCACACACAGTACAGTAAAACGCTGGCTAGGCACACAGATTACCCTTTGATCCCAGCCAGTGTCATTAGTACAGTGACACTGCATATTTTTAGCACTGATTACTGTATTAGAGTCACTGGTTCCCACAAAGTGTCAGTTAGTGTCCAACTGTCTGCCGGAATATTGCAGTTCTGCTTTGTCGCTGATCGCCACCATTACTAGTATAAAAAATCAATAAATAAAAAATCAATATATATACCATAGTTTGTAGACACTATAACTTGTGTAAACCAATCAATATATGCTTATTGGGATTTTTTTTCTACCAAAATTATGTAGCAGAATACATACTGGCCTAAATTTTAGAAGAAATTAGATTTTTAGATTTTGTTATTGAATATGTTTTATAGCAAAATATAGTTTGTTTTTTTGAATTGTTGGTCTTTTTTTTATAGCGCAAAAAAAAATGTAGGGGTGATCAAATACCACCAAAACAAAACTCTATGCGTGAGAAAAATATATTTTATGTTTTATTTGGGTACAGCATTGCATGACAGCGCAATTGTCAGTTAAAGTAACGCAGTGCCGTATCGCCAAATAAATGGGCTGGTCATGAAGGTGGGATGGCATGTACTGGCCATCGGGAATGGGCCGGTTTCAGTTACAGCCTGTCAAAGTAATGGCTGCGCGGCTCACGCAACCATTCATTTTAGCAACACTGTACTGCCAGGAGCGGGCTGGGTCGGCTGGCAGGGTGGCATTTGCCCCTCAGGCCACCATAACTTACAGGTGTCATGGCTGCAGCAGCTAGCTGACACACGCTGTTGCATTTTTGGAGTTGTAGACAACTCCACGCACACTCACGCTCCCAGTGGTT
Organism: Rana muscosa; assembly: GCA_029206835.1. Lineage (NCBI taxonomy): Eukaryota > Metazoa > Chordata > Amphibia > Anura > Ranidae > Rana > Rana muscosa. Next base: position 106,930,319 of record CM055120.1, on the reverse strand, counting down.
GGGTTATGTAACGGCACCCCAAGTATGAAAGGGGTTAACGCCGTTTAGGATATTCCTTCTCTGGACACACATCCACTGCCGATCCTCCACAGTCAGGCGACCGCTTCCCATAGGATTAATCCTTCCAAACATACGATACAAACACTCTGTATGAAGTTTCCAACTGGACTGACAATCTTTAATGACAAACTCCCTGTTTTATACACACAGAGAGGAGGTTCTTACATTATCCTCAGACAATACACCTTTGACCAGACCTAATTTACATGAGCTAATTAACTACAGTGATGACTCAGACACATGACCTTTAGGCTAGCCTCACTGTCTCCCAATACACATCTGATATCTTAGCAGACACAGGTGGGGGCTGGATGTGGTGACATTAGCATCTAACACTATGTGTCCCAACATCATGAAGGAGTCACTTTTCAGTTAACCTGTTGCGTTCATAATTAAACAGTAAATAGTTCTTTACAGGTATCCTGGGGAATATTGTGGAAAAATATCACTGTCCCATTTTAAAGCAATCCAAGACATATTCTTAATGTCCATTATTTTCTTGCTCACCCTGTGCCCAAAGTGACCCCTGTCACAGAGAAGCAGCGCAGCCAGGAAACTACAACTCCCAGATCTTGGAGGCAGAGCGTGCCAGGGACTCTGAACTTGGGACCCACGTGACTGGCTCGGGCTGCAACTTTACTTGACCCCAGCCCCCAGGACAGGAGCATCACCCCCCCAGGGCTGGAAGAGGTCGTTCAAGGACCTGCTGAGCTGGCACTGGCAGCTGTCATGGCTGAGGTGAGAGACCCTGACACTCCCAGGGCCAGCTGACCCCACATCCCATTTACCCCCCTCATTTAACCTGCCCCAGTGCCCACCCAGAACCTCAAAAAAGGCCTTAACACTACGGGTCCTGCTGGGAGATGGCCTGTAGGTCCTGCTGGGAGCTGGCCATGGCCAACTCCCAGCAGGACCCACAGGTCAGTGGCTGGCTGTGGGTCCTGCTGGACATGGCCTGCTGGCCACTAGACTAGGGTGACCAGACATCCCTGGTTTCCAGGGACAGTCCCCGAACTGAGGACACTATCCCTGGACCAAATTTGTCCACGTTTTGCAAGGCCGATCCTGGGCGGGTGCACCGCGAGCAATTGCGTATAGTTTATATAGTGTTTTTGTGCATGTTTGCAAAATTAATGTTGGCCGGTCTGGATGAAGTCCAGGGCCAAATTTTTGTCCCAGTCCAGCCCTGAAGGGGGGGGGGGAATCTTCTGGAGGTCAAGTGGTTAAAGCCCAATCACAATCTGCTTATATTCACAAACCCCCACTGCTTTGTTGCACCCAGTCCTAACGTTAACCCTTTCACACTGAGGAGTTTTTCAGGCGTTTTAGCGCTAAAAATAGCACCTAAATACCGCCTGAAAAACTCCTGCCCTGCAGTCTCAATGTTAAAGCCCGAGGGCTTTCACACTGAGGTGATGCGCTGGTGGGACCACTCCAAAAGTTCTGCTAGCAGCATCTTTGGAGCAATGAGGGGAGCGGTGTGTTTACCGCTCCTTCCCATTGAAATCAATGGGAAACCGCGGTAATACTGCCGGCAATGCGCCTCTGCAGAGGCGCATTGCCGGCGGTATTAACCCTTTTTCGGCCGATAGCGGGGGTTAAAACCGCAACGGTAGCGGCCGAATACCGCCGCAATTTCGACGGTATAGCGCCGCTAAAAATAGCCGCCACCGCACCTCCCGCCCCAGTGTGAAAGGGGCCTAAGTAAGTCTTTGTTGAATGGCTCAATGGCTAACATGGCCCTAAACATACACTAGGGTGACCAGATATCCCCGGTTTTCGGGGACAGTCCCCGGATTGAGGACACTGTCCCCGGACCAAGTCTGTGCCTGGATTTGTCCCCAAATTGGATTTGAACAGGGGCTGGGGCAATTTATAAGACAGTCAGTGCAGAATAAAAAAAAATTCAAAATTACACAACCCAGCTGCTCCTACAAGCTTAGCAGGGTGTATTTTTTTTCATTATCTGTGCCCCTTTCTGATAATCATGTGCTGGTCGGAGCAGAGGGAATATTTCTTCAGTTTCGGGTGCATGCCCATTTACCATTTAGCTCCGCTTGCATGTTCTTCTGCCTTGGCTCAAGTCCCGGCCAGCCGTCTGCCTGCTTATCTCCTTGCCTTCACTGGTGGAGTGATCTTCCTCCGCTTCCCACCCAGTAGTAGCTGGGGGGCCGGAGAGTAAGACTTGACAGGCTGTGAGGTGGGCGGCGGCGACGGGCAGAGAGTCACTGATTGCCGCCATTACTAGTAAAAAAAAAAAATGTCCCCGGATTTCATTTTAAAAATCTGGTCACCTTAACATACACTGAAAAGCCTTCTGTCACAAGTAGGCCTGTGGGGCTATAATAGGCCCAATCAGTTGTAAATCACTAGCTTTTCTGTGCAATAGAACATTCAAAAATAAAATCAACAAAAGCGGCTCTTCTTTTTGTTACTGTATTTTGTATTCCTCTCTGAAGTTCTCCTTTAAGATCCAATCGACACATTTCTAGCTCCCTCCTTCCCATGTCATGAACATAAGGTTTCACTCTCCTAAAGCACAGTGCCACTGAAGATCATTTAAATCTGTTTTTTAGCCCCAGTTGAAACAGAGAGAGCTACACACAGCGTTGCCTGGCAGGGAACAGCCAATATAAGCCTCTCCTTGTCCTCCAGCCCACATTCCCTGCTTGTCCAGAATGCAGGGTGGAAACACATGACCCCAGAAAACCTTGCAGGGAGGAGAGAGACAAGCACATGGGCTGCCAGAACAGACAGGAAACAGGTAATGGAGGAAGGAAGGGTGGGCACAGCCAATAAAGGAGGAGCATGGGAGGTTAAAATTGAAATCGAATAAATTGCAGCCAGAAGTCAGACACAAAGGATACGGCTGTGAATGTGCGGAACAGAAGTCTGATTGTGTTCAGCTGCTGCTCAGGCTACAAGGGGTGGGAGTGAGGGGGGCCAGCTACCACTGCGGCTACCGAGACGCCACCGAAAACTTTTATAAAGATGATTAGTCTGTGGACCATTCTGATCTTTAGAAAGTATCCGGAATCTATCTATCTATCTATCTATCTATCTATCTATCTATCTATCTATCTTATTAATTTTCATTATTCAGGATGTATAAAGTGCCAACACATTACAAATCTAAGAGAGACAGTACAGCCGGGTTCTCACTGATGCGGTGCAGGACGCCGCATGTATTCATGTAATTCGCATAGGAATCACAACACATTCCTGTGTGAATTACATGTGGTGTCTCTGGGGTGCCGTTTGAGCCATGGATTTGTATGGCTCAAATCGCACCACATTTCCACCAAACTCATGCAGGACCCTTTTTTATCCACACCAAAAATCGGATCGCATGGGTGTTCACATCTGATTCTGCAAATCGCACTGCATTTTGAAAAAACGATTTTTGGGTGTTGTCAACTTAAAGTGGTTGCTAAAGCCTTAACCACTTAAGGACCAGCCACGGCATATATACGTCGGCAGAATGGCACGTACAGGCATAATCACGTACCTGTATGTCCCCTTTAACTGCCTGCCGTGTGGTCGTGCGCGACCCTGCTGTCATCCCTGTGAGTCGGACCGTGGGTCCCGCGGACTCGATCGCCACGGGCAGGGCAGCCATCAGGAATTTTGGGGCCCCTTACACAGCTTCAGGCATGGGCCCCCTGGAGCCGAGGAGAACCGGGGGTGGGGTGCTGCCGCCGCGAATTGAGAAGCGGGGGGTGCCACGAATTGAGAAGCAGGGGGTTTGGGTGCTGACGAACACAAAAAAAAACCAGAAAAACAAAAAAAAGGGGGGTTGCCATCCAGGGCCCTGGGGACCTCTGGGCTCCTGACAAAAAAATAAATAAATTAATAAAAAAAAAAAAAAATGTTTTTTTTTTTTTAAAATAAATAATAAAAAGGAGGTTTCCATCCGGGGCCCTGGGGACCTCCGGGCCTCTGGGGACCTCTGGGCCCCTTACAAAATAAATAAATAAATAAATGACCTCTGGGCCCCTTACAAAATAAAAAAATAAATAAAATAAAATAAAAAATTAAAAAAAATAGGGCTGTTACTGATTACAATTTTCGTGTTTGATTAATGTATTTTTTTTAAATCGATTAATCGACTAATTTCAAATAATTATAACGCACATAGATCCAACTACTTTTAGCTGATCTCCTTGCAGGCTGATTCCCAGTGCAGCTACCAACCACTGGAAAAACGGATAGCAGGATACAAAAAACACACAAAGGCAGCACTCGATGGGAATAGCATTAAAACTTTTATAGTATTCAAGTAGGTAACAAAATAAATATTGCACTGGAGATAAAAAAACGATGTAGCTACATAAACTGTAAAAATGGTGCGAGTAATACCAAACGGTAGCAAAAGCAGTCATAAAAACATGTAGCTAGCTGGTATAAAAATGTGTACAACGATACCACTGCTGAATCCAGATGAGAAGGGGCTAACATCAGTACGTCGGCATGTAGATGTCCCGTGAAGGGAACTATCACATCTCCTAGTGGATGGCTGTAGAATCCCAGGTTGGTAGAGGGAAGTGATAGAGGGAAGTGATAGAGGGAAGTGTAACAGCCCTTGCGTGTGGCAGATAGTAAGGTCCCGCCGGCATGCAGATATGAAGGCACAGCAAAGGAGCCCTTCAGATGGACACGGCAAGCCCCGCCGGTGTCCGTGATGTCACCGGATCTCCCTGAAGACCTGGAAGCCGGCGGAGAGGTGAGTACCGTTTAAAAGAGTTTTGATCGATTAAAAGAATTTTGATCGATCAAAACAATTAATCGATTAATTGAGGAATTAATAGTTAATTTCCACAGCCCTACAAAAAAAATAAAAATTAAAGTGGTTGTAAACCCACTTTTTCAACTTGCACCTACAGGTAAGCCTAGATTAAGGCTTACCTGTAGGTGCAAGAAATATCTCCTAAACCTACACGGTTTAGGAGATATTTACTAAAATGTCAAGCGCCGCTATCTACGGCGCATGCGCGCCGTAGACAACGGCGCATTTATGGGGTTAATCCCATTCACATACTCGGCTACTTCCCAGCAATCGCTGGGCGTAGCCGAGTGGGACGCCTCCCGCGCGCATGCGCAGAGTGACGTCTCCGCCGCTCCGGCCAATCACAGCGCCGGAGCGGCGATGTGATTGGCTGGTGCGGCGATACCCGGAAGTAACATTCCGGCTATCGCCGCAGTGATGTCTGCGGCTGGACAGAGGGACGAGGACGGCTTCGGGGGCCCCGATCTAAGGTAAGTGGAACCTAATGAGCTATTATGCTAGTCATAATAGCTCATTATGCCTTTCTCTTGCAGGTGGGCCAAAAAAAAAAAAAAAAAAAAGTGGGTTTACAACCACTTTAAGTAAAAAAAATGAATAATAAGAAAAAATTATAAAAAATAAAATAAAAAAGGGGGGTTGACATTCGGGGCCCTGGGGACCTCTGGGCCCCTTACAAAAAAAAATTATAAAAAAAAAAGAAGGGGGGCCATCCGGGCCCCTGGGGACATCCGGGCCCCTTACAGGTGTACTGCCTGTACCCCCCTGATGGCGGCCCTGGCAACGGGGATCCCCGCGATCGTCTCACGGAGGCTCGGAGCGGGGAGATGTGTGTGTAAACACGACATCTCCCCGCTCGCCTACTGACACTGTCACCGATCTCCGGTCTGTGTAAACAGACCGGAGATCGGTGACGTGTCACTCGTAGCCACGCCCCCCCTCAGTTAGAATCACTCCCTTAGGCACACTTAACCCCTTCAGCACCCATAGTGGTTAACCCCTTCACTGCCAGTGTAATTTTTACAGTAATCAGTGCATTTTTATAGCACTGATCGCTGTAAAAATGACAATGGTCCCAAAAATGTGTCAAAAGTGTCCGATGCGTCCGCCATAATGTCGCAGTCACGAAAAAAAACACTGATCGTCGCCATTACTAGTAAAAAAAAAAAAAAATTATAAAAATCCCATAAAACCACCCTCTATTTTGTAAACGCTATAACTTTGCGATTTTTTTTTTTTTACCAAAAATATGTAGAAGAATACGTATCGGCCTAAACTGAGGAAAAAAAAAACATTTTTTTATATTTTTTGGGGATATTTATTATAGCAAAAAGTAAAAAATATAGAATTTTTTTCAAAATTTTCGCTCTATTTTTGTTTATAGCGCAAAAAATAAAAACCGCAGAGGTGATCAAATACCACCATAAGAAAGCTCTATTTGTGGGAAAAAAAGGACGTCAATTTTGTTTGGGAGCCACGTCGCACGACCGCGCAATTGTCAGTTAAAGCGACGCAGTGCCGAATCGCAAAAAGGGGCCTGGTCTTTAACCAGCCAAAATGGTCCGGGGCTTAAGTGGTTAAAGTGTTACTAAACCCAGGACCCTGCATTCACTATATCTGGTCACCCACAGTACACAGAACATAGAAATGCAATTATTTCAGTAAATATAAACTGCTAAATACTTTTTCTCATCAGCAGTATATAGCAGTCTGTGACTTCGATCAGTGTCTGGTTGAAGCTTGTAGGAGGAGTTTTAATTCTACTCTGACTGTCCTATGAGGCTGCAGGACCCCTGACCCTCTGTCTGGACAGTGCTGATTGATCCTGTGCCGATCACATGCATCCTTCAAAAAAAAAAAAAAAAAACTCTCCAGCAATACACACCAAACTGAGCATTTACAGCGTGCCCCCAAGGCTCTGTTCTATCAGGAGATGGTTTGGGAACTGTGGAAGAAGGGGAGGATCAGAGAAGATGGGATTAAGCAACCTTTTTACACAATGTGCAGGATTAACCCCTTAGGTTCCACAGTGAGTATAACAAGCATGCTTTACTGCAAATACAGACTGATTTTACTGTTGTGGGTTTTGTAACTGTGACGAAAACTCTGTCCTCAAACAGATCTAGGTCTGCCGTCAATGCTTCCTCTGTTCAGATCCAGCACCTTCCAAGCTTCTTTAGCCCCCAACCCACAGACAACACCTCAGTGTAGAGTGGCTAAACAAAACTAACTTTATTATCACACATGGACACACAGATATCTCACTTCAAATCACTTACCTCCCACCCTTGGAAAACAGGGCGGGTTTAACTGTCCAATCACTTCTCATCAGTAAACAGTCTTAGCAGGGGGGCTGTTGAAGGAATCACCCCTCCCTCTTTCCTCACAGCAAACACACTTACACATCCCATAATAGTTAAGGCAGCCACAATAGACAATAGAATAGTCACACCCCAAACCATCACAGCAAATAGTCCAACAGCATGGCACAGCACACATTATATATACATATATACAGCATTGAATCTGACTAGCACAGATCAGACTGGGGTTCTCATTCACCCTGTGCACCTATTAGAGACACAGGGTGATCTACACATAAGAGGCATCGGGGAAGCTGGACAAGGAGCCTCCAGAACTCTCCAGGGCAAGCTGAGCCGCACAAACCCCCGACTCAAACTCAATCCTGTCACAGTAACGCTTTAGGGTTTTCTCACCTTAATGCATTCTATGCATTAAGGTGAAAAACCTTCTGTGCTGCAGCCCCCCCAGACTTCCACTTTTTCTTACCTGACCCCGATTCGATCCAACGATGTTCACGAGTGCAGTGGCTCCAGCCGCTGTCGCTCTCCTCATTGGACAGATTGATAGCAGCAGGAGCCATTGGCTCCCGCTGCTGTCAATCAAAAGCTGTGAGCGGGGACCAGGCCGAGTCTCGGGACTCGGGAGCGGGCACACACGGGTGCCCCAAGGGAAAACGGCTTTCCGTGGGGGTACCCAATGAAGAGGAGGGGCCTGGAGCGCCGGCAGGGGACCCCAGAAGAAGAGGCTTGGGACTGCTCTGTGCAAAAATATTGCACAGAGCAGCTTAGTATAGGCATGTTTGTTAAAAAAAAAAAAAAGACCCCCGAACATTTACAACCACTTTAACATACACTCCACAATCGGTTCGCCTGACCGGGTTGGGATTTTGATGCGGTGCGGAATCCGCAGCAAATTCGCACCGCATCTAATGTGAACCGAAGCTCACACTCCATTCCAATTCAGAAGGATTTAGAGGGCACTGCTCATGAGAGTTTACAATTTAAATGGGTTTCTTGTAATCCATATATACTGTGTGTGTATATGTGTATATATATATATATATATATATATATATATATATATATATATAAACAGGCAGTAGGCTGATAGTGAAATGCCTCAATAAGCAACTGAAACAGTAGAGTAATTGGCATACTGCAGCTGTTACAATACAATTTCATGCAATGTGAGTGGATGGGATGGTGTAAGTCAATCTCAGGGTTCAGAGACAGTTTAAAATGTTTCAGTGGGCAGAGAAGAGACACTATACAAAAATAATTGTAGCCTCAGAATTCAGCTTTATTTTACAGAAGTGCTTCTATTGAGCAATGTGTTATTTAGCATATGAAAATCGTTAGCAAGAAAATTAATCTTTAGTCAATTTAGAATAATCAAGTATGGATGATGATTGTTGTTGTAAAGTAAAAAATAATTTTTTGCCGTTTAATGCATTAGGTAAATGACTTCCCACTACTTGCTCCACCCCTTTCCCCCATTCCTAAAAACTTACCTGGCTCCTCTCTATCCAATGCTGACAGCCGCACTCTCCTCTCTACATGGCAGTGCCGTCTTTAACGCAGGGCAAAAGGGACAGCTGCCCTGGGCCCAGTCATTATGGTGGGGCTCAAAGCACCTGCCCTTTGAGCCCACACTGCCCACAAATAGTTGATAAGTTGGTTCGGGAGGGCCCAAGAAAATGTTTGCCCAGGGTCCAATCAATGTTAAAGACGGCAGTGGCGGCTGGTGCTCAAAATTGTTGGGGGGGCGCAAACAAACTGAAAAAAAATAAAAAATCAATTGCCGCCACTGTGCCCATTAAACGCAGCCACTGTGCCCAAACGCCACCAGTTTGCCCCCTCAAATACAGCCAGTTTGTTTCCATATACAGCCAGTTTGTCCCCATATACAGCCAGTGTACCCCCATATATATATAACCAGTGTGCCCCCATATATACAGCCAGTGTGCCCCCATATACAGCAAGTGTGCTCCCATATACAACCAGTTTGTCCCCATATATAGCCAGTTTGTCCCCATATATAGCCAGTGTGCCCCCATATATATAGCCAGTGTGCCCCCATATACAGCCAGTTTGTCCCCATATATATAGCCAGTGTGCCCCCATATACAGCCAGTTTTTCCCCATATATATAGCCAGTGTGCCCCCATATACAGCCAGTGTGCCCCCATATACAGCCAGTTTGTCCCCATATATATATAGCCAGTGTGCCCCCATATACAGCCAGTTTGTCCCCATATATATAGCCAGTGTGCCCCCATATACAGCCAGTGTGCCCCCATATACAGCCAGTTTGTCCCCATATATATAGCCAGTGTGCCCCCATATTCAGCCAGTTTGTCCCCCATATACAGCCAGTTCCCCCCAAATGCAGCCAGTTTGTCCCCCATATTCAGCCAGTTCCCCCCATATTCAGCCAGTTTGTCCCCCATATACAGCCCGTTCCCCCCAAATGCAGCCAGTTTGTCCCCCATATACAGCCAGTTCCCCCCATATTCAGCCAGTGTGTCCCCCATATACAGCCAGTTCCCCCCAAATGCAGCCTGTCCCCCCCCAGCCCTGCACTTACCTTCCTCGGTCCGCGCCGTCCTTGATGTGTTCTCCCGCCCTCGATGTCGCTTCAGCCAATCAGGTTACCGGTAACCAGATCCGGTGAACCTGATTGGCTGAAACCTCCACAGTCTTCTCCAAGGAACGCACCCCCGTGCGTACCTGGGAGGAGTTTTTGGAAGCCGAATACAGCGTGAGAGCTGTATTCGGAAAGCCTATCAGAGCCGCTGGCGCTGATAGACACTTCCAGAACACACCCACCGCCGGCCGCCGCTCTAATTCATATGGCCGGCGCTCACCAGGAGGCCGGCCATATGAATAGTGGGCAGCGCAGCAGCGGTGACAATACACAGATTCATGCAATGCATGAATCTGTGTATTGTCTTTCAGTGGCGGTGCGGGAGCGAGAGGGGGCGGCGCTCCGGCGCCCTCTATGGACGCACCGCCACTGAAAGACGGCCCTGCTTACTGGTCACAAAGGAGACTCTGCGGACGCATGCAGCTCAGCTCGGGAGCACATCCCCATGTGTGCCCGCACAGTACACGGCTTGCTGAGGGGGCACCTGCAGCAAAGGAGGTAAGGGACTGCTCTGTGCAATACAATTGCACAGAGCAGGTAAGTATAGCATCTTTTTTATTTTAATTTAAAAATTGCAGGCCTTGGAGCTGAGTGCCATCATATTTGCGTGCAATAGTGCCGATAGAGCTGTGCATACCCGTCACAGTTACCGGTGGCTAACGGAAAGCTCCCTTGTCCAGTGTCCTGATTATCAGTGCAGTCCCAACAGTGCCCACCAGTGCTGCCAATCAGTGCCCACCAGTGCTGCCAATCAGTGCTCATCAGTGCCTCCTCATCAGTGTCACCTATCAGTACCCATAAATGCCACCTATCAGTACCCATCGGTGCCACCTATCAGTGCCCACTAGTGCTGTCTCATCAGTGCCCACCAGTGCCATCTATCATTGCCCATCAGTGCCACCTCATCAGTGCCCATCAGAACAGCCTATCAGTTCCCATCAGTGCAGCCTATCAGAGCCCATCAGTGCAGCCTATTAGTGCCGCCTTTAAAATGTTACTAAACCCAGGACCCTGCATTCACTATATCTGGTCTCTCACAGTGCACAAAACATGGAAATGCAATAGTTTTATTAAATTTAAACTGCTAAATACCCTTTCTCATCAGCAGTTAGAGAAGCCCTGTGACTTTTAGCATTGTCTGGTTAAAGCTTGTAGGAGGAATTTTCTACTCTGATCCCTGCTGATTGGCCCCAAGAAAAAAAAAAAAAAAAAAAACTCTAGCAATACACACCAAACTGAGCATGTGCAGCCTGACTCCTAATTCTCTTATCTATCAGTTGATGGGTTGGAGTCAGTTAAAGAAGGGGAGGATCAGAGAGACATGATCACACAGTCTTTTTACACAATACAGAGGAGTAACCCCTTTAGGTTCCACAGTAAGTATAACAAGCACGCTTTACTGCATATACACACTGATTTTACAGTTATAGGTTAAAGTGGAGCTCCACCCTAAATAGCAACTTTTGCTATTTGGATTCCTCCCCCCCTCCGGTGTCACAATTGACACCTTTCAGGGGGGAGGGGGGTGAAGATACCTGTCTGCGGGAATCTGCGGGAGTTACGTCACTTCCCGCAGACTTCCCTTGGTGTTCTGGGAGACACTCGGCTCCCAGAACACAGGAGCACCAATCAGAACGGCGCAGCGCGACTCGCGCATGCGCCGTAGGGAACCGGGCATGAAGCCGCAGGGCTTCACTTCCTGGTTCCCTCAGCGAGGATGGTGGAGGGAGCAGCAGAGCGACGAGCGGTCGCTCGTCCTCTGCTGCGGACGTCGCTGGACTCCAGGACAGGTAAGTGTCAAAATATTAAAAGCCAGCAGCTGCTGTAGCTGTAGCTGCTGGCTTTTAATATTTTTTTTTCCGGCGGAGCTCCGCTTTAAGTAACATTTTAAAGAAAAATTTTAATGCTTTCCTTTTTTACAGGTGTTTTGGCCATGTATGAAGATGTCACAGATCCTCTTTCAGTGATGTAAGTAACTGAGTTTGAATAAACGGAGTTACGTAACGCAGTTACTTTAGAGGGTAACGAGTAATCTAACTGATTACTCTTCCACTCATGGTAACGCAGTTACCATTACTTGGGCAGCGTTACCCCAATTACATCTACCACCACTAGATGGCAGTAGTGTAATTCCTCCTCTCCTCCATGACCGGGTCTCTCTCATGTCACGGCACCGACGGCAGTCACGCTGCTCCCCGCGGCCCCTCCTCTCTTCTCGTCCATCCCCATTTGCTTGTGACATCATCTGGGATGGACAAAAAGAGAGGAGGGGCCGCCGGAGAGTAGCGAACATGATAGAGAACTTATTACACACGCTTCCGGCGCTACTCTGCATGGCTGGTAAACAATGTGCTATGTGCCCTGCCCTGATGTGCTATGTGCCCTGCCCTGATGTGCTATGTGCCACATGTCCTGATGTGCCCTCATGTGCTATGTGCCCTGTGCCCCATGCCCTGATGTGCTATGTGCTATCATGTGCCCTGATGTGCTATGTGCCCTGGTGTGCTGTGCGCCCTGATGTGCTGTGCGCCCTGATGTGCTATGTGCCCCATGCCCTGATGTGCTATGTGCCCCATGCGCTACGTGCCCCATGCGCTATGTGCCCCAATGCGCTATGTGCCCCATGCCCTGATGTGCTATGTGCTCTGATGTGCTATGTGCCCCGATGTGCTATGTGCCCCATGCCCTGATGTGCTATGTGCCCTCAAAAAAAAAAGTCAGTTACTTTGCTGAGTAACTAATTACTTTTTCAATGTAGTAACTGAGTTACTAACACAATTACTTTTTGGGAGAAGTAATTTGTAACTGTAACTAATTACTTTTTTAAAGTAAGATGTCCTCTTTAGCCTTCGGTGGTGGATAGGTCCTAAACACTGAATGGATCAGTGCTACATAATTAGGTCTCAGAGCTTTGCAGCACTCTCCTGTGTGTCCAGAGCAGAAGCAGAGCCTTGACAATATGAAAACAATTTACTGCGCTTAGTGTTGATCAAAATCATATAAACACAAAAAACACATAAAGAAACTGTAAGATTTTAAGTCATATGATACTTTACACAATAGAATAAGCTTGTGTAAGCAGAAGGACACGCATGCCTACGTATGCCTTCTTATAATCACGCCTTTCTTTGTTTGGTAACTCAATAAAAGCTCAGACACAAATTACAATAAATCAGACACAGTGGCGGTGCGTCCATAGTGGGTGCAGGAGCGCCGCCCCCTCTCTCCCCTGCACCCCTGCACTGTCAACAATACATACATTCATGCATTGCATGAATGTATGTATTGTCGCCGGCGCCGCTGCCGCCCACTATTCAGATGGCCGGCACCCTGGCGAGCGCCGGCCATCTGAATAACAGCAGTTGGTTGGTTTTTGGAAGTGTCTATCAGAGCCAGCGGCAGGCTGTAATCGGCTTCCAAATAGTTAACCAGGGGACGCACGGGCTGTGCGTTCTTTGGTTAACACTGACACGCGTCTCAGCCAATCAGGTTCACCGGGTCTGGTTACCGGTAACCTGATTGGCTGAAGCGACATCGAGAGCAGGAGAAGACATCGAGGACGGAAGAAGACATGAGGGAGCGTGGAGGAGGACGGCGCTGACCCGAGGAAGGTAAGTGCAGGGCTGGGGGGAAACTGGCTGCATTTGATGGGGAAACTGGCTGCATTTGGGGACAAACTGGCTGCATTTGATGGGGAAACTGGCTGCATTTGGGGACAAACTGGCTGCATTTGGGGACAAACTGGCTGCATTTGGGGGGAAACTGGCTGCATTTGATGGGGAAACTGGCTGCATTTGGGGACAAACTGGCTGTATTTGGGGGGGAAACTGGCTGCATTTGGGGGGGGAAACTGGCTGCATTTGGAGGGAAACTGTCTGCATTTGGGGACAAGCTGGCTGCATTTGGGGACAAACTGGCTGCATTTGGGGACAAACTGACTACAATTGATGGGGAAACTGGCTGCATTTGGGGACAAACTGGCTGTATTTGGGGACAAACTGGCTGTATTTGGGGGGAAACTGGCTGTATTTGGGGACAAACTGGCTGTATTTGGGGACAGACTGGCTGCATTTGGGGACAGACTGGCTGCATTTGGGGACAGACTGGCTGTATTTGGGGACAAACTGGCTGCATTTGGGGACAAACTGGCTGCATTGGAGGACAAACTGGCTGCATTTGGGGGGGCAAACTGGTGGCGTTTGGGCACAGTGGCTGCGTTTAATGGGCACATTGATTTTTTTTTCAGTTTGTTTGCGCCCCCCCCCCCCAAACATTTTGAGCACCAGCCGCCACTGATCAGACATCTTACAAATCCACAACCTGCCTCTCGTGTCTCGTTCACTCTGTGTCTCCAGATATCTGAAGGGCCCTGTTGGTGGACCTATAAAAAGGGTGGTCGTCAGAATACCTACTACTGTATTTCCTTTCAGAAACTAATACAGTCCCATTAAGTGATGGTATAAAGTGCTTGTGCTTAATTGATGTCTCCTGTGCAGATGTGCTCAGACTGGGTGCCCCACATAGATGTGCACTCACCCCTAGATGTTGACCACCTATCTCTAGTATGGTCGTTTAAGCGTGTGGGGATACCCCTATAGAAGTCTTTTGAAATGACGTCTCATGCAAAGATAAACCTCATAAGGATGGATGGAAATGACAAAGGGAGATCCTCATTGCGCAATGCCATTTAAAACGCATTTATTCAATACACAAATGAAATAATTCCACTCACATTTAAAAGTGCCTTATAGTCCTGGCACCCGGCATGTATAGTTGACGCGTTTCAGCCTATAAGGCCTTAGTCAGTGGGTTATGACTAAGGCCTTATAGGCTATAACGCGTCAACCATTCCTATTTGCGTTTGTCCACTGTGGCTTGTTAATAAATACTACACATTTTTAAGAGCAACGACCAGAGTGTGGACCATCTTTTCCTCATTACTCTACTCAGCCAGCGACTGTGGATCGAGCACCCGAGAGCCTTGCTTTCTATGTGATGTATGGGTAGTAGCACTGACTTTTTTATTTATACCCGGCGTGTATAGCAGGTGATTGATATGGGTAATCGGCCCTTTCATCGGAAACCCCCGCTCACGCTGTTCTGCTCGATTCCCCCTTAGTTTCGTATGGGCGTAAGTATCACGATGATGCGGTAAAACCTTGACGTTTTGGCCTATCACAGAGCCATCACACGCTTGGTTTCAAAGAAATTTGGAAAGAAATGTATATTTATATAAAATTAACAAAACTGATGTTGCCCATAGTGACCAATGAGATTACTTTTTTTATTTACCCAGAAAATAAAAGATACAACCTGACTGCTCATTTTTCTTTTATGGAGAATTTTCTTTTCTGTACAGTACAGAGTTTTTTTTAACAACTTCAGGCTCCCTTATAACCAGGTAGTTTTTTGCAATACGCACTGTGTGACACTGTACCCAAATAAAACATATATGTCTTTTTTTCCCCACAAATAGAGCGTTCTTTTGGTGATATTTGATGAACATTTTTTTACTTTCTGCTATAAAACATATCCAATAAATAAATGAAAAAAAAAAATCGAATTTCTTCATCAATTTAGACCAATATGTATTCTGCAACATTTTTTGGGGTAAAAAAATCCCAATAAGCGTAATAATTTTGATTGGTTTGAGTAAAAGTTAAAGCGTCTACAAACTATGGAATATATTTACGGGATTTTTATTTATTTATTTATTTTTACTAGTAATGCGGGACTGTGATATTGCGGCAGACAAATTGGACACTGACACTTTTTTAGGAACCAGTGAGACTAATACACTGATCAGTGCTAAAAATATGCACTGTCACTGTACTAATGAAACTGGCTAGGAAGGGGTTAACATCAGGGCGATCAAAGAGTTAATGGTGTGCCTAGCCAGTGTTTCTGTACAGTGTGGGAAATGCTTTTACTAGGGGAAGACATGAATCCTTGTCCCTGCTTTGCAGGAACACAGAATCCATGCCTTCCCTACTGACAGAACAGCAATCGCCTGTTTACATAAAGTTCCGTTCTGCTTCTGTACCAAATGACTGGCAGCTGCCGGCGGACATCGAGTCCGCGGTACACGCTGATCGGCGAGCCGCCGCTCATGTGCGCCTGCTACCCAGGAGATCTGGCGCACAGCTGCCACCCTGTAGCTGTAAAACCGCTATAGGGCGGTCAGCAAGTTGTTAAAGTGGATCTTCACCCAAAAACTACAGTTCCATTATTTTATTAATTTTATCCTCCTCTAACCAAATCACAGATTCTTTTTTTTTGGAGGGAAACAAGTACCTTTTTCACAGTACTCCCTGCCATTTCCTCAATCCTCACCTCAGACACCCCACCTGCCCTCCCAACTTGGCCTAGAGCAGCAGGGCCCACACATCACGTTGCCATGTCTGACATCATAGGACGCCTCAGGACCATTCTCCTTGCACCCTTCGATCTTGCTCAGTAAGGATCTAGCTGTGAGTCATCAGGAAGTCACAGTCAGTTCCCAAATCAAAGATGGTGGTAGCACTGTAGATCAGAAACCCTGCGAAAAATTGGCTGTGGGGAAGGCAGAGCTGTACTTCTTCAGCTGGTAAGTATTTGTTTTCTAAAAGTCAGCAGCTACCGTAATTGTAGTTGCTGACTTTTAATTTTCACACGCCCAGGTGAAGTTCTTTAAGTAAATTATATGCATTAAACATAATGTTTATTATATATGACTTTTGCTTGCTCTGCCTACATGCATTTTTAAAGGGTTTATAGCTTTTGTAATGATAGCTTTGTAACATTTTATTTAATATACATATGGGCAATTAATAAATCATTTAGGCACTTTAAATAGAGTTTTAGCTTTATGACCTAGTACTTGGTGTCTATTTTTCAGTTATAAGAATAATGTTAGCTATTTTGTTTTTCTGGTCAAACTAACTTTACGTACTGTTGGTACTTGTAATGCCGCGTACACACGGTCGGAATTTTCGATGGAAAAAGTCCGACGGGAGCTTTTCATCGGATATTCCGACCGGACTTTTCTCGTCGTAATTTCCGAGAGCAGGTTCTCTATTTTTCCGTCGGAAATTCCGACAGAGTTTTGCCCGTGGCAAAGTCCGGCCGTGTGTATGCGGCATAACTCTTCCTTTGGCTGGATGGAAGCAAGGCTGGGTTTATTATTATTGCCACCCTTATGCCGCGTACACACGATTGGAATTTCCGACAACAAAACCGTGGGTTTTTTTCAGAGAAAAAAGAAGTACAATGATTCCGGGCATGCGTCAAATTGATTCCGAGCATGCGCAGCACTTTTGTGCGTCGGAAATGGCTACACACTGTCGGAATTTCCGACAAGAACTTTTCTTGTCGGAAAAATTGAGAACCTGCTCTCAAACATTTGTTGTTGGAAATTCCGACAGAAAATGTCTAATGGAGCCTACACACGGTCTGAATATCCGACCAAAAGCTCACATCGAACATTTGTTGTCGGAAATTCCGATCATGTGTACGCGGCATAAGCCAGTTGTCTTGTGCATTCCCACTTCCTACTGTGACTAGCCTAAATATCAAATAACAAGATTAGATGTCGTAAGGACACAGGACCCACATCCTGGCAGTGGAAAGAATGAGAGACGTTTTGCCCACTCTATGTCAGTCACCTTGAACCAAAGACCAATAGAAACTTCCACCCAACACCACTAGCAGTTTGGTTCTAGCTGTACAGGTACACACATTAAAGCGCCTACCATTTCAACATGCTTTTTCTATGTGTTTTTGATGCGTCTGTGAAACTTCAATGATGCTTTTTTGAAGCTTTAATGAAGCTTGCCAAATGCGCTGTATGTGTGTTGACAGTGGCGTCACTATGGGGGAGCAGACGGCATCCGGGTGACACCAGGGCTGCCAATAGAGGGGTACCACTAGTTTTCCTGAAGGGGGGGGATTGGTGCGGCGGGGTGGGAAGACAATTACAGAACGATGCACTGAGTCTGTGTCCCTCTCCAGCAACTGAAAGCTGGTTTCTCCCTATCTCCCTCCTGCCGGCTTTCAGCTGCTGGAGGGAGAGACACAGACACACTGCATCGTTCTGTAATTGTCCTCCTATCCAATGTGCAGCCCACATCCGATTCCCCCGTGTGCCCGGGCCCCCCCTCGTCCCTCAGCAGCGCTTCCCTTCCCTGCTGACTGCTGTGGGCACACAAGCTGATGGAGAGTGAGGGAAAGGGCCGGTATATATGTAATTTACCAGCCCCTTCTTTTTCTGAATTGAACACAGTGAGAGATCGGTATTGATTGCTCCTGTGTCCATTCATAACTGAGCATAGTAAACACAGTTTTCTATGCTTCAGTTTATGAATGAACAGTAGCCTCTGTCTCCTGGTCATTCTTCGCTGTGGCTACAGAGAAAAGAATTGAAGAATCTGTGTCCTCAATTCCTTTCTCTGTCTCAAAGATGAGATGTTAGGGGTCTGTTTAGAACCCTGATAGTTCATCCAAGTAAAAAATCATATAAAATAATAAAAACAATTGTAAAATAATGTGTTCAAAATTGCAAAAAATTATTTTTTAATTTTTGTAATTGGGTGTGTGTGTGTGACACCATGTTTTACCACACCAGATGACACCTCCCCAGTGACACCACTGTGTGTTGATTTTCTGTTTGTTTTAAAGGGGCCCAGTAGAATGCCAGCTCAGTAGTGTCGTGGAATTATTGGTTGTTTGCAGAGCACACAGCCTATAATTCCTGTGCTATCTAAGCACACATCAGATTTCATCTTTTTGCAATAATGCTATCTTTAAGTTTGCTAAGATCCACTCACCATCATTCATCCCATCATTCATTCAAGGAAAGCACATCATCACAGGTCTTATCACCAAGTCATCCCAAAGCAGAGTGTCTAGCCGACGCCCCCTCAAGGATTTTTATTAGCCTCAAAAGATCTCAGACAGGAGGTGATTGGCTGCAGCAACCAATCCCCTCCCCCATGGGCGGGGACATCACAGGATGTCCATTCCACACAGGAAAATGGCAATACAAGGACATCCCTTCCAACAGGAAATGCCGTACATGAATCCCACTCAAGAAATATAGCTTAAAGGATTCAATACAATAATACATACAATGAATACAATAATGTATGATGGCTAAAGTTACTGTTGATAGGAATCCTTATTCTGCGCTATTCCATAGAATAACGCATATTAAGATTATACTATTATTGAATGGGGGAGGGAGGCTATTTGCAGACGCGTGCTACGAATCCCAACCAATGTTGATCAGACACAGCAGAGACAAGAGCACGCATCTGCCCATAACCAATGATGTCGTTGCAGAGCGAGCATATCCCCTCCTTAACGATCGTCCGTGCTAATGCACAGAGGGGCCCCCGTTGGCGGACATATCCGCACCCTGCAAACATCACACTCCAACCTCAAGACGTTTTCCCCTATCAGACGGGATTCAATCAGCCTCAGACTACCCCAATCAGCTCTTTTAGAGCGGGTTGCGGAAGTACTAACACTGGGTGACACTATGACAATACATATTAAATACATCTCCATAAAAATCTCCACAACAGTAGTACACCCACTCAGCAGATCCCCAGCTCGTTACCCTCTTTCAGCTGATCCTTAGCTTACTAGTACCCCTATTCAGCAGATCCCCTGCTCAGTAGTACTCCCAGCTCTACTGATGCCTCACTCAGTAGTAACCACCAGCTCTGCAAATTCTCTGATTTGCTGATCCTCCTCTCTCTCAAATCCCCGCTCACCTCCTGCTATATTGCTCTCATGCTGCGCATCAAATGTGATATTGCTAGTCTCTCTTGCTTTGGTGCTGTCCAGTCCTCTCTCTCTGGTCCCCGCTCACCTTACGCTACATCGTTCCCATGTTGCACGCTATGTGTGTCATCTGCTAGTTGCTCCACTCCAGTCCGGACCCCGCTCACCTTCCCACTGTTCCATGCTGCACACCAGATGTGATGTTTGCACCAGACACTCCAAGGATATGTACACATGAACCAGAAGTAACTGCTGATGACTAGTGATAGGCAGAACACCCCTGGGTTCTGTTCTACACCAGAACAGGGAAAAAGTTCTGACCAGAACTCAGAACCCTATTAAAGTCAAAGGGACCAAAACTTGAAAAATCAAAAGTACCCATTTTTAAGACTTATATGCACGTTATTGGCCATAAAAAGGGTATGGGGGCCCAGGTACTGCCCTGGGGGACGTGTATTAATGCAAAATATTGTTTTTAAATGAGCAGTGATTTTAATGATGCTTAAAGTGAAACAAAAAAGATGAAAAATTCCTTTAAATATAGTGCATGGGGGGTCCCCTTAGTCTGCCTGTAAAGTGGCGCAACTGTACCATGTATAGAACCTGCTGCAGCAAAACTGACATAAATGAAGAAACAAAATGGCATTTAAATATATTTTCCCTGCAAGCTTTCTTTATTTTGCAAACAACGGCTTGGAGAGACAGTCTGTATGATGAGGCTACATTTTAGTGCACTCGAAACAAAGATTAGAGATTTTTTGGATAAGTTCTGGTGTCTCTTCTGCACACTTTGGATGGAAATAACAAAGCTTTGCACCACAAATTATAGTACACTCAGGCCCAATGAATAACTGCCAATTTTTGTTTATCAGTGTTCTCCCCTCTCTGTGGACTCATGTTACTCCCTACCTCAACCTCAAAACCAACATCAGAATCAAGTAATGGCTGTACATCCTCAAGAAGCAAGTGGCTGATGCTGTGGTCAAATAATTCAGGTGACTCCTCTGTGCATGACGGTGGGGATATGGCAGGAGTAATTGTGGACAAGAAGGCAGAATAGGCCACCCTGGCAGCAGCGGTGGACTGCAAACTAGTGTCAGCTTGGGTGATAGAGGATAAATGTTTTTTAAACGATAAAGCACTATATAGATTGTCTTTCTATATATGCACCAAGGATATACCCATAGAACGGCTCAGGAACCTGCAGAGTCCAGACATCACAGAGCCCAGGGGTGGTTCAACAGCACTGTCTGACCAAACTTAACTGTGCGGTTACACGCCCTGAGGTGTCTGACATAAGAGATGGTCATTCCTCTGCTTTCCTCCTGCCTTGACTCATAGAGCCAATTCATGTAGAGGTAACCAATCTGATACAGAATTGCCACTGCGGAAGTGTTTGCCTCTGCTACTGGGGTTATTCTCAGGTTTAGAATCCAGTGAAAGAAGCCTGAATATAGTATTGAGCTATATTGCTCTTGATCTCAGTTATTGCTCTCCAGTTGAATTATTTGAAAAAAGAGGGGAAAGAGGACTGGGGGAATGGTGGGACTTTCTATGAAGCACAACACCAGAACCAAATGAATCAATTAGTAGATTCTATTTAATGGTGCACATGGATGCATGTGGGACAGTAAATAACAAGAGAAGCCCGGAGTGAGACAAAGGCTAGGCGCAGGGCTGGCATGACAGGACAGCAGGGCAGGAAGCCACCAAGCATAGGAGTTAATTTAGGGGAGGGTAGCAGGCCATGGTAGGGGGTGGCCTTTCAAGTGATTTCCTGGGGGTAGGAGGGGCCAGGGTCCGGTGGTCAGTCTCTGGCCATCGGATGAAGAAGCAGCTTCCACCCTCTCTCCCTAATTTTTGTTATACTATGTGTATTTGGTGATTTTGGCTTGGGGGTATCGGTTGGGGATTTTCGAAGGCAGTACAAAATTAAGACCAATATGGCTTAAAGAGGAGGTCCACCCAAATTTTTTTTTTAAAAGCCAGCAGCTACAAATACTGCAGCTGCTGACTTTAAAAAAATGGACACTTACCTGTCCAGCGTGCCCGCGATGTCAGCGGACGAGGCTGAGCAATCGCTCCGCTCGGTCCTCGGATGCTGCCGCTGCCATGCTTGGTGAGGAAATCAGGAAGTGAAGCCTTGCGGCTTCACTGCCTGGTTCCCTACTGCGCATGCGCGAGTAGCGTGGGCCGCCGTCACTGGTCCCCGCTCTCTCCTGGGAGCAGTGTGTTTCCCAGAAGACAGCGGGGGGGTGACCCGAAGGAGCGTGACTCCCGTGGGAGTCAATACCCGGAAGTGGTGCAAATACCTGTTTTATACAGGTGTCTGCACCCCCCTCCCCCCTGAAAGGTGCCAAATGTGACACCGGAGGGGGGGTGGGTTCCAAAAAGCGGAAGTTCCATTTTTGTTTGGAACTCCGCTTTAAGTGGGGAACCATCATGGTATGGGATCCTCTGTGGATGCCGTTAACCAAGGTTTAACTGCCATTGGGAGATGGGTATCAGTGTTGGAAGGTAGTCCTCGAGTCGGCGTGCTGCGACTATGGACCTTGTGTGGCCACGCTGATACGTAGATAAAGTTTGGTCAGTGCCTTCGATGATATTCAACATTGGTTGAGACGTATCTGGGTTAATACTTGTTTGTAAATAAGGTTATGGTTAAAATGTTTAATAAAATGGCCGGTGCGGCCAATTTAATCCAAAATGGTTGTCGTTTGTTTATTTAATAAGTATGCAGGGTTATGTAGCGGCCTCACCCCTCTCCCTTGCTTCATCGGTTATATGGCTGTTGTCTAGGGGTACCTGGGGGAGAGAGATGATACACACCACGGCCCATGTCCTCCCGTAACTAGGAGGTGAAGGCCAGAGATTGGGCTTTTGTGTAGGTGTCCTAGAGCCAAGTCCAGTCCTTCGTCCCTGACTCCTTTGCTTAGTAACCCAAGTTCCACACAGTGAATAGGTACAACTCAGTTTTATTCTTCTTGCCAAGCAATAAAACAGTCTTTCTCCTTTTGAATAATGGGGGGGGGGGGGACAGATCGAGGCACAATCCTTTCCCTTCTTGCTGCTGCCCACTGTGCTGTCACCAGTGGTGAATAGTCACTGCCACTGACTAGGTAATATAGAACGTGAATTTACCTTCGCTCACTTTGCCCCTGTCAGAGGAAGAAATCCGTCCAAGGGAGAAGTGGAGGCCTCTCCGTCACCAGCGATGCTGCACTGGACTCTTCGGAGAAGTTACTGCGCACCAGTCCTCACGAACTCAGACACGGGCACCCAAGGCATTAGGGCCCCCTCGGATTCCTCCACCCTCGCGGAACTCAGTCGAAGATACTGAGCCCCAGGCATCCGCCATAGTACCTCACCCCAGGCTAAAGGTGCCTGAGATGGACTCCATCTCTGCTCCAGCTAGGCCAAGGGCGCCTAGGCCTGGAACACCGGAACGCCAGCACCCAAGCTGAAGGTGCCTGGGTGCGGCCACGTCCTCCGACTCTCTCCCCAAAATCAGGGCCTCCGCCCCTCTTATGACCTCTCCCTTTGCATCACAGCGGGTTCCCCGCCCCGCTGTACCAGCTCCAGGGGAGGACAAAAAGGCACAGTTTGCGGTGTGAGTTCAACTCCGGCCCAAGGCAACAGCGCCACCCAGGGGCCCCAAGGAACCTCACACCACCAGAGTCCTCACATAATTCAAATACCCGCTACAGTTATAATAGTTGTAATAAGCTTTTGGCATCTGTTTGCCATAGTCATGTAATAAATAACATAATAAATACATATAAATGTATACACACACATAAGTGTTTCAACATAGTAAATAATATTTATTAAAATGTATTAAATGTAGCCCAAACTTGCATATAGACATGACTGATTGCACACATATGTAAAGACAGATTCTGTGTTTTATAACATATGTGCTTTATTGGTCCTTGCACTTACACTATTGCCAGGTGTGCCAGAGGGGGCTGCGACTATTCTTGGGGTTGAGAGGCAGAGTACGGAACCAAACATACTTAAGCGGCTCCTCTGGGGGTAGCGCCAGAAACATAATTGTACAGAAGTCTTTAATGGGTGGAAAACAATTGCTACATACAGACATCGATCTCAGGTATACTGATTCGAAAACATGAAGAGTTTGTCTGACATACACCAGTCAGTGGATGTGCGTGTTGGCTGGTCATTCAAGGGTTTGATTGTTCCTGATGGAATGATCACAAGTCTATGGTTAGCTGGATTTTTTTTTCATGACTTTCTAACAGTTACTAGTTTAATGAAAGTCTACTGATATGAAAACATCTGGCGTCCATGCACGCCTCCTGAGATGCTAGAGGAGATCACCTTTATCACCTCAAATCTTTCCTTTTCTATGAAATAAGTGGGACATTCAGCCATCCATAAGGTTGATGCTCCCAGCAAGCTGTGCGGCTAGGTGTTTGGGGATTTAAACTGGAAGGGATCCAGAAGGCATTTCAATACCTCAGGCATTACTTCAGCAAACACCACCATCTCACCTGTTTCCAGGCATACATTGAAGTTAAAGTTTCCATGGTAACATAACACCCCCCCTCCCTCCACCTTCCGTTCCCAATCTCCAACTAATCTCTGAGCATTGCTTGCAGATCTTTATCAAAAAAAGAAGGAGGTAATTTATCCACGTTCCCTGCCACGCAGACGTATCGCACAGAGAGATTGATCACATCAGGTCTTTTCTTTGTGTTTAATCGAGAAAACTTTATTTTTCCCCTTTTTTTTAATTGCAGATGGCAGATTTTTGTGGTTAACCAGAGAATTACTATATAGCTTGGATATTTTCGGTCTTCGTAATGAGCGTTACAAAATTTTGAATCTCAGCAGGGAAGGTAAATCATCTAAAATTTAAAGGGACAGGGTAAGAACGGCTTAGTACTACTGTTTATGCTTTCTTTGCGAGTGGAGAGAGAAATGTAAGGCTCCATTCACATCAATGCATTTTGTCATGCTTTTTGCAGTAATGCAGGACATTTTTTTTAAAATGGGTTCCAATGGAACATATTTGTTTAGCGGGTATTTGAATTTAGGGGAAGCATCTGGGTGGTAGTGTAACCCAGATGCACTGATTGCTAGGGAATCTGAGACCCTTTTATGGTTCTTGGAGGACTCTTGGAGGGTTCTTGGAGGACTCTGGTGATGTGAGGTGGCGTTGTTGCCCTGGGCCGGAGTTGAACTCACATCGCAAGACTGTGCCTTTTTGTCCTCCCCTGGAGCTGGTACAGCGGGGCGGGGAACCCGCTGTGGCGCAAAGGGAGAGGGAATAAAAGGGGCGGACGCCCTTACCACGGGGTTCAGAGTTGAAGTCGGAGGACGCGCCCGCACCCAGGCACCTTCAGCTTGGGTGCTGGCATTCTGGTGCTCCGGGCCCAGGTGCCCTTGACCTGACCGGAGCGGAGATAGAGTCCATTTCAGGCACCTTTAGCCTGGGATGAGGTACCATGGCGGATGCCTAGGGCTCAGTACCTTCGACTGAGTTCCGCGAGGGTGGAGGAATCCGAGGGGGCCCTAACTCCTTGGGTGCCCGTGTCTAAGTTTGTGAGGTCTGGTGAGCAGAACTTCTCTGGAGAGTCCGGCGCAGCATCGCTGGTGACAGAGAGGCCTCCGATATCTCCCTTGGACGGATATCCTTCCCCTGACAGGGGCCTTGCTAGCGAAGGTAATTCACGTTCTACTTCATATAGTCAGTGGCAGTGACTATTCGCCACTGGTGATACCACAGTGTTCGGCAAGAGAAGGGAAAGGATTGTGCCTCGACCTATTCCCACTAAGACTAAGTTGTTGCAAAAGAATCCAACTTAACCGTGCTGTGTGTTTATTCGCTGAGAAGAATAAAACTGTGTTGGACCTATTCACTGTGTGGAACTCTGGTTATTAGGAGCAAAGGACTCAGAGACAAAGTACAGGACTTGACTCTAGGACACCTACACAAAGCCCGATCTTTCTGGCCTTTACCTCGTCACTATGGAGGACATGGGCCGTAGTGTATCTCATCCCTCTCCCCAGCACTAACACCCCTAGACAAAGAAAGACAAGCCGAGAATAAGAAGGGGAGAGAGGGGTGAGACCGCTACACGTGGGGGCATCGTGTCTGGGATGTGTATGGTGTCTGAATTTGAACTTTGCTGCCCGGAGGAGTTCCGAGTAGGTCGGCCATATTGGCCAACGCGCCACGAGCCAAACCACAGCTGCGTAGTTCGTGGGCGGGGAAAAGGGAAAGCCCGCAAACAGGTGCAGAATGTGGGAGGAGTCTGGCCATGTGGACGTACGCACGTGGAGATTCCGGCGCGGGTGGGTCAGTGCGCATTGGAGCAGCGAACAGGAAAGATGACTTCAAACACTCCGTGGATTTCAGCTTCTTCTTTCACGGACATGACTTCCTTTGCTGCTCCCGTTATGGATACAGGAATCAGACTAAGGCCCCGGGGGCGATTGGCTCTGTACACCTGCAGAGACATAGAGGCCCTCGGTGTGAACTGTCCCGGCTGCTCGGGAATGGTGGTTCAGTTGAAGCCATTCGGGCGATGTGAGGTCTGCAAGGAGTTTCTCTTCAAGGTGGAACCATCCGCAGAAAGGCCTCGGGCCTTCCACCTCAACTACCTCACAGGTACTGCCACTCCGGAGGGAGAGATCGATGCCATGGCGGGTATTCCTGTGCGCGCTGACCAGGGCGAAGTGACTGCCCAAACAGAAGTTAAAAGAGAAAAACCTGAAGATGCTGCTTCGGTCACCAGCAGCTCCCTGCTCCGACCACCGAAGAGGAAAGTCGGCCTAGTGATGGCCTCGTGTGGCCATGGAAGAGCTTCGCCCCGCTGCTTGCCTGGCCTGGATGGATCCGGAGGGAAGAGCCCTGGACATCCCTGTTCTTCTGAAGGCCCAGGTGAGCCAGGGGTTGGGACTGTCTGTGTGGTTAAAGGTGGCGGAAGCCCACAGTCGGTGGAGGCCGTCAAGGGGGATGATTCCGTGACTGGGAATTATCTGCCCGCTGAGTGTTATGACACCTCCGACCTGAATTCATTGTCTGACAATGGCGATGATGGGGAGATAGACGAAATCTTCCACCGAAAGGGATGGGACAAGATGAAGTTACCCTCGTCCCATGTCACAAGGGACCCAACTATGTCTACTGGGGATAGTACACCCCGGGTGGAGGCCTCGGCGCCGAGGGAAGAATCTGGTCCACTGTCTGAAATCCCTCTTCTGGATTCAACTTCTATTTCACCTGCTCCTGTTGCGGGAGTGCAACGTCAGTCACTGCGGGCCCCTGTGCCCAGATCTATCGAGGTGGTGAACGCACCTCTCCATTCAGGCAATTGTGTTGCCCGGAGAAGGAGACCATGCCACTATGCCACCTTTGGCCAGGCTGCAGCGTCTCTTTAGCCAGAAGGTTGCCCAAGAGTATGGGTGGGAGTACCCATACCTGCCTCGAGAATTGCTCTATGAGGTGGAAGTTTTTCACCAGAGGTGGTACAATACCTTTGTTTGGGACAAACTCAAAGTACCTCAAGCACGCCGATACTTTTCTTGTTCACCAACGGTCACCAAGAAGTTTCAGGACTGTAAAGCTAAGTGGATGCTGGGAAGGCATATCCATGTGGACAGAGTGGTGATTTGTCGCAAGGATGGAGGAAATGTTGAGTATAACATGGAGGCGTTTGACAAGCATTTGAAGCCTCTGTTCCTGCCGCATCCAAAGTTTTATCTTTAGGAGAAAAAAGACTCATGTGTGTTCTTTCTTGCTGCTCATTGCTGAACTTTCCGGAGTGCCTTTGCCGGAACACAAGGACTGTGCCCTAGTTTTTTTTTGTATTTGGCGTTCTACTCTTTGGAGAAATGGGAGCTGTTACTGTTTTGTTCTCCCTCCTTATCCTTGCACTTCAGAGAAACCATTGACTTTGGGGTTTTTAGTCAGTGTAGGGTCACAGAGAGAAAAGTTCATCTGGAAGTGATAAGTGTCTTTACCGCGGCATTGTCACCAGGTGGCAGTGTTGCGCAACGATTGTTTTTTTTTTTTTAACCACTTCCCTACTGTGCACGAAAACCCCCTTCCTGCCCAAGCCATTTTTCAGCTTTCAGCGCTGTCACACTTTGAATGACAATTGCGCGGTCGTGCGACGTGGCTCCCAAACGAAATTTGCGTCCTTTTTTTCCCACAAATAGAGCTTTCTTTTGGTGGTATTTGATCACCTCTGCGGTTTTTATTTTTTGCGCTATAAACAAAAGAAGAGCGTCCAGTTTGGAAAAAAAAACACTATTTCTTGTTCATACATCACGGGACACAGAGCAGCATAGTCATTACTATGTGGGTTATATAGAATTACCTTCAGGTGCTGGCACTGGCAACTTCCAAAACAGGAAGTACCCTCCCCTATATAAGCCCCTCCCATCCGGGAGTACCTCAGTTTTTTGCCAGTGTCTAAGGTGTTGGCCAAGGTTAACATGTATTCATCTGGGCTTGTGTACAGGTTCTCTGGGCCTTAGCAAGCTATTCCGGATCCGACCAAAAAAGCTTCATAGCTAAACGGTCGGTACCCGGGCCTTGCAGAGAAGAGCAGGGTTTTGCCTGTAATGCCTCTCTTAGGAGGGCTGGACCCTGGGATCCAGAGCTCTGGTCATACCCAAAACCAAGATGCTATCTGTGCAGGGTGCTATACAGGTCCAGGGGAGTGGAATCCTTGGGAACCCGGTCCCTGAAGGTCTAGTACAATGCCTGCCGTGAGAGGTGAAGTTTGGGCTTCTGTGGACCAAACAAAGTCCTGCGGCGGGGAAAAGGTAAGTGGGGGCCCCTCAGGAACTTGGTTCTATTGAGGGGACCCCCAAGCCTAATATGTCTTTCTGCCTGTTACCTAAAGGTATTCCCGCTAATAGCTGTATATGCCTAAGAAATCCTAGAAATGTATTTTCATAAAGGAAGTTTTAAAAACTGTAAACCTGGAAATGTTTTTCATAAAGGAGGTTTTAAAAAAAAAAAAAAAAAAAGACAAAAGTGCGGTACCTGTGTTTGTCCACTAGAGGCCGCTGTGGAACGTCTTTTTTTCTTGGGACTATTCCTTCCATGGTGAAAGTCCAGGCAGATGAGTGAGCTCTCTATCAGGGAAGCTGCATTCCTCTGTCATGCTGCCAAGTAGTTTCCTTCCATCCCCGAGTCCTGGTGAAACAGGGACCCTGGCTCCTCTCCCTACAGGGCGCCAAGAGCGCACATGTGCACGCGCGCGCGCGCGCACACACGCTTTCTTTTTATAGATTTAGCTTCAAAAAAGTGGGCGGAGCCTGGCGGATGACGCGCTCTGTGCGCCCAGCGCTTCTGCGCATGTGCGGGCGTCCCAGCAAGATAAAAGGACTCAGTCCACGCTGCTTGCTATGGACACAGAGCATGAAAAGGAGCTGGTAGCATGGTATAGGGGCTTACAGCGGGCGGTTGATACAGGCATCCCCAGAAAGACGCATTAGTAGACACCCACTGATGTACATAGCAGCAAATTGCATTAGACTATTTCAGTAAAGGGGTGTATTGCGGCTGGAATACCTCAGCTTTGAACTAAGGAATATGCCGCCTAAAAAACTCAGAGATATACCTCTCAGGAAGTGTAGGGGGTCTCCATCGGGCTCTGAGGATCTGGAGCAGTCATCTGCACCCTCCTCCCCTGAGAAATCAGAGGTTAATACCCATAAGGAACCCCCGGGAGTGCCAGGTACTGCGGCTGTCCTCAGTCCACCTGCTCCTGCATATATAACAGAGGAGGTTTTTGCCTCAACTCTGGAGGGATTGGAGCAGAGATTGGCAGCATTGATCGCTTCTTCTCTACAGGGAAGAAAGCGCGCCAGATCTCCATCACCTCCATCAGAGTGCCTGTTGGCAGAGCAACAGTCCCAGGAAGGGACCGACCTACCTGAAGGGGATCAGGAGGAGGTTAACTCTGTTTTTGAGGAATCGACAGTAGATGAACCATTTTCAGCATCACAGACTGAAAGATTGTGGGTCCAGACCCTAACTGACATGGTTCGATCTGCATTTAAAATGCCTCTTGTTGAACCATCAACTACTGCTGTCTCCTCATTGGGGTCGCTAAAAGCTCCCCAGGTTAATTGCTCCTTTCCAATGCATCCATTATTGGAAGGACTTATATACCAGGACTGGGAACATCCTGATAAACTATTTGTTCCGCCTAAGAAATTTCCGGTGATCTATCCCATGGAGGAAAAGTTCACCCAGAGATGGAATGTTCCTACGGTGGATGCAGCCATCTCTTCTGTGAACAAATCACTGACATGCCCAGTAGATAATGTTCAAATGTTCAAAGATCCAGTAGATAAAAAATTGGAATCTTTATTAAAATCTGCTTTTTCCACAGCAGGGGCTGTTACACAGCCAGCAGTGGCAGCTATTGGGGTCTGCCAAGCGTTAAAGGATCAGATGAAAATGGTCCTGAGGGATTTGCCAGACCAGCAGGCCCAGGCTCTGGCTGATCTGCCTAGAGCATTATGCTTTGCGGTTGACGCCATCAAGGATTCTATCCATCAGGCCTCCCGCCTCACGCTGTCTTTGGTACATATGCGTAGGCTTCTGTGGCTCAAAAACTGGTCTGCTGAAGCTCCCTGTAAGAAGCTCTTAGTTAGCTTCCCATTTCATGGGGAACGCCTTTTTGGCGAGGACCTGGATAAGTATATCCAGAAGATTTCCAGTGGTAAAAGTACTCTCTTACCGAGTAAGAAGAGGTCTAGGGGTCCATCTTTTAAGAGGACTACCTCTCCTATCCCTGCGACGTCTGCTACTAAGCAGTTCCGACGGCCTCCTCGGTCAAATTCAGGGGGTAAAAATCAGGGACAGTCACAGGGTAATAAGAAACCCTGGATCCGAAGGGGTACTAAACCAGCCTCCAAGTCAAGCCTATGAAGGGCTGCCCCCACTCAAACGGGTGGGGGGAAGACTTCAGTTGTTCGCAGAGACCTGGCGGGAGACGATCAAAGACAGATGGGTGCTCTCCGCAGTAACTCTGGGATACAAGTTGGAGTTAAAAGAGTCTCTCCTATTGGCGTTAGAACAACTATTGCTCCAAGGAGTAATTATGGAGGTTCCTATGGAAGAGTGGGGGTTGGGTTTCTACTCAAACCTTTTCACAGTCCCGAAGCCAAACGGGGACATAAGACCCATATTGGACCTAAAGAGTCTAAACAAATTTCTAAACGTCCGGTCTTTCCGGATGGAGTCGATCCGATCGGTCACCGCTGCCCTACAGGGGGAGGAATGGTTAGCCTTGATCGACATCAAAGATGCTTACTTGCATGTTCCCATCTTTCCAGGTCATCAAAAATTTCTACGCTTTGCAGTAGAAGGGCGCCATTTTCAGTTCAGAGCCTTACCATTCGGTCTGGCCACAGCACCACGAGTGTTCACAAAAATTCTGGCCCCACTGTTGGCCGATCTAAGAACACGAGGTGTAACGATAATGGCATACCTAGACGACCTGTTGTTGATGGACCACTCAGTTGCCAAGCTAGAAGTGGTAATTGTCGATACAATCAAGTATCTAGAATCTCACGGTTGGGTCATCAACCTGGACAAGTCAGCCCTACAGCCAGTGAAAAACCTGGTATATCTAGGGCTACGGCTGGATTCAGACCAGAGGAAGATTTTCTTACCTCTAGACAAGGTATCCTCTTTGAGGGGCTTGGTCCGTCTGCTTTGTGCAAAAAGACAGCCGTCCATACGCCTGTGCATGAGGCTGCTAGGAAAGATGGTAGCATCATTCGAAGCTGTGCCATACGCCCAATTCCACTCAAGGAATTTACAGAGGGCCATATTGTCAGCCTGGAACGGAAAGATTCAGGCTCTAGACTTCCCGATGGCTTTGTCCCCTTCCGTTCGGAAGAGTCTCTGCTGGTGGTTGATCCCCCAGAATCTCCAGAAGGGAAAACCCTTCAGTCCGATATCCTGGAAGGTGGTCACTACAGATGCCAGCCTTATAGGCTGGGGGGCAGTACTGGAGCAATGGTCTCTCCAGGGCAGATGGTCAAATGTAGTAAAAACCCTGCCCATCAATCTCTTAGAGATACGAGCAGCCCGGTATGCCCTAGTAGCCTGGACATCCAGACTCCAAGGGTCCCCTGTCAGAATTCAATCAGACAATGCCACAGCAGTGGCATATATCAATCATCAGGGAGGCACCAGGAGTCGTGCAGCCCAGAGGGAAGTAAGTCACATCCTGGAATGGGCAGAAAAGCATGTCCCATGTATATCAGCTGTCTTCATTCCAGGGGTGGAGAATTGGAAGGCGGACTTTCTGAGTCGCCAACAGTTATGCCCAGGGGAATGGTCCCTTCATCCCGAGGTCTTCCGAGCAATATGTCAGCGGTGGGGAACACCGGATGTAGATCTGCTAGCATCCAGATTCAACGCAAAGGTGGACAGATTTGTCTCCCGGACAAGGGATCCCCTCGCTTACGGCTCGGATGCTCTGGTGTTCCCTTGGGATCAGTTCAGACTGATATATGCATTCCCTCCGCTACAATTGTTGCCTCGACTCCTTCGCAGAGTCAGGTTGGAAAAGAAGCCGGTGATCCTGGTGGCTCCAGCGTGGCCCCGAAGGGCCTGGTACGCGGAGATCATCAAAATGTCTGTGGGGAGTCCTTGGACCCTTCCACTTCGTCCGGACCTGCTTTCGCAAGGACCGATATACCACCCTTCCTTACTAACTCTAAGTTTAACGGCCTGGCTATTGAATCCCACATCCTAAAGAAGAGAGGTCTCTCTAACTCTGTGGTATCAACTATAATCAATGCCAGGAAGCCTGTATCCAGACAGATCTACTATAGAGTTTGGAAGGCGTACATCACTTGGTGCGAGGCCAGAAAATGGCATCCACGTAAGTACGTTATAGGCAGAATTCTGGACTTCCTGCAGTGGGCTGTAGACAGGAAGTTTGCCTTAAGTACTATCAAGGGCCAGGTTTCGGCCTTATCAATACTATTTCAAAGGCCCCTGGCTATGCATTCACTTGTCAAATCCTTTATGCAAGGGGTGACTCGTATTATTCCACCGATTAAAGCTCCCATATGCCCATGGGATCTAAATTTGGTTCTGTCGGTTCTGCAGAAGCAGCCATTTGAACCTTTGCGGCACATTTCCTTGGTTCTACTCACCAGAAAATTGATATTTTTAGTAGCCATATGCTCGGCTAGAAGAGTGTCGGAATTAGCCGCCATGTCCTGTAAGGAGCCATATCTGGTTATTCATAAGGACAGAGTAGTATTACGCCCTCACCCAGCCTTTCTTCCTAAGGTGGTATCGAGGTTTCACTTGAACCAGGATGTGGTTCTTCCTTCTTTTTTCCCCAAACCAAGCTCGGTAGAGGAAAAGTTATTGCATTCTTTGGATGTAGTAAGAGCAGTTAAAGCTTATCTAAAAGCCACTGCTCAGATTCGTAGAACGGATTCTTTGTTTGTTCTGCCGGAAGGCCCCAGAAAGGGTCAGGCAGCATCAAAATCTACTTTAGCCAAGTGGATTCGACAGGTCATAATACAAGCCTATGGCTTGAGAAGTAGACCGCCTCCGTTCAAAGTTAGGGCGCACTCCACGAGAGCAGTTGGAACTTCATGGGCAGTGCATCACCAGGCCTCCCTGGCTCAAATTTGTAAGGCCGCAACATGGTCTTCAGTACACACGTTTACTAGGTTCTACCAGGTGGACGTTAGAAGTCAGGAGGATGTCGCCTTTGGGCGCAGTGTGTTGCAGGCCGCAAAAGATCCTCATGCCTGATGGCGCCCAGCTTATGTATGGTGTATCCCCCCCCCTCATTTGGCATTGCTTTGGGACGTCCCACATAGTAATGACTATGCTGCTCTGTGTCCCGTGATGTATGAACAAGAAAGTAGGATTTTTAAAACAGCTTACCTGTAAAATCCTTTTCTTGGAGTACATCACGGGACACAGAGCTCCCACCCCTCTTTTGGGGACACGTATTGCTTTGCTACAAAACTGAGGTACTCCCGGATGGGAGGGGCTTATATAGGGGAGGGTACTTCCTGTTTTGGAAGTTGCCAGTGCCAGCACCTGAAGGTAATTCTATATAACCCACATAGTAATGACTATGCTGCTCTGTGTCCCGTGATGTACTCCAAGAAAAGGATTTTACAGGTAAGCTGTTTTAAAAATCCTACTTTTTTACTTTTTGCTATAATAAATACCCATTTTTTTTTTTTAAATAAAATTTTCCTCAGTTTAGGCCTATACGTATTCTTCTACATATTTTTGGTAAAAAAAAAAAAAAAACGCAATAAGCGCGTATTGATTGGTTTGCGCAAAAGTTATAGCGTCTACAAAATAGGGGATAGATTTATAGCATTTTATTTTTATTTATTTTTTTATTAGTAATGGCGGCGATCTGCGATTTTTATTGTGACTGCGATATTGCGGCGGACACATCGGACACTTTTGACACATTTTTGGGACCATTCACATTTATACAGCGATCCCTGCTATAAAATTGCATTGATTACTGTATAAATGTGATTGGCAGGGAAGGGATTAACCACCAGGGGGCGGGAAGGGGTTAAATATGTTCCCTCAATGTGTTCTTACTGTGGGGGGAGGGGACTGACTGGGGGAGGTGACCGATGGTTGTCCCTATGTACAAGGGACACACCATCGGTCCCCTCTCCCTCACAGGACGTGGATCTCTGTGTTTACACACAGAGATCCACTTTCCTGCTCGTTTCCCGGGCAATCGCGGGTGACCGGCGGCAATCGCGGCCGCCGGGCACGCGCATCGGGGCCTTGTGAACGCGGCGGGCGCGCGCGCGCCTCCTAGCTCGTTTTAAAGGGAGGACGTCATATGACGTCCTCCCAGAACGAGAGTGTCCTCCGCCCGCCGTCAATTGACAGTGGGCGGGGGACAAGTGGTTAAACACTATGCAACACTCATTGGAGTGAATGGATTTCTTCTCGGACAGACCCATTCATTCCAAGCAAACACATATATGATGTTAGGATGTGTGTTATATTTTTTTTTTCCCCTCTGCAGGAGACTCGTCTGTCAAGGCTGCTGAGAATGGGGTGGTCCTTAGATAGCAAGGGGGGGGGGAATTGTACATGTGTAAATGTTAAAGAGTATTTTATTGAAAGTTTTATTGTTTTACATTTCTATTTTCCCTTTTCCCATTTTAGGTCTTGGCACAATTCAGGGTTAAATTGTGTAGTTGGTCTCCGGGTCAGACTTATGTTGCCACTTCTTGGGAGACATGGGTTTGCACCAGACACTGGGGACCAGTGTCAAATCACCGGGGGGAGAGTGTAGCGGGTATTTGAATTTAGGGGAAGCATCTGGGTGGTAGTGTAACCCAGATGCACTGATTGCTAGGGAATCTGTGACCCTTTTATAGTTCTTGGAGGACTCTGGTGATGTGAGGTTCCCTGCGGCCTACAGGTGGCGTTGTTGCCCTGGGCCGGAGTTGAACTCACATCGCAAGACTGTGCCTTTTTGTCCTCCCTGGAGCTGGTACAGGGGGGCGGGGAACCCGCTGTGGCGCAAAGGGAGAGGGGTTAAAAGGGGCGGACACCCTTACCACGGGGTTCAGAATTGAAGTCGGAGGACGCGGCCGCACCCAGGAACCATCAGCTTTGGTGCTGGCGTTTCGGTGCTCCGGGCCCAGGTGCCCTTGACCTGGCCGGAGCGGAGATGGAGTCCATCTCAGGCACCTTTAGCCTGGGTGAGGTACTATGGCGGATGCCTGGGGCTCAGTACCTTCGACTGAGTTCCGCGAGGGTGGAGGAATTCGAGGGGGCCCTAACTCCTTGGGTGGCCGCGTCTGAGTTTGTGAGGTCTGGTGAGCAGAACTTCTCTGGAGAGTCTGGCGCAGCATCGCTGGTGGAGGCATGGATGTGTTATTTTAGGGTTCCATTCGGTCTTTCTCTCTTTATCACTACAACATGCATAGGTGGGAACCAGGCTTTAAAGTGGTTGTTAACCCGTTTAAAAAAAAAAAAAACACCTGCAAGACAAAGCCATAATGAGCTAGTATGACTAGCATACTAGCTCATTATGCATCACTCTCCTTAGATCGGGGCCTGCAAAGCCGTCTTTGTCTCCCCCTCCAGCCGCAGCCATCGCTCCATGGTATTGCCGCTCCGACCAATCACAGCGCCGCTCCGGATTTGTGAATGGGGATTAACCCTGTGAATGCACCGTTGTCTACGGCGCGCATGCGCCATAGACAACGTTGTAAAACTTTTTGGCAAATATCTCCTAAACCGTGTAGGTTTAGGAGATATTTTGTGTACCTACAGGTAAGCCTTAATCTAGGCTTATCTGTAGGTGCAAGTTGTAATGGAGGGTTTACAACCACTTTAAATGGCTCCGGGGCTCCAGAAGTGAACAAATTACAACCCGTGATGAAGAAAAGACAGAGAGCTCCTCATAGAGTAAAAATCCTTCGGTTTAATGGTAAAACGTTGCACCCCCATGATGAAACGCATCAAACTGACTCTCTTCTGAACGTCACTTCCGGCCAGGAGAGTGGAACACATGCTGAATGCGGAAACACCACCACGTCTCCACCGACTAAACGGCGTAATGATTGCAATAGTAGCGTTGGTCTCATTATGATGAAAGTTGTTTCTTAAGGCCCGTACACACGATCGGATATTCCGACAACAATTGTCCGACGGACATGTTTTGTCGGATAATCCGACCGTCTGTATGCTCCATCGGAAAATTGTTGTTGGAATTTCCGACAACAAATGTTGACTGTGCATGCTCTCAAATTGTCCGACAACAAATGTGTTCCGTCGGATTATCCGATCGTGTGTACACAAATCCGTCGGACTAAAATCCAAAGTACAAACACGCATGCTCAAAACCAATGCTAAACATCAGACAACAATAGCCGAAGTTGGCCAAAGGGTGGCGGTAAAGAGCTGAAAAACCACGTGGTTTGGTGTATGTTGGCTGAAAATGTTCTGCCGTCTGTATGCAGAACAAGTTCACGGACAACGCCCTTCAGACAAAAATCCACGGATTTGCCTGATGGAAGTCCGATCGTGTGTGTACGAGGCTTTAGTCTGTTTTACCATTAAACCAAAGGAGCTCTCTGTCTTTTCTTCAAAACGGGCTGTATATTGTTCA
The DNA here is from genome assembly GCA_029206835.1 of Rana muscosa. Lineage (NCBI taxonomy): Eukaryota > Metazoa > Chordata > Amphibia > Anura > Ranidae > Rana > Rana muscosa. Next base: position 106,893,611 of record CM055120.1, on the reverse strand, counting down.
CTCCTGGAGCCCCGGAGCCATAGGCTATGCCTGAGGAGACACCGGAAGCAACCAGAGTCCACTGTACTGGGTCAGGTCACCTAAAAAGACCTACAGGCATGACAGACTGTTTGCTATAAGGCAAAAGGGTCCAACCCGTTCGGTGAGTCTGGAATTTACACTACCCCCAAGGGGTGAATCACCACAGAATTGGGACTTGGAGCACTATAGCACTTTCTGGCACAAAGAAAAGGACAATTTGCACTATACCTCCATCTGCACTGTTGTCACTTTATCATTTATTAATTTTTAACATTTGTTTATCAATTTATGCACTGTAATATATGATGTAATACTGTCACCTTATTATTCAGTTTAATCTATTGGTACACAACAATTTAGTTGGTATAAGGATCCACTTCTTTAATATTTAGTATCAGGTCATACCCTTATATCTAGGGTGACCACATTTCCAAACTGCCATTCAGGGACACCCCCCCCCCCCCTCTTCTTGAGGGACTGGTTTCATGGAACAACCTTTTGCCAATGACCAGGGGGGTGGAGGCAACTGGCAGATGGATGGTGGTGTGCGAGGTGGAATGTAGTCTCGGGAGTTGACAGGGAATTTGTCAGCGGGTGATTTGTTGGGCGAATGCCTGGTGTTAGCACTTTAATCATCCTGACACCATGCTTGATATGGTGTCAGGATGATCAAATCACATTATTTCTGTTACTACATTGTAATATATAATGAAATAGTTCCAATTTAGTTCCAAATAGTGTCCAATTTGTCCACTGCAACATTGCAGTCCCGCTATAAGTCGCTGTTTGCCACCATTACGAATAGAAGAAAAATAAATAAAAATTCCATAAATGTTGCATGTAGATGCTATAACTATATAGGCGCAAATCAATCAATAAAGGCTTATTGGGATTTTTTTTCCAAAAAATATGTAGAACACATATTGGCCTAAATTGATGAAGAAATTATATTTTTTTTCAATTTTTTTTATTGGATGTTTTATAGCAGAAAGTAAAAAAAATATTTTTTCAAAATTGTCTGTGTTTTTTGTTTATAGCGCAAAAATTAAAACCGCAGAGGTGATCAAATACCACCAAAAGAAAGCTCTATTTGTGGGAAAAAAAGGACATAAATTTTGTTTGGTTACAGCGTCGCATGACTGCGCAAATGTCAGTTAAAATAACGCAGTGACGTTTTGCAAAAAATGGCCTGGTCATTAGGAAGGGGTAAATCTTTCGGAGAGCAAGTGGATAATAAGGACCGTTTCTTTAATATATAACGTGGACCTTCTCCATACATCAGGGACTGCTTACCAAACAAGGATTAGAACTATGATAGTTACACTTGGTAGAGGGACAGAAGACAATAAAAGGACAGAAGGGCTGGTTTATAAAACAGGGACTGTCCCTATTAATCAGGGATAATGCCATACTCAGGAGGGGGTGAAGGAGAGGGACTGGTCTCCAGGTCAGGGACTGTCTCTCTGTGTACAGTGACATGCTGTGAGTGGGTCTCTGCACACAGCTACTGTTGTCTCATGTCTCAGTGTAGCACACACACAGGCAGTAGAGATGTACAAACACACAGGCAGCTGTGTACATTCCCCCCTCCCTCCTGAGCACTCCTTCATGGTTTCCTCACAGTGATTTATGATTCTTCTAGCAGGGCCACTGCGGAGCATTCCAAGCTGGCAGGTTAGGGAGGGGGGAGGTGAAGAAAGTGACAGACAAGGAGGCACAGGCTCATCCATCTAACAGACAGCTCTATAGAACTTTTACAACTCCCTCTGACAATCCAGTGTGTCCCAGGCGGTTCTCCTTATGGTGTGGGCAGAGGCTGGCAGATCCCCCCCTACTAGAATAATACTCACTGTGCGATCACACTGATCGGGGAACATCGCTGTTGTCAGCTGCTCTGTGCTGTGAAGGGTCAGACTCAGGTGCCCAGTAGAGATCCCCGGAGGCTCACGCTGGCTGGCTGTACAGGAGAGTGGCTCAGACTGGCACAGTCTAAGTGGTCACTGGCGTCACTGTGACTGGAGCTGGAGGAGGACTCGGACCGACCGGACAACGAGGCTCAGGCTGGCTGGCTGTGCACAGGTTATTGGCTCTGTCTGAGTGCACTGGTCACTGGCATCACGGTCACTCACTCTGTGCTGGCTCCTGCTGGTGGTGGCTGCGGAGGGAGGCGCGCGCGCTGCTCTCATACTCAGCGTAGTGTGCGCCGGGCGGGTTCACTCACTGCACACACTGAGACTGAGTGACAGGCCTCAGCTCAGCTGACGTCACTGGTTGCTAGACGCGGAGCGGCCCCTAGCCTAGCAACCAGACTGGCAGTGGCAGCCTGAGCCTATGTGTATTGTAATCATCAGTGTGCTGTGTGATAAAATTATAAGGTGGTGGCGGTGGACAGGCGGAGCGGACTGGTGTGGTCTGGTCAGTCAGTGGTCACTGTTTTTTTTTCATTCCTTGACGTCTGTATTGTCCCGGAATGAGCTGCCTGGGACACGGGACTAAAATCTCTAGTCAGGGACGATCCCGGGCAATCCGGGACACGTGGGCACCCTACTTATATCCCAGGTTATTAATTATTAGAATCTAACAACAACTAGGAGGAGCAAGCGCTGTTTAATTGACTCACATAAATTTACCCTACCTTGTGGGGATAATTTTGGACAGCAGCGACCTATATATACAGGTTAATTTAATTCCAAGGCGCGAGTGTCTCACCAAATACTTTATGTAAAAATATCCTCACCTGGAATTCAACTTTAAGTGGGAAGAAGTGTGAGAGCATTCACCCACTAACACACCCTTTCTTGGTTCAACAAAGCTTTACATTAAATACAATTAAAGTGTTTGTTCAACCCCCCCCAAAAAAAAAAATGCAGATCCTGGTCCCTTAAAGCAGATTACACAGCACAGTGCTTGTGCCGTGTAATCTGCCCCCCTCTAAATTGTAAAAAAAAAAACAGAATTTGCCACTTCCTGTATGCCCTCTCTAAACAGATCAGGAAAATCAGGGCTGCTCCGCCCTGATCACTATTGTCTGATTGCGTCCCTGCATCATACATATCTGTCCCCTCTGCTCTCCTCTCTCCCCCTCACCCCCCTCCTTCCTGCCTGTCATCCCCCTCTGTGTCTGTCTCCGGCCTGGCCCCACCTCCCTGGCGCTATTCTTGTGAAATAAAAACTTTAAAATATCACTTCCAGACTCTCGTATAGAGGGTGGCATAGCATACCATGTCAATCGTTTTAAGAAACAAGTGTTCTAAATACAAAATTTAAGCTGTCAGGCCGGTCACGTGACTTGCGGCCGCTTTACAGCTCCGATACAGGGATTCTGAAGAGGAGACAAGTGGCCACGTGATCTCCCCGACTGTCGTCAGAGGGAGATCAATTCTTTGAAGCTGTAAAGCGGCCGCAAGTGATGTGACCGGCCTGAAGAAAGCTCAAATTAGGTATTTAGAACACTCATTTTTTAAAAATATGACATAGTGTGCTATGTCAGCCTCTAATAGAGGGGCTGGCATAGTTTTATATAGATGGGTTAACAAACCCTTTAACCGCTTGCCGACCAGCCACCCTCGTTATACTACGGCAGGTCAACACGTTCCTGTGACTTGTCGTAGTTGTACATCAGCCCTTTAAGCAGGGATAGCAGGAACGCACCCTCTGCACTGCGGGGGAACCGATGCGCGTGGCCGGCGGTCGCGATGACTGCCGGCCACGCGCGATCGTGGGCATGAGAGCCAAAACAGGGACGTGTGTGTAAACACACAAATCCCTGTTCTGTGAGGAGAGAAGAGACAGATCGTGTGTTCCTACTAGCTAGTCAGTTCCTTCCCCCTACAGTTAGAACACACACTGAGGAAACACACTTAACCCCTTGATCGCCCCTAAAGGTTAACCCCTTCACTGCCAGTGTAATTTTTACAGTAATCAGTGCATTTTTTTAGCTGATCGCTGAATAAATGTCAATGGTCCCAAAATGGTGTCAAAAGTGTCCGATATGTCCGCCATAATGTCGCAGTCATGATAAAAATGACATAAAACTACCCCCTATTTTGTAGACGCTATAACTTTTGCGCAAACCAATCAATAAACGCTTATTGCGATTTTTTTTACCAAAAATATGTAGAAGAATACGTATCGGCCTAAACTGAGGAAAAAAAAATGTTTTTTATATATTTTTTGGGGATATTTATTATGGCAAAAACGAAAAAATATTGAATTTTTTTAAAAATTGTCGCTCTATTTTTGTTTATAGCGCAAAAAATAAAAGCCGCAGAGGTGATCAAATACCACCAAAAGAAACCTCTATTTGTGGGAAAAAAAGGACGTCAATTTTGTTTGGGAGCCACATTGCACGACTGCGCAATTGTCAGGTAAAGCGACGCAGTAGCGAATCGCAAAAAGTGTATGACAGTGTGGACAGCAAAATGGTCCGGGGCTGAAATGGTTAAGCATGCAAATCTTCTGGTCTGTAAGTGGTTAAAAAAAAAACAAGCACCTAGCCGAGCAGGTGACTTCCTGTGTTCACAATGCAGCATGGCTGTCATCTAGCACAGGACCCAGAAACTAGCGAAGATCACTGTAGTAGCAGTTCCAGCTTCTAGAGGGATCCCACAGTTAAGCCTGGTACACACGGCTGGTTTTCTCGGCAAGAAACGACAAGAAAACTGCTGGGAGAGCTTTCTTGCAGAGAAAACTGTTCGTGTGTATGGTTTCTTGTCGAGAAAACTGCCGGGAATCTCAACGAGAAAAATAGAGAACCTGCTCTCTATTTTCTCGTCAGGATTCTCGTTTTTCTCGTCGGGATTCTCGTCGGCCTGTTTCCCGATGAGAAAGCCGGTCGTGTGTATGCTTTTTCGAGTCTTAAAAAACCGTGTATGCTCAGAATCAAGTATGAGACGGGAGCGCTCCTTCTGGTAAAACTAGCGTTCGTAATGGAGATAGCACATTCGTCACACTGTAACGAACTGAAAGCACGAAGACTTAAAAGCGCAAATTGTCTCTCCCCAAACTTTTACTAACGCGGTAACACGAGATCAGCAAAAGCAGCCCAAGGGGTGGCGCCATTGGAATCGAACTTCTCCCGTGTGTACGAGGCTTTATAGTATATGCATAGTTACATTGGTCCAAGATGGACCAATAAAACTATGTAAAAATATTTATATCTGGAACTCTTCTTGAAACAGATGGTGTTCCCAGTCTGGCTATTAAAATTCTCTGGCACACTTCTAGTTGAAAACGTGGAATGCACATTGATGCACTTTCCTAGTTATCAGACCTTGCTGTCGGGTGTCAGCTCCCCCTAGCTATCAGGAAACCAATCAGTGTGGTCCCTGACTATGTGATTACCATGGCACCTATGACATAGTGATTACATGGGTTTGTTTTCAAACAAACCATGTATGCTGTCACAGTGCCTCACACATATGGGTTGATTTACTCAAACTGCAGAGTGCAAAATCTGGTGAAGCTGTGCATGGTAGCCAATCAGCTTCTAACTTCAGCTTGTTCAAATAAGCTTTGAAAAAAACAAAACCTGGAAGCTGATTGGTTTCTATGCAGAGCTGCACCACATTTTGCACTCTTCAGTTTTGGTAAATCACCCCCATAGTGTTACGAAAATGTGCATATTTTTTTAATGTAAAAATTATTATATTTATATATAGCAGTACACCAAATAAAAGCCTTAAAAATTGTATAGAAATGATTTAGCTAGGTAAATTCATCATAGTGTTATTGTCAGGTTACCTAACACATATTTATATTTCTAAATTTCTTTCTGGGTATGTACACATGAAAGTAATTATGTATAGAAACAAGGTCAAGTTTCTCAAGGTAAAACACACAACCGTTATATGAAAGGTATATGCATCACAGAAGTCTAATTACTAGTGTCTTACTAATCAGGTATTACATAAAGGAAAACTGTCATTGGAGAAATATGTAGGCTGCCATTGTTGAGCTCCTTCTTAAGTTCCTAAATGCCAACCTTGTTGGCTTTCTGGTTTGAAGCCATTTAAAATTACAGACGCCAAACCAGTAAATTTAGAACTGCACAGCTGAATATTCATTACAGCTCAGTTACTTGGAAAGAGTTAAAGCCAAATACCATAATGGCCAGGCACTTAGCATTTTCAGAAGCGCTCAGCAATGGCAGCCTATATAGTTTTCTAGGGACATATCTTGTAACATATTGAGAGTTAACTTAGCTACTCTACAGCCTTCTGAGTTACTTCATATTTTCATTTCCAAGCATATTTTGTGGCTATTTTTCACAATAGCATTCATTGCTACTGTAATCACCCTTTAAAAAGGACTTGAACTATTGTAGTTTTCCTAAAAAAGCAAGCCAGGGTACAAAGGACTAGTCGCCAGTACTGGCGGTAAAAATGTAGCGCTAAGTGTTCAGAGAAACCATACATATATAATGAGTCCCAAAAAGTGAACAATCAATAATAATAAAAAATTATAGTCCATGTGAAAGTGATAAGTGATAAATGTCCATTCAATAAACAATAAAAAGAGATGATGAAGCTGGACGTGTAACCAAGTAGACCATCACGTAACCCTTCTTTCAAAGAAATACAGAGAGGTAGAATATTCTTACCAGAGCTGATGGATCTACCTGTCAGTGACAGCAGATCATTGGAGCATGGGAAATCCAAATGGCAAATCTCAATGGCTTGTCTGAAGACTCTCACTACTGGAAACCGTGGATGAAGCACATGGACCCAACGACCAACCGTGAACGATCCTTGTTGGAGATATTCCAAACTGGAGGGGAATTTGGGGTGCACTGGATGTCGATGCGGTCCTCAAATGATGAAGTAAGACTTCCAATCTATCAATCCCTTTCAGTACTGTAGATGGCCTCAAAAACCAAGTAGGGTTACATAATGGTCTACTTGGTTACACGTCCAGCTTCATCATCTCTTTTTATTGTTTCTTGAATGGACATTTATCACTTATCACTTTCACGTGGACTATAATTTTTTATTATTATTGTTTGTTCACTTTTTGGGACTCATTATATATGTATGGTTCCTCTGAACACTTAGCGCTACATTTTTAATACCATCACATTTTGAATTTTAGTCAAATTCTATGCAGCAGCTTTTTGTTCCATTTATTTAGATTAGCGCACATTTTTTATATTTCCATAGTCGCCAGTACTGCCTATAGACTTTCTGCAGGTGATCTTTTCCCTGTAACTGACTTACCATGCATTCTATGAAGTATTTGTAGGTAGTCATTTTGGTAAAGGACAGGGCTTTGCTTCCTCATGTCAGAGCTACCCCCTAATGACTGGCGGGGTGACAGCAGGAATAAAACAGAAGCAGAGAGTTCCATGCACTGTATCATTCTGTCCAGCACAATGAGCAGCAAAGTATTGGCAACACCAAATCTCACTCCAAATTTTGTGAAACCAGCAGTCAGATGCATTTAGGCAGGCTGCCTACAGCAGTGGTTCTCAACCTCCATCCTCAAGTACCCCCAATGGACCATGTCTTCAGGTTTTCCTTTACTTTGCACAGCCGCTTTAAATCAATATCAATGACATGGTATTGATAAGAGCTATTTTATTTAAGGGAAATTTCCAAAACATGGCCCGTTGGGGGTATTTGAGGACTGAAGTTGAGAACCACTGGCCTACAGTGTGGGTTTTGCAATAGAAAGTTAGCCTAACCAGACTAGGAAAGGGTTAACCCACCTTTTCTGGGATTTTCCTACCCTGCGATATAAAAAGAGGGGGAAGGCTTGGTCCTGGGCTGCAGCAACCGCACATGGGATACTAAGAAGGGGTTGCTGCAATATGTAGTCCGACAGAACACCGGAATAAGGGAAGAATCTATCAAACATCTGGGGAACGTTAATCATGGACTTTCCCCTTATAAAGGCATGCCTGGGCAGCCTGAAGCCCTGTACACACGATCGGATTTCCTATGGATTTTAATCTGATGGATTTTTCCATCGGAAATCTGATGAAGCTGACTTCCATCAGTCTTGCCTACACACCATCAGTCAAAAAAACGATCGTCCCAAACGCTGTGACGTAAAACACTCTGACGAGCCAAGAAAAATTAAGTTCTATGCTTCTGAGCATGCGTCGACTTGATTCTGAGCATGCGTGGGTTTTTTATCCGATGTTGAGTTCCCCACAGATGATAGTAATTTGCTATCGTTTTTTTTTCCATCGGATAAAGTTAAAACATGTTCTATTTTTTAACACCGATGGAAAAAAGACCGATGGGGCCCATACACGATCGGTTTGTCCGATGAAAAAAGTCCATCGGACAGGTTTTTATAGCGTCAGGTACCCCCATAAATTATCTAATAAAGGTTTAATCCCCTTGATCGCCCCCCAGGTAACCCTTTCACCCCCTATCACCACTGTCGCTAAGCGATCGTTTTTCTGATCGCTGTCTTAGTGTCGGTGATGCCGATCGGTAGCCAGTAATTTTTTTTAGGTTCGCCGCAGGTTTTTATAGAGTCAGGTACCCCCATATATTATCTAATAAAGGTTTAACCCCTTGATCGCCCCCCAGGTAACCCTTTCACCCCCTATCACCACTGTCGCTAAGCGATCGTTTTTCTGATCGCTGTCTTAGTGTCGGTGATGCAGATCGGTAGCCAGTAATTTTTTTTAGGTTCGCCGCAGGTTTTTATAGCGTCAGGTACCCCCATATATTATCTAATAAAGGTTTAACCCCCTTGATCTCCCCCCAGGTAACCCTTTCACCCCTATCACCACTGTCGCTAAGCGATCGTTTTTCTGATCGCTGTCTTAGTGTCGGTGATGCCGATCGGTAGCCAGTATTTTTTTTAGGTTCGCCGCAGGTTTTTATAGCGTCAGGTACCCCCATATATTATCTAATAAAGGTTTAACCCCCTTGATCGCCCCACAGGTAACCCTTTCACCCCCTATCACCACTGTCGCTAATCGATCGTTTTTCTGATCGCTGTCTTAGTGTCGGTGATGCCGATCGGTAGCCAGTAATTTTTTTTAGGTTCGCCGCAGGTTTTTATAGCGTCAGGTACCCCCATATATTATCTAATAAAGGTTTTAACCCCCTAATTGCCCCTAGTTAACCCTTTCACCAGTGATCACCATATAAGTGTTACGGGTGACGCTGGTTAGTTAGTTTGCTTTTTATAGTGTCAGGGCACCCGCCGTATATAACCCAATGAAGGTTTAACCCCCTGATCGCCCGGCGGGTGATATCAATTAGGTTTTAGCGTCAGAGAGGGTCTGCGTCACACCCCAGGCAGCGTCAGGTTAGTGCCAGTAACGCTAACACCCACGCGTGAAGCATACACCTCCCTTAGTGGTATAGTATCTGAACAGATCAATATCTGATCTGATCAGATCAGATCTATACTAGCATCCCCAGCAGTTTAGGGTTCCCAAAAACGCAGTGTTAGCGGGATCAGCCCAGATACCTGCTAGCACCTGCGTTTTGCCCCTCCGTCCAGCCCAGGCCACCCAAGTGCAGTATCGATCGATCACTGTCACTTACAAAACACATAACACAAACACATAACTGCAGCGTTCGCAGAGACAGGCCTGATCCCTGCGACTCCAGTGCTGTAGGAGGTGATTTCACCACCACAGTTAAAAAAAAAAAAGCATATATGCCGAAGCATGGGGGCAGCAGGGGCGGAGGAGCGATTTTGCTCCTAATGCCGCGTACATACGGTCGAAATTCCGACGTAGGCTTGCCCGTGGAAAAGTCCGACCATGTGTGTGCGGCATAACTTTTTTGCGGGAGGATGCCCCCATGCTTCGGCATATGTAAATGGTGCATGTATGCCCATCATTAGAAGTGGGTGGATGAAGGGCGGTATTCTAATGGTGGGCATACCCACCGATCAATCTCTTTTTTCGTTCAGCCAACTGGCTGCATGAAAAAAAAAGATTACAATACATGTCCAACAAGGACCAGCAACGTACTGGTATGTTGCTGGACTTTGAATGTTTATACCAGAATGATGCCTGCGGGTTTAGGTATCATCTTGGTATCATTCTTTTCAGCCAGCGGCCGGCTTTCATGTAAAAGCAATCCTAGTGGCTAATTAGCCTCTGGACTGCTTTTACAAGCAGTGGGAGGGAATGTCCCCTCCCCGGATATAAAAAGCGCCATTGGGAAATTGGGAAAGCATTTTATCACACCGATCTTGGTGTGGTCAGATGCTTTGAGGGCAGAGGAAAGATCTAGGGTCTAGAAGACCCCAGTTTTTTCAAAAAAAGAGTACCTGTCACTACCTATTGCTATCATAGGGGATATTTACATTCCCTGAGATAACAATAAAAATGATAAAAAAAAGAAAATATGGAAGGAACAATTTAAAAATAAAATAGAAAAGCAAAATTAATAATAATAAAAAAAAAGCACCCCTGTCCTGCCCTGCTCTTGCCCAATGGCGAACGCAAGCGTCGGTCTGGCGTCATATGTAAACAGCAATTGCACCATGCATGTGAGGTATCACCGCGAAGGTCAGATCGAGGGCAGTAATTTTAGCAGTAGACCTCCTCTTTAAATCTAACGGGGTAACCTGTAAAGGCTTTTAAAGGCTTTTAAAAATGTATGTAGTTTGTCGCCAATGCGCGTTTGTGCAAAATTTTAAAGCATGTCGTGTTTGGTATCTATGTACTCGGCCTAAGATCATCTTTTTTATTTCATCAAACATTTGGGCAATATAGTGTGTTTTAGTGCATTAAAATTAAAAAAAGTGTATTTTTTCCCAAAAAAATGCGTTTGAAAAATCGCTGCGCAAATACTGTGTAGAAAAAATAAATGCAACACCCACCATTTTAATCTATAGGGCCTTTGCTTTAAAAATATATATAATGTTTGGGGGTTCAACATAATTTTCTTGCAAAAAAAATAAATGTTTTCATGTAAACAAAAAGTGTCAAAAAGGGCTTTGTCTTCAAGTGGTTAGAAGAGTGGATGTAAGCTTCCTAATGTTGTGTATAAAATGCCAGAACAGTTCAAAACCCCCCCCCAAATGACCCCATTTTGGAAAGTAGACACCCCAAGCTATATATTGAGAGGCATGTCGAGTCCATGGAATATTTTATATGTTGACACAAGTTGCGGAAAAAAGACAATTAATTATTTATTTTTTTGCACAAACTTGTCACTAAATGATATATTGCTCAAACATGCCATGGGCATATGTGGAATTACACCCCAAAATACATTCTGTTGCTTCTCCTGAGTACGGGGATACCACATGTGTGAGACTTTTTGGGAGCCTAGCCGCGTACGGGACCCCAAAAACCAAGCACCGCCTTCAGGCTTTCTAAGGGTGTAAATTTTTGATTTCACTTCTCACTGCCTATCACAGTTTCGGAGGCCATGGAATGCCCAGATGGCACAAAACCCCCCCAAATGACCCCATTTTGGAAAGTAGACACCCCAAGCTATTTGCTGAGAGGTATTGTGAGTATTTTGCAGATCTCGCTTTTTGTCACAAAGTTTTGAAAATTGAAAAAAAAAAAATATATATATATTTTCTTTCTTCATTTTCAAAAACAAATGAGAGCTGTAAAATACTCACCATGCCTCTCAGCAAATAGCTTGGGGTGTCTACTTTCCAAAATGGGGTCATTTGGGGGGGTTTTGTGCTATTTTGGCATTTTATGGCCTTCGAAACTGTGATAGGTAGTGAGGAGTGAAATCAAAAATTTGTGTCTAGAAATCCTGAAGGCGGTGCTTGGTTTTCGGGGTCCCGTACGCGGCTAGGCTCCTAAAAAGTCCCACACATGTGGTATCCCTGTACTCAGGAGAAGCAGCAAAATGTATTTTGGGGTGTAATTCCACATATAACCATGGCATGTGTGAGCAATATATCATTTAGTGACAACTTTTTGTAATTTTTTTTTTTTGTCATTATTCAATCACTTGGGACCAAAAAAAAATATTCAATGGGTGCAACATGCCTCTCAGCAATTTCCTTGGAGTGTCTACTTTCTAAAATGGGGTAATTTGGGGGGGTTTTGTGCTATTTTGGCATTTTATGGCCTTCGAAACTGTGATAGGTAGTGAGGAGTGAAATCAAAAATTTGCGCCCTTAGAAATCCTGAAGGCGGTGCTTGGTTTCCGGGGGCCCGTACGCAGCTAGGCTCCCAAAAAGTCCCACACATGTGGTATCCCCGTACTCAGGAGAAGCAGCAAAATGTATTTTGGGGTGCAATTCCACATATAACCATGGCATGTGTGAGCAATATATCATTTAGTGACAACTTTTTGTAATTTTTTTTTTTTGTCATTATTCAATCACTTGAGACAAAAAAAAAATATTCAATGGGCTCACCATGCCTCTCAGCAATTTCCTTGGGATGTCTACTTTCCAAAATGGGGTCATTTGGGGGGGGGTTTGTACTGCCCTGCCATTTTAGCACCTCAAGAAATGAGATAGGCAGTCATAAATTAAAAGCTGTGTAAATTCCAGAAAATGTACCCTAGTTTGTAGACGCTATAACTTTTGCGCAAACCAAGAAATATACGCTTATTGACATTTTTTTTACTAAAGACATGTGGCTGAATACATTTTGGCCTAAATGTATGACTAAAATTGAGTTTATTCGATTTTTCTTATAACAAAAAGTAGAAAATATCATTTTTTTTCAAAATTTTCGGTCTTTTTCTGTTTATAGCGCAAAAAATAAAAATCGCAGAGGCAATCAAACCATTAAAAGAAAGCTCTATTTGTGGGAAGAAAAGGACGCAAATTTGGTTTGGGTACAACATTGCATGTCCGCACAATTTACAGTTAAAGCAGCGCAGTGCAAAATTCTGAAATCACCTCTGGTCCTTTAGCTACCAAATGGTTCGGGGCTTAAGTAGTTAACTTCCACTGGACAGTGTGTTGGACCCATGTATTGTATCTTCCTCCTAGCTCAGTCCCCTTGTTGTGTTGCAAGCCTTGTTCTTTTGCAACAACCAAGCATGCACCCCTTAAGAGTCTTCAGACCAGGAAAAACAAGTAAACAAACAAGATCCTTTACTGAGGAAGTTACTGCATACAGTACAGTTCTTAAAGTGGTTGTAAACCTACTTTTTCAACGACGCATTCATGGGGTTAATCCCATTCACAAATTCGGCTAGTTCCCAGCAATCGCTGGGCCTAGCCGAATTTGACGGCTCCCGCGCGTATGCGCAGAGTGCCGTCTCCGCCGTTTCGGCCAATCACAGCGCCGGAGCGGCGCTGTGATTGGCTGGAGCGGCGATAGCCGGAAGTAACCTTCCGACTATCGCCGCAGCGATGGCTGCGGCTGAAGAGGGAGACGAGGACGGCTGAAGAGGGAGACGAGGATGGCTTCGGGGGCCCCGATCTAAGGTAAGTGATGCATAATGAGCTATTATGCTAGTCATATTAGCTCATTATGCCTTTCTCTTACAGGTGGATAGGAAAAAAAAAAACATTATTGGGTTTACAACCACTTTAAAAGCAGTTCACACAATTCCTGTACAGAGCTCTTCTAACATCCCATACAATGTGCATACCCTTTACAGAGGGTAAGCCCAGAAAGCAATTCTTTCTAAGGCAATAGTCTATTAAGGCAATATTCCACAAGAGGTAGTGCAAGTCGCTTAAAGTCTATGATTGGCAGTAATCCACAAAGGCAGTAAGTCCATGCATAGCAGCTACAAGTACATACAGTTCCCGGGTATGAGACCCTCTTCAGGAACCCCAAGAAGACTCCTATCACCTACCCCTCCAAAGGGGGGGACTTCTCCAGCAGAGTAACCAGCTACATTTTGACAGAATTTCCCCGGAAACACCAGGGGCTTGGAGGCAGTCCCTTTTTTGACGGTAGACCTACAGGGAACAGAAACCCAGCTGAAAATGGCGGGGCAAACATTAACCCTTACAGCCCATTTACCTCTAGTGCTCAAGTCAACCTAAGCACACAGGAAACAGCAAAACATTGTGTAGCGATACCCCCATAGGAGCTGCTGGTTTAATTTTGGGCCTGCCGTTACCTTACTGTTCCATACGCTCGTCTCAGGGGTTCTCCTTGAAGAGTTGTCCAGAAGAAAGTTTGCACCAATACAAAGTCTCTTTCAAGGTTTTTTTTATTAAAGTTTCCAACAGAGGGAGGTGAAGGGATGGGGAGGACTCAGGTACCGTACTTGCGGATCACAGGAATTTTCCTAGGTTCAGAGGAACAACTGTCTCCACGCTGGACTCAGCAAACACCGGATAGGCCCACTATCACTGGCCTAGCAAACGGTGCGTAGCTCGATCACAGATAGTCTCTGCCACAGACTTGTGAAAATAGAATTTGCTCAATAGTCTCTGCCACAGACTTGTGCAACCACTCACTGGGTTACCTTCTGATGAAAAGAACAGCTCCAGTGCCAGGATCTTTCAGCCGTTCCGGCAGCACTGTGAGGTAGATTTTGATCCGGATACATCCTCCAATTGAGTCCTCAATTGCTCGGTCCCTTCCCGCAGGCAAGGCGACACAGGATCATCCCTGAATCGGTAGGCCTCCAGTGACTCCTGGGCCTACATCTCAGTAACGGAGCCTCAGGCCAATGTGGCCCCAAGATGGAAACTGCCAGCGCATCCCTGAGGCCAGGAGGGCCCTCAGGTCAGGATCGGGAGGCGCCCACCACCAACGAACGACCCCTACAAAATGGTGTCTGTCCCTTTAAGTACCCTCTCCCAGAATGCACAGCGGGTTGACCACGCCCCCTGGGCTGCTTCTGGGAAAGAGATACCCAATGCATCCAGCCTGTTGCCTTTCCAACCCTGATCAGTGGTGACAGCGACACCCACCGTCAGGGGGAAAATCATGCAACCAGCTGAACTGAAACAGAAGTATAATTTGGACACAATCCTTCTGAGCCAAACTATTGCTCAGACAACTATAATTTTAACACATAGTGCCCACTCTTTGGGAGCAGGGCGCTACAATTGTAACATATGGCACCTGCTGGCTCAGCTAACATAAGAAAAAGAGCTCAGCCAGGGAAAACAAGTGCTTATACAGGCAATACATCTTCTTAACACCTTGTAGGCACCTGCCTACAAGCAGCTAGGCTCACAGGGAAAAGGCTGGGCATACACTGTACGAATTTCGGCAGATTTAGAGGATTTGGCAGAAATTCTAACCGTGCATGGTCCTGCCGGCTTATCAAATGTTATTTACGCAATTGACTTTTGTCAAAATTGCTAGGCTGAATACTGTTTGCTGAACAGCACCTGCAATCAATCAGAACTGTTTGGCTCTTGCGGCTGATAGAATACAATAGCTAGTCATGGAGGATTCATCCATTCTCACCATTTGTGTGAATCCTTAGAAAACTATTAGAATATGGCCAGCTTTACAGGTATGCTGCAGTGCAAGGAGCATGCTGATGGAGAGAGCAGAGTGACAGAGAGATGAGCTCATAAATCTGCTGCTTCTCTTTTCACTCTCCAGTCACAGGGTTGGAGTATAAAGGACGCCTGCAAGGGCAACTACACTGCAGCAGAGAAAAATAGGCTCTGCTTCTGTCCTGCAAGGCAGGGCTGTGAAGGGTGGCGTGGCTAAATAAATCTCAGAACTGGAAGGATATAACTTGAAATCCTTTGGAAGATAAAATAACTCCTGTATATGTTTTAATCTGTTTATTTAGCTGATTGCTGGTGTGCTTTGGTTGCCCATAAAGGATTTCAGTGACATGGTGTAGCAGCAGTAGGCCTCAGCAGGATACAGTGTTAGAAGACATGAAAAAACTGCTTATTTTCTTCAAAAATAATCCATAAATGTTTAATTGTCTTTTTATGTGGGGCTCTAGCAGTTTAATAATACAATAATTGCTTTATTCAACTGTGGATGTCCCCTTCCTCCATACTTGCAGCTGTGGTTTTCTCCATATCTTTGACATCAGAGACGGAATAGGAAGGAAGAGTGGGTTGAATTGTAGACAAGTGTGGTAGTCATGTACGTGTCAGTTGGTGGCTTGTTTTTACTTGAGGTTCCGGTTCCTGACTAACATTATGTAAGATAATCTGTTACACTGGGGTTCTATTTTTGTATGGGTTTTGAAAGTTTAAGGGCAGTGATTCTCAAAAAGGACATTGTTGTCTTGTAAAATTGGCTAAAGTTGCTACAAAATTATGGTGGGGATATGATTTTTAAAAGATAAGAGGGATAATGTGTATACTGTAGCTGAAACTATCTATCTATCTATATATCTATTTATTGATATTCCATGTTAAAAGCTCAAACTCTTATATTTATTCAGTTATAATCCGTCTCATACGAAGAAAAGTGTGATAGAACAGAATGAGACAATGCAAAAATCACTTTAAATTCTTATAGCCACTACCTAGCTGGGAACCCAAGTGCAGGTAATTTACTACCAGAGTCTATTACAAATATATGAAGAAGTTAGGAGGTTCAACATACTAGTGTGGTTTTTGGTGGACAAGTCCCTAAAGCCTAGTACACACGGGCCGAATGTCAGCCAGCATTAGCCGGTTCAATAGAAACAGACACACAGTAAATATGCTCTGAGCACAGAGACCTTGGATGTCCATGGATGCATATGTGTGACATGTGGTTGTTAAAGCCCACCCTCTTTGCTGCTGCACATATGCGTATGTAGCACCATCTACTTAGGTAGGTGCTAGAGGTGAGATTTTTTGTCAGAGCAGATAAATTTAGGCAGGCCTGGCTGGAAGCTAGGCCTGCTTGTTTTGATCTGTGTGGGCTGGAAGTGGCCCAGAGTAGGCTGGTGACTCATAGATAGCATAATCTTTTGGTTACCTCTCTCTGGCTTCTAGAGGATTCTAGATGAGAGGAGGGGAAGAGAGGTGGCGCTGTCTGAGGTGTTTCAGGAGGCCTGACCAATCCCCAACTAGGATTGGCAGGGGGCAGGCATCCTTGATATACCCAGGGTCAGCCCAGCTGGGGAGGAGTTGTAAGGTGGAAGAACTGGAGATGGAGCACTAGGTTGTCAGGGCCTTTAGAGCGCTCCCCATTCTGGGGGGGGTGACCTTGGGCCTCGGGTTCGGGTGCAGGACAGAGCCCTTCTGAAAAACAAGGAGAATCTGTTCAGGAGGCACAGAGAGCAACCAAAGAGGACAACAGGAGCTAGTGTTTCCTGGGCAAGCCTTCAGGAGGGAACCACCGGTGTGTGCGCAGCCAGGAGGGCTGGTGTATGACTGGCACAGTTGGGAGAGTTGGGGAGGCATGCCGGAGCGGACTGGGAGTGTGCGGTCTGAGATGGATGTATTATTATACAGGATTTATATAGCGCCAACAGTTTGCGCAGCGCTTTACAACATCAGCGCTTTACACCTGCTGCCTAGGGCGCCCGGCCACTGATGTTTCTACTCTCTTCTCACTGAGGCAAGCAACTAAGTCTCAGCATCAGCAGAAAGCCACCGCTCCATTCGCACATAGTGTCAGAGGCGCAGCGGCGGCGGAGGACTGTGTCTGTGTCCCGACAAATGAATGGAAGCAAGCAAACATTAATTGATCTGCACTGGTAGGCTGCATTTGATGGGCGCTGGTGAGGCTACATTTGATGGGCGCTGGTGACAGTGTTGCCAACCGTCAGTATTTTTACTGGCAGCCAGTAAAAAACAGGCAATGTTCTCCTGCCAGTAAAAGGAAAATGTTGCCAGTAAAAAATATGGCTGTGACGCTTGGCTCGGTCCTGAGCTGGCCGAGACCATCCGAATGCCTGCTACAGTTTGTTTGGGCGGCTATGGCGGAGGCGGTGCCTGAGCATGTCCTGTGATGTCATGGTGCAAGGGAGCCAAGCAGAGCGACCATAGCCTCATGTGCGAGTCGGGAGCAAGGCAGGCTGGGAGCCGGACTGTCAGTGCCGTTTAGACTGGAGTGGACTGGAAGGATCACCTGGCGTGGAGAGTGACTGTCGCTGTGACTCAGGAGGGGACATGTCGTGTCGGTGATCTGTGCTGCTGCACACTGCTGTCATTTTCACTGTGAGAGTCTGTTTTATATGTGTGTGCTTGACCCAATCTAATTTCTTAGTTCTGTCCCTGAGCTACTTACTTAACATATTGAAAATAAAATAAGAAATATGTTTTTTGCCTCATTTATGTATCTTAAATCGTATTGCTAATTGCATATTGTACTTGTTTGTAGCCTAAATACTGAAATCTGCACTTAAAACTGTAATTTTTTTACTTTTGTAAATGCCAGTAAAAACGTGGCTGTGCCAATAAATTTTGGGTGGTTTGTCAGTAAATTTCAGTCTGGTAGGTTGGCAACACTGGCTGGTGAGGCTGCATTTGATGGGCATTGGTAAGGCTGCATTTGATGGGTGCTTCATTAAAAAGGTGGGGTTTACATTGGTCGGGGAAAAGGGGTGGAGTCAGGGGTGGAGCCAAGGGGGCAGAAAAATGAGGTTTCACCTAGGGTGTCAAAAATCCTTGCACCAGCCCTGATAGCATCAGAGGAAGAAGCCCAGGGTATCATACAATAAAAACTTGCACCAACAGAAGAAGCACCAGACCAAGTGACAATTGACTTATTTAAAAGAAAGCTAACACGTTTTGAGGGCTAGAAACACTCAACCTTCCTCATGGCTTCAGTTAATGTCAGAAACTTGAATGAACTAAAAATAATGTAAGTGTAATATAAGTGTAATGTTTAAAAATAAATTGTGTAAAAGACCTTTATTGTTGGACCAGGACAGTTACAAGCCAGCAGCATCAGTGTGAATGAATCAGAAAAGATAAGCTCCTTTACTTAAATTCTATTTGTAGCGGGGTCCCCTTTAAGACTCTCGGGACTACCTTGCCCAGAATCCCTTTCGGCATGTTTCCACCCCAGAGACTCATGGGAGGGGTTATAAAAGGAGGAGGCGAGGCTGGGCTCGGCCTCTTTGGGACACGAGACTTCAGTGACTGATCCTCCTGTGCGGATGTGCCGGAGTGCAAGGCCTGAAGCCGGAGGCCTCGCGCAGCACCAAAGAGCCTTCCATCCCACTGCGAGCCTGGGTCTACAACCTTGGTTGGATCGGGGACCCGATCGCTGGAGACACTGTGTGTGTGAGGACACAGTCGGTGGAAGTTCCCGGACTGGGATCGCGTCCGGAGGGGTGAGAGGGCGTATTCTCAGACCATATACTGTTGTTGCTAATGTGCCTATAGACTGCCGGGGCTCACAAGTTTATTTCTGATACTCTCACTGGAGATTCATATCAGAGCGGAACTTAGAGTTCATGAAGTAACGTGTTTAGTTCATCACAACTTTCCCATTGGATTACAAATGGTATTCTATTAATGTGCACCACCTTTAAAGAATTGCCGGTGAAGAAACCATCATCCCCTATAGACTGAGTTGTAGTTATCTGAGCCAGGCCTGGCCAGCTAGTTAGTTCATTTGGTTACTGCGTCACAGGACGCCTAGTTAACGGTCGCCCACGCGGCGCACCTTTACTGTTCATTTTAAATGCATAGTGTGTTATTGCCGCAGGGCTCTGCAATTTATTATCTGTGAACCGTTACCACTGTTAACTTTTCTTACCAAAAGCTTAAAGTAAATTTGATACCCTTTTCATTATTGTCTTGGTGTCTGGGTTTACTCATACAGTATAAGAATATATATATTGCTGCCAATACTAACTGTGCCAGTAGGGGATCGAGTACATTGCCGGGGGTTGGCGGAGCTGTTTTCAGGGCCCAAACTAAACTTGCGGCCTTCTTAATTGAAGGTATCGCTACATATTTGACAAGCAGTATTCTCTTTCAATAGTTTTGAGTCACAGACCCACAGCATGCTTGCCATAAATGGGCGTCAGAAAAGTGCCATTGACTCAAAAAGCATTGAAGTCAAATCGCAATGACACCCAAGGAAATAACAGTCTCCAATATTAGTTGAAATTATGAAGGCTGCCATTGTTGAGAAGTCATTGACGTGGAATACGTTGAAGTAAATTTACCATGAGAGGTCATCAATAGCAGCCTACATAATTCTCTTATGACAGGTGGGAACCATAAAAGGAAATAAAGGGTTAAAACGAAAGTATAACTGAGACCATAGCTTTAAGCTAGCCACACAAGGCTAGATTTCTCTCGTCAGTTTGCAGGCTGAACAATAGAAAATCCATATCATGGATGGTGGAACCTGCACTGCTATTGTATTCAAACATCCACAGGACCCACGGCTGCTTGAAAACCTGATCAGTGACTGCATGTCCGACAATTTTTCACCTGGCTCCTTTGTTTTTTCATTTTTTTGTAGAGATGTGTGGGACCAGCAGGGCCACCCACAGGTCGAATTTTAGCGGATTCAGCAAGACCAAGAACTCTATTATTGGAAATTTGGTGTTGCTGGTCCAAGTCTATGAGCTATGAGCAAGCCAGTGCTGTATCATTTAAAAAGTGGAGATAGGATTCTACAAAAAGTCTTGAAAATAATAAAGGACATATACATATCTGGTTATATTAACACCATATTTTTAACATGGAACATTGCTGACAGCAGTATTACCAATGGGGGTAAATACGTTAGGATGGTTGGCTTCAAATTATACAATTATGAGCTGGGGAAAATCCAGTTTATTACATTTTTCCTGCATGTGGTTAGATATTCTCTCCTCACTTATTAAGAATAAGGGACCATGCTTTACTTTAGTAAATCAGCCCTTATGTAACAAAGATCTTTCTGGAGTGTATAATACTTGTTTCATAAATACATATTCAAACAAGAGTAAAACAGCAAGGAGCATACAATTGCAATATGGTCTAATAAGTAATGGAAGTGATGCTAACCTCAATAATTTGCAATAATAACCCATTCTTCCAAGAACACTCATGAAGCTTCAAATATTCTCAGACAAACCAGTCTTTCTGGAACATCTTAGTTGCCAGTTTGCCATTCTGGGCCTCATCAAAAAAATGGCATTACAAGGAGGGAAATAAGCTAAAATAGTTCAATGACCAAAGATAATATTTTCAAACACTTACCAAAAAAATAAAAATTAATTATAATTCATCATTTGAATAAAGTTTAACCATTTTCATGTAAGGTGTATTTAAAAAATGTATATCAATTCATGTTTTTATTTCTCATTCTGCATATGTACAGAGATTGGGTTTATAATATTCTGGGATCTGACATTGCTTAGCCTTAATACCTATGCCTAAATACCTGAGATCCTTCTAATGCACCCATTGATCCCCTGATCTGCATTCTATTCATCCCTCCCTGGCGAGTCTGTGTGCTTTGTGCACCTGGTACAGTGGATTGTCTGATAGACATAACTGTCTGTCTCTGGGGTGACAGCGGCTTAGTGTCAGATTAATGCAAGAAGCAGCCAGCAGCGCCAGGCATGCAGCCAAGTGACAAAGGTCACTGGAAAGCAGTGCACAGCCCTCAGGATATCTGGCATAGTGTGGCAGCAAGAGGAAGGATGATAGCTGGATGGGAAAGGAAGAGGGAGAGGAACTGGTAGACAAGAAAAACACTATACATGGAAATGGACACACAGGCTGGTCTGAACTGGACGCTGATGTCATTAGTGGATGAAAAACGGGGATGTTTGTAGGGAAAAAGATGACAAGGTGAAGCTTGTCATCGGCTCTAAACAACCACTCCCTTTCCAGAGATCAGTTTTCTGGGAAAAGGCATGCTAGTTAGAGGTCCTGCTCCACATAACACTCCTTTTCTACAGAACAGGCTTCTGGGAAAAGGCACATATATGCAGGGCCGTCTTAAACGCATCATGGGCCCCTGGGCAAAGTAATGCACTGGGGCCCCTTCCAGCTTGCCCCAATTTACGCACCTACTTTCAAGAAATAATGTATAAATAGTTGATAGAATTAAATGTAGAGATACCCCCAAACTAAGAGAGCCGCTGGTTTTGTTTTGGGCCCTGTACACAGCGCTGCCAACCCCCGGCAATCTAATTGACCCTCCTCTGGCACAGCTAGTCTAGGGAATGAGGTATTAGTATAACTCTGTACCAGTCTAAGAGCAATCCCACAGTAATGCAAACAGTGGTAAATTATAGTAATTGACACTAATACCGGAATGATTAACTATATCAGATTTACTTTGAGTATAAAAGTCAATCATCAATACAATACATCACATACATGCAGAGCCCTGCAATAATAATGACACTAGTCAACTACTGTATAGAAATGGATCATACACTGCGTGCAGCTATTCTCCCCGTGAGCAATATGGCTCTCAGTAAAGTTCTACCCCCCCCAGTCAGGCCTGACTTAGCTAAAGCTCAGTTTTAAGGTGAGGAATCTTCGCATGCAAGATGATCGGTGGTGCACATACAGGAACAACAATTTGTAAATCCAAATAACGGTTTATGGTAATGGAAACAACTCCCAGGAGACTAAATAACTCAGTTCTGGAACTAGTCTCCGGTCAGGATAGCAAGTATAGAACCATGGGCCTAGGTAGTCAATAGGCCTAAACAAAGTACTCGGCTATGATTGTGAGCAGGTGCTTTCTCACCACTCCGGACTCAGTCCTAGTCCGTGACTTCCACCGCTGTGTCTCCGCACACAGGGTCTGCGACAGCCAGGTCTCCGGTCCAACTGATGTCCGTAAAGCCAATCGAGATCAGGTGCCACACAGGCTCAGCAGTAGGGTGGAAGGCTCCTTGGAAGTGCGCAAGGCCCAGGCTTTGGGCCTTGCACTTGTAGCAGGTCCGCACAGGGAGTCCTCTTGCTAGCAGCGCGGTGTCCAAAGAGGCCAAGCTTAGCCTCGCTCTTCCCTTTTATACCCCACCCATGAGTCTCTGTGGTTGGCAATTGCACGTTGGGTGCCAAACGGGGTTCTGGGTAACGTAGTCCGTGGGGCCTTAAAGGAGACCCCGCTACACACTCCCCCCACTTAAACTCTTTGGTCCCCAAAGATAATGTCAACATACAGTACGCACAATACTAGACAAAGCTGCGTATGATGTCGGCAGAGGAAGTTCCCACCAAAAACGAGGGGAGGAACTTCCTTGCCCACAGGTCACACTGTCATAAGTGGCCTGCCTAACTGTGCCAGAGGGTGAGTTGGGGTTGCCCTCCACCAAATGAACAGTGGAGGTATCAGGGTTTTCTGTACTCCTCCTGGCGGTTACTACAGTGTCCTCCGAACTCTCCCCCATTTGTGTGTAAGTCAACTTCCGGGGGGGGGCGTATGGTCCTTTTCATCCTCTGCTCTCTTGGGATCTCTGGTTCGGTCACTGTAGGTTCCTCTTCTGGAACAGACATAGAAGCTTCCATTGTCTCTGGAACATTTAACTCAGGAGCAGGAAGATACATGGAATCTCTTGGATCCTCCTCTGAGAATGAGTCGGAGGCATTTTCCCATGAGTCTGATAGAGGACTGGACGGGATGGACTCAGTAGCTTCTGCATTCAGTTTACTGTCTATGGTGTCTTCAGAAGGCGGAAGATCTATAGCAGAAGTTACAGGGGCCTGGGAAGGCCATAGCCATTCAAGCTCTCCCCTCTCATCCTCACTGAGTTTAGAGACATCTATTTCTTCAGATCGAGACGTCTGGGACCGGGTATTTGGCCTAGGAGTATCCAGGATGGAAGTTGGCTCAGGGAAATCTTTTATAGGGGGTATCTGAACTGCTTCGCCAAGTGGAAGTATATGGTTTCGGTGCCAAGTCTTCAATGGTCCCACCTTTCCTTCCGGCTTCAGTTTGTAGACTGGTAGGCCGGGCAGCTTCTTGCAAACAACATAGGGTTCAGGTCTCCATCTGTCTGCAAGCTTGTGCTTCCCAGGGACTCCTAAGTTCCGTAGCAGCACTCTGTCCCCAGGTTGTAGATCCTGAACCCTTTGATCTGAAGCTGCTTGAGCCTGCTCATAGGCCAACTTTAAACTGTGCCTCAGCCTGTCCACATATCCTTTGTGAGAAGTGGCTGAGGAATGGTCTATGGATGTGCCAAAGGCCAGGTCTACGGGTAGTCTTGCTTCTCTTCCAAACATAAGTCGATAGGGAGAGTACCCTGTGGCTTCACTTGTTGTACTGTTGTAAGCATGCACAATTGCTGCTATGTGCTTGCTCCAGTGCTGCTTCTTTTCACTACTTAAAGTCCCCAGCATGTTAAGTAGGGTTCGGTTGAACCTCTCCGGCTGAGCTGAGCATCCCCTTGCGGATGGTAGGGGGTGGTAAGGGTCTTCTGAATCCCTAAGGAGTCCAAGAGCTTCCGGATAAGCCGACTTTCAAAGTCCCTCCGTTGATCCGAGTGAAGACGCTGTGGTAGCCCATAGTGCACAAAGTATTTTTCCATAAGTAATTTGGCCACGGTGGAAGCCTTCTGGTCTTTGGTTGGGAAGGCCTGGTCATACCGGGTGAAATGATCGGTTATCACCAGAACATTTCCTAGTCCACTCAAGTCGGGTTCGAGGCAGAGAAAATCAATGCATACCAAATCCAATGGACCTTGACTTTGCAGGTGGCCCATTGGGGCAGCTTGATGGGGTAAAGTCTTTCGCTGAATGCAGCTTGCGCATGAGTGGCAGTATTCCTCTTCTTCAGCCCTCATGCAAGGCCAATAGAATCGACTCCTGATGAGTTGAAAGGTTCTTTCAGCTCCTAAGTGGCCATGGTTGTCGTGTAGGGCAACCAAGACGGTCTCTCTGTGTTTCTCAGGTAGAAACAGTTGCCATTTGTCTTCCAGGTCATCAGAGGGGCCCCTTAGGTAGACCACCCCTTGATGCACCTGCAGCCTGTCTCACTCCTTCCACAGCAGGCGGTCCTCCTTCGAAGGGTGATGCAGGAGTCTGTCGGGATCCTGATTTTCCAGGGCCTCCAGGACCAATTTCCCCAAGGGGTCTTCCAATTGGTCGCATCTCAATTCCTTCTTGGACAGCTTTGGCAAGTCATCTTCTTCTATCTGAGTTACTCCACAGTATTGTTTGGGTACTCCTACCACTGTGACCCCTATCTCTTCCGCTCTGGATCCCCCACTGGCCTGGAGTTCAGCTCCCTGACAGAGGGCCCGCACCCCGTCCGGTGCCACTTCGGTCCAGTCTTCTGTACTGCTGGTGGGAGCATGAGACCTTCTGGACAGAGCATCTGCATCTCGATTTCCAGCCCCAGGTCTGTATTTCAGGCTGAAATTGAATCCAGACAGTGCAGCCAGCCATTGATGGCCTGTGGCATACAGCTTTGCTGTGGTGAAAAGATAGGTAAGGGGGTTGTTGTCAGTTTTCACGGTAAATTCTGCCCCAAAGAGGTAGTCTTTCAGTTTATCGATCACAGCCCACTTGAGGGCCAGGAACTCCAACTTGTGAGTGGGGTAGTTCTTTTCAGATGGGGTCAAACTCCTGCTCACATATGCAACGGGTCGCAGTTGCCCTCCATGCTCCTGATAGAGCACTCCTCCCAGACCATCATGACTGGCATCCACATGGAGTTCATAGGGTTTCTTTGGGTCTGCATAGGCCAAGACAGGGGCAGTGGTTAAGTTTTTCTTCAGCATTTGGAATGCCTCTTCACACTTCCCATTCCACTGATCTTCGACTGACTCTCCCGGCTTCCTGGGCCCCGAGTCATCCTCTTCTCCCTCCGTCGTTAACAGTTCATTCAGGGGTCTGGCAATCCGTGCGAACCCCTCTATGAACCTCCTATAGTAGGAGCAGAACCCCAAAAAGGACCGGAGTTCTGTCACAGTGGTGGGCCATGGCCAGGAGGTAACCGCCTCCAAATTCTTGGGATCTGTGGCTACCCCTTCTTCGGACACTATGTGCCCCAGATAGTTGTGAGATGACTGGTAGAACTGGCATTTCTCTGGTGAAAGCTTTAGTCCCTCCTCACTGAGCCTTCTCAAGACTTTTTCCAGTCTCTCTTCATGCTCCTCCAGAGTCTTCCCAAAGACGATGATATCATCTAGGTACACTAGGACTTCAATGAGGTTCATGTCTCCTACGGTTTTCTCCATGAGGCGCTGAAAGGTGGCAGGGGCTCCAGACAGACCTTGGGGCATCCGGTCAAATTCAAAGAATCCCACAGGGGTTATGAAGGCTGTCTTCTCCTTATCTTCCGGATGCATGGGGATCTGGTAGTACCCACTCTTAAGGTCCATGATGCTGAACCACCTGGCTCCAGACAAGCACTGTAGGGCGTCCTCTATCCTCGGGGTGGTATACTGGTCGGGTATCATTCTCCTGTTGAGAGTCCTGAAGTCGATACACAGTCTCAACGACCCATTCTTTTTCCTGACCACCACTATTAGAGAGGCATAGGGGCTTCTAGATTCCCGGATAACACCGGTTCGCTTGAGCTCGGCAAACTGTTCTCTCAGGTCTTCAAGGTCGGCTAGAGGAACTCGCCTGACCCTCTCCCTGAAAGGCTTGTCCTCCTGGGTGTCGGATTCGATGGGTGGCACTCTTCGCACACAATACATCGAACTCATCTTCCTCCATCTGGTCAACTGGGCCTTTTCTCTTTCTTTCCAGGCCCTTGGCAGGTTCGGGTTCTCCATGCAGAGCTTCTCTCAGATAGTCCTTTCTCCCTCTGTCTTCTCCACATCTGATAAGACAATTGGGGCAGCAGGGCTCACCTGGCGCAGCAACATCCTGGCTGGGATCTCCATGGGGGCACTTGTAATGTTCCTGACGCTCACCGGCACCTTACAGTGTGCCTTCTTTAAAGCTCCTAACGGAACCACTTCGGGAATCACTTCTAAACCCGAGTGTCTTTCCTGGGGATCTGGTTCCAATATAACAAAGGGGCCAGGTTGCTCCCAAATAAGCTTCCCAGTGGCTCTGAGACAGGTTACTTCACCGGGCTGCAACAATATTCCTTTCTTTGCCAGTCTCCAGACTTTCCCTACCCCCTCTTCTGGGGCCTTCTGTTCTAAGACTAGTCGCTGATAGGCTGTCTTCAACATTGGGTGGATACTGGTGACTGCGGGATTCTTCCCTCATGCTAGAGGGGCCAAGAGCCTCCGGACCAAGTCCGTGTTAGCCCCTATTATTAGGGAGCTCTTGTTGGCTCCAGGTGGTTGGGGGCATACCACTGCCAGGGTATCGAACACTTCAGCCTTCCCGGCCACTGAGGGGTCGAAGGTCAATTTTATGGGCAGGTAACCATCGTAAGGGAAACTCTGTGTCCCGATCCCCCATATCTCCAAGTCTTCAATTTTCTGGATGGATAGATGACTCAGATGTTTGTCATAGAATCCCTATATAATAGGGTCACTTGTGCCCCAGTATCCAAGATGGCTCTTGTGTAGACTCCCTCCACTTGAATAGGTACTATGGGGGAGGGGCCTACCAGTTTTTCTGGGTATGGCTTCGGAGGGGTGTCTTTCCTTTGATCCCTACGTTCTCCCTTGGGACTTTCCTTCTTGCAATTAGCTGGTGACTTTAGTCCCTCTTGGGTTCGGTATGCATTGATATCCCCCCTCTTTTTAGGTGTAAGTTCCCGCTGAGGGACACTGTTCTTCTTCTGAGGGGGTTTTCCCCCTTTCTTTTTGGGCTTCTCATTCAATTTGGATCCAATGGAGCTTACTGGAGATGATGGGCACCCGGTTGACTCCTTCACCGGGGCCCTCTGGAGTTTTCCGCCAGCTTGCGATTATTTATCTTTTTTATTCTTGGGACTGGAACATACTTTTGCAATATGGCCGATTCCTCCACAGTTAAAACAAATCGCATCCCCCCAATCTTGTAGGGGAGCGGGCGCTGAGGTATCTGGGAACAACTCCTTCTTCGGTCCCTCTCTCTATGAGACCCTTGAATCCTTTGTCATCAGAAAGGTCAGCATCTCCAATACCTGAGACATCTGTGACTTCAGGGTATCCACTTCTGAGTCTCTTTCGGGGGTCATGGCTGATCTGACCACTACAGGTGTAGAAGAGGTGTGCTTCTTGATCGCTTGCTGATCTTTCTGTAGAGCCTCTTCGTCTCTGATGATCTTTACCAGATCAGGGTAGTTCAGTGACATACCTCCTCCTGAGGTTTTCAGATGGAGCCAGACTGGATCTGAACGTAATGCTCCCTTTAGGATCTGCTTTATCCTTGCCGCATCTATGGCTTGGGGTACCATTCCTTTTTTTAGTACGATTTGGCAGAGCATCTTGTTCAGTCTTCTGACATACTCCGACAATTTTTCTCCCGGCTGCTGGAAAGTGTGTTCAAACTGGTATATTAGTTCTGTCACCTTTTCTAACTGACCGAACTCTTCTTGCAGCATGGCTAAATAGTCATAGGCCGTGCAGGCAGCATTTCCAAACCGGAGACTTTTTACCGCTTCTGTAGCCGCACCTTTCAGACTCTCAATCACGCGCTGCTTCTTCTGCGCTTCAGGCACTTCCCATGCCTCTACCGCTAGTAAGGCATGCTCGATCCAGGTATCGAAGTCTTCCTCCCCTACAGGGACGGGCAGCTTCCCTGAAAATATTCTTAGCTTCCGGTAACTAGCCTCTATGTTTACCGTGTTTGTTTTCTGACACTTTGCGAGCAGATCCCCTAGGGCATTTAAAAGTTCTGGTGCTATGGTAGCCATGGGTGCCGCCGGAGGTATCATCTCTTTGCGCTTCTCTGACGCATGGGAGGTCCCTGGTGGTGATCCCGGTGGGGATGGCGGAAGTGACTCTGTCTTTATGGTCATTGCATGCACCAAACCATAAATTTTGTTATCTAACGTTTGCACACTTCGGCCTTTAAAGTTTTCCGGTATTCCATCCCTCCACTGTAGCAGTACATACTGAAATGAAGCTTCTGGGTTGGATTTCATGTCCATCACCCTTGGCTCTTGATTCAGGGATAATGACACTAGAAATCGCTCCACCGCATCCATCGGCCATTCTTCTCCCGGGAGACTGAAGACCACTGACATGTCTGTGCTAGCCTCGGGTGCTTCGCACCACGCTTTAACATCTCGCGGGTCCATACCGGTACTTTTGGCGTGTTTGCTTGCCGTATACAGGATCCCGGACTCGAGAGCCCCCACGTGTAGCGATACCCCCAAACCAGAGAGCCGCTGGTTTTGTTTCGGGCCCTGTACACAGCGCTGCCAACCCCTGGCAATCTACTTGACCCTCCTCTGGCACAGCTAGTCGAGGGAATGAGGTATTAGTATAACTCTGAACCAGTCTAAGAGCAATCCCACAGTAATGCAAACGGTGGTAAATTATAGTAATTGACACTAATACCGGAATGATTAACTATATCAGATTTACTTTGAGTATAAAAGTCAATCATCAATACAATACATCACATACATGCAGAGCCCGGCAATAATAATGACACTAGTCAACTACTGTATAGAAATGGATCATACACTGCGTGCAGCTATTCTCCCCGTGAGCAATATGGCGCTCAGTAAAGTTCTACCCCCCCAGTCAGGCCTGACTTAGTTAAAGCTCAGTTTTAAGGTGAGGAATCTTTGCATGCAAGATGATCGGTGGTGCACATACAGGAACAACAATTTGTAATTCCAAATAACGGTTTATGGTAATGGAAACAACTCCCCAGAGACTATATAACTCAGTTCTGGAACTAGTCTCCAGTCAGGATAGCAAGTATAGAACCATGGGCCTAGGTAGTCAATAGGCCTAAACAAAGTACTCGGCTATGACTGTGAGCAGGTGCTCTCTCACCACTCCGGACTCAGTCCTAGTCCGTGACTTCCACCGCTGTGTCTCCGCACACAGGGTCTGCGACAGCCAGGTCTCCGGTCCAACTGATGTCCGTAAAGCCAATCGAGATCAGGTGCCACACAGGCTCCGCAGTGGGGTGGAAGGCTCCTTTGAACTGCGCAAGGCCCAGGCTTTGGGCCTTGCACTTGTAGCAGGTCCGCAAAGGGAGTCCTCTTGCTAGCAGCGCGGTGTCCAAAGAGGCAGAGCTTAGCCTCACCCTTCCCTTTTATACCCCACCCATGAGTCTCTGCGGTTGGCAATTGCACCTTGGGTGCCAAACGGGGTTCTGGGTAACGTAGTCCGTGGGGCCTTAAAGCAGACCCCGCTACATAAACATATTTATATTCATTAGTACTTTCAATAAAATCTATTTTACAAAAGGAAAACATTCCATAAATCAAAGACTAGTCAACACAAAGGCCACAGTACAGGGGGGTCAGGAGGGCACAATATAGGTTCTGGGATTCTTCCTGGGACACGACCATATCAGGACAGTTTAGTAAAAAGCATGACTGTCCCAGCAAATCCGGGACAGTTGGCAAGTATGATGTAATGCAAGATTATTGTGGGGCCCCCATGTACCTGGGGCCCCTGGGCAGTGCCCAGGAGTGCCCTTGCATTAAGATGGCCCTGCATATATGCGAGCCTAGAAGTAACCAAATATGAACTGCACTTATATGTAAGAAATGCCAGATAGCTGCACTAAAGGCCCAAAAACGAGGCAATGTATAACGTTTTTTTAGCCCCTTGAGTCTGCTATGCAATATGACTGCTTTTGTAATGACTCAGAGCTTACACAGGGTTGACGACTGTCTTCCAACCCCTATGTGACTGCATTGGGTATCTGACGGGGTAAATCCCCAAACACCAGCATTATCAGGAGAGAAGAAGAGTGGTGAGTCACATGCTCCATATAATCCTAAGCCCCTAGTATTTTCTGGTACAATGTTTTTTTATTGAGATATGAAAAAAGGGAAAGCAGACAAATTCCCACGCAGGGGATATGGACATGAAACATAAAGAAGTACAAGTTAAAGTACATGATAAAATATATATTATGAGGGTACGTATTATAAACTGACACCGACCCACCGGCCAGGGCCGGGGGTCAGTGCGTTATACCTGAGCCTTGAGACCCAGGAGCCAAGGCAGACAAAGGGGAGCGGAGTTGACCGCAAAACGGGGGAAAAAAATAAAAATAGAAACAACGGAAAAATTAAATAAAAAATTAGGGGGTGTAGAACAGAGCAGCGAGCAAGAAGCCCAGAAACAAAGAAGGAGTGGGAAAGAGAAAGGAGGGTCCCTCAGGTTGGAGATGTGGTCAAATAAAATTTAGAGTCCTAGACTAGTCGGGTGTAGGTTAGGGAGTGTATAGGACCACCACGGGGCCCATACCTTGAGGAATTTTGCATGGGAGTCATGGAGGATGCTTGACATTTTTTCATGGATCATAAGGGTCGTCAAGGTATTCTTGACCTCCGAAAATGAGACAGAAGGTTTTTTCCAAGCCCTCGCTATTGTCCGTTTGGCAGCGATAAATAAGTATGTGGCTAGTTTCTGCTGGTGAGAGAAAAGGCCCGGGATCGGGCAATGGAGTAATGCAAATTTGGGGTCCCTACGGAAGGGAACATGAAATAGGGAAGATAGCAGGCCAAAGACCCTTGACCAAAATCTTACAAGACGGGGGCAAGACCACCATGTGTGCAGTTCATCTCCTCGTTGACCACAACCCCGAAAGCACCTGTCATTGCATGATGGGTTTGACTTGGTGATACGGGCTGGGACCCAGTACCAACGCAGAAGGACCTTATAGGCTGCCTCCAACGTGGCAGTGTTAAAAGAGCATTTTGCTATGCTGGACCAGGCCTTACTCCAGTCTGCAAGATCTATGGGGGACAGGTCACGTTTCCATTTAAGTACATAGGAAAGGGTAGTGGAAGAGCTGCTGGAAGTTAGTAAGGAGTAGATCATAGAGATGGTGCTGCGAGCACCTGGGCAATGCTGGCAGGTGTGCTCAAAGGCAGTTATTTGATACGGAAAGGAGCCAAGCGCCGAAGGGAGGTTATCCAGTGACGCAGCTGAATGTAGCGATAGAGTTCAGCAGGTGGAGCTTCGTGGGTCTCTTGAATCGAGGACCACATGGGGAAGGCGGGGCTACGAAGAAAGTGACGAACTAGTGAGAACCCATGAGCAGGCCACCACGAAAATGAGTGGGGTTGTTCTGAGCCAGGCGGAAACATGGGATTATCCAGGAGGGGAAGTAGCGGCAGGAATGGGGACATAAGTTTGCCCGAGTACCGTATTGAGTCCCATAATTTCAGACTGTGTATCATGAGGGGGCTGACAGAAGGAGGTCGCATTTTAGGGGGTAGCCACAGTAAGGCAGAGATAGGGACCGGCGCGCAGTTAGGCACCTCCAGCAGAACCCATGGGGGTGTCAGACGTTGCATGGAGCATGGAGAGTTGGGAAATTTGAGCTGCCTGATAATATTTTGCAACGTCTGGGACGCCCAGTCCGCCCCGCAACCTATGGGCATAGAGAGTAGAACGGGAAACCCTGGGACGCTTATGTGCCCAAATAAAGGCAAGAAGTCTGTTCTGGAGCAGCCGCAGATAAAAAGCAGGGACCCGGACAGGGAGAGTCCGAAAAAAATAAAGAATCTTGGGGAGGATGGTCATCTTGACCGCGTGAATACGGCCGATCCAGGATAGAGTGGGGAATCGCCAAGATGCCATGAGAGCAGTGATAGTGCGCAAGAGTGGGTAGTAGTTGGCGGAGAAAAGGGAAGCATAAGAAGGGGTCAACTTGATGCCCAAATAGTCTAGTGAGGAGCTTGCCCAACGGTAGGGGAAGGAAGATTGGAGATGTAAGACTTGGGGATTTGGAAGAGTAATGCTCAGGGCAGTTGTTTTGTGTGGGTTGATTTGAAGGCCTGAAATAATAGCAAAGCAGGTTAGAAGGGCCTGGAGGTTTGGTAGGGTGACGATAGGGTTGGTGAGGGTCAGGAGGGCATTGTCAGCGAACATGTTCAGTTTATAGTTGTCACCTGCGTAGGGGATGCCTTTGATATTAGGGTCTGACCTAAGGGCGATAGCTAGGGGTTCGAGGGCAAGAACAAAAAGGACCAGGGATAGAGGGCATCCTTGCCTCGTTCCCCTGAAAATGGGGAAGGAGGGCGAGAGGCAACCAGCATAGCGGACTGAGGCAGAGGGGGATGAGTAAAGGGCCGCCAACCACGACAGGATCGAGTCTCCAAAACCCCAACGTTGTAGTACGTATCGCAGATAGTCCCACGAGAGGGTATCGAAGGCTTTATATATATCAAGTGAAAGGAGAAAGCCAGGAATTTTGCGTTGCTGCAATAGGGTGATCAGGTGGACAACTTTACGGACATTGTCCCCTGACGGCCAGGCACGAAGCCAACCTGGTCTCTATGAACCAAAGAGCGCAAGTATTTGTTAATGCAGGAGCACAGGATTTTCCCTAAAAGTTTCACGTCTTCATTTAATAGAGAGATTGGGCGAAACGCCTGAGGTTCATAGGCCTCCTGTGTGGTCTTGGGAATCATGGAGATGTGAGCACATAATGAGTCTGGGGAGGGCTGCGCATCCTGTTTCATGCAATTAAAGTAGGCCGTCAGGTGGGGGAGCAAGAGGAGAGAAAACTTGCGGTAGTAAAGTCCGGTGAAGCCATCTGGTCCCAGGGCCTTCGAAACACGAATGCCCTTAATGGCCTGAGCTACCTCCAATTCGGTAATATCAGCATTAAGAGATGCACAAGCTGTTGAGGAGAGGGGAGGAAGATGAAGATCGCGGAAGAAATCATCTGCAAGATTAAGAGGGAAGGGGGAAGGTTGGCTGTAAAGTGAGGCTAGAAAGTCTGCCAGAGCCGCCAAGACCTTGTTCGGATCCAAGGTGAGGTCCCCGTTGGCGGAACGAAGGCGGATGGGTTTATGGCCACGAGATGTGGCATTACTTTTCTTGGCAAGCATTGCGCCCGGTTTATTTGCGCAGGAATAAAATTTGTGTTTAGTCCACCGTAGAGCCTTCTCAGCTCGGTCGGAGGCCAACAAGTCTAGTTCAGCAGCCAAAGTGTCTCTAGCCCTTTTATTTGCTGGCGAGGGATGGGATTTCCACTCTGCATCAGCGGACGCCAGAAGACCTGTAAGTTCCTGGATATGCTTTTCTCTGTGGCGTTTTCTGAGGGATGCTAGCTGTATACAGTGGCCCCTCATAGTAGCCTTATGGGCTTCCCTGAGAGAGATAGGCGAAGACACTGAGCCTACATTTTCCTTGAAGAAAGTTTGGAGTCGTGTATTAATCTCAATGAGGGCGTCTTGAGATGTAAGGAGTGAGTCGTTTAATCGCCACTGAAAGGTAGGGCGGGTCAGACCTGAGAGGGTGAGCAGAAAAACGATAGGGTCGTGATCCGACCACGCGGAGGGGGGGATCGTAATCTTATGGATATTGGAGATGGAGCACAGAGGAATGAAAACGTGGTCGATCCTACAGAAGCTATCATGTGGGCTGGAGTAGTACGTGAAGTCGCGGTCGCGGGGATGGAGCTCCCGCCAGGCATCCACCAAGCCGTGGGATTGTATTAGGGATCTCATCTGTTCCTCCACGACCAGGTCATGGGAGGGGGAGGATCCCGATGCGTATTTCCTGTCTATCGAGGAGTCCAGAGCTACATTTGAGTCACCCATTAGGATAAGGGTTCCGGAACTATGTTGAGAAACGACTTTAAGAAGGTGAGAGAAAAACTTATGTTGGAAGCGGTTGGGGGCATAGTACCCAACCAGGGTTACATTCTGGCCATTTAAAGTGCCCTGGAGTAACAAGTATCTACCGGTTGGGTCTGCAATTTCCTTGGAGCACGAGAATAGGAGGTTGCGTCTAAAGGCAATTAGGACCCCCCTCTGCTTCTCAGGGGCGGAAGCCAAATAAAAAGTAGGGAAGTGAGAGGAAATACATTTTGGAGCAGAAGAGGAGGAAAACCTGGTCTCTTGCAAGCACACTACATCAATGCAGCTAGATTTTAGGTGATGAAACACCTTGGACCCTTTTATTGGTGAATTAAAACCATGGATCTTATGGGAGTAAAATTTCAACGGTGAGTGGGTCATAGCGAGGAGATGACGGTTAGCTCACGTAATGGAGTCCAACAGCGATAGACAAGTTCAGTAGGGACCCTGGACAATGACTTTTGTGTATTTCAAGCCTGAGGGGACAAGAGAAGAAAAAGACAGGAGAGAGTGCGAGAAAAGAGACAAGAGGCGGGGTGGGGGAAGGACAAAAAAACAAACAAAAAAGAACAAAAAAAACAAAAACAATGTAAACGTACTAAGTACGCCATGCTAAGTGTGGACCACATCTTCAGTAAGACGTGCAAGGCGGGGGGGCTCGACCGCCGAGCACATGGCCATTCTAAGTCATGGTAGCTCAAAATACAGCAACAAGAGGGGGGTTCTGGGGGGGATAGCTGGCTGAGCCAACTAAATAAAAGGAAGAGGAGGGAAAAAGAAAGAGAGAGAAGAGAGAAAAAAAAAAGGGGGGACCAAACTAAAGGGGTGAAGAAAGCCCACTAAACGGGCGCTATCAGTCAACCTGAGAATGAGTTACAGTGAGAAATTGCTATTTGAGCTCTTAACACAAAATTGTCTAATAACAGTACAAAACACAAATGTATTAAACAACCTCTGAGGTTCGGATCATGCAGTTAGGCCGGTCCCCAGCCAGCCAGCCAGCCCAGGGACCAGACAAAGTCCGTCAAGGGATCCCCGGAGGCCAGCCACCAGGCTTCAGCGCCATCAGGAAGCGGGCCTCCGGGGAGTCCGAGCAGACTGAAAAAAGAGGTTTGGCAATGAACATTAAACTGAAAATTAGTTACAGCACTTTTAAGCATAACAAAACACGTAGTACAATACTATATGAACACATCAATAAACAGAACTGGCAAACAACTCTTGGAATGTACATCATACAGTCGGGCTAACCCCCAGCCACACGGCTAAGGGGGGCAATCATGAGGTCCGTCTAGAAGTCTCCTGGAGCCGGCCACCAACTGCTACAACAAACGAGGAGCAGGCCCCGGGAGAATCCCAATAAAGTAAGTGACAGAAACATCGCCAGTTGAGGCCCGGTCAAACACGTATAAAAAGGTAAGGGAGGGAGAGTAAGGTTCAGGAAAGGCGGAGGGGAGGGGAGAGGAAGGAAGGGAGAGGGAGTCAAGGGAGAGGGAGTCAAGGGAGAGGGAAGAAAGGGAGTGGGAGGAAGGGAGTGGGAGGAAGGGAAAGGGAAGGAGGGAAAGGAAGAGTAGGGAAAGGGGAGGGGGGAAGGGGGTATGGCGAGCTCTTATATACCAAGCGCCCTCAGGACCATATGACCAAATTGACAGGGGGGGAACCCCATGATTTAAACCAAACAGAGGGGTTCTGGATGCAAAGTCTCAACATAAGGAATCGTCAGTGTAAACAGAACATGGAAGTCCGAAGTGGAGAACCCGAGGGGATAAATTGGGTGGTGAGTGGCTAAAAAACAAACAAAAAAACCCCCCCAAACAAACAAAGTCAGGTGCTGCACATCCGGGAGTAGACTGATAAGTTCGGAAATCCTGAAGCAGCACGGTTGAAGCCAACAGGATATAAAAATGAGTAAAAGGGCTCAGAGGTAGTCATTCAGCATGTTTGACGCTTCAAAAGGTGAGTGGATAGGGGGAATTGAGGACGATCATAAACATGGGTGGAGGGAGGGGGCCGACGTCAAAGTCTGCAGGTTGGGTCCAGGCAGGCTGGTGGTGGGGGGGAAGCCTAAAGTACGGCCAGCATTGGGCATGCGGAAATAGAGAACGGTCAAATGCTAATACCGTATGCAGTGGGAGGAGAGTGCAGAAAGGAAGGGGTCCAGTCCAACCATCACTTACGGGGGATGGCGGGTAAAATATGGAAGGATCCGGGGGACCAAAGGAAAAAGGACAGGACTTACGGTTTCAGAGGTCAACCTGGATCAGAACATTGAGAGTCAACTACGGATGGAGTGGGAGGGGGCGCCTTTGCCCCTTGACCTTTTGCCACGTGCAACCCGGGAGGTTGATGGAAGGTTGAGAGGAAGCAGATCCGGCTGGGCTCCGGGCGGTTTTACCAGGTGGTAGCAGCTGGAGCGAGTCCAGGACGGACTCTGCTTCATCTGGCGAGGTCAGTATGTGGCTACGACTATTGTATGAGAAAGAAAGCTTAAAGGGGAAGCCCCAGCGGTACCGAATTTGATGCGACTGAAGAGCTGAGGTGTAAGGCTTCATCTGTCTCCTCTTCACAATCGTGGTCTGGGAAAGGTCTGCAAAGACTTAGTAGCGGTACCCTTGAAACGTAAAGTTGGGTTTGTCCTGAGCCGCACGCAGGAGGGTTTCCTTTGTGCGGTAATAGGTAAACTTGATGATGATGTCGCGGGGGGGCCCCTCCGATTTCTTGGGGCCGAGAGCCCGGTGGATGCGGTCGAATTCCAGCCTGTCAATGGGGCAAGTTCCTGGAACAGAGCCGTGGCAGTGGAAGTGAGGTCCACGACCGATTCAGGGATGCCCCGCAAGCGCAGATTACCCCTGCGAGCCCTGTTCTCAAAATCCTCCAGGCGAAATAGGGCCCCATCCAGCTCTTTTTTGATATCAGAAATGTCCTGTTCGTGGTTCTCCAGGACAGAAGCAGCGGCATCCATCTTATCCTCCAGGTCATTGGTGCGGGAGCCGAGCTCCCTAATTTCCTTTGTGAGATGGGTGGCTAGCTTAGTGGTTGCTGCCGAGAGCTCTGCCTGCAGCATGATTTTGAAGCGGAAGAGGAGATCAGCATCCCGCAGTGATGGTTGTTGGAGCGGAGCCGCTGTCAGGTCCTCGCTCATAGCAGGAGACTGCTGCAGATCTTCAGCTGCTAGCTGGGAGAAGGGGTCCGGGCTCGAGGCCGAGGCTTCAAACATGGCGTCCGGCGGGGAGGCCCCAGGCAGCGTGCGGTCCGCGATTCTCGAGCTGGATGCTCGCGTGAGCATTGCTCTGCATTCCCCCGAATTCTCGGCCATTACGGGAGTCAGCAGGTGGTGGCGGGGGACGGGGATACCCTCTTACTTTGCTTGCTGAGAGGCCGATATGTTCAGGCAGTGAGGAGCGAGGTTAGGATGCGACCATCACCGTTCGCTACTCACGAGCGCCCCAAGCCCCTAGTATTTTAACTTGTTCCCAAAGACCGATTGGACTGTGCAGCTTTAAGTGAGCCTGCTGCTTTGGCTGCACAGGTCCATGCGAAGCTCTGGAGAAAGCAATATAATTTGTTGATTGGGAAAGGTGAGCATTGCTTTTTTTAAATTATGAAGTTTTTTGAGGATTTTTTTTATAATAATGTCCCAACTCCATTTCGCATTACTTGTTCTGTACCATTTTAAGGTGAACCTGTCAGGCCCTACAAAGTCTCCAATGAGGGAAAGCCTGCAAATGTCTGTTTGTTTTCACGTCAATTTTCAGTGTGGATATATTCCAGAACTAAGTTGTTTATTGGGCCTCAATTCTAATACTAATATATCACCATCAGGCACCCTCTTACTTGTTCTGTACCATTTAAGGTGAACCTGTCAGGCCCTACAAAGTCTCCAATGAGGGGAAGCTTGCAAATGTCTGTTTTTTTTCATGTCAATTTCCAGTGTGGATATATTCCAGAACTAAGTTGTTTATTGGGTCTCAATTCTACTACTACTATATCACCATTAGGCACCCTCTCTCCTTACCCCATCACCAAACAGGCCAAAGCCTTTTTTCACCAGCAGAGGCTGTGGCACTGAAATGTGAAGTGGCAAGGTATAGGGCTCAGCACAGGAAGAAAGTGGTACTTCATATAGGTGGAATGCATATTAAGATTCTGTGTTTAGCTTGGGCCTGGGATCCAGGTTTCTCCTAAGGCACACAAGAATTGATTTAATCAAAGCTCCCAACTGTCAATGATTTGGAGGGACTGTCCCTGATTTGGAGCAATGTCCCTCTGTCCCTCTTTCCTCCTCATTTGTCCCTCATTTTGATCTGATCTATAGAGTTGTATAGGTAGCGCCCTACTCCTGTTGGGTAGACGCTATATGTTAAATGTAGTTATCTGAGCTGTAGTTCAGCTCAGAAAGAATTATGAGAAGACCTAATTACTGGCTCTGTTTCAGTCTGGCTGGGCTGCACGTTTTCCACCTGACAGTAGGTGTCACTGTCATCACGGGTCAGGGTTGGAAATGCAGCAGGCTAGGTTTATTGGGTATTCCTTTCCCAGAAGTGGCTCAGGGGTGTGGTGAACCTGCTGTGCATTCTAGGAGGGGGTACTTAAGAGACAGAGACCGCTCTATCAGGGTTTGTTGCCGGATCCTGACCTGAGGGCCCTCCTGGCCTCAGGGATGTGCGAGTCATTTTCGGCCTCGGGGCCTGCTGGCCCGAGACTCTGCAACTGAGAAGTAGGCCCAGGAGTTGCTGGGGCCCACTAGTCCAGGGATGGTCCTGCGCGGTCTTGCTTGCGGGAAGAAGCGGAACAATTGGGCACTCAATTGAGGGACGCATCCTGGTCAGTTTGTCTCGCGGTGCTGCCGGACGGCTGAAAGATTCTGGCACTGTGAGCTATGTACTTCTGAAGGAACTTTTTGCAAAGTGTCTGTGGTTACACGAACTTGTGGCGGAAGATTGTGGAACGACGCAACGGCACTCATCAAATCTGTGGCAGAGACTTTGAGCGAGCTCGCACCGGTTGCTAGGCCAGTGAGACTAGGCCTATCTGGTGGTTGCTAAATCCAGCGTAAGATTGTGCCCGTGATCCGCGAAGTAAAGTACCTGAAACTCCCCTATTCCTTTATCCCTCTGTTGGAACTGGTAAAATAAAGCCTGGAAGAAAACGTATCCAAGTGTTGGTGTGAACATTTATAAAAGCTCTTCAAGAAGGATCCCTGACACGAGTGTGGTGAACAGAAAAGGTAACGGTAGGCCCAAAACTTTAAACCAGCAGCTCCTACGGGGGTAGTGCTACATATATAAAATGCACTTTTTATCTGTAGCGGGTGTTTGAATTTAGGGGAGGCATCTGGGTGGTAGTGTAACCCAGATGCATTGATTGTCAGGGAATCTGAGACCCTTTTGTGGTTCTTGGAGGACTCTGGTGGTGTGCGGTTCCCTGTGGCCTGCAGGTGGCGCTGTCGCCCTGGCCGGAGTTGAACACTCACCGCAAGACTGCTTCCCTTTTTGTCCTTTCCTGGCGCTGGTACAGCGGGGCGGGGAACCCGCTGTGACGCAAAGGGAGAGGAGATAAAAGGGGCGGACGCCCTGACCTCGGTGTTCAGAGTCGGAGGACGCAGCCGCGCCCAGGCACCTTCAGCCTGGGTGCTGGCGTTCTGGAGTTCCGGGCCCAGGTGCCCTTGACCTTGCCGGAGCGGGAGATGGAGTCCATCTCAGGCACCTTTAGCCTGGGGTGAGGTACTATGGCGGAAGCCTGGAGCTCAGTACCTTTGAGTGAGTTCCGCAAGGGTGGAGGAATCCGAGGGGGCCCTAACTCCTTGGGTGCCCGTGTCTGAGACGAGGAGGCCGGTGAGCGGAACTTCTCCGGAGAGTCCAGCGCAGCATTGCTGGTGATGGAGAGGCCTCCGGTAACTGTCTTGGACGGATGTCCTTCCCCTGATAGGGGCTACGGTAACGAAGGTAATTCATGTTCTTGTTCTATATAGTCAGTGGCAGTGACTATTCGCCACTGGTGACACCACAGTGGTTAGCTCTATCTAAAAGAATTGTGCCTTGGCCTACTCCCCACAAAGACTGAAGTGTTATATGGGTCTCAACCTGTCTGTGCTGTATGACTATTTATTGAGAGGAATATATACGAGTTGGACTCTTTCAGTGTGTGGAACTCTGGTTACTAGGAGCAAAGGGGAGTCAATCCGAGGAGAGGATTTGACTCTGGGACACATACACAAAACCCGATAGTTCTGGCTTTCACCTCTACACATTGGAGGACATGGGCCATGGTGTATCTCATCCCTCCCCCCGGTGTTAACCCCTAGACGAGACAGACAAGCCGTGAATGAGAAGGGGTGAGAGGGGTGAGGTCGCTACATATCTATCAAACAGTGTTTCACAGTGTTAAACCTTTCATTTAATCTCTAAATTGCTACATTTGTAAATCCCATAAGCTAATATAATGGAAGAGTAGAGGTAAAAAAAGCACTTGTGGGTTAAACCAACCTTTTTTGTTGTTGTACAATTCTCCTTTAAGGGGGCGTGGCAGGAGGTGTGTCCCATGCCTACATACTTTTGCTGATAGGTGTCCCTCATTCCCATCTCAGAAAGTTGGGAGGTATGGATTTATTAAAGAGTGGTACTTTCAAGGACCACTTTACCAGTCTGGTTAGTTTGCACACTTTGTAGGAACAGCTGGACTGCTGATAGGGATTTACAGGCAGTTCTCTAGCACCAGGCCCTGGGTCAGCAGGGGGGGGCAGGGCCAGGCGTGGAGGCTGTATGGGGCCCCATAATGATTTCTTGTGGTGGCCCTGGGGCAAAGGTGTGAAACAGTCCTGGTGCCGCAGGAGTAGGTTGTAAATAGAGATGGGCTTGGGAGTGTTTGGGATCCTAGTCCCAACCCACCTACTAGATCCTGCCAGGAAGCTGACATTGCACACCGCCAATCAAAGGCAATGAGACATTTCCCGATCTGTGCAGCTGCGGACCGGGAAATGTCTCACT
This sequence comes from Rana muscosa, assembly GCA_029206835.1. Taxonomy (NCBI): domain Eukaryota; kingdom Metazoa; phylum Chordata; class Amphibia; order Anura; family Ranidae; genus Rana; species Rana muscosa. The sequence continues at coordinate 106,852,262 of CM055120.1, read as the reverse complement.
GCTTGTAATTAGCGGTGGGCAGTGTCATCTTCCTGGTGGGATCAGGCAGGTGGGTTGGGACTAGGATCTTAAACACGCCCAAGACCATATCTAGTTGTAATGAAAGGTTTAAACTAATTGGTCAGGAAGGAGCCTAGGAGAGAATATCTTGCAAATGAGCATGAAAGGGGTAAACAGGGTGCAAGGTGGGCACTAAAAAGGCAAGGCAAGTGCAAACATGCCACTAGCTAGAGGCAGGAAAGTGGGAGATCCAAGGATTTGTAGACTGGAGGAGAAGGGAAGAGGTGCCAAGTATAGGGTGACCAGACATCCCCAGTTTCAGGGGACAGTCCCCGGATTGAGGACACTGTCCCCGGACCAAATCTGTCCCCGGTTTTGTCCCCGGATTGGATTTGAACAGGGGCTAGGGCAATTTCAACGACAGTCAGTGCAGAATTAAAAATCAGAATTACACACCCCCGGTCTGCCCCGCTCCTACTAGCTTAGGGGGGTGTATTTTTATCCATTATCTGTGCCCCTTTCTGATGATCATGTGCTGGTCGGAGCGGAGGGAATATTTCTTACGTTTCGGGCGCATGCCCATCCAGCTCCGCTAGCATGTTCTTCTGCCTTGGCTCAAGTCCCGGCCAGCCGCCTGCCTGCTTATCTCCTTGACTTCCCTGGTGGAGTGATCTTCCTCCTCTCCCCACCCAGTAGTAGCCGGGGCCCGGAAAGTAAGACTTGACAGGCTGTGAGGCGGGCGGCGGCGACGGGCAGAGAGTAGGGTGACCACATTTCCAAATTGCCATTCAGGGACACACCCCCTCTCTCACCTTCCCCCCCAAAAAAGAGGGGGCAGGCAATGTAGTCTCGGGGTTGATGGGGAGTTTGGCGGCGGGTTATTTGTCAGGGGAATGTGCCACTTGCCACCAGATGCAGTGCCGCTTGCAACCCATAGCCTGCCACTCCCTCTGCATGAGCCACGTGCGTAGATGGAAAGGAGTGGCGTCACTATGTGGAGAGTGAAGATCACACCTGCTGCTTGCCGCTTGGTGCCAGAGAAGGAGGAGGCACCAAGGTAGGTGGGGACAGCAGTGCTACACTAGGCGCAGGCCTCGCTTCCGGTCTCACTGTCTGAGAGTAAGTTATCACTGGTTGCAAGATGCCAGGCAGCGCTGGCCCTAGCAACCAGTTCTGGAAATGTAGTTATTAGTTAGTAGGGGGTGGCTGTGTCCTCTATTTCATTCCGGGACATTGTATTGTCCCGGAATGAAGGTGCCCGGGACCCAGGACAGACATGTCAATTGCGGGACAGTCCCGGGCAATCCGGGACACGTGGGCACCCTAGCAGAGAGTCGCTGATTGCCGCCATTACTAGTAAAAAAAAAAAATATGTCCCCGGATTTCATTTTAAAAATCTGGTCACCTTAGCCAAGTAGGCTGTGCAGGGCCCCATGATTTCCAAAGGTAGCCCTGAGGACCAGACTGGTTTGCTTTAGGTTATCATGCATGCAATCAGAAATAGTTGCTGTGTATACAAGCAAACCTTAATTGCTTGATTACAGCTTTAAAAGCTATGTTTAGATCAGCGAGTGTGTACCTTAGGGATTCTGCCATTGACTTAAGTGGCTAGAGACTGAAGGCGACACACATTTGATGAGCTCATCTGCATGTCTCTGTCCCCAGCCTCCAGGCAGTGTTTTCACAAGGGAATTGTGGGAAATTAGGTTGTAAATTTGCCTGATATATCCTCAGACACCTGAAATGTATCCATATTAATTACACATACTTCTTTAAACTGATGCTAAAGAGATACAGTGGTGTTCATGGAATGATGACTTAAATAATAGTGAATTTGAAAACTCTTTTTTTACATTGTGAGCTGCAAAAATGTCTGCTATTACAATTTAAATCCCAGCTGGCTGACAGTTCTTATGTAATATTTTATTTTTCTAAAATACAGTTTAACAAACAAGAGATAGTATATTTAGAATTGCACGGTATCTCAGAACTTTCTGAGATAATGGGGTTGATTTACTGAATAGATTGTTCACTTTGCAAGGGAGGTTGCTCTTTGCAAATCAATTTCCCCTAGAGCTTGAATCAGAAAGCTACATACACCATCACAGGATGGTACTGTGGGTGCATACAATAATACAGTGCCATGTCCTAATCATAGAACAATAACAGACAGGTCATAGTGGAGAGGTGGACTTTAGAAGAGCTGGCTGTCTAATGTCCCGACTAGGGATTAGCCGAACACCCCCCCGGTTCGGTTCGCACCAGAACTTGCGAACAGGCAAAACATTTCTGCGAACACCGTTAAAGTCTATGGGACACGAACGTGAAAAATCAAAAGTTCTCATTTTAAAGGTTTAGGCTTCATGTACACGGGACGTTGTTCAACCTCTCCTAAACAATTTAACTTGACAGATAGAAACCAGTGTCTAAAAACGGCCGTTTAGCCAAGTTTACATCCCGCGTTTAGCAGCGTTTGCATCTAGAAGCATTTTTTTTTTTGTTAAAATGAAAAACGTCTGTAAACGAAACGCTGCTAAACACGAGTTGCCATGTTTGGCGCTTCAACTGCCTCTAAACACAGCTTCTGAACGCATTTTTTTGGGTTCAAGAAAAAGCCTCTAAACACAACTGTCTAGAAACGACTATAAACGAACCAGTGTACATGTACTGATAAGATAACATAGAGGAGAGTTCAGGAGCAGTTGAAAAAAAATCCCAACTGCTCCTAAACGTCCGTTTACAAGTAGCAGTGTACATGAGGCCTTATATGTAAGTTATTGCCATAAAAAGTGTTTGGGGGCCCGGGTACTGCCTCAGGGGACATGTGTCAATGCAAAAGAAGTTTTAAAAACGTCTGTTTTATCATTAGCAGTGATTTTAACAATGCTGAAAGTGCAACAATAAAAATGAAATATTCCTTTAAATATCATGCATGGGGGGTCTCCTTAGACTGCCTGTAAAGTAGCGCATCTTTCCCGTGTTCATAACATTACCACAGCAAAATTACATTTCTAAAGGACAAAATGTAATTTAAAACTGCTAGCGGCTGTAATGTATTGTCGGATTCTGGCAATATGGATAAAAAAAATAACAGCGTGGGTTCCCCCCTCCAGTCCATTACCAGGCCCTTTGGGTCTGGTATGGATATTAAATATGCCAAAATAAAAAAAATGGCGTGGGGGTCCCCCCAAAATCCATACCAGGCCCTTCACAGTAGTGTCATGGCTGGAATGACAAGCGGCGGTGGCCTGGCTGCCTCCGACGCCGTTCCCCCCTCACTGGATGGTGTAGCCTCAAAAGGCGGGTGCTACAGCATGTCAGCATGCCACCCCCACTCATGCTCTCCCCCTGCTCCGGATCTGTAGCACTGTCACCTCCCTGATGGACAGGCGCTGCTCCGCTCGGAACAGCACTGACACACACGTCACTGCAGCTGTCATCACATCCGTGGGATAAGGCACAGAGTCTGCTTCGGTAAATTAACTGTGAGGGCAGGAGGGGGATGGTAGGAGTGCTCCAAAGGTGAGAGACCAGCCTGTTATGCTTAAAGTGATTGTAAAGCTAAGTTTTTTTATTTGTTTAAAATAACAAACATGTCAAACTTACCTCCACTGTGCAGTTCGTTTTGCACAGAGTGGCCCTGATCCTCGACTTTTGTGGTCCCTCGTCAGCTCTCACAGCTCCTTCCCGCATCGTATAACCCCCTAGAAGAAGCGCTCTCCTAGGGGGTTTACTTGTGGGCGCGCTCCCGAGGCCAGTATTCAGCGTCCATGGACGCCGAATGTAGGACTCCGCCCCGCCCCATCTCATTGGATTTGATTGACAGCAGTGGGAGCCAATGGCTGCACTGCTATCAATCTATCCAATCAAGAGCCGAGAACCGCGGGCCGAGGAAGAGCATGTCTCCGCTGTGGGAAATTCCAGGGCTCAGGTGAGTAAAATGGGGGGGCTGGGGGGCCGGTCATTAGAAGTTTTTTCACCTTAATGCATAGGATGCATAGAAAAAACATGAGGATTTACAATCCCTTTAATGTATGTGAGGGGTGAGTGCATAGAAGTGCATAGAAGTATATATACACTTCTTTCTGATTGGAATATTGGAATGCCTTTTTTTTTTTGCAGTGATGACTTTCTACCCAAGTTACTGCCAAAAGACTGATTAATGATTTTTTTAACCAGTTGCCGACCGCCGCACGACTATATATGTCGACAGAATGGCACGGGCAGGCAGATTGGCGTACAGATACGTCCCTGCCTCCCAGCGGGTGGGGGGCTCGATCGAGCCCCTCCCCCCCTGGTGCCCGCGGTGGTCACTATTGCTTCAGGAGCGATCCGTGATGAGGGGGCGGCCATCGATTCGTGGCCACCCCCTCACGATCGCTCCTGGCGAATCAGATGCTTCCTCTGTCTGTGAATTGTAAACACAGACAGAGGAAGTGATGTCACCTCTCCTCGAGGCTTTGCGTCCGGAGCTCGAGGAGAGAAGACATTAATAGTAAGTTGCACCAACACTACACTAGTGATGAGCCGAACACCCCCGGGTTCGGTTTGCACCAGAACCCGCGAACGGACCGAAAGTTCGAACGAACATTAGAACCCTATTAAATACAATGGATGCGAACGTTCGAATTCTAAAGTGCTAATTATAACAACTATTATGCATGTTATTGTCATAAATAGGGTTTGGGAACCCGGGTTCTGCACCAGGGGACATGTATCAATGCAAAAAGAAGTTTTAAAAACGGTCGTTTTTCGGGAGCAGTCATTTTAATGATGCATAAAGTGAAAAAAAAAAAGTCAAATATTCCTTTAAATATCGTACCTGGGGGGTAGTGCCACGTGTTTCCCGTGTTTAGAACTGTCCCTGCACAAAATGACACTTCTAAAGGAAAAAAAAGCCATTTAAAACTGCTTGCGGCTTTAATGTAATGTCTGGTCCCGGTAATATGGATGAAATTCTTTAAGAAAAATGGCATAGCTACCCCATGACCCCCCCCCCCCTACCCCAGCCTATTACCAGCCCCTTTGGGTCTTGTATGGATATTAAGGGGAACCCCGCACATAAAATAAAAAAGGCCCTATATACTCTGAACAGCCGTATACAGGCGGTGCATACAAGACAGGGACTGTAGGTTTGTTCTTATGTAGAATCTGTTTGTAATTTTGAACAGGTACATTGTTGAAGTGTAGCTCCAGCCCAAAAATCTATTTTTAAACTTTTTGGGAAACATAGGTAAGGGTTATCACCCCTGTAACATTTGTTTTGCTGTCTGTGCCCCTGTTCAGAACATTTCACCTCACTTTCCGTCCCAATGACAACTGTTTTTGAAATGTGGTGTTTTTCTTGAAACAAGGATTGCTGATAAAGCATCAGTACAGATGAGACCCCTTTCTCCCATATTTATTCTTACAGGAGAGAATTTTCCTTTCTAGGGGTAGATTTCCTCTCACTTCCTGTTGTCTTCTTTCGTTTGCAAGTAGGAGTCGTTTGTAAGTTGGATGTTTGAAAGTAGGGACCTGCCGTATATACTCTGCAGAAATAGGCCCCTTAGTTGTTGGTGTTGGCACAACACTGTAAGCACTCAGTTACTCTTGGTTGGTGCTGGAACGCCCTGCTGTCAACTATTATATCAGGAATTTTAATTACATATAATTGTTGAACAGTGGTAGTAAAAATTGGGGCTTTGATGGTGGTGCTGGTGCCACAACACTGTAAGCCCTGACAGTTACTCTTGGTGGGTGCAGCAATGGGCCCTGCTGTGAATTATTAGATCAAGAATTGTAATTACATGCCCCTTTTGAACAGGGGCTGAAAAATTGGGCCTTTCGTGGTGGTGGTGGTGGTGGCGTTGCCACAAGACTGTAAGCCCTCAGAGTTACTCTTGGTGGGTGCAGCAATGGACCCTGCTGTGAATTATTAGATCAAGAATTGTAATTGCATGCCCCTGTTGAACAGGGGCTGAAAAATTGGGCCTTAGGCACTGGTGGCACAACACTACAACCCCTCACAGATACTGTACTTGGAGCACAGCAATGAGCCCTGTTGCAAAGTATTGCTTCAAAAATTGTAATGACACGCCCCTGTTAAACAGGGGCTGAAAAATCGGGCCTTAGGCACTGGTGCCACAACACTCCAACCCCTCACAGATACTGTACTTGGAGCACAGCAATGAGCCCTATGGCAAATTATTGCTAAAAAAATTGTAATTACACGCCCCTGTAAAACAGGGGCTGAAAAATTGGGCCTTAGCCACTGGTGGCGGCACCCATAAACAAAAATGATCTTCCAAGCTATCATCATCAATCGTATCATTGAGGACTCGGAGGAGGAGGATAGCCAGTCAACATAACAGCACAGGCACTCAGCATCAGCATCAGTCTTGAAGGGATGTGACATGTTAAAATCAATTAGTCTGTTATATCAGCATCAGGTGTGTGGTAGCTGGTGGTGATCCAAGACTGGTTCATCTTGATGAAAGTCAGTCGATCAACCGAGTCGGTGGACAGGCGCACCCTGTGATCCGTGACAAATCCTCCAGCAGCACTGAATGTGCGTTCCGAAAGAACGCTGGATGCAGGACAGGCCAGTAGCTCAATTGCATACTGTGCAAGCTCTGGCCAGTGATCCATCCTCAAGACCCAGTAAGCCAGAGGATTTTCGGTGGTGAAGGTGTCCAAGTCTGACCTTGCCCCTAGATATTCCTGCACCATGTTTATCAGACGCTGGCGATGGTTGCTGGAACCGATCATACTTTGGGGCTGCGGACTAAAGAATTGTCTGAACGCATCGGTCAGACGGCCACCTTCCCCACCGCTCCTTCTTTGACTGGCCGAAGCCTCAGCAACTCGTTGTCCAGGACCAGGAGTTTGTAACCTCCCAGTCTCTGGGAACGCGTTGCACAGACCTTTCTGCAAGGCCTCCCGGAGTTGTCTCATCCTCTGCTCCCTCTGCGACGGTAACATAAGGTCCGCAACCTTACCCTTGTACCGTGGATCAAGGAGAGTGGCCAGCCAGTAATGGTCCCTCTCCTTGATCCGAAGAATACGAGGATCCTTCCGCAGACTTTGCAGGATCAGGGAGGCCATGCAGCGTAGGTTTGCTGAGGCATTCGCTCCGGAGTCCTCTGGGTCACTAAGGACGACATGATCCGCAGCCACCTCCTCCCAGCCACGTACAAGTCCACTGGTTTCTTGGGACTGTAAATCATCCCTAAAAGACTGCTGCTGATGATGCTGAGTGCCAGCCTCCACCTCCATGCTGACACAATCCTCCTCCTCCTCCTCCTCCTCTTCCTGTGCGATGGGTGGGACAGAAGGAACACTGTCTGGGTAAAGGGGGCCTTGAGAGGCAAGGAAGTCCTCCTCTTCCTGCCTCTGTTCTGCCTCAAGTGCCCTGTCCATTATTCCACGCAGCGTGTGCTCCAACAGGTGGACAAGAGGTACAGTGTCACTGATGCATGCACTGTCACTGCTCACCATCCTCGTGGCCTCCTCAAATGGTGCCAGGACAGTGCATGCATCCCTGATCATGCCCCACTGGCGTGGAGAAAAAAAACCAAGCTCCCCTGACCCTGTCCTGGTGCCGTAGTCGCACAGGTACTCATTGATGGCCCTCTGCTGCGTGTGCAGCCGCTGCAGCATGGCCAACGTTGAGTTCCACCTGGTGGGCATGTCACATATAAGGCGGTTCTTGGGCAGGTTCAACTCCTTTTGCAGCTCAGCCAGGCGAGCACTGGCATTATAAGATCTGCGGAAATGCACACAGACTTTCCTGGCCTGCCTCAGGACATCCTGTAAGCCCGGGTACCTGCCCAAGAACCGCTGCACCACCAGGTTAAGGACGTGAGCCACACAGGGCACATGGGTCAGTTGTCCCTGTCGGAGGGCGGAGAGGAGGTTGGTGCCATTGTCGCAAACCACCATTCCTGGCTTAAGCTGGCGTGGCGTCAACCACCTCTCGGCCTGGCCCTGCAGAGCAGACAGGACCTCTGCCCCAGTGTGGCTTCTGTCCCCCAAACACACCAGCGCAAGCACGGCATGGCATCTTTTTGCCTGCATACTTGCGTAGCCCCGTGAACGGCTACGGAGCACCGCTGGTTCATAGGACAAACCACAGGAAGAGGCCATGGAGGAAGAAGAAGAGGAGGGGGTGGAGGAGAGAGGTGTGTCACAACCAGTAGTAGCATTTTGGAGGCGTGGCGGTGGGACAACCTCCAACACTACTGCACCTTGTCCTGCATCCTTCCCAGCTGCCAAAAGAGTGACCCAATGGGCCGTGAAAGAAAGGTAACGTCCCTGTCCATGCCTGCTGGACCATGAGTCAGCGGTAATATGCACCTTACCGCTGACCGCCCTGTCCAGCGAGGCCAAGACATTGCCTTCCACATGCCGGTAGAGAGCCGGAATAGCCTTCCGTGAGAAAAAGTGGCGTTTGGGAACCTGCCACTGAGGAACCGCACATTGCACAAACTCACGGAAGGGGGCCGAGTCTACCAACTGAAAAGGCAGCAGTTGAAGCGCTAGCAATTTAGCCAAGCTAGCATTCAACCGCTGGGCATGTGGATGGCTGGGAGTGAACTTCTTTCGACGGTCCAGCAGCTGGGGCAGGGAAATTTGCCTGCTAGAATCGGACGTCGGTGTACTGCTAGCAGAGTGGCCGCAAGTACTTGGCTGTGACACACCTAATTCTACACCTTCATTCCTCTCAGTGCATGTTTCAGAGAGGACTGAAGTTATAGTGGGGTTGGAGATCCCAGCTGATGCGGTGCAAGGAGAGGTCCGCTTTGTTCTTTGGTGTGGGTCTTTCAGGTAGGCTTGCCAACGAGCTGCATGGCAGGTCAACATATGTCTGGTCAGGCATGTGGTACCCAAGCGGCTGATGTTTTGGCCACGCGATATACGCTTGAGACATATGTTGCAAACAGCAGCTGTGCGATCTGATGCACTAGCCTCAAAAAAGGCCCACACCAAAGAACTTTTTGAATGACGGGCAGAGGCAGCGCCCTGCACAGGCGGAGCTCTGCGGTGTGATTCCGTCGGTGTACTGCCCTTACGCTGGCCACCAAAGGGCATCCTGCCTCGTTGGAGATGTGCCTCCTCCTCATCCTCCTCCTCCTCCTCTCTCCTATTAGGCACCCACGTGGAGTCAGTGACCTCATCATCACCTCCCTCCTCATCACTGGAGCCAATCTGGCAGTATGCTGCAGCTGCTGGAACATGACTGCCAGATTGGTGTCCTTCTTGAGCATCCCCTCTGTCTGCTCTCACGCTACTGCCTTCCTCTAGCTGGGTTTCATCATCAGACCCTTCGAAACGCTGGGCATCCTCCTGGAGCATGTACCCAACACTGTGCTGAAACAGTTCGGGGGACTCCTCAGGAGGAGGACATGGTGGGTCTGGGGAAGGAGTGACTGATGATGAGTCTGACATTGATACCAGGGAAGAGGACGCTTTGGCAGCTGCTTTTCCAGTACCCTGAGCCTGGGTGAGAGAGGATGAGGAGGAGGAGGAGGGCTTGGTCATCCACTCTACCAAGTCTTCGGCATGATGTGGCTCAACATGTCCAGCTGCCGAAAAGAAGGACAAGCGTGTCCCATGGCCATGTGCTGATGACAATGCAACGCGTCCACGACCAGCACTGTTGCCCCCAGACACAGAGCCTGCTTGCCCTCTTTTATTGCCTCCTGACTGTCTGCCTCTCCTTGTTTGCCTTCCAGACATTCTAATAGATGGCCTGCAGGGAGATGGGAAAAAAGCAATAAGGGCTACCTTCAGGTGTCCTTCTCTGTCCCTTGAAACAAGGACTTTGACAGTGAAAGAAACTGACACACTCTCCCTACCTACAGTTTTCTGTCCCTAGAAAAAATGTTTTTTTTAAGCACAATTTAGCACAAGGAGAATTCACTCACTGTCCTTCCAGGTCCCTGGAAACAAGGACTTTGACAGTGAAAGAAACTGACACACTCTCCCTACCTACAGTTTTCTGTCCCTAGAAAAAATGTTTTTTTTAAGCACAATTTAGCACAAGGAGAATTCACTCACTGTCCTTCCAGGTCCCTGGAAACAAGGACTTTGACAGTGAAAGAAACTGACACACTCTCCCTACCTACAGTTTTCTGTCCCTAGAAAAAATGTTTTTTTTAAGCACAATTTAGCACAAGGAGAATTCACTCACTGTCCTTCCAGGTCCCTGGAAACAAGGACTTTGACAGTGAAAGAAACTGACACACTCTCCCTACCTACAGTTTTCTGTCCCTAGAAAAAATGTTTTTTTTAAGCACAATTTAGCACAAGGAGAATTCACTCACTGTCCTTCCAGGTCCCTGGAAACAAGGACTTTGACAGTGAAAGAAACTGACACACTCTCCCTACCTACAGTTTTCTGTCCCTAGAAAAAATGTTTTTTTTAAGCACAATTTAGCACAAGGAGAATTCACTCACTGTCCTTCCAGGTCCCTGGAAACAAGGACTTTGACAGTGAAAGAAACTGACACACTCTCCCTACCTACAGTTTTCTGTCCCTAGAAAAAATGTTTTTTTTAAGCACAATTTAGCACAAGGAGAATTCACTCACTGTCCTTCCAGGTCCCTGGAAACAAGGACTTTGACAGTGAAAGAAACTGACACACTCTCCCTACCTACAGTTTTCTGTCCCTAGAAAAAATGTTTTTTTTAAGCACAATTTAGCACAAGGAGAATTCACTCACTGTCCTTCCAGGTCCCTGGAAACAAGGACTTTGACAGTGAAAGAAACTGACACACTCTCCCTACCTACAGTTTTCTGTCCCTAGAAAAAATGTTTTCTTTAAGCACAATTTAGCACAAGGAGAATTCACTCACTGTCCTTCCAGGTCCCTGGAAACAAGGACTTTGACAGTGAAAGAAACTGACACACTCTCCCTACCTACAGTTTTCTGTCCCTAGAAAAAATGTTTTTTTTAAGCACAATTTAGCACAAGGAGAATTCACTCACTGTCCTTCCAGGTCCCTGGAAACAAGGACTTTGACAGTGAAAGAAACTGACACACTCTCCCTACCTACAGTTTTCTGTCCCTAGAAAAAATGTTTTTTTTAAGCACAATTTAGCACAAGGAGAATTCACTCACTGTCCTTCCAGGTCCCTGGAAACAAGGACCTTGACAGTGAAAGAAACTGACACACTCTCCCTACCTACAGTTTTCTGTCCCTAGAAAAAATGTTTTTTTTAAGCACAATTTAGCACAAGGAGAATTCACTCACTGTCCTTCCAGGTCCCTGGAAACAAGGACTTTGACAGTGAAAGAAACTGACACACTCTCCCTACCTACAGTTTTCTGTCCCTAGAAAAAATGTTTTTTTTAAGCACAATTTAGCACAAGGAGAATTCACTCACTGTCCTTCCAGGTCCCTGGAAACAAGGACTTTGACAGTGAAAGAAACTGACACACTCTCCCTACCTACAGTTTTCTGTCCCTAGAAAAAATGTTTTTTTTAAGCACAATTTAGCACAAGGAGAATTCACTCACTGTCCTTCCAGGTCCCTGGAAACAAGGACTTTGACAGTGAAAGAAACTGACACACTCTCCCTACCTACAGTTTTCTGTCCCTAGAAAAAATGTTTTTTTTAAGCACAATTTAGCACAAGGAGAATTCACTCACTGTCCTTCCAGGTCCCTGGAAACAAGGACTTTGACAGTGAAAGAAACTGACACACTCTCCCTACCTACAGTTTTCTGTCCCTAGAAAAAATGTTTTTTTTAAGCACAATTTAGCACAAGGAGAATTCACTCACTGTCCTTCCAGGTCCCTGGAAACAAGGACTTTGACAGTGAAAGAAACTGACACACTCTCCCTACCTACAGTTTTCTGTCCCTAGAAAAAATGTTTTTTTTAAGCACAATTTAGCACAAGGAGAATTCACTCACTGTCCTTCCAGGTCCCTGGAAACAAGGACTTTGACAGTGAAAGAAACTGACACACTCTCCCTACCTACAGTTTTCTGTCCCTAGAAAAAATGTTTTTTTTAAGCACAATTTAGCACAAGGAGAATTCACTCACTGTCCTTCCAGGTCCCTGGAAACAAGGACTTTGACAGTGAAAGAAACTGACACACTCTCCCTACCTACAGTTTTCTGTCCCTAGAAAAAATGTTTTTTTTAAGCACAATTTAGCACAAGGAGAATTCACTCACTGTCCTTCCAGGTCCCTGGAAACAAGGACTTTGACAGTGAAAGAAACTGACACACTCTCCCTACCTACAGTTTTCTGTCCCTAGAAAAAATGTTTTTTTTAAGCACAATTTAGCACAAGGAGAATTCACTCACTGTCCTTCCAGGTCCCTGGAAACAAGGACTTTGACAGTGAAAGAAACTGACACACTCTCCCTACCTACAGTTTTCTGTCCCTAGAAAAAATGTTTTTTTAAGCACAATTTAGCACAAGGAGAATTCACTCACTGTCCTTCCAGGTCCCTGGAAACAAGGACTTTGACAGTGAAAGAAACTGACACACTCTCCCTACCTACAGTTTTCTGTCCCTAGAAAAAATGTTTTTTTTAAGCACAATTTAGCACAAGGAGAATTCACTCACTGTCCTTCCAGGTCCCTGGAAACAAGGACTTTGACAGTGAAAGAAACTGACACACTCTCCCTACCTACAGTTTTCTGTCCCTAGAAAAAATGTTTTTTTTAAGCACAATTTAGCACAAGGAGAATTCACTCACTGTCCTTCCAGGTCCCTGGAAACAAGGACTTTGACAGTGAAAGAAACTGACACACTCTCCCTACCTACAGTTTTCTGTCCCTAGAAAAAATGTTTTTTTTAAGCACAATTTAGCACAAGGAGAATTCACTCACTGTCCTTCCAGGTCCCTGGAAACAAGGACTTTGACAGTGAAAGAAACTGACACACTCTCCCTACCTACAGTTTTCTGTCCCTAGAAAAAATGTTTTTTTTAAGCACAATTTAGCACAAGGAGAATTCACTCACTGTCCTTCCAGGTCCCTGGAAACAAGGACTTTGACAGTGAAAGAAACTGACACACTCTCCCTACCTACAGTTTTCTGTCCCTAGAAAAAATGTTTTTTTTAAGCACAATTTAGCACAAGGAGAATTCACTCACTGTCCTTCCAGGTCCCTGGAAACAAGGACTTTGACAGTGAAAGAAACTGACACACTCTCCCTACCTACAGTTTTCTGTCCCTAGAAAAAATGTTTTTTTTAAGCACAATTTAGCACAAGGAGAATTCACTCACTGTCCTTCCAGGTCCCTGGAAACAAGGACTTTGACAGTGAAAGAAACTGACACACTCTCCCTACCTACAGTTTTCTGTCCCTAGAAAAAATGTTTTTTTTAAGCACAATTTAGCACAAGGAGAATTCACTCACTGTCCTTCCAGGTCCCTGGAAACAAGGACTTTGACAGTGAAAGAAACTGACACACTCTCCCTACCTACAGTTTTCTGTCCCTAGAAAAAATGTTTTTTTTAAGCACAATTTAGCACAAGGAGAATTCACTCACTGTCCTTCCAGGTCCCTGGAAACAAGGACTTTGACAGTGAAAGAAACTGACACACTCTCCCTACCTACAGTTTTCTGTCCCTAGAAAAAATGTTTTTTTTAAGCACAATTTAGCACAAGGAGAATTCACTCACTGTCCTTCCAGGTCCCTGGAAACAAGGACTTTGACAGTGAAAGAAACTGACACACTCTCCCTACCTACAGTTTTCTGTCCCTAGAAAAAATGTTTTTTTTAAGCACAATTTAGCACAAGGAGAATTCACTCACTGTCCTTCCAGGTCCCTGGAAACAAGGACTTTGACAGTGAAAGAAACTGACACACTCTCCCTACCTACAGTTTTCTGTCCCTAGAAAAAATGTTTTTTTTAAGCACAATTTAGCACAAGGAGAATTCACTCACTGTCCTTCCAGGTCCCTGGAAACAAGGACTTTGACAGTGAAAGAAACTGACACACTCTCCCTACCTACAGTTTTCTGTCCCTAGAAAAAATGTTTTTTTTAAGCACAATTTAGCACAAGGAGAATTCACTCACTGTCCTTCCAGGTCCCTGGAAACAAGGACTTTGACAGTGAAAGAAACTGACACACTCTCCCTACCTACAGTTTTCTGTCCCTAGAAAAAATGTTTTTTTTAAGCACAATTTAGCACAAGGAGAATTCACTCACTGTCCTTCCAGGTCCCTGGAAACAAGGACTTTGACAGTGAAAGAAACTGACACACTCTCCCTACCTACAGTTTTCTGTCCCTAGAAAAAATGTTTTTTTTAAGCACAATTTAGCACAAGGAGAATTCACTCACTGTCCTTCCAGGTCCCTGGAAACAAGGACTTTGACAGTGAAAGAAACTGACACACTCTCCCTACCTACAGTTTTCTGTCCCTAGAAAAAATGTTTTTTTTAAGCACAATTTAGCACAAGGAGAATTCACTCACTGTCCTTCCAGGTCCCTGGAAACAAGGACTTTGACAGTGAAAGAAACTGACACACTCTCCCTACCTACAGTTTTCTGTCCCTAGAAAAAATGTTTTTTTTAAGCACAATTTAGCACAAGGAGAATTCACTCACTGTCCTTCCAGGTCCCTGGAAACAAGGACTTTGACAGTGAAAGAAACTGACACACTCTCCCTACCTACAGTTTTCTGTCCCTAGAAAAAATGTTTTTTTTAAGCACAATTTAGCACAAGGAGAATTCACTCACTGTCCTTCCAGGTCCCTGGAAACAAGGACTTTGACAGTGAAAGAAACTGACACACTCTCCCTACCTACAGTTTTCTGTCCCTAGAAAAAATGTTTTTTTTAAGCACAATTTAGCACAAGGAGAATTCACTCACTGTCCTTCCAGGTCCCTGGAAACAAGGACTTTGACAGTGAAAGAAACTGACACACTCTCCCTACCTACAGTTTTCTGTCCCTAGAAAAAATGTTTTTTTTAAGCACAATTTAGCACAAGGAGAATTCACTCACTGTCCTTCCAGGTCCCTGGAAACAAGGACTTTGACAGTGAAAGAAACTGACACACTCTCCCTACCTACAGTTTTCTGTCCCTAGAAAAAATGTTTTTTTTAAGCACAATTTAGCACAAGGAGAATTCACTCACTGTCCTTCCAGGTCCCTGGAAACAAGGACTTTGACAGTGAAAGAAACTGACACACTCTCCCTACCTACAGTTTTCTGTCCCTAGAAAAAATGTTTTTTTTAAGCACAATTTAGCACAAGGAGAATTCACTCACTGTCCTTCCAGGTCCCTGGAAACAAGGACTTTGACAGTGAAAGAAACTGACACACTCTCCCTACCTACAGTTTTCTGTCCCTAGAAAAAATGTTTTTTTTAAGCACAATTTAGCACAAGGAGAATTCACTCACTGTCCTTCCAGGTCCCTGGAAACAAGGACTTTGACAGTGAAAGAAACTGACACACTCTCCCTACCTACAGTTTTCTGTCCCTAGAAAAAATGTTTTTTTAAGCACAATTTAGCACAAGGAGAATTCACTCACTGTCCTTCCAGGTCCCTGGAAACAAGGACTTTGACAGTGAAAGAAACTGACACACTCTCCCTACCTACAGTTTTCTGTCCCTAGAAAAAATGTTTTTTTTAAGCACAATTTAGCACAAGGAGAATTCACTCACTGTCCTTCCAGGTCCCTGGAAACAAGGACTTTGACAGTGAAAGAAACTGACACACTCTCCCTACCTACAGTTTTCTGTCCCTAGAAAAAATGTTTTTTTTAAGCACAATTTAGCACAAGGAGAATTCACTCACTGTCCTTCCAGGTCCCTGGAAACAAGGACTTTGACAGTGAAAGAAACTGACACACTCTCCCTACCTACAGTTTTCTGTCCCTAGAAAAAATGTTTTTTTTAAGCACAATTTAGCACAAGGAGAATTCACTCACTGTCCTTCCAGGTCCCTGGAAACAAGGACTTTGACAGTGAAAGAAACTGACACACTCTCCCTACCTACAGTTTTCTGTCCCTAGAAAAAATGTTTTTTTTAAGCACAATTTAGCACAAGGAGAATTCACTCACTGTCCTTCCAGGTCCCTGGAAACAAGGACTTTGACAGTGAAAGAAACTGACACACTCTCCCTACCTACAGTTTTCTGTCCCTAGAAAAAATGTTTTTTTTAAGCACAATTTAGCACAAGGAGAATTCACTCACTGTCCTTCCAGGTCCCTGGAAACAAGGACTTTGACAGTGAAAGAAACTGACACACTCTCCCTACCTACAGTTTTCTGTCCCTAGAAAAAATGTTTTTTTTAAGCACAATTTAGCACAAGGAGAATTCACTCACTGTCCTTCCAGGTCCCTGGAAACAAGGACTTTGACAGTGAAAGAAACTGACACACTCTCCCTACCTACAGTTTTCTGTCCCTAGAAAAAATGTTTTTTTTAAGCACAATTTAGCACAAGGAGAATTCACTCACTGTCCTTCCAGGTCCCTGGAAACAAGGACTTTGACAGTGAAAGAAACTGACACACTCTCCCTACCTACAGTTTTCTGTCCCTAGAAAAAATGTTTTTTTTAAGCACAATTTAGCACAAGGAGAATTCACTCACTGTCCTTCCAGGTCCCTGGAAACAAGGACTTTGACAGTGAAAGAAACTGACACACTCTCCCTACCTACAGTTTTCTGTCCCTAGAAAAAATGTTTTTTTTAAGCACAATTTAGCACAAGGAGAATTCACTCACTGTCCTTCCAGGTCCCTGGAAACAAGGACTTTGACAGTGAAAGAAACTGACACACTCTCCCTACCTACAGTTTTCTGTCCCTAGAAAAAATGTTTTTTTAAGCACAATTTAGCACAAGGAGAATTCACTCACTGTCCTTCCAGGTCCCTGGAAACAAGGACTTTGACAGTGAAAGAAACTGACACACTCTCCCTACCTACAGTTTTCTGTCCCTAGAAAAAATGTTTTTTTTAAGCACAATTTAGCACAAGGAGAATTCACTCACTGTCCTTCCAGGTCCCTGGAAACAAGGACTTTGACAGTGAAAGAAACTGACACACTCTCCCTACCTACAGTTTTCTGTCCCTAGAAAAAATGTTTTTTTTAAGCACAATTTAGCACAAGGAGAATTCACTCACTGTCCTTCCAGGTCCCTGGAAACAAGGACTTTGACAGTGAAAGAAACTGACACACTCTCCCTACCTACAGTTTTCTGTCCCTAGAAAAAATGTTTTTTTTAAGCACAATTTAGCACAAGGAGAATTCACTCACTGTCCTTCCAGGTCCCTGGAAACAAGGACTTTGACAGTGAAAGAAACTGACACACTCTCCCTACCTACAGTTTTCTGTCCCTAGAAAAAATGTTTTTTTTAAGCACAATTTAGCACAAGGAGAATTCACTCACTGTCCTTCCAGGTCCCTGGAAACAAGGACTTTGACAGTGAAAGAAACTGACACACTCTCCCTACCTACAGTTTTCTGTCCCTAGAAAAAATGTTTTTTTTAAGCACAATTTAGCACAAGGAGAATTCACTCACTGTCCTTCCAGGTCCCTGGAAACAAGGACTTTGACAGTGAAAGAAACTGACACACTCTCCCTACCTACAGTTTTCTGTCCCTAGAAAAAATGTTTTTTTTAAGCACAATTTAGCACAAGGAGAATTCACTCACTGTCCTTCCAGGTCCCTGGAAACAAGGACTTTGACAGTGAAAGAAACTGACACACTCTCCCTACCTACAGTTTTCTGTCCCTAGAAAAAATGTTTTTTTTAAGCACAATTTAGCACAAGGAGAATTCACTCACTGTCCTTCCAGGTCCCTGGAAACAAGGACTTTGACAGTGAAAGAAACTGACACACTCTCCCTACCTACAGTTTTCTGTCCCTAGAAAAAATGTTTTTTTTAAGCACAATTTAGCACAAGGAGAATTCACTCACTGTCCTTCCAGGTCCCTGGAAACAAGGACTTTGACAGTGAAAGAAACTGACACACTCTCCCTACCTAGAGTTTTCTGTCCCTAGAAAAAATGTTTTTTTAAGCACAATTTAGCACAAGGAGAATTCACTCACTGTCCTTCCAGGTCCCTGGAAACAAGGACTTTGACAGTGAAAGAAACTGACACACTCTCCCTACCTACAGTTTTCTGTCCCTAGAAAAAATGTTTTTTTTAAGCACAATTTAGCACAAGGAGAATTCACTCACTGTCCTTCCAGGTCCCTGGAAACAAGGACTTTGACAGTGAAAGAAACTGACACACTCTCCCTACCTACAGTTTTCTCTCCCTAGAAAAAATGTTTTTTTTAAGCACAATTTAGCACAAGGAGAATTCACTCACTGTCCTTCCAGGTCCCTGGAAACAAGGACTTTGACAGTGAAAGAAACTGACACACTCTCCCTACCTAGAGTTTTCTGTCCCTAGAAAAAATGTTTTTTTAAGCACAATTTAGCACAAGGAGAATTCACTCACTGTCCTTCCAGGTCCCTGGAAACAAGGACTTTGACAGTGAAAGAAACTGACACACTCTCCCTACCTACAGTTTTCTGTCCCTAGAAAAAATGTTTTTTTTAAGCACAATTTAGCACAAGGAGAATTCACTCACTGTCCTTCCAGGTCCCTGGAAACAAGGACTTTGACAGTGAAAGAAACTGACACACTCTCCCTACCTACAGTTTTCTCTCCCTAGAAAAAATGTTTTTTTTAAGCACAATTTAGCACAAGGAGAATTCACTCACTGTCCTTCCAGGTCCCTGGAAACAAGGACTTTGACAGTGAAAGAAACTGACACACTCTCCCTACCTACAGTTTTCTGTCCCTAGAAAAAATGTTTTTTTTAAGCACAATTTAGCACAAGGAGAATTCACTCACTGTCCTTCCAGGTCCCTGGAAACAAGGACTTTGACAGTGAAAGAAACTGACACACTCTCCCTACCTACAGTTTTCTGTCCCTAGAAAAAATGTTTTTTTTAAGCACAATTTAGCACAAGGAGAATTCACTCACTGTCCTTCCAGGTCCCTGGAAACAAGGACTTTGACAGTGAAAGAAACTGACACACTCTCCCTACCTACAGTTTTCTGTCCCTAGAAAAAATGTTTTTTTTAAGCACAATTTAGCACAAGGAGAATTCACTCACTGTCCTTCCAGGTCCCTGGAAACAAGGACTTTGACAGTGAAAGAAACTGACACACTCTCCCTACCTACAGTTTTCTGTCCCTAGAAAAAATGTTTTTTTTAAGCACAATTTAGCACAAGGAGAATTCACTCACTGTCCTTCCAGGTCCCTGGAAACAAGGACTTTGACAGTGAAAGAAACTGACACACTCTCCCTACCTACAGTTTTCTGTCCCTAGAAAAAATGTTTTTTTTAAGCACAATTTAGCACAAGGAGAATTCACTCACTGTCCTTCCAGGTCCCTGGAAACAAGGACTTTGACAGTGAAAGAAACTGACACACTCTCCCTACCTACAGTTTTCTGTCCCTAGAAAAAATGTTTTTTTTAAGCACAATTTAGCACAAGGAGAATTCACTCACTGTCCTTCCAGGTCCCTGGAAACAAGGACTTTGACAGTGAAAGAAACTGACACACTCTCCCTACCTACAGTTTTCTGTCCCTAGAAAAAATGTTTTTTTTAAGCACAATTTAGCACAAGGAGAATTCACTCACTGTCCTTCCAGGTCCCTGGAAACAAGGACTTTGACAGTGAAAGAAACTGACACACTCTCCCTACCTACAGTTTTCTGTCCCTAGAAAAAATGTTTTTTTTAAGCACAATTTAGCACAAGGAGAATTCACTCACTGTCCTTCCAGGTCCCTGGAAACAAGAACTTTGACAGTGAAAGAAACTGACACACTCTCCCTACCTACAGTTTTCTGTCCCTAGAAAAAATGTTTTTTTTAAGCACAATTTAGCACAAGGAGAATTCACTCACTGTCCTTCCAGGTCCCTGGAAACAAGGACTTTGACAGTGAAAGAAACTGACACACTCTCCCTACCTACAGTTTTCTCTCCCTAGAAAAAATGTTTTTTTTAAGCACAATTTAGCACAAGGAGAATTCACTCACTGTCCTTCCAGGTCCCTGGAAACAAGGACTTTGACAGTGAAAGAAACTGACACACTCTCCCTACCTACAGTTTTCTGTCCCTAGAAAAAATGTTTTTTTTAAGCACAATTTAGCACAAGGAGAATTCACTCACTGTCCTTCCAGGTCCCTGGAAACAAGGACTTTGACAGTGAAAGAAACTGACACACTCTCCCTACCTACAGTTTTCTGTCCCTAGAAAAAATGTTTTTTTTAAGCACAATTTAGCACAAGGAGAATTCACTCACTGTCCTTCCAGGTCCCTGGAAACAAGGACTTTGACAGTGAAAGAAACTGACACACTCTCCCTACCTACAGTTTTCTCTCCCTAGAAAAAATGTTTTTTTTAAGCACAATTTAGCACAAGGAGAATTCACTCACTGTCCTTCCAGGTCCCTGGAAACAAGGACTTTGACAGTGAAAGAAACTGACACACTCTCCCTACCTACAGTTTTCTGTCCCTAGAAAAAATGTTTTTTTTAAGCACAATTTAGCACAAGGAGAATTCACTCACTGTCCTTCCAGGTCCCTGGAAACAAGGACTTTGACAGTGAAAGAAACTGACACACTCTCCCTACCTACAGTTTTCTGTCCCTAGAAAAAATGTTTTTTTTAAGCACAATTTAGCACAAGGAGAATTCACTCACTGTCCTTCCAGGTCCCTGGAAACAAGGACTTTGACAGTGAAAGAAACTGACACACTCTCCCTACCTACAGTTTTCTGTCCCTAGAAAAAATGTTTTTTTTAAGCACAATTTAGCACAAGGAGAATTCACTCACTGTCCTTCCAGGTCCCTGGAAACAAGGACTTTGACAGTGAAAGAAACTGACACACTCTCCCTACCTACAGTTTTCTGTCCCTAGAAAAAATGTTTTTTTTAAGCACAATTTAGCACAAGGAGAATTCACTCACTGTCCTTCCAGGTCCCTGGAAACAAGGACTTTGACAGTGAAAGAAACTGACACACTCTCCCTACCTACAGTTTTCTGTCCCTAGAAAAAATGTTTTTTTTAAGCACACTATAGCACAAGCACAAAACACACTGACACTCTCCCTACCTATCCTTCTCTTTCCCTAAACTAAAGGAATCCAGGTTAAGCAAGAAAGAAATAAAAGTCACTGTCCCTGCCTATGCTGCTCTATCCCTGCTCCGGAACACACTACACTAGGCCGCCGTGCTGGCGGCCTTTTATAGTGTGGGGCGTGTACTAAACACCCTCAGCAATAATTGGCCACAGGCATCCTGCCTGTGGCCAATCATTGCTCTCCTCGCTGCCGGCGCTGTGATTGGCCAAGCATGCGGGGTCACAGTGCATGCTTGGCCAATCACAGCGCCTGGATGACACTGCGATGGCGTAGTGCATTGTGGGCCGTTCGCGTCACTCGAATTTGGCGCGAACGGCCCAAATCGTTCGATCTTCGTCGAACGATCGAACAGCCGATGTTCGAGTCGAACGTATGTTCGACTCGAACACGAAGCTCATCCCTACACTACACTGACACTAGCACACATAGGCACATAAATCACCCCAAATCACCCCCCAGATCACCCCCTGCACCCCCAGTCACAGTGTCACTGATTGCAGTGGTCATTTTTTTACTGATCACTGCATTTAGTGTCATTTTGTGACTGTAAAAAGTGTCAGGGATATTAGTGTTAGGACCCTTTAGGTCCAGGGTGGCCCCCTAATAAAGGTTTAAGCCCTTGATCGCCCCCAGGTAACCCTTTCACCCCCTATCGCCAGTGTCACTAAGCAATCTTTTTTCTGATCACCGTATTAGTGTCGCTGGTGACGCTAGGTAGCCAATTAGTTATTTAGGTTCACCGCCAGGTTTTTATAGCATCAGGTACCCCCATATACAACCTAATAACCCCCTGATTGCCCTCTAGTTAACCATTTCACCAGTGATCATCGTATAAGTGCCACTGGTGACGCTAGTTAGCCAGTTGACTATTTAGGTTCACCGCCAGGTTTTTATATAGTGTCAGGTACCCCCATATATTACCTAATAAAGGTTTTAACCCCCTGATTGCCCCCTAGTTAAGCCTTTCACCAATGATCACCGTATAAGTGTTACGGGTGACGCTGGTTAGTTAGTTTGCTTTTTATAGCGTCAGGGCACCCGCCATTTATTACCTAATAAAGGTTTAACTCCCTGATCGCCCAGCAGGTGATATCAATTAGGTTTTAGTGTCAGATAGGGTCTGCGTCGCCCCAGGCAGCGTCAGGTTAGTGCCAGTAGTGCTAACACCCACACATGCAGCATACACCTCCCTTAGTGGTATAGTATCTGAATAGATCAATATCTGATCTGATCAGATCTATACTAGTGTCCCCAGCAGTTTAGGGTTCCCAAAAACGCATTGTTAGCGGGATCAGCCCAGATACCTGCTAGCACCTGCGTTTTGCCCCTCCGCCCAGCCCACCCAAGTGCAGTACCGATCGATCACTGTCACTTACAAAAGACATAACTGCAGTGTTCGCAGAGTCAGGCCTGATCCCTGTGATCGCTAACAGTTTTTCTGGTAGCATTTGATACAGTCGCTGACAGTCAGGTGCTTTTTTACCTGTGAATCTTACTAGTGTACCAGTAAATTTAAAGCGCAAAATGGCAAATCGAAGGTACACTAGTGAAAAGGCCTACATGTTTCTGAGCATGACAGATATTAAAGAGGAGGTCACTCATCTGTCAGATTCAGGCTCATCATACGATCCTGTAGACGACAGCGGCTCCATGACAGATAGCACTGACGACGAAGGTGAGGTCCCTGCCAAGGTCAGGCGTACCCGACCCCATTCTTCTGCTGTTGTTGAGGTGCAAGAACCGCAGGGCTCTCATATGGAGCAGAGAAGTACTAGCGCCGCTCATGCTTCTGGTGAACTGGCAAGCACCAGCGGCCTAGTACACCCTGGTCGTACATCCAGCACTGCAGTAACACTTGGTGACGTGGCGAGTCCCATAAGTGCAGTTCAAGCTGGCGAGGTGGCAAGCACAAGTAGTGTCCCGCTGACACCAAGAAGAAGACAAAGACAGGCCCGTCGTGCCCATAGTGTCCTTCCTGCAGAATTCGCCAATCCTGATTGGATGCCCACCACTTCTGCAGCACCCGTACTTCCCCCATTCACTGGCCAAAGAATAGAAACCAATTACGATTTCCGATTTTAAGACCTTTCTGTGCCTTTCCCTCGGCATAGTTAAATTGAGTGAGCTGCGGTTATATTGGTCCGCTAACCCAGCTTACCATGTGTCCGTGTTCTCTGCTTCCATGACCAGGGCACGATACGAGCAGATATTGCGGTTCATGCATTTCAACAACAATGAACTTTGTCGTCCTCGTGGAGACCCTGAATTCGATCGGCTCTACAAAATTTGGCCCCTCATAAACCACTTCAACAAACATTTTGCAGCCTTGTATACTCCCCATTTTCTGTCCGCTTTGTCTTTCAAACAGTACCTTCCCAGCAAGCGTGCTAGATATGGGTCAAGATGTATAAGCTCTGTGACAGGGCCACAGGCTATACATATAGTTTTATGGTTTATGAGGAAAAAGGTAGTCACGTAGAGCCGAGAACTGCCCAGATTACATAGGGAGCGCTGGCAAGATAGTGTGGAACTTGGTGTCACCCTTTTTCGGAAAGGGGTACCACTTGTATGTGGACAATTATTACACGAGCGTGCCACTTTTCAGTCACTTGTTTGATCATCAAATTGACGCATGTGGCACTGTACGACCTAATTGCCGGGGCTTACCCCAGTGGCTTGTAGATTCCTGTCTTAGGCTGGGGGAGAGAGCCTGCTCAAGGTGTAATAATTTGCTCGCTGTGAAGTGGAGTAATAATAAGAATGTTTTCGTTCTTTCCTCCCTTCACGCAAACATGATAGTCCAAATTCGTACGGTGACTGGTATTGTGGAGAAACCCCTCTATGTCCACGAATATAACCAAAATATGGGAGGGGTGGACCTCAACGACCAGTTGTTGGCTCCGTATCTAATTGCCCGTAAGGCCAGATGCTGGTACAAAAAAGTGTCTGTATATTTATTTCAATTGGCTTTGCTGAATGCTTTTGTGCTATACAGAGCTTCAGGATGGACTGGATCTTTTCGTAAATTCCAGGGAGATATTGTCCTAGCCCTCCTGTATCCAGACGGTGCTGCACCTCACCATCCCCAACCAAATGCAGTAAGCCGGCTGCATGAGAGGCATTTTCCGTATGCCCTCCAGAGTACCCCTACCCGACGAGCCCCCCAAAGAAAATGTTGTGTCTGTAGAAAGCGCGGATTTAGGCGTGACACCCGTTATTATTGTCCACGCTGTCCTGAAAATACTCATCTTTGCATTGGTGAATCTTTTGAACGCTACCACACACTAGTGCAGTATTAGCGTAGGGTACAGCATTTCACAGACTAGGACACACTTACACAGTGTCTCCCAAGATGCCATCGCATTTTGAGAGACCCAAACCTGGAACCGAACAGTTAAACAGTTACAGTTACAAAAAAAGTGTTAAAAAAAAAAAAGTAAAAAAAAATATGAGCAGGAACATAATCCACTTTCTCAAGAATGAAGATGCTGTGTCAGTCCATGGACGGAAAGAGAAAAGTTTGTCATATTCCCGCAACTTGTGGCAAAATATAAAATATTCCATGGACTCAACATGCCTCTCAGCAAATAGCTTGGGGTATTTGGGAGGGGGGGGGGGGTTGTGCCATCTCGGCATTTTATGGCCTTCAAAACTGTGATAGGTAGTGATAGGTCGTGAGGAGTGAAATCAAACCCTTAGAAATCTTGAAGGCGGTGCTTGGTTTTCGGGGTCCCGTACGTGGCTGGGCTCCCAAAAAGTCCCACACATGTGGTATCCCCGTACTCAGGAGAAGCAGCAAAATGTATTTTGGGGTGTAATTCCACATATGCCCATGGTATGTGTGAGCAATATATCATTTAGTGACAACTTTGTGCAAAAAAAAAATAGTTTGTAATTTTCCCGCAACTTGTGGCAAAATATAAAATACTCCATGGACTCAACATGCCTCTCAGCAAATCGCTTGGGGTGTCTACTTTCCAAAATGGGGTCATTTGGGGGGGGGGTTTGTGTGAATTTGGCATTTGATGGCCTTGGAAACTGTGATAGGTAGTGAGGAGTGAAATCAAAAATTTGCGCCCTTAGAAATCCTGAAGGCGGTGCTTGGTTTTCGGGGCCCCGTACACGACTAGGCTCCCAAAAAGTCCCACACATGTGGCATCCACATACTCAGGAGAAGCAGCAAAATGTATTTTGGGGTGCAATTCCACATATAATCATGGCATGTGTGAGCAATATATCATTTAGTGACAACTATTTGTAAAATATTTTTTTTTTGTTATTATTCAATCACTTGGAACAAAAACATTTAATATTCAATGGTCTCAACATGCCTCTCAGCAATTTCCTTGCGGTTGTCTACTTTCCAAAATGGGGTCATTTGGGGGGGTTTTGTACTGCCCTGTCATTTTAGCACCTCAAGAATTGAGATAGGCAGTCATAAACTCAAAGCTGTGTTAATTCCAGAAAATTTACCCTAGTTTGTAGACGCTATAACTTTTGCGCAAACCAATAAATATACGCTTATGGACATTTTTTTTACCAAAGACATGTGGCTGAATACATTTTGGCCTAAATGTATGACTAAAATTGAGTTTATTAGATTTTTCATATAACAAAAATTAGAAAATATCATTTTTTTTAGAAATTTTCGATCTTTTTCCGTTTATATCGCAAAAAATAAAACTTGCAGGGGAAATCAAATACCATCAAAAGAAAGCTCTATTTGTGAGAAAAAAAGTACGCAAATTTTGTTTGGGTACAACATTGCATGACCGCGCAATTATCAGTTAGAGCACCGCAGTGCCAAATTGTAAAAACACCTCCGGTCTTTAAGCTGACAAATGGTCCGGGGCTGAAGTGGTTAAAGTGATACCAAAGGACATTATTATTATTATTTTTTTAAATAAAAAAGATATCATACTTACCTGCTGACCGTCTCCTGTATCATGTCTGCAGTCTCTGACCATCTCTTGTATCATGTCTGCAGTCTCTGACCATCTCCTCTAGTATTTTTTTTGGGGGGGGGGGGAGCCTGGAGCTCCTCTAAGTTGTTGTCTGTTGTGTTCAGACTTTGCTACATGTGGAGAGTGTTGTCGTTTTTTAAAGACATTTTTAGAAAAAAAAATCCCAATAAGCATATATTGATTTGTTTGTGCAAAGGTTATAGTGTTTATAAACTATGAGATATATTTATGTAATTTTTTTTTTTAACTAGTCATTTTGTGATCAGCAACTTATAGTGGAAGCAGGCAGGCAGACAAATTGCAGGAAGTCAAATCGAACACCTGACACTTTTGACAATTTTTTGGGGGACCAGTGACACTAATACAGTGATCAGTGCTAAGAATTTGCACTATCACTGTACTTATGACACTGGCTGGGAAGGGGTTCACATCAGGGTCGATCAAAGGGTTAACTGTGTTTATAGCTGGTGTTTTACTGTAGTGGGGGAGGTGCTTTTACTAGTGGAAGGCATAGATCTGTGTCTCTGCTTTGGAGAAACACAGGATCCATGCCTTCTGCGTCCGGAACAATCAGTGGTTGCCGGCAGACATCAGGACCTGATGGACCTGCTGAACAGCTCCCGCTGTATGCAGGAGCCAGCCTCCGGTGGTGCTCTCTCATGCCCAATCCTCAGAAATGCAGGATCACAAGTGTATATATATGTGATCATGCGCAGCGCGGCCACCCTGTAGCAGTAGAACCACTATAGGACAGTTGGCAAGTAGTTAACAGGTAAAGTAAGTACATATTATGTTTTAGAGGCTATTCAAATACTGTATATGTAATGTATGGAATAGAAGGCCCAGTAGAAATCAAACCCAATGAAAGTTTTAACTTGCCACTGTTTAAAAGCATTTTAAAGGAAAGCTGAGCCATGGGTCCGGATTTCTGGAGCTGACTCCCCCATACACACTATCAGTTTTCTTGCAGGTTTTTCTCTTCAGGTTTACCAAAACCATCTAATATGAGGTCAAACCTTAAGAGTTTCAATTCGTATGCAATCAGGCAGGCCCTTGCACTACATGGTTTTGGTAAACCTGAAGAGAAAAACCTGCAAGAAAACTGATAGTGTGTATTGGTCAGGATCCACAAGAAAGGTTGAAGCTGCTAGTTCTGGCAAAGTTCCTTTGGCTCTGTAATATATTGAAAAAAGCAGGGGGGAGAGGAAGGGGGATAATCTGGAGCAGAAACGCAGACTTGTGCTGCACTGCCTCTTGTTTGCAGTTAAGCACGCTCAGTAGACTTTGTCAAATAAGGACATTTATAGGAAAGATTACAAAATAAATCTACACTCAGCTGTAGAAACATTGCCGTTCCTATTAGTAAGCAATTCGATTTTTTTGCTATCACCTGCTAAACTACACCTCACAGATGCCAGAATACCATTCTGATTCAGAATCAGGTTACTAAGTGCCACACATGGGTATGCAGTAACATGGGGACTGATATCTTAACCACTTGCCTACTGGGCACTTAAACCCCCCTCCTGCCCAGACCAATTTTCAGCTTTCATCGCTGATGCACTTTGAATGACAATTGCGCGGTCATACAACACTACACCCAAATAAAATTTTTATAATTTTTTTCCCCACAAATAGAGCTTTTTTTTAGTGGTATTTGATCACCTCTGCGGTTTTTATTTTTTGTTAAAAAAAAATTAAGACCGATTAAAATATAAATTATATTTTTTTATATTTTGTAATAAAATTTTGCAAATAGGTAATTTTTCTCCTTCATTGATGTAAGCTGATGAGGCTGCACTGATGGGCTGCACTGATGGACCCCGATGGGCTGCACTGATGGGCACCGATAAGGCGGCACTGGTGGTCACTGATAGGCGGCACTGGTGGTCACTGATAGGCGGCACTGGTGGTCACTGATAGGCGGCACTGGTGGGCACTAATAGGCGGCACTGGTGGGCACTGATAGGCGGCACTGGTGGGCACAGAGGGGACACAGAGGTGGCACTGATAGGTGTCACTGAAGGGCATTGATAGGTGGCACTGGTGGGCACTGAGAAGTGGCACTAATAGGTGGCATTGATAGGCACTGAAGGGTGGCAATAATGGGCACTGATCGGCACTGGTAGGTTACACTGATAGGCAGCATTGCTAGGTGGCACTGATTGGCACCACTGGTGGGCATTGATAGGTGGTACTTGTGGGCATTGATAGGTGGCACTCGTGGGCATTGATAGGTGGCACTGGTGGGCACTGGCAGGGGGTACGTATTGCACAGATGAGGCAGAATTGCCTCTTCCTCTTCGGGACCGTTGTCCCTTGCACACATGCTGGTGTACGGCTTTTTTCTCTCCTCACGCTCTCAGCGTGAGGAGGAAAAAAAACGATTACCGACCCTTTGTTTACATCACGTGATCAGCTGTCATTGGCTGACAGTTGATCATGTGGTAAGGGGCTGGGACCGGGGTCCACGCTGTGGCCGTCATTCGGCCATAGCGCGGACACCAAGTGGTTAAAGGACTACTGGCCTGACAGAAATAATCATTCAGATAGACGTTAAACTATTGGCAGCTATTTTAATAGTTACACTTCTAGTTTCCTGATCCAGTCATTGCACAATGTTTAAAAAAATAATGGCCCAGTCCAAGAGGCACCAGAATTTGTGCTTTAGCACAACACAAAAAACAATTGTTAATGTTCTGAGTGTTTCATTTTAAAAGATACTGCAGGTGTTACTTTTGCATGTTAGTGTGATGGGAGCTCAATCGTATTGAACAGGCTGCCTAATGCAAAGCATAACAATGCACGCATTTTAACATAAATGTCGCAGGGATAACGATGCGCAATAACAGTGCATCCGGAATGTATTCACATTGCTTCACTTTTTCCACGTTTTGTTATGTTACAGCCTTACTCCAAAATGTGTTCAATTAATTCTTTACTGCAAAATTCTACAAACAATACCCCATAATGACAACGTGAAACAAGTTTGTTTAAAATGTTTACAAGTTTATAAAAAAAATAAAAAATCACATGTACATAAGTATTCACAGCCTTTGCCATGACACTCAAATTGAGCTCAGGGGAATCCTGTTTCCACTAATTATCCTTGAGATGTTTATACAACTTGATTGGAGTCCACCTGTGGTAAATTCAGTTGATTGGATATGATTTGGAAAGGCACACACACCTGTCTATAGGTCCCACAGTTAACAGTGTATGTCAGAGCACAAACCAAAGCCATGAAGTCAAAGGAATTTTCTGTAGACTTCCGAGACAGAATTGTATCGAGACACAGCTCTGGGGAAGGGTACAGAAAAATTTCTGCAGCATTCAAGGTCCCAATGAGCACAGTGGCCTCAATCATTTGTAGATGGAAGAAGTTTGGAACACCAGAACTCTTTTTAGAAGGGGCTGCCCAGCCAAACTGAGCGATCGGGGGACAAGGGCCTTAGTCAAGGAGGTGACCAAGAACCCGATGGTCACTCTGACAGAGCTCCAGCGTTTCTCTGTGGAAAGAGGAGAATCTTCTAGAAGAACAACCATCTCTGCAGCACTCCACCAATCAGTCCTGTATGGTAGAGTGGCCAGACAGAAGCCACTCCTCATTAAAAGGCACATGACAGACCACCTGGAGTTGGCCAAAAGGCACCTGAAGGAAACTGAATTCTCTGATCTGATGAAACAAAGATTAAACTCTTTGGCCTGAATGGCAAGCGTCATGTCTGGAGGAAACCAGGCACCGCTCATCACCTGGCCAATACCATCCCTACAGTGAAGCATGGTGGTGGCAGCATCATACTGCGGGGATGTTTTTCAGTAGCAGGAATTGAGAGACTAGTCAGAATCGAGGGAGAGATGAATGCACATGTAGTGCCCTCTACCATAGGTATGTGTTAGACGTGAGGATTTTTGTGATAGCTGCCAGGCAGGTAAATTTAGGCATGCTAGGCCTGCTTGTTTTTGATCTGGGGGCAGGGAGTGGTTAGTGTAGCAGTGGATGTGACCACCTGTGCTTCAGTTCTTCCAGGTAGAATGTTATGGAAGAGGGGCAGGGCTGGGAATTGGAGTGACAGGGAGCTCATGTAAGGAGCCCTGACCAATCCACAACTGGAATTGGCAGAGGGCAGGCCTCCTACATAAGCTCAGGTCCATCCCACTGGAGGGGAGTTGTCGGCTGGGAGAAGGGAAGGGTGGAGTGTTAGACTTCAGCAAAAGGCCCATCCCTATCTGATGGGGGGGTGCGCTCGGGAGCTGGAAGGGAGTCTCATCCTTACACGGTCATGGAGGAGGTGTCCTGGAACAGAGGAGCTGAAGGAGCAGTCGGTACGCATGTCCGGGTAAATTCTTCACCAAGGACCCATGGCAGGAGAAGGTCGGTAGGTGAGACACAGTGGATATCTGGAGGAGGCATGCCAGGTGAGCTGAGTGCAAGGCCAGAGGAGAGACTGTGGGGTTTTGTAAACAGAAAAACAAACAAGGCGCCTCTAAGTGCAGAAGTATAAAAACTTTTAATATCCCCTAAAAGGGTTAAAAACACTTACAAGATAGTGGATGAAACAGGCATGTAGCAGGTAAGTGCGTTGTAACGCCGAGCGCTCCGGGTGTCCCATCCTTCCCGGAGCGCTCGCGGCATCGGTCCCCCTGCAGCGCTCCGGTCAGCCCTCCTGACCGTGGGCGCTGCTCTGTTACCAGCGGGGATGCGATCCACGCGGCGGCACATCTCCGTCCGCGGATCGCATCCCATCCTACTCACCTTTCCCCTCCTGCTCCTTCCCGGCGCGCGCGGCCCCGCTGCGCTCTAGGGTGCGCGCGCCGGCCTTCTAAGATTTAAAGGGCCAGCGCACCATTGATTGGTGCCTGGCCCAATTACTGTGTGCCACCCAAATCTGATATAAACCCACTTCCCCTTCCTGTCCTTGCCGGATCTTGTTGTCCTAGTACCCTGTGGAAGCGTTTTGTGAGTTGCCTTGCCTGTGTATCTGACCTGCTGCCATTGTCTCAGACTACGAACCATTGCCGCCTGCCCTGACCCTCTGCTACGTCTGACCTTGCCTCTGCCTAGTCCTTTTGTGCCACGCCTATCTCAGCCGCCAGAGAGGTGGAGTCGCTACTGGAGGACACGACCTGGTTGCTACCGCCGCAGCAAGTCCATCCCGCTTTGCGGCAGGCTCTGGTGAAAACCGGTAGCTGCTTAGAACCGGTCCCTCAGTACGACCCGTGCCATCCCCTCTCTGGTACAGAGGATCCACCTCCTGTATCCCCACTAGCCGTCAGTCCGGCTCGTGACAGTAGATCCGGCCATGGATCCCGCTGACGTGCCGCTGCCTACTCTCGCTGATCTCACTACCGTGGTTGCCCAGCAGTCGCAATTGATTGCCCAACAAGGACAGCAGCTGTCGCAGTTGACCGCCATGATCCAGCAGCGTCTGCCGCCACAAGCTCCAGCATCTTCCCCTCTCTGAGCTGCCGCTACTACCTCGAAGATCCGCTTGTCTCTTCCGGAGAAATTTGACGGGGATCCTAAGATGTGCCAGGGATTCTTGTCCCAATGTTCCTTGTATCTTGAGATGATGTCAGACCAGTTTTCCACTGAACGGTCTAAGGTGGCATTTGTGGTCTGTCTGTTGTCTGGGAAGGCCTTGGCCTGGGCCACGCCACTCTGGGACCGCAATGACCCTGCTACAGCCACCGTTCAGGCCTTCCTTGCTGAGGTTCGTAGCGTTTTTGAGGAACCAGCCCGAGCCTCATCTGCTGAAACCACCCTGCTTAACCTTGTCCAAGGAAACTCCTCTGTGGGCGAATATGCCATACAGTTCCGCACACTGGCCTCAGAGCTAGCCTGGAATAATGAGGCTCTCTGCGCGACCTTCAAGAAAGGCTTATCCAGCCACATCAAGGATTGTCTGGCCGCACGAGAGATACCCTCCTCCCTGACGGAGCTCATCCACTTAGCTACCCGCATTGACATACGCTACGTTGAAAGACGCCAAGAGCTTCGCCAGGAGAACGATCTTGTTCGCACCAGGCGTTATCCGCGCCTGGCTCCTCTCTTCCTGAATCCAACGCATCCTGATACTATGCCTTCCGTCGAGGAGGCCATGCAGGTGGACCGATCTCGCCTGACCCTACAAGCGAGGACTCGCCGTAGGAATGAGAACTTATGCCTTTATTGTGCGAGCTCTGAACATTTCCTAAAGGACTGCCCTATTCGTCCTCTACGTCAGGGAAACGCCCGCACCTAGTGAACGTGGGAGAGGCGTTACTAGGTGTGAATTCTTCCTCTCCACGTCTGACTATTCCTGTGCGGATTTCCCCTTCTGCTGGCTCCCCCTTCTCTGCGGTGGCCTTCCTGGACTCTGGTTCTGCAGGAAACTTTATTGAAGCCTCTTTCATCAACAGGTTCAACGTTCCTGTTATCCGTCTCATCAAACCCTTCTTCATTTCCTCTGTAAATGGAGAAAATCTGGATTGTACCGTGCGTTACCGCACCGAACCCCTGCTCATGTCCGTTGGTGTTCTTCACCAAGAAAAAATTGAATTCTTTGTTTTGCCGAACTGTACTTCTGACATCCTTCTTGGCCTACCCTGGCTCCAGCGTCATTCTCCTACCCTCGACTGGACCACTGGGGACATCAAATCCTGGGGCTACTCCTGCCACAAGCATTGTCTTAAGTCTGTACCCACCAGTCAAGTTCCCATCACTACTCCTTTGCCCGGCCTTCCCAAGGCCTATCAGGACTTTTCTGATGTCTTTTGCAAAAAACAGGCGGAGGTCTTACCACCACATAGACCCTACGACTGCCCCATTGACTTGCTCCCAGGTACTACACCACCCCGTGGCAGAATTTACCCTCTCTCCTCTCCTGAAACCAAGGCCATGACTGATTACATACAGGAGAACCTCAAGAGAGGTTTTATTAGGAAATCATCGTCTCCAGCCGGAGCGGGGTTCTTCTTTGTTGCCAAGAAGGACGGATCACTACGCCCTTGCATAGACTATCGTGGTCTCAATAAAATCACTATTAAAAATCGCTACCCTCTGCCTCTCATCTCGGAGCTCTTTGACCGTCTGCGCGGAGCAAAAGTTTTTTCGAAATTGGACCTCAGGGGCGCTTATAACCTCATCAGAATCCGTGAAGGAGATGAATGGAAAACCGCATTTAACACCAGAGATGGTCATTTTGAATATCTCGTCATGCCATTTGGTCTTTGCAACGCTCCTGCAGTCTTTCAGGATTTTGTCAATGAAATCTTTCAGGACGTACTGTATACCTGTGTGGTTGTCTATTTTGACGACATCCTAATCTTCTCTACCAACCTTGAGGAACATCGGCTCCATGTCCGTCAAGTGCTCCAGCGCCTCCGCGTAAATCATCTTTACGCTAAATTTGAAAAATGCCTTTTTGAGCGCAGCAGCCTTCCTTTCCTAGGTTATCTGGTCTCAGGACAAGGCCTTCAAATGGACCCTGACAAGCTCTCCGCAGTCTTGGGTTGGCCACTCCCCTCTGGACTCCGTGCTATCCAACGCTTCCTTGGATTCGCCAACTACTATCGTCAGTTCATACCCCACTTCTCCACCATCGTTGCTCCTATAGGGGCACTGACTAAGAAAAACGTGAATCCAAGGTCCTGGCCGCCTCAAGCGGAAGAAGCCTTTACTCGCTTTAAGACCGCCTTCTCCTCTGCACCTGTCCTGTCTCGACCAGACCCCACAAAGCCGTTCTTCCTTGAAGTTGACGCCTCCTCGGTAGGAGCCAGAGCTGTTCTTCTTCAAAAAAACGCTAAAGGAGCAAACGTCACGTGTGGGTTTTTCTCTAAAACCTTCTCCCCTCCTGAAAAAAACTATTCCATAGGTGACCGTGAACTGTTGGCCATCAAGCTGGCATTAGAAGAGTGGAGACATCTCCTGGAAGGATCCCTTCACCCTATCTCCATCTACACTGACCATAAAAATTTGTCCTACCTTCAGTCTGCTCAGCGCTTAAATCCGCGACAGGCCAGGTGGTCATTGTTCTTTGCCCGGTTCAATTTCCAGATCCATTTTCTTCCCGCAGACAAGAATGTCAGGGCTGATGCCTTGTCCTGTTCCTCCGATGCCTCTGAAACCGGGACTCCCCCTCAACACATCGTACCCCCTGAGTGTCTGATTTCCTCTGCTCCTGCTTCTCTGGTACCAGTTCCTCCAGGAAAAACTTTCGTTCCTCCATGCCTTCGTCTCCAGATACTCAGGTGGGGCCATTCCTCCCATCTAGCCGGTCACGCTGGGATCAAAAAATCCATACAATTGATGGCCAGACACTATTGGTGGCCTACCTAGGAAAAAGATATGACTGACTTTGTACGGGCCTGCACTATCTGTGCACGTGACAAGACTCCACGCCAGAAGCCTGCAGGTCTTCTCCTTCCTCTACCTGTGCCTGAACAACCATGGTCCCACA
This sequence comes from Rana muscosa, assembly GCA_029206835.1. NCBI lineage: Eukaryota > Metazoa > Chordata > Amphibia > Anura > Ranidae > Rana > Rana muscosa. Next base: position 106,817,741 of record CM055120.1, on the reverse strand, counting down.
TTGCCATGGATTTCATCACGGACCTTCCTTTGTCTCATAGTAACACTGTCATCTGGGTGGTCGTTGACCGCTTTTCGAAAATGGCTCATTTTGTCCCGCTTCCTGGTCTGCCTACTGCACCTCAGTTGGCGAAGCATTTTTTTCTTCAAATTTTCCGTCTCCATGGGCTACCCTCACATATCGTCTCTGATAGAGGCGTTCAATTCATCTCAAAATTTTGGAGAGCTCTCTGTACTCAACTAAAGATTAAGTTGAATTTTTCTTCCGCTTATCACCCGCAATCCAATGGACAGGTGGAGAGAGTTAACCAGGTCCTTGGTGACTACTTACGACATTTTGTCTCCGCCCGTCAAGACGATTGGGTCAACCTATTGCCCTGGGCAGAATTCTCATACAATTTCAAGAACTCTGAATCGTCCTCCAAATCTCCTTTCTTTGTGGTCTACGGCCGTCACCCATTGCCCCCCCTCCCCATCCCCACTTCTTCTGGAGTTCCTGCCGTGGATGAATTAACTCAAGACTTCACCTCTATCTGGAAAGAGACTCAAAAGTCGCTATCACTGGCCTCTGCCCGCATGAAGAGACATGCAGATAAAAAAAGAAGAATTCCTCCTGTCTATGTCCCTGGTGACAAAGTGTGGCTCTCCTCCAAATATGTTCGGTTTCGGGTACCTAGCTACAAGCTGGGCCCTCGTTACCTCGGACCTTTTAAAATCAAAAACCAAATCAATTCTGTCTCTTACAAACTCCATCTTCCCCCTTCTCTTCGTATCCCCAATTTGTTTCATGTGTCTCTTCTCAAACCCCTCATTCTTAACCGATTTCCCCCCAAGGTCACTGCTCCTGCTCCTGTCTCTGGTTCTTCCGATGTCTTCTCGGTGAAAGAAATCCTCGCCTCCAAGGTCATCCGAGGTAAAATATTTTTTTTAATTGATTGGGAGAACTGTGGTCCTGAAGAGAGATCCTGGGAGCCTGAGACCAACATTTTAGACAAGGAACTCATCCGTAGATTCTTGGGTTCCAAGAAAAGGGGGAGACCTAAGGGGGGGGTACTGTAACGCCGAGCGCTCCGGGTGTCCCATCCTTCCCGGAGCGCTCGCGGCATCGGTCCCCCTGCAGTGCTCCGGTCAGCCCCCCTGACCGTGGGCGCTGCTCTGTTACCAGCGGGGATACGATCCACGCGGCGGCACATCTCCGTCCGCGGATCGCATCCCATCCTACTCACCTTTCCCCTCCTGCTCCTTCCCGGCGCGCGCGGCCCCGCTGCGCTCTAGGGCGCGTGCGCGCCGGCCTTCTAAGATTTAAAGGGCCAGCGCACCATTGATTGGTGCCTGGCCCAATTACTGTGTGCCACCCAAATCTGATATAAACCCACTTCCCCTTCCTGTCCTTGCCGGATCTTGTTGTCCTAGTACCCTGTGGAAGCGTTTTGTGAGTTGCCTTGCCTGTGTATCTGACCTGCTGCCATTGTCTCAGACTACGAACCATTGCCGCCTGCCCTGACCCTCTGCTATGTCTGACCTTGCCTCTGCCTAGTCCTTTTGTACCACGCCTATCTCAGCCGCCAGAGAGGTGGAGTCGCTACTGGAGGACACGACCTGGTTGCTACCGCCGCAGCAAGTCCATCCCGCTTTGCGGCGGGCTCTGGTGAAAACCGGTAGCTGCTTAGAACCGGTCCCTCAGTACAACCCGTGCCATCCCCTCTCTGGTACAGAGGATCCACCTCCTGTATCCCCACTAGCCGTCAGTCCGGCTCGTGACATGCGTCCAGGAGATGTTCCAGTGACAGGGCAGTCCCAGTCTGTGATGGTAAAGCTTCCAGGAAGTCCACGAGATAACAGCTGATTGTGCTGTGAATTTCAGAGGACACAGTAACGCTGGAACCTGGGGATGACGTCAGAGGAAGCGAGACAGAAACCAGCATGGAACACAAACAGGAAGTGGACAGGAAGTGTGTCATAGAGGCGGGATGCGTTTCGGAACAGCTCATTGGTTCCTTCTTCAGCCAGTGACTGGGACTGCCCACAGACTGGGACTGTCCTGTCACTGGAACATCTCCTGGACGCACTTACCTGCTACATGCCTGTTTCATCCACTATCTTGTAAGTGTTTTTAACCCTTTTAGGGGATATTAAAAGTTTTATACTTCTGCACTTAGAGGCGCCTTGTTTGTTTTTCTGTTTCCATTAGAGATTGCTTGTCTCCCTGAGTGCTGCCTAAAGTGTGTGAAGATTTGCTACTCTCTCCAACACAGACTTTATCTGTCAGGATTCAAATGCTTGGAGCGCCCTGGATATACACATTTTTTTGTGGGGTTTTGTGTCAAATTGATGTGGCCCGCGGGCACAACATTTGCAAGTCGGGCTAGCTGGGATCAGTAGTCCACCAACTAACTCAAGCTGCTAAACAACTAGGCTGCCAAGAGGGGTACTGCAGGCCCCTGGCCTATCAGCGTTTAACAAGTAAGATAACCACCTGGGATTATTCAAAGTGATCCCTGGTGTAGTGTAACAATAATGGGGTGGAGATACTGACTGGTTGTGGTTGCAGTGAAGTTTTGTGCAGGAGAAGAGTCCTGGGAGTAACAGTCTGCAGGAGTTGGTGCAGAGGAGAGACTGTAAATGTTAGCGTCCATCATTTGCTCACAGTGCTTTTGATTCAACAATTCTTTAACAATGATGGAAAAGTGATCTGTTCTATGGACATCCCATACCCCCTTTCCCCAACCAAGTTATATCCCCCAAATAAACAAAACAAAAGCAAAGGACTGTTCATTGTCTCCTGGAGTGTGATGTATGAAGGTCTGGTAGCAGGGTGAACATGGTGGATGTTAGTAACTAGTAGCAACCATCCGCTACACACCATTGTACAGAGACATCCTTGATGAAAACCTGCTCCAGTGCGCTTTGGACCTCTGGGGACTGGGGTGAAGGTTCATCTTCCAACAGGACAACAACCCTAAGCACACAGCCAATATAAAAAAGGAGTGGCTACTGGGCAACTCTGTGAATGTCCTTAAATGGCCCAGCCAGAACCCAGACTTGAACCCAATTGAACATCTCTGGAGAGATCTGAAAATGGTTGTGCACCGACGCTCCCCATCCAACCTGATAGAGCTTGAGAGGTCCTGCAAAGAAGAATGGGAGAAACTGCCTAAAAATAGGTGTGTCAAGCTTGTAGTATCATACTCAAAAAGACATGAGGCTATTATTAGTGTCAAAAGTGCTTCAACAAAGTATTGAGCAAAGGCCGTAAATACTTTATGTACATGTGATTTTTTTCAGTTTTTATTTTTAACGAATTTGCAATGATTTCAAACAAACTTCCTTCAGGTTGTCATTATGGGGTATTGTTAGAATTTTGAGGAAAATAATGAATTTAATCTATTTTGGAATAAAGCTATAAAACAACAAAATGTGGAAAAAGTGAAGTGCTGCGAATAGTTTCAGAATGCACTGTGTGTATATATATATATATATATATATATATATATATATATATATATATATATAGCGGGCACCCTCTCCCCAGTCCCCTCTATTAAAGTTCAGCTCGCACAGTCTCTGGTCTAGGGGTATGATAGGGGAGGGAGAGGGTGAGCTACGCCAGGCTTCCACCACAGGTGTGCATGTGGTATCAGCAATGTCTCTGTTGTTTTCACCTTCGGGTCTGTGCTGTGCATCTGGATCCTCCCTCCAAGAGTCTCCGAGAACCTCGTCTGCCAGAAATTGAGCCCCACACCATTAACGTCCAACACACTTTTATTGTAGAACATAACATGGACTCCCTTGGCTATAGAACAGAAAAAGTAGGTGTGGGTGCGAATAGGCCCAGACACAAATTCGATCCTCCACTCTCCTCCCTGAGAGTGGGCTATGGTCTCCGCATGAGGGAAATTCTACTTCCGGACGGTCTCCGACAAGAGACTCATCCATCACCGGCAGTATGCTGCACCGGGTCTTCAGATGAGGAGCTCTTCCCGGTCCATTACGCCCACCTCGGATTCAGGCATCCATCCCCGGAGTACCTTAGGATCCTTCCCTCGCGGAACTCAGTGTTGGGCACTGAGCTCCGGACCTCCATCCAAGTACCTTACCCCAGGACTAAAGGTGCCTGAGGTGGAACACGATCTCCGGTGGTCCTCTAGGCCTAGGCCACCTAGAGGACGAACACGAACCACCGTCCGCAGGCTGAAGGTGCCTGGGACTAAGACCCCATGACCAAGATGGCCGGCCCCCTTATACCCTCTCCCAGCAAGCATGGCGGGTTCCCCGCCCCACCATACCACTGCCGAGAGAGGAAAAAAAGGAGGCTCAGCACACAGCGATATCCATCCGTCAGCCCATGGTGACAGCGCCACCCGGTGGGCCGCCGGGAACACACCACTGGTGTCACTGAAAAATTCAAAAATTACCCCGGGAAAGTAAGTACCTGCTACATATATATATATATATACCATAGCTACATTGATGAATGCACTATGACTGTGCTGAAAGGTCTTCCAACAAAGTAGATAATGAGAGCTTCCAACTTGAACATGCACACCAGGTACAAAGACCATAAATTATATTTATGGTAGGGGCACTTGTGATGTGAAGGAACCCTTAAAGTGGAGTTCCACCCTGATTTTTATTTTTTTTCCCAAAAATCTAAAAAAATACTTTTTTTTATACTCACCAGAAAGGGCGGTTGCTATGCGGAACTAGCTCTTCTGCCTCTTCCTCCACCACGGTGGTCTTCTTCCTCGTCCACTGTCGCGGTGTCTTCTGGTGAATGGGGCGCGCTGCCTTCTGGGAATTGTGTGTATCCCAGGAGGCAGCCACCCATTCACAAAGCGCCGTGCGAGTCGCGCATGAGCAGTAGGAAACGGGCAGTGAAGCCATAAGGCTTCACTGCCTTAGTCATCCCTTAGTCAGGATGGAGGCGCCGGGACCTGCCAGGACCGAGCGATCGCCGTCGGGGGCCCGACATTGCAGGCGAGAAGGACAGGTAAGTGTCCTTATTAAAAGTCAGCAGCTACAGTGTACAAAAAATTGCGGGTTGAACCCCGCTTTAATAGTCAGGCTCTGGTTTCACCAGTACTACAGGATCTACAGGAAATACCTGACATTAGTGGATACAACCAAACAAGAACGTCCAACAAATGTTTCTGTTATAATAAGCTCACTCTACCACACTGAGGCCAGTGACAATTGTAGAATAAAAGTCCTCTGAATATTCATTATTCCTAAATTTATACCAGTGCTGCTTTTTTAGCATCCTACCAAAAATATAAAATTCTTCCTCCCCAGAGAATTATGACAGACATACACATAGTTTTACTGTGCTTTTCCCAGCAATGGGTTTGACAATACTTTCTCAGGTGCAGATACATCTTGGCTGTTCATAAGTGGTTATTTGCAATTTAAGCTTCGTAATGCTTGCTTGTGAGCATTACGTGTAATCCAGGCAGGATTAGATTGTCATGCATAGTTTACGGACAAGACCAAACTGATCACCAGCATGCAAAACAATAAGTCCTGGACTCATGTGGAATTTTATCCTGCTGCTGCCAAATTGTACATTCCATCTCCTTCACCCATTATGCGCTGGAGAGTTTTATGTGTTTTGTTGGTCATCCTTTTAACAGCAAATATGTGGCATACAATATTTTTTGTCTCAAAGTTATTACACAATGAGAACTAGCCAAAATAAAAAACGTGATGACATATAGCTTTACATTTTTGGTTATTTCTAAATTACTAAACCCAATGAGGTACCCAAGAAAGTGCTGATCGGAAGTTATTTTCTGTTTAGAAATATGCTCACTTAAAGTGAGATATTGGATGCTTTTATCATTATTGTTCTAGTCTCATGAACAAACTTTCCCTGACTTTTATGGCTGTTCATTCATCAGATTATTGCATCGTCATCTAAACTTTTTACACATACATAGTCAGATAATCATACAAAAAAAAAAAAAAACAGGCTGCTCTCTGCTGTAGGCCGCAGGCTCTCCCAGCTCTTGGCACACAGACCTCCTGCTGTGTGTTAAATGGCGTCCAGAGAGAGATAAAAACAGGCCACACCTGTCATTTTATCTGCTTACCCATCAGGCTGTTCTGTGACTTTGCATTGTGGGTTTGTGACTTGGCATTGTGGGTGTGGTAGTTCCCAGCCTGCTTTAACTACACAAGTCACTTCCTCAATGTACTCCATATCCCACAATGCTTAGCTGTTTACTTTCTTTAAACAGAAGGAAAAAATAAACCTGACATAGTTCCAACGGTCACTAGAGGGAGCCAAACCCTTTCTTAAGAATACAATACATTACTTAGATGATAACTTTGGTAGCAGACCTGTGCTACATTTGCCTATAGTATGGTCCTGAAGGGATAGACTAATGCTGTGGGGTGAGGGGTGGCTGCAGGCATCTGATGCACGTGGAAGTATTGGATAATGCTGAAGGTTCTAGCAGTGGCTCTAGCTTTGCAAGAGGGTGAGGAATGGATGCAACAAAGGTGGTGATGGTAACATACAGCATTGTAAAGTACAGTGCAGTTATTTGTTTAATCTTCTTTAATTAGATGACACTGGGGGTTATTTACGAAAGGCAAATCCACTTTGCTCTACAAGTGCAAAGTGCACTTGAAATTGCACTGAAACTTGGAAGTGCAGTCGCTGTAAATCTGAGGGGTAGATCTGAAATGAGGGGAAGCTCTGCTGATTTTATTATCCAATCATATACAAGCTAAAATGCTGTTTTTTTATTTTCCTTGCATGTCCCCCTTGGATCTACAGCGACTGCACTTCCAAGTGCATTTTCAGTGCATTTTCAAGTGCACTTTGCACTTGTAGTTTGCACTTGTAGTGCGAAGTGGATTTGCCTTTCGTAAATAACCCCCATTGTATCGTTAATCTTACATGGGTGATTGAATAAATCTCCCTAGATCAGTATGTGCCACAGACATTTTTATAAAGTGTAATCCTTAAAACATGACCTGTTGGGAGTATATAAGAGCTGGACTTAAGAAATACTGCACTACTTTATGCACTTATACTGTAACTGCACACTATATTGCATGCTGCCCAACTTTTTTTCTAAAGTCTCCAAAGTTATGAATGGAGCGATTTGTTTGGTTGCTTTGTTGCACTTTGTGATTACTTAAAAGAATAAGCGTTCTGACTGCAAGTGATACTTCAATTTCAGGGTCTATACTAACTTGTTTCTCAAATCAAATTGTGTCTAGTCAGGGTGGAGCACACAGTGAGGATAGAATTACTGCTGTTAAACTACTGTTTTCGCAGATGTATGTACAGCAGTCCATCAGAAACCTGTTTGTGTGGCTAAACCAGTCTTTAATAAGTTTACATATACTTTGACCTGGTTGGAATTTAAAATATGCTTGAGAATACTGACCATGGGGTGCCTTCAAACATGTTTTTATTGGAAAAAAAAAATTCACACAAACCTGCATACAGAGACACAATTTATAAGCCTGTGGTGCAAAATCCCAACAGTGGCTCCTTCATATCACTTACAAAAGTCCACTAAGCCTGATTAAAGACCTCTCTCTCTAGCTATCAGTGCATGAAACATGACAACAAAAACACGCTACACACAGAGACTGATTGACTGAATATGATGACATTACTTCTTTTAGCCTGATTTCTAGAGTACAAGAAATTATTGGATGATAATGTAACCCTTTCATGACTAAGCCTATTTCTGACATTTGGTGTTTACAAGTTAAAATCTGTATTTTTTGCTAGAAAATTACTTAGAATCCCCAAATATTATATATATATATATATATATTTTAGCAGAGAATCTAGAGAATAAAATGGCGATTGTTCCAATATTTTATGTCACACAGTATTTGTGCAGCGGTCTTTTAAACGCAACTTTTTGGGGAAAAAGAAACTTTCATGAATTAAAAAAAAAAGCAAACAGTAAAGTTAGCCCAATTTTTTTGTATAATGTGGAAGATGATGTTACGCCGAGTAAATAGATACCAAACATGTCACGCTTTAAGATTGCGCACACTCGTGGAATGGCAACAAACTACGGTACCTAAAAATCTCTATAGGTGACGCTTTCATTTTTCTTTATGGTTACCAGGTTTAAATTTCAGAGGAGGTCTAGTGCTAGAATTACTGCTCTTGCTCTGACGGTCGCGGCGATACCTCACATGTGGGATTTTAACACTGTTTACATATGCAGGTGCAACTTCAATATGCGTTTTCTTTGCTCACTTTTGATCACTTTTTTTGCTGTCAAAATTAATGTAAACATCCCTTGTGACAGTAATAGGTGGTGACAGGTACTCTTTATGGAGGGATCAGGGGTCTAAAAGACCCCAAATCCCTCCTTTGCACTTCAAAGTATTCAAATCGCCAAAAACTGCGAATTGAATCCTGAATACTGTATATTTTTTAAAAACCGGCGCCATTGGCACATTGTGATGTCGCTTCCGTGTTTACATACAGCCGTTTATGGCTTCGTGCCAGTCTGTGTCTAGACGCCGGAAGAGGCGGATCGCGGATCGGGACTCCCAGTGGGACAGGAGGCCCAGTAAGAGCGGCGGAAGGTGGCGGAAGGCGGGGATGTCCCCTCCTGCTCCTCCGGGATAACAACCGAGCGGTTTTTGGCCGCATCGATTGTTATCCCTGGAAAGCCGACCGCCCGCTCTAAAAAATGGTACCGGGATGATGCCTGCAGCTGGGGGCATCATCCCGGAATAACCCTCTAAATCTGAGTCCGCATATATGCGAATGCTCGGCGCGAAGGGGATAAAGATAATTTTTCGGTAATAATTCCACTAGCTAATGTTTATATTTTGGATAGAGTTTTATTTGCTGTGGCTGTCCCCACTGAGGAGCCTTCTCTTTAGTTCTTGTGTGGTCATTGGGACACAAACAGCAATAAAAATCTATACAGGGATTAGTGTTGGGCGAACGGTTCGGCCAGAGCATAAATTCAGGCCGAACATTGGACTTGTTCAGGCCGAACATTGGAAAACATCCGACTTGTGAGGGCGTTTGAATGTTTGTTTGACCCGCCGAACTACCACAATGCATTGAGCCGCCGCACAGAGCTTTGGAAGCCCTGTTTGGCTGAAGCAATGAAAGCTTTGCCAAATCAGGGCACATAGCACTGTCAGAGCCATGATTGGACACTGTCATGATGACTCTATCCAATCACAGGTCATTGCTCTTAGTCCCACCCCACACCATAAAAATATTCTTCCCATAGTGGCCATTTGCAGTGTGATATTGCCATGGAGAGAGAAATAACAGAGCTCTGTTCAGTGCAACTAGCGAGTTAAGCCCCGTACACACGATCGGTTTAACCGATGAAAACCGTCCGATGGATTGTTTTCATCAAACAAACCGATCGTGTATGGGACCCATCGGTCTTTTTTCCATCGGTTTTAAAAAATAGAACATGTTTAAAAAATTTCCGATGGATCAAAAACCGATAGAAAATACCGATCGTCTGTGGGGAACTCCATCGGATAAAAAACCCACGCATGCTCAGAATCAAGTCGACGCATGCTCAGAAGCATTGAACTTCATTTTTTTCGGCTCAACGGAGTGTTTTATGTCACCGCGTTTGGGACGGTTGGTTTTTGGACTGATGGTGTGTGGCCAAGACTGATGAAAAACAGTTTCATCGGATTTCTGATGGACAAATCCATCGGACTGAAATCCATCGGAAATCCGATCGTGTGTACAGGGCTTAAGTGTGCTATAGTGGGCTATTGTGATTCTATTGTCAGTGTATATTATCAGTTTAGTGTGAATCCAGTGATAGAACAGCATGAGTGTAGTGCCAACATTCATTTTTACTTTAGTGTCAGTTTAGTGTGAATCTGTTGATAGTGCAGCGTGAGTGTAGTGCGACCATTTATTTTTACTTTAGTGTCATTTGGTTTCATCAGAGCAGGTTTCCGGTAGTATATTTCAGTGCATTACTGCACGTTTAACGCAGTATATTTAGGTAGCCAGGGACCAGGCGGAGACTTTAGTCATGTGCACAATAAAACAATAAGGCAATTCCCCAATTTAGAGATGAGCCTCACTGTGTGTAGTGATATATATAAAAGTGCAGAGATCCTCTAAAAAGCAACTCGTCCAATGTCATTACACACTGTACTTGTATGCTTACATTAGGAGGGACGTGCTGTGCCTGAACTCACTTCACCAGTCAGCGTACCTCTCTTACCTCACTCCCAGTAACAAAATGGGGTCCCACCGAGCACCTAGCGTGGACCTCATGCATAATCTCTCTTAACTCTATCCCTCCCATTCCACATGAACAGGCCATAGATCTCCATAATGCTAGTCTGCTCCCGGTTACTATAGGAGATTGACTGCTCGGGAGGGAGCCAGAACATCGACCCCCTCGCTACTGGAGGATCTGTCACCCTATTAGGTACCACGCCTAAGGACTGGTTGCTGTTCCTCAGTTACTCATAGCGACTACACTTCTCTTCCTTGTCTTACCGATTTAAACTTTTGTAATAGTGTTACTCATACTGCTTAGTGTGATTACAGACCCAGGTTCTTTAGAATACGTTAGAACCAGTATGCACCCCTTTGAATAACTTCAGATCAGGCTTAGAACAGTTAGCATAGCTTTACTGAAGAATGGCATCCTAGCAGTACAACATTGTCCTGTTCCTAAGTCTAACTAAAATAGCATAGTGGCCCAGGCATATCTCCATGAGGTGAAAGTCTATATAGGCATTTTCCATGATATGGATGCTGTCCGTGACTTCCGGTATGTTCGGCGACATTCTAGCGCTCACAGGTGGGTCTCCATACTCTTGGATCTATGTACTCTACTTTGACTTTTGGCTTCAGCTCTGGAATGACCCTGGTCTTAGCGGTTCCGGTCTTTATATAAAGGTGGGCCCACCAAAATCAAAAGCCAGGAAACCGAACCGAACATGATTAACCCCTCCCCAGCATGGGCCAGCTGCTGGACTAACAACACACATTTCAACCTGCCTACAAATCATTACCCTTTGGTTGTAACCTTATTCTCTCGACCCAAATTAAACAGGAGACCTTCAAGAAGACATGGTTTTATTGGATATACAGTACTTCACACTTTCGGCAAAGGGCAAGGCCCTCATGTTAGAGGATACTTAATCCCACTGCCCTATCAATCCTATGATCTAATATAGCTACGGTGTAAACATCTAAATCCTTGTGACAGACAATCTCTGCCCTGTTCTTGTTATTATTTCACATGCACAATCCCAGGTAGCTAGGTCTGTGCTACTGTCTGTATAGTGGTCACCTTCTAGTATTTTAGTAGTTGAACCTTCTTATTGCAATAGAATTTATATACAACTCCTGTTATTTATTTATATACAGCTCTTATTAATTAACTTAACCCTGTCCCTTCCAGTTAGGGACTCTATAGCTAGTTCTAGCTTAGGGCTTAATAACCAGCCTAGGCTAGAGCCAAGTTAGGCGTCCGGTAGCCATGTCAGGATCATTTGCTTAAAGTTCTGCCTGCATGTCAGATTAGACATTTTTAGGGAGGGACTAAGACTGCAAGCTCCCAGTCCTCTCAGGCATGCCTCACTCACCAGCCCTCCTGGCTGCGACCAGTTGTCCTCCCTGGAGCCTCTTAGCAGTGCTCTTTCCCACTGTCCTCTCCTTGCTCTCTCTTGTGCCTCTGGTCAAGGACCTCTCCATGTGTTATTGGAAGTGGTCCCAACTGCACCTGAGCCCCAGCCCAAGGTCCCCCCCCAGACTGGGGAGCTCTCTCAAAGGCCCCGACAGCCTCCACACTCTCTCACTCCAGCTCTTCCACTTGACACCTCCTCCCTAGCTGGGCTGACCCTGGGTATCTAAGGAGGCCAATGCAGGTTGGGGATTGTTCAGGACTCCTTAAAACACCCCAAGCAGCTCCACCTCTCCTCTCCTCATTTCTTTTCAGAACTTTATGCAAAGAAGAGGGAGGTCTCAGTGATGCTGCCTGTGAGTCACCAGCTGCTACCCTAAGCCACTCCCAGCCCAGACCAAAACAAACAGGCCTGCCTAAATTTACCTATCCTACAAAATCCTATCTGTTGCACCTATCTACCTAGAGGGTTCTACACTTATATAGATAAATATAAAATAGCACATAGTGTATTCGTGTGTGTTCTTTTTTTGCAAACATTTTTTTTTATCAAGATTTACAGAAATAGGAAAAATAAGAAGCCACTAAGGCACAATTCTTAAAGGTCAGAAAATGATTTATATAACTCTTAGCATATAATAGTTTTAACACAAAAGTATCAATGGGTCCTTTGTAGGGGTGGCTTGTGGAATACAGTGATGGACCAATAGATTGGAGCAGTAGGAGGTGCGCCAGCCTTTGACACTGCATCCAAGTAGTGCATTTACATATTAGACCACACTGGGATTTGGAGCTTCTTTGACACTTCTAGGTACCTGTATTTTTGTTGGCTACCAGTTTAGTAGCTTTCAGAAGTCACCAAGGTACTTTCATTATTTTGCTATTTTGACCAAGAATATCACATTTTGAAATGGGCAAAAGGTGGAGTTGTGCTTTGTTCAAGAATAAAGTAGAAACCAAAGCTTTGTTTTTTGAAGCCTCTATGGTTATCCAAAGACCCTGATATTGGTAGTTTTAAAAAAAAAACTCCCTCTTGCTCCCAGAACTGCTAATGATAACTAAAAATAAAAGTTGTCAGACTCATATTACTCAATGGAAATGAACATGTAGACATAGGAGGTAATTCTAGTACACGTAATATGTACAGAAGACAATACGTTAATTGTTTTAATGATAGATGCAGTTTACATGAAGTAGCATCTTCCCACACCTTAGTGTTGAAAACCTCCCAGACCGGTACAGTAAGTTTCTGAGAGGTGACCTGCTTCTATATCAGCCTGAGGAAAAATGAGTAACTGTGAAACAGGGCAGGGAAAGGGGCTGTTGCATACAGTCATCCTTACCCAATCATTGCTGTTCACTGCAATACCCAGGAATGTGTTTACTTTACAAATTGTGGTTTTCCAATACATGCACAAAAATTCCCACACACAAACACAAGTTGTTGGCTCAAAAATTTGTGAATGAATATAGAATATTTATTGCACCGTCTCCATTGCAAATAAAAAAATATAACCCTTTAGTCTCAGATGTTAGTAGGCATAGAATGCCAGTCTTTGCAACCATAACACCACCTTACTGATGTAAGGGTGAAAGATTTAAAGAGTAAATATCACAAATAAAATATAAAATAGCAAATACAATTGCAACACAACTAATATTGTAATGCGATGTTATTATAAATGACCTTTTTTCATTCTACAGCTGCTGTAATTTTACGTAAAATCCAATGCAATATGGCAGCCGTGTACAGATCATCCTCAGAAATGTAATTTTCTGCTTGTTTGATAGCTCACAGATTTCCGTTAATGTCTGTACCACCTCAGATTTTAGGCCTCCCCGTAATAGAAATGTTAGTTTCGGTGAGATACTCCCCATGGGTTAAACAATTCTAAAGGTTTGCAGATCCTGCAGCTTTTCTCATTAGAACAAAGAGAGTGCACCAGGAGAGTATAATGAACCAGACCCTCCCATTCAGAATCAGTGTGCATAGGACATGGTGAAACTAAGGGATATTTTTTTCAGAGCAACAAAAGGCAGGAAACTGCTACAAAGTTTGTTAAAATCCCAGCAATATACATTGATCACCCAGAGGAGATTCTTTTTTTTTCCCAACCAAAGTGTAGTTGCTCTTTATTGTATTACCCCAAATATGGCCCTGTCTAGATCTAGGTAGGATGACCAGGGAATAAAAAAACCGATGGATAGGTTTAGCATGTGTCAAAATAAATAAAATAAGTTAAAGCAGGTAATTTAAACATGTACTTCAGGCAAATAGCTAAATAGATGAAAGACGTATATGAGAGATAATTTACCTGTCAAAGGATTTGCATTTTTATCCATCTAGTCCTAAGATTTACACAGCTCAGCCCCACAGCAGACTGCACACCTGATCTTTCTCTGCTGCAAATATGAATACAACAACAAATGGACTTCCTTTGTACTCATAAAATCAGTGCACTAATTAGAATAAAAATACAATTTTATTACAATTTTTAAAAACAACAAACATGTATCAAAGTGCGCCCCCTCATGTTTCAGAGTGCTTCTTTGGATAAGTTTACAAACAGACGTATTGAACCCATTATGTACATGTCAACACAGCCAAGTATGGGAGACATAATCTACAAACTGAGTATCATCCTCTACATGTTTTGTGGTCTCAGACGCTTCTTGAGGAGGCAGGAGGGATCATATTATCTAAATAAACAAAAAACATATCAACATTACAATACAGTTATTATAGCACATATAACATATACGCTAAGTGTAAACACCAGGCTGAGGGTCAAAGCTTACCCACTATAAGGTGATGCAGAACCACAAAAGGAAACCACCCCAAACTCTTGATAAAACTTGCCTCTAGGGGCAGACGTGGAAGCGGGCTAGCAAGGGGTTGAGTGCAGATGTATAAACCTATGCAATTACCTAAAACCAATTGAAATTAATTAGTACATTGTCCATAGAACCCACAAAAATAAGGTCATATGATTAGGTACACTGCGGATAGGTAATCACTAGGAGGCATAGGTGTCTCAAATGGGGAGCACATATGGGGGATAATAAATGATTCCAAGCAATGACACTTGCGGTTTACACACCTGAAAACCAATAGCCTCCCCAGGGCCAGAGCCAGCATTGGAACCGGCAACACCAATAAAGATCATATAAGCTAATGCCCAAAAATAGATCTATGAAAGGAAATATCTCTGCACTTACTCTGATGGAAGCATGTTCAACACTTGCAATGCACCCCAAAGAAAAGTGTAGCCAGGCCCTCCTATAGGAAGAAAACCCCCCTTCCAAAATCAGTGTCACCGCCAGCCAATCACGGTGGTGGATGACATCACATGCACAGACATGGAAAGCCCACGCATTCTTTGTGTCAAAAGCCAGACAGAAAGCCCTTTCGTGTGACCATACTGACAACAGTGGGGTGCAAGACAGGCAAGGAACACTGCCCCCGTCCCGCCCAGCGACTGGAGGAATGCAAATCAACGACCCAAGAGACAATACCCACTCCTACAGAAGGGCTCCCAACCTCAAAGATAAAATCGCATGTAGTAAGATCTCGTGCATCCCCAAACTCATCATGCAACTAATGACCTATTTGGTAACTTCATCGGTATGTGTAGTAAGCTCAAATGCAAGACCTTCAAACATGTGTCACATGGGTAAAAGAGGTTTGTAGCGAATGGAAAATCCTACCCCCTATACCTCCTTCTTAACCTGTTCCTCACGGTATGTGATCTACTGCCTCACATGTCCTTGTGGCCTCCTATATGTAGGAAGCACTATAAGGACTCTGAGGGCTCGCTTTGGTGAACACAGAAGGTTTGCCGAGGAAGGTAACACAAAACATTGTGTCTCAAGATATGTTACTGAACATTACCAAAAATCCTGTAATTGTGTATGTGTGTTGAGTCCATTCCACCAAAATTCTCCATTGGTAAACGTTTTAAGAGGTTCTGCGAAAGGGAGACATTGGATCTTCTGCCTGAACTCCCTGTCTCCAGGAGGTCTTAATGGAGAAATCAAGATAAACACTGTCATCTAATTCTCCCCCCGCTCCCGTATGTGTTTTAGACACCTCAGACCAGACAATTTTTTCTCAAAGATGTCCCCGGACTCAGCATTGCTGGGATAGTACCATTCAGTAGCCTTACTGGCATTCATTTATATTTATGATTTATTTATCTATTATTAACTCTATCGTTATTATGTAATTTTAATTTATCCATAGTCCTGTTGTTTGGTCTTATAAATAGAAGTGTTATTTCCTGCCCCCCACATAAAAACTTCAACTCTCCCATATAGTCATGATTTAGGCATAACATTTGTTCTGCACTTATGTTGTGTAATTCCATATCATTAGCCATGTATATTAGTGCCCTCTTGTGGTGTCCACAAATTATCATACTCAATACTAGACATTTGCAATTCGTTTAGTTACGAATTTGTTATTCGTCAAAATTCGTTATATTCGTTAATTCGTAAACATACGAATGAACGAACGGTTTACTAAAATTACCAACGAAAAACGAATTATCGAAAAGAACGAATATGGAAAACAACGCAAATACGAAATTATTAAATTAGAAACAGTGGAAATACGAAAGAGTGAAAAAACGAAAACATAGAAAAAATGAAAATACCGAACAAAGATTCAAAATAACGAAAATCAAAATGAACGAAAACTCGAAATTACGAATATTCGGAAAACGGAAATCAAAACAACGAAAATACCGAACGAAGATTCAAAATAACGAAAATCAAAATGAACGAAAAAAAACCTAAAAACTAAATTACGAATATTCGGAAAACGGAAATCAAAACAACAAATTCGTTAGTTCTGAAATATTTCTGGACGTTGGCCAATAAGCTTGTCCCTTCCCCTGAAGAGGTTGTCCCTTTCTTATTCCCTTGTGTGTTTTTCTGTGTTAGACTGCAGTGCATTCCATCCAGAGTCCAGATAGGGTGTGGTTGGGTAGGTGGCACTGTTTTGGTGGATTTGTGAGTTAAGTTGTGACTTGTGAGAGAGAAATTCTTTGTTTCTAAGGGCTCTTTCACACGGAGGTCCGTTCAGGTCCGCCTGTCAGTTTTTTAGGCGGACCTGAAACGGATCCTCCATGTACCCCTATGGAGGCACGGATGTCAGCGGAGACATGTCCGCTGACATCCGCTCCGCTCCGCCAAAGTGTGACGGAGGAAAACCCTATTTTTCCTTCCGTCGGCGGAGCGGATCGGATGACAACGGACTCTACGGTCCGTCGTCATCCGATTCCCCATAGGGGAGAGCGGCGCTCTGACAGGGCGGTCCCTGCACAGTGTGCGGGGACCGCCCAGTCATCCGTCGGCTCAGCGGGGATCAACGGAGCGATCCCCGCTGAGCAAGCGGAGCTTCACGGGGCGGATCTGCACGAATCCGCCCCGTGTGAAAGGGCCCTTAAGCATATTCTGTCTAGAATCTAGTTTCTATATTACGAATTATGCCCCGATTACGAATCTACGAAAACAATAATACGAACGTACACATAAATGAGCCCGTCAATCTCACGAAAGTACGAATTACAAAATTACGACAAGTAGTGTTTCGAATAAACGGAAAATGTATTCTAACGAATGTAATTAAATCTACAAAAGTACAATTTTCCAATCAACGGAAATTAGACACGGAAAAACGAATCATTGCAAATCAACGAAAATATAGTTCTTACGAAAATACGAACGCGGCCGAATAAAAAATATAAAGAAAAAGACGAATTTCGAATCAACGAAAATTAGACTAACGGAAAAACGAATCGACGGAAAAATAACCCTTACGGAATTACGAAAGAGTCCGAATACGATAACCCACGTCTTACGAAATTACAAATCGTTACGAATCAACGGAAACTAACAGAAACAAAACCAAACTAAACAAATTTTTATGTTGTGCACATGTCTACGCAATACAGAATTCAGTGGCAATACATACAATATCTCAAAAAAGTGAGTACACCCCCCACATTTTTGTAAATATTTTATTATATCTTTGACAACACTGAAGAAATTACACTTTGCTACAATGCAAAGTAGTGAGTGTACAGCTTGTATAACTGTGTCAATTTGCTGTTCCCTCAAAATAACTCAACACAGCCATTAATGTCTAAACCGCTGGCAACAAAAGTGAGTACACCCCTAAGTGAAAATGTCCAAATTGGGCCCAAAGTGTCAATATTTTGTGTGGCCACCATTATTTTCCAGCACTGCCTTAACCCTCTTGGGCATGGAGTTCACCAGAGCTTCACAGGTTGCCACTGGAGTCCTCTTTCACTCCTCCATGTTGACATCACAGGGCTGGTGGATGTTAGAGACCTTGCGCTCCTCCACCTTCCGTTTGAGAATGCCCCACAGATGCTCATTAGAGTTTAGGTCTGGAGACATGCTTGGCCAGTCCACCACCTTTACCCTCAGCTTCTTTAGCAAGGCAGTAATCATCTTGGAGATGTGTTTGGGGTCTTTATGTTGGAATACTGCCCTGCGGCCCAGTCTCTGAAGTGAGGGGATCATGCTCTGCTTCAGTATGTCACAGTACATGTTGGCATTCATGGTTCCCTCAATGAACTGTAGCTCCCCAGCACCACCATGCTTGACCGTAGGCAAGTCACACTCGTCTTTGTACTCCTCACCTGGTTGCCGCCACCCACGCTTGATATGCTTGGCACCATCTGAACCAAATAAGTTTATCTTGGTCTCATTAGACCACAGGATATGGTTCCAGTAATACACGTCCCTTAGTCTGCTTGTCTTTAGTAAACTGCTTGCGGGCTCTCTTGTGCATCATTTTTAGAAGAGGCTTCCTTCTGGGATGACAGCCATGCAGACCAATTTGATGCAGTGTGCGGAGTATGGTCTGAGCACTGACAGCCTGACCCCCCCAGCCCTTTAACCTCTGCAGCAATGCTGGAAGCACTCATACATCTATTTCCCAAAGACAACCTCTATATTTGACACTGAGCACGTGCACTCAACTTCTTTGGACGACCATAGCGAGGCCTGTTCTGAGTGGAACCTGTCCTGTTAAACCTCTGTATGGTTTTGGCCACCATGCTACAGCTCAGTTTCAGGGTCTAGCCTAGGCCATCTTTATGTAGAGCAAAAATTATTTTTTTCAGATTCTCAGAGAGTTCTTTGCCATGTGGTGCCGTGTTGAACTTCCAGTGACAGAGAGTGAGAGCGATAACACCAAATTTAACACACCTGCTCTCCATTCACACCTGAGACCTTGTAACACAAATTTAACTGAACTTGAGCAGTTCTGCAAATAAGATTGGGCAAATATTGCAAAGTCTAGATGTGCAAAGTTAGTAGAGACATATCCCAACAGACTAAAGGCTGTAATTAAAGCAAAAGCTGGTTCAACAAAATACTGACATGAGGGGGTGATCCTTTTTCCTACTCAGTGTTTCTGTTTTTGATTTTTTTTTCTGATATGTTGGTGTTATATCTTTCACTTGGATTTTATAAGTTGCACTAGTAAATACAGCTGGATAAAACAAAAACTGTGTCTGTCTTTATTTCAGGCTGCAAAGCAACAAAATGTGATTATATTAAAGGGGGGGATCTTTTCTATACCCACTGTATTTCACACTGTGTTCATTCAAAGGGGGAGATGTGATTTACAGGCTAAATGCTGACCAGTAATGTCGATTTTTTGTATTTTGTTTTACTGATATAAGCACTAGTTTACTGACATCTTTGGCACCCTTGTTCTAGAGCCCTTAATGCAACAAGTTTTAGCATGCAAAATACTGCATGTGATATCCTATTACAAATCATTGCAGGAATGTAGTGGGGCCCTTAACTCTTAACTTAACTTTTTACGCTCTCTTGTGTGTATTTCTAATTTGCACAGTGCTGCTGGAGTTGAAGGTGATACATGCATTAATAATAGTTATATTATTTATAATATCTCATTGTTTTTTGAGGAGCTTCAATTAAATAACTTTGTGATATCAAAATGATCACAACTAAATGGTCTAAAATACTGCTTTCCTGATTATAGGTCGTATACCTGCCAATTTTTATTTATTTTTTAACCTGTAAGGCAAAAGGCATAATGAGCTAGTATGCACCGCATACTAGCTCATTATGAAACACTTACCTTAGAACGAGGCGTCGCAGGTGATCCCGGTCCACGCCGAGGGAGCGGACATTTTCCCTCGGCGTGTCTTCTGGATATCGCGGCTCCGGCGCTGTGAGTGGCCGAAGCCGCGATGTGGTCACTCCCGTGCATGCGCGCGGGAAACTTCTTTCCGGCGTCTGCCGGACTTTCAGTCAAGAATCTCCAGAGCGCATGCACCGCTGAAGTCAGCGACTCATTGCAAGGGGAATATCTCCTAAACCGTACAAGTTTAGGAGATATTCTTTTTACCTACAGGTAAGTCTTATTATAGGCTTACCTGTAGGTAAAAGTAAAAAAAAAAAGTATACAACCACGTTAAACTTCACACCAGTCATTTTACATTCTGCTGCTGCAGCCTGTACATAATTGTTTGAAATAATAAAAATTGAAAACTATAATCAGTCAAGAAAAAATTTCTAGCCTTTGAAAATTATTTTGACCTTTTTTTTTCGGTTGTGGGTAGTAATTTTTGATAGTTTGAATAATACAATTATCTCTCCTATTCAATTAACTGTTTTCAAACAACACTAAAATGCAGCTGGTCAATGGCCTTCTTTACTAACATTTATCACAAAGATTTCCAGCGTGTCCACAATGTCACCTTTGTACTAGCTATCCTTTGAATACATTGACAAAGTGACTTAACAAAACAGGAAAGACCAGATAGTCAACATCATAAGCATTAATTAGTCACCCTACAAAGTCAGGCTTGGCTATAATGAAAGGTGTCTGAGGCAAGCAGGCATAAATGTTGTCTATGTAACTATAAAAGGACATCATTATGCTAATTACTGTTTTGTCTCCAGTTGTGTAATCGTTATTTTGGGAGTCACAGTCCCTTTCCTATTTAATTGTGCAGGTCAGTTGGTTGTGCAGCAGAAAGCATGTTCTGGGGGAATGTGACATTTGGGCAATAAAGTTTAATACGGAACTGAAAATGGCCGCTCTGTGGCAGACGTCAAGATGAGATGTCGGCAGCGGATTGTGTAACAGCTGGGATATTTTATATGTCACCTTCATTTTTCCACTGGGTGTTCATGTTTTTTCTCAGTGCGTGTGGGCTGCAGATGGTGTGAGATCTGGGCCAGTACAAATCATTTGCCCTCCAGAAATCAGACTGCCAGACAGACTTTGACTAGTCACTCTTCATCCAGCTGTTGTTTTAGCAAGCTATAAAAGTACATACATAGAACACTGTGCTCCAAAATGACAATGGAACCCAGTGCAGGCTGATAAAAATGACACCCACTATCAAGTTTTTACCATAAGTCTAGTGCAAGGTTCTCATTGTAGCTGCCCATAGAGATTTTTCCTTCTCGGTGGTGGACTGACCTACAAAGGATTAAACATAACCCTATGATGTCCAAATATGAGAAATAGGAACAGGTCAGGCAGATGCCGACCATCGTTATTCATTGGGAAACAACGGGAGCAGTTTTTCATAATCTGTATGCGCGCTGCTCACCAATGTCTCCCCCGGATAAACACAGATTCACCCTGGCAGCTGTATCCAAGTGGGTATCTCTTTTCTTGAGTGGTGGCTGTTGTGGTGGCCTATGCATGGGCCATTTATTAGCAGAGAAGGATCAAAATGTGATTTCTGTTTTCCTGCAGACAAACTGGTTGCATATGAGCACCTTTTCTGTTCAGGACACAATACTGCAGATGTTCCACTCCTGAAGCAGAGTCCTCTTATATAGCCTTTGGCCCCATGCACTAGCAGCCCTGAAATTCTTGCCTAGAACCTAATGAACATTGAGGCACATAGGGGCCTTAACCCATGCTCTCTGTGGGTAGTTAGGGAACCCTAAGAGATTGAGGGTTTAGAGCAGTTGCTGTCTTCCTATTCCCAGCAGGAATGTAGCTCTCATCTCCTGTAAAGTGGCTCGCCCAAGCCATAGGTGTGTGCATCCTATTGCATTAGGGCGTACACCCCAAAGCTCAAACACACATGCGTGTCTGCATATGTGTGTATATACAGAGTATATATATATATATATATACATATATATATAGCAGTAGGGCAATGGACATCCAGGGAGAGAAGAAAGCCAAGCCAGGAATTTTGCGATGATTCAGGATATGGATAAGATGAACAACCTTGAGGGCATTGCCTCCAGTTTGCCTCCCCGGTTGTTCATCTGAGATAAAAAATTGGCCCGGATGCACAGAAAACTAATGAGTCTTAAAAGGTGAATGGACAATGCATAATGAAGGTTTTATTTTGACGCTTCGATGAGGCACAAGCTTGTCTTCCTCAGGACAACACAGGAAGCTAGATAGACTTCGCTGGCGATATCAAAAGGTATCTATATTGGACTTAGGAGATAACGAAGTGCAGATGCATTTATATACTACGCCATGGGCTTCCGCAGGTAGGGGCAAGGGGGGTCAAGTGCCCCCCCTGGAAACAGGGATTGGATCAGCACTGTTAAATTCAGCACAGTGGCGTCGCTATGGGGGTGCGAGCAGCCTGCACCCGGGTGCCAGTCACCAGTGGGGTGACACCATCAAGATGTTGTCAAGTCCCTTGGCAGCCCCATTTTCTACAGGGAGGAGGCTACAGCTCAATCAAGAGAGAGATTGAGAGACCGAAGCCTGGAAAAAAGCTGAGGGAGTGAGTGCTACAAGACAAAGAACGAGGAGTGGGCTGGGCGGAAGCCAGAGAGAGAGCCACGCTGCCGAGCGCCACCAGAAAGAGAAAGACTGAGCCACTGTCAGGGTACAGACATGCTACCATTCTGACCAAAGTCAACGCCGGGGAACCCAGAGGGAGCAATCGTCCAGCCGGAGGGACCACTGCTGTCGTTTCGCTGGGTCTGGTAAGAGGGCGTGTCAGGCATTATCCATTACTTATTATAGGGACTGTACTACGTCTGCAGTCTCTGACCATGATAATGTAATAATGACATTATCGAAAAGAGGCGGCGCATGGGCATGGGCGTCCGCTGAACTTTTTTCAGGGGGGGGGCATCATTCTTGAGGATAATTCCGCTTCACTCCATGCCCATATAAATATAGCCTAGAGAATGTAAATCTTTCTATATTGCAATGCATTGCAATACATCTGTTGTGGCCATATTTTGATCTTGATGAAAACAGCCTATACTGTATACTGTAGCCACAACACACATGTATTGCAATACATTACAATACAAAAAGATGTACTTAGTGGTGTCGTGGCACAGGCACTGCTGTTACCTGTAGTTCTTCAGCGATAGGGCAGGCACTGGCAGCGTATTCAGTCTCTTGTCTTGGCCACTATGCGCCACGCACCTGTGGGAGGAGCCAGCGCCGCGCTGGCCGGATCGGCATAGGCACATTTACACAGGCAGAGGCAGGCTGAGGCAGCAGCCAATCACGAAACACCCAGGTCAGGGTCACGGTGATGTTAAGCAGAGACCCGAGTGGCAGAGCCAATCCGATGCTTGGGCTGGGGGTGAGGAGGGAGGGACAGATAGTCGGAAAAGACTGAGAGCAGCCCCAGCCCCCAAAAAAAAGTCCACGGCTGCTGCGGAGGTGGCCGCGGCGGCCATTGCAACACAGGGGGCAAGTGTGTCTTCACTCTGACTTCCAGGGGGGGCAATTGACCCCCCTTGCCCTATGGAGCGGACGCCCATGCGCATGGGTAACCCTAAAATGATGCCCCCCCCTGAAAAAAGTTCTGCGGACGCCCATGTACTACGCATCACTAAGGTGCTGTCCTGAGTAAAGATTGTAGTGTTCAATGGTATATTATAATTATATAATATTGTTATTACTTATTTGTTCACTATTGAAGTCCAGTGCTGAGATACATTTTGTTTTATAACCAGGAGGAATAAAACACATAAAAGCAGCTTTGGCTACAATAATCAACTTTTCTGTCACTGTACTCCTCATCTCCGATACAACATGTCCGCAGTCTTCCAGGTCAAATGGGCAGATTTTTATTTTTATATTTTTATTACAACCTAACATTCACCTTATTAATTCTATAAATTATACTGTTCATGATCAGGTGTACAAAGAGGGAACTTGAAATTATAGAAATCAGCAAGATGCAAATGCTACTTGCCTGGCTGTCTCTAGCTTCAGTATTTTGAGACATTGATATTGAACAAGCGTGCAGCCAGTGAATTCAGAATAAAGACATGATTCCTGATATCCTTACTTGTTCTAGGTCAGTGATTCAAAGTAATTGATCAGCATAACAACCAGGCAATTTACATTTTTAGAAAGAAAGATCAATAACAAGCACTGTATTTTTCTTAGCACAGGTTTTCTTTAATCAGCCTGAGTGTTTTTTAAGGGATATGTAGGCTGGCAGTGACCTCTATAATTAGGAGCAATGACACTGGAATGATGCCATTTTCCATTCATAAATGTATAAGTGTGGGGGGTTCAGATAAGCTTACAGTATAGCTTTAGCTTTTAGCATGAGTCCTTATCAGGAACTAATGGGTTTTCACCATGGGAGATGGTGAAGAAGCCTTTTCCAACCATCATAAATACAGGTTAGACCTTTGTTGCTATATATTGTTTCTCTCTCTCTCTCTCTCTCTCTATATATATATATATATATATATATATATATTGTGAGGGGGTTAGCTCGGCAGCGGGTGTGTGTGACCCCCGGGATGGGCTCCCCACACAAAACAGGCCCAGCAAACGGAGGTTGTGGTTTTCAAAATCAAAAAAGGTGCGGTTTATTTTCTATTTACAGTGACAAAACACAGCAAAGCAAAAGAAACATAACCAAAATAAATCCTGGTCAAGTTGACCTCTGACTAAACATACAGGTTTCCTAACTAACAACTGGGATCAGCCTAGTGCTGTCCTAGTCCCTAAGTCCCTGGTTTTAAATGTCCAAGCAAATAGCCACACAGGCTTTGTCTCACCGCACAGGGGTTCACTCTCCCTAGACAGTCCACACAGGTCTGGTTCCAGGCATGAGCTAACATCTAATGAAGCTGGGAGTTCTTATAGAGGCCTTAAACGAACTGACAGGCTTCAGCTGGTCTCATCAACTCCCTGTCTGTACGACGCCCAGCCCTCTCCCTAGAGGTATGAGTCATCCATGAGCCCACTAGCCTTATACAACTCTCCACCTAGTTGTATAAGTCGGCGTAAAGCCTGAATCTGGGCGAAATATATCTACCCCCCTGGATGCAACCAGGTGACTTTACCTTCCTGCTGTCACATACCCCCCCCTCTTGTTTTAACCTCGGGGTTGGAACACCAGCAATCAGGCATTCATGTACTCGAGACAAAGCATCCACATTCCCCATTTGAACGCCAGGGCGATGCTTTACTGTGAAGTTGAATTCCTGGAGGGCCAGGAACCACCTATTCACTCTTCTATTTGTTTCCTTGTTTTGAGCCATCCACTTTAACGGAGCGTGATCCGTAACCATGTCAAAGTGCCTACCTAGCAGGTAGTACCGAAGGGAATCTAGAGCCCACTTCACCGCTAAACACTCCTTTTCAACCGTGGCGTAATTTACCTCATGGGACTTCAACTTCCTGCTGAGGTAAATGACTGGGTGCTCTTCCCCGTTCCAGACCTGGGACAATACTGCTCCTAACCCCACATCTGACGCATCACTTTGTACGACAAAGTCTTTAGAGAAGTCGGGTGAGTACAACACTGGCTGGCTACATAAGGCTTGTTTCAAGAATTGGAATGCTGCCTCAGCCTCGGGGGTCCATTTAATCATGACCGACCCTTTCCCCTTCGTCAGGTTGGTTAGGGGCACAGCCTTAGAAGCAAAGTGGGGAATGAATCGCCGATAATACCCAGCGATTCCCAGAAAGGCTCGTACCTGCTTCTTGCTGTTGGGACGTGGCCAACTCTGGATGGCCTCGACTTTGTTGAGTTGGGGTTTTATTACTCCCCTCCCAATGGTGTACCCAAGATATTTGGCCTCCTCCTGCCCAATGGTACACTTCTTGGGGTTAGCCGTAAACCCCGCTTCCCGAACAGAGTCCAGGACTGCTTGCACTTTTGGCAGATGTGAGGCCCAATCTGTGCTATGGACAATTACATCATCCAGGTAAGCCGCAGCATACTTCCGATGGGGCCTCAGCATCTGGTCCATTTTCCGCTGGAATGTGGCCGGCGCATTCTGTAACCCGAACGGCATTCTTTTATATTGGAACGCCCCGTCTGGGGTTACAAATGCGGTTTTCTCTTTGGCCGACTTGGCCAGGGGGATTTGCCAATACCCTTTTGTGAGGTCAAGAGTCGTCATGTATCGGGCTGTTCCCAGCCGGTCGATCAACTCATCTATACGTGGCATGGGGTAGGTGTCAAATTTTGTAACTTTGTTCAACTGACGAAAATCGTTACAAAATCGCCAGCTCCCATCCGGTTTAGGCACCAACACGATGGGACTAGACCAATCACTTTGGGACTCCTCTATCACCCCTAAGTTCAGCATTTTCTGTACTTCCTCCCGTATTGCCTCCCGTCGAGCCTCTGGGATCCGATAGGGTTTTAACTTCACCCTTTCACCGGGCGGGGTAATGATGTCATGCTCTACCCCAGATGTTTGTCCCGGCAGCTCAGAGAATACCTCCTTGTTGCGAAGCACAAACTCCTTAACCTCCTGTTGTTGGGGTTGTGACAAGGTGGCTGCTATTCCAACCTCAGGAATCACGCAACCAGTTTGAGCTGGTGACCAAGTGTCTGCGACTAGGGACTCTCTATCCCTCCAGGCTTTCAACAGATTAACGTGATAGATCTGTTCGGGCTTTCGCCTTCCTGGTTGTCTGACCTTGTAATTCACTTCGCTCACTTTTTCCATTATCTCGTAGGGGCCTTGCCATTTGGCAAGGAATTTACTTTCAACCGTAGGGACAAGTACCAATATCCTATCCCCCGGGGAAAAGGTACGGGTCTTGGCTCCACGGTTGTACACTCTCTGCTGTGCCAACTGCGCTTGGGCCAAATGTTCCTTCACGATGGGCATTACCTGTGCAATTCGATCTTGCATCAGGGCGACATGCTCAATCACACTCCTGTGGGGAGAACTCTCACTTTCCCAAGTTTCCTTGGCAATATCCAACAGCCCTCTTGGGTGTCTCCCATACAGTAACTCAAAGGGGGAGAATCCCGTAGAGGATTGGGGCACCTCCCTAATAGCAAACATCAAATAAGGAAGTAAACAGTCCCAATCCTTTCCATCTCTATCCACCACTTTCTTCAACATTTGTTTTAGGGTTTTGTTGAATCTTTCAACCAGCCCATCGGTTTGGGGGTGATACACAGACGTACGCAATTGCGTCACTTTGAACAATTTACACAGCTCTTTCATAACCCGGGACATAAAGGGTGTACCTTGGTCCGTAAGCAGTTCTTTACAAATACCCACCCGGCTAAAAACAAGAGATAGCTCTTTGGCTATGGTTTTGGCCGAGGTATTTCGGAGAGGGATCGCTTCTGGATAACGGGTGGCATAGTCCATTATAACTAATATGTACTGGTGCCCCCTAGCGGACTTGATTATAGGACCTACCAAATCCATGGCGATCCTCTCAAACGGGACCTCAATGATGGGTAGAGGGACCAGCGGGCTACGGAAATGTGGCATCGGGGCCAACCTCTGACACACAGGGCAGGAGGAACAATAATTTTCTACGTCCTTCATCACCCCCGGCCAATAGAATCTCTGTAATACCCTCTCTCGGGTTTTCTCTGTCCCCAGATGACCTCCAAGAATGTGCCCATGGGCCAACTCCAACACCAACTTCCTGTAAGGTTTGGGCACCACAAGCTGCTCAACGGTTTCTTCTGCCCTTTTTGCCACCCGATACAGTAGGTCCTTCTCTACGCTGAAGTATGGGTAAGTGCAGGTATTATCTGGGTTCACTAACTCGCCATCTATTTTCACTACGTTTTCCCGTGCCTTTATTAGGGCGGGGTCTTTCAACTGTTCTGTGGCAAAGTTTTCCCTGTGAACCTCAAGATCAGAAAACTCCACAGACGGTAGGTTTTCGTCTGAGGAGGTGGGCTCCTCTCCAGTTTCTTGAGTCTCCCCTGCCAATACTGATAAGGGAAATTCCGGAGAGTCCTCACCACTCTCAGGGGAGTTCTGGCTATCACATTCCTGGTACATAGGGGCACCAGTGAGGGGCTCAGGATCATCCCACAGTTCCCAGAACTTCGGAAAATCCCTTCCCACAATGGCGTCATGCGGTAACTGAGATACTAAGCCCACTGGATGAGAGAGGGTACCTTTGGGAGTCTCGAAACACACTGTAGTCACTGGATACTCTCGGGTGTCCCCATGCACACAAATAACAGCTACCTTGCTATTCCCAGAGACCTCTGTTTTAACTAACTCAGCCTTTATCAGGGTCACAAGGCTACCTGAATCCAGCAATACCACAACATTTCTACCATTAACACACATTTTGCATAAATGTTTCTCAGTTCCTCGAATGGCAGTGCATGCGACTGTCGCACACAGCGACTGACGTCTGCCCGTCAGAAAGTCACACTGCATGGGTTCCTCCACAACCGGGCAATTGGCTGCAATATGTCCCGCTTGCCGGCAGCGGTAGCAAACGATCCTTCTTGCCGCCTCTTGAGCCGCTGATTTCCCAGGCTGTTCTCGCCAAACTTGGGGTAGAGCTCCCACCCTCTCACTCTCTCCACCCTCACCCCTTGGAATCCTCTTATCCACCCCTGGGGATGGTCTGGTCTTAGGGTGGAAAGTCCGAGTGTCTCTGGAAGAGGCCGTCAGGTTCTCTGTAGCCAAGTATTTCTCCACACGATCCACAAGACCATCGGCCGTCTCTGGGTCTCCATGGCTTACCCACTTTTGGATGGCAGTAGGAAGAGCTCTCAAAAACCGATCCATTACAACACGTTCCACAATCTTTGGTGCGGACAAAGTCTCTGGCTGTAGCCACTTTCTGCTCAGGTGAATGAGATCATACATTTGAGACCTGGGGGGTTTTCCAAGCTGGAAAGTCCAGTTATGCACACGCTGAGCCCGGACAGCCTGGGTGACACCCAGCCTTGCCAATATTTCAGCTTTTAGCATCACATAGTCTTTTGCTTGGTTAGGCTCTAGGTCATAGTAAGCTTTCTGCGATTCACCAGTTAACAGAGGAGCCACCAGTCCAGCCCACTGCTCCTCAGGCCACTTTTCTCTTTCAGCGGTCCTTTCAAATGTGGTCAAAAATACCTCTGGATCATCCTCTCCAGTCATTTTTGTCAATAAACGACTCACCCCAAAGGACGCGGTATTAGTGGGACGGCTTTCCTCACTGGTCTGCGGACGTTGCTGCATTACTGCTTCCATCTGTTGTTGTAGTCTCTGCTCTTGCTTCTGCAACAGGTCTATGAAGCGGGCCTCAGATTGCTGCTGGGCTCGTTGCTGAGCCTCCAGACTCTGTTGCAAAGTTGCGTTTGTCTGCTGCTGGGCTGCAAGGCTCCTTTGCAAACCTGCATTTGTCTGCTGTTGATTGGCATTTGCTAGAGCCAGCTGCTTCAGTATCTCCTCCATGCTGGCTTAAAAAAAACTGCCACTGGTTCTCCACCAACTGTGAGGGGGTTAGCTCGGCAGCGGGTGTGTGTGACCCCCGGGATGGGCTCCCCACACAAAACAGGCCCAGCAAACGGAGGTTGTGGTTTTCAAAATCAAAAAAGGTGCGGTTTATTTTCTATTTACAGTGACAAAACACAGCAAAGCAAAAGAAACATAACCAAAATAAATCCTGGTCAAGTTGACCTCTGACTAAACATACAGGTTTCCTAACTAACAACTGGGATCAGCCTAGTGCTGTCCTAGTCCCTAAGTCCCTGGTTTTAAATGTCCAAGCAAATAGCCACACAGGCTTTGTCTCACCGCACAGGGGTTCACTCTCCCTAGACAGTCCACACAGGTCTGGTTCCAGGCATGAGCTAACATCTAATGAAGCTGGGAGT
Source organism: Rana muscosa (assembly GCA_029206835.1). Classification (NCBI taxonomy): domain Eukaryota; kingdom Metazoa; phylum Chordata; class Amphibia; order Anura; family Ranidae; genus Rana; species Rana muscosa. The sequence goes on along the minus strand of CM055120.1, from coordinate 106,788,032 downwards.
TCTTATAGAGGCCTTAAACGAACTGACAGGCTTCAGCTGGTCTCATCAACTCCCTGTCTGTACGACGCCCAGCCCTCTCCCTAGAGGTATGAGTCATCCATGAGCCCACTAGCCTTATACAACTCTCCACCTAGTTGTATAAGTCGGCGTAAAGCCTGAATCTGGGCGAAATATATCTACCCCCCTGGATGCAACCAGGTGACTTTACCTTCCTGCTGTCACAATATATATATATATATATATATATATGTGTGTGTGTGTGTGTGGCACACAGACCCCTTATTCCTCACCTTTGGCTCACTTGTAGGAAAAGGGGCACACCATGCCACACGCCCGTACCCTCCTGTGTGAAGAGGTTGAGTGGTGTAATGTACCTGGGTCTCTATGGTCAGGTTCTCCAGAGAATGGTTCCCGTCTTCACTGCAATAAAGACAAGTCTCTATTCCCCAATAACTCCAAGGTCCACACCAATTGTAACTCCAACGTAGAGTTTATTTTTTCTCTTATGCATAGTCATTTAAACAAGAAAGGTTGGAGGAAGATCAGGACAGCAAGAGGTGTTGAAGTAGGTCCAGGCACAAACGAATACTTATTCACTACCCATATCTTCAGGTAGTCTCTGCCACAGATCTGGTGAACGATAGATCCCTGCCACAGACCTGATGGACATTAGGTCTCTGCCACAGACCTGGTGAACAATGGTTCTGGTGTTAGGCCTCTAACAGGAAGATGACATCCCTCCAGAGTTACCGAGCCCCTTCCTTCACTGTGATCTCTCACCAGTCCCTCGGAACGGTCCTCCCCGGCCTCCTCTTCTAGATACGGGTCTCCTCGCAAGGCAGCACCCTGGGATTTCTCCTCCCTCCGTGGGCTCCAGCCGAAGGTGCTGGACCCTAGGCCTTCAGTTGCAGCCCCAGGGCTAAAGGTGCCTGGGACTGATCCTCCAGTTTACCAGACCAGGAACTCCACCCCAGGGCTAAAGGTGCCTGGGGTGGCCACGAACAGGACAACACACTCCCGGGGTCGGACCCCCGGGAACTCAAACCTTACAGACAGGGTCTGCCCCCTTTTATCTCCCGGCATGCACAGCAGGCCGACACGCCCACCATACCACCGCCGAGAGGGGACATCCAAGGCGCAGCACTGTACCAGCGGTTCAACCCTGGCCTCCGATGGCAGCACCATCAACAGGCCACAGGGTACTATACACCAGCATCCCACCTGTAGTAAAATAATGGTTTACAGGACCCTATCAAATAGTGTGTTTGAGTACAACTACCACTCAAACATTCCCTTAGATTTTAAAACACCGCTACATATATATGTAGCAGGGTATTGCTTTTTTAAATCCATCAGAGACTACATTACCCAGTACACTTTTAGGCACCCAGGGTGCCTTGCCCCGCGCAAGGACTGCTGGGGTGGACTTTATAAGGGAGAGGCAGGGCCCGGTTCTCTCTCTTTGGACACCGCCCGCCCAGCAAGCGGAACTGCTGTCTGGGCTCCTGTGACTTTAGGCCAGAAGACTGGCCGTTTTCTCCAAAGACCCTTCCACACGCACCGAGGAACCTGAGGGACGTCTCTCCTTGATACTGCACCTGTGCCAGGAGGACCGAAGACCCGGATGTCGATGGATCGGTGTACTTAGGCACCGCAGCGGAAGAAACGGATGCGGACTGGTCCGGTTGGGTGAGAGAGCACCTGCTCATAGACAGACACAGTACTTTTGTTACCTTGGTGGATTACAAATTCTGTTCTTCAAGTGCACCACCGTTGCTAGCGAAGATTTCCCTACAGAACTTCCACTTAGTTCAGTCAGGCCTGACTGGGTAGTGCAGACATTCCTGGATGCCATATTGTCCACGAGGGGAAGTAGCCGCAAAGGGGACTGTTAGAGTTGCATAGCATTAAATATTTGTCTGCTTGTTTAACACTGTTTATTGCAGGGCTCTGCATATGTTTTGCTTACGTCTATCTAGCAAGGTTACTCTGTGGTATAACAAGGAAGCTGAGACTTCTGCACTGTGTGAATGTGCTTTTACTATACAAGATGCTGTACATACAAAACTATTACAATATTAGGACTACAATACAAGACTGACGGATCTCTATAACAAGCAAAATGCCTAGCAAATGAACAGCCTATGGTCTATAACAGTACAAATACATTTAAAGGTTACTTATCTTCTGTTACGGTAAATTTGTGATCTCCATTGGCAATGATTCTTCTTGGAGACCAGGTTCTGTTCTTCTATCATGAGTGGCTTCTTCTGATCTTACAGCAGCATGATGTGTGTGTGTCCTAGCTTATGCCTGCTTTTATGTGTCAGGCTGAGTTACCAAACAACAGCAAACATACCTGTTTACTGTAGCTGTTGAATACAACAATGCTATCTACCTATTATCTACTCAAACCAAATCTGTCAGTAATCTAACAGTCATTCTTTCAGTTTGAGAGCTGAAAGAAATCTCAAACAAGTAATGTCTTACTTGTTTACTGTAGCTATAATACAGCAATGGTATCTAAACCCCATTGTATGAAAACAGCATTTGTTTGAGAAATCTACTCAAACCAAAAAACTGACAGTAATCTGACCAACTCACTATTGTAAAATTGTCCCATGTATCCTATGTCTGAGTAATATAATAAAAATCATATTTTTAACAAACGCAACACATTCCACCCTATGATTTTATTTTTTTTCTCTCTCAGACTACACAGAAAATCTCTTCATTACTAACAACTCATTCTACACATGAATTTTCCTTAAATGCAACCCCTCCCATATTTCTGTTACTGGGAAGGTGTTTCAGTCTTTGGATAATAGGTTCATTAGAAAGTCCATTCTAAAGTTCTTTAGAAATAAGTCCAGGCTTGAAATACATCAAAGGCCTTTGTCATAGAAATCCTGTCAGCTACAGGATTCCTGGACTTCCTGATCCCGAATCTCGGGCACGTCCACGCGCGCGCGCGATGGCGAGCACGTGCGCGCGCACGCGCTTAGCGGGGGCGCGCGCACGCTCCACAAAGCGCGCCAGAAGAGCTATTTAAACATGCCTGTGACAGACAGTCCCTGCTGTCTGCTCTACAGCGTGTAGTACCCAAAGAGACCTGATTTGTGTATTTACCTGTATCCGACCCGGCTTGCCTTGACCCTTCCAGTTTCCTGCCTGCCTCTGACCCCCGGCTTTGTTTGACCAATCTTCTGCCTGATCCTCCAGTACCTTGCCGTCAGCCAATACTACCGACCCGGCTTGTCCGACCAATCTCTCCAGTTGCTGTGTCCTAGTTCCAGTCCAGTTGCTGTGTTCCTGGTTCCGGTTCAGCCTGCCATACTTCCTGGGTGCCTGGATCCGTCCCAGTCTTCAGACTCTACTCTACCTTGATCCATCCTGCCAGGCACTCGTACCCCTTCTACCTCCGTGCCTCCTGTCTTCAGTACCAGGGGCCGCCGGTGGAAGCCGTAAGAGAGGCCTCCCTCTGCAGATCCGGGCTCGTCACCGTCAGGTACGTGACAGTAGCAGACAGCCATGTCTGAGCCCGGGCAGGGAGCCTCACCTATGGAGGAACTCTGTCGGCACCTGGCAGGTTTGTCTGAAGCAGTCAAGAGTCTTCAACAAGGATACACCCGCTTGGAAGAACAAGTGCGGGTCCTCACCAATCCCTCTGCCATCCAAGAGGGGCCCCACGCCTCTGCTTCCACAGCCGGAACAAGTTCCTCACCCACAGTGGTCATGCTTCCTCCTGAACCTAAGGTTCCTACACCCGAAAGATTTTCCGGGGATCGGAGCAAGTTTAGGGCCTTCCGGAATTCGTGTGAACTGTATTTTGCCCTACAGCCCCGTACCTTTTCTCTAGAGGCCACCAAGGTGGGCTTTGTGGTCTCTTTGCTCGCTGGAGACCCTCAGAGCTCGGCCCACCGTCTCTTTGAACAGAAGGATGTATCACTAAACAACCTCGCTGCTTTTTTCGATGCCCTGGCCCAGCTATACGAAGATCCCCAACTCTCAGTAACCGCAGAAGCCGCCTTGCGTTCCCTTCAACAAGGACGCAGACCAGCGGAGGACTATGTGGCAGAATTCAGGTGGTGGAGTGCGGATACCAATTGGAATGATGCCGCCCTCCGCCATCAGTTTCGCTTAGGACTTTCCGATTCCTTGAAGGACGAGCTAGCTAGAGTTGGTGTACCACAGACACTCAACCTGTTGATTGATCTAACCATCCAGATTGACCGACGTCTGAGGGAACGGAGGGCTGAGAGGACCACTGGCTTCTCCCGCCCAACCTGGATGCTTCCTCGGGCTCCTAGTCACCTGTACTCGGCTCCTGCTACACCTCCAACTCCCACATCTGACACGCCTGAACCAATGCAGCTCGGGCTCCTTCGTCCATCCCTCGCTCCTGAGGAACGCCAGCGCCGCCGAATAAATAATCTGTGCCTGTACTGCGGGGACCCCGGACATTTCGTTAGAACCTGTCCCCTGAAGCTTCGTAAGTTTCTTTCAGTTTCTTCTAACATGACTAACCTACAAGCCAAATCCACATCTCACCTTGCCCTCTCTGTTTCATTACAGCTCCCAGGAAGGACTTTGCAAGTACCCGCCATTATTGATTCCGGAGCATGCAGCTGCTTTATGGACTCAGCCTTTGCCATTAAACACCAAATTCCCCTTCGTACCAAGACCCACGGACTTCGTGTCCATCTGGCTGATGGTTCCGTCATTAAGTCCGGACCTGTGACCCAGGAGACCACTCCTATACCCGCTACCATCTTTACCACCTCTGGAACCCACCAAGAATGCTTGTGTCTGGACATCATCTCTTCCCCGTTGTTTCCCTTGATCCTTGGTATGCCTTGGTTACAAGCCCACAATCCCACTATCAACTGGACTACGGGAATAGTTGCCTTTCCTTCTTCCTATTGCCAACAGTCCTGTGGCTCATATAAACCTCCTGGGCCGGCCTCGTTACTATGCATTGACACCGAAGATGGCACCCGTCAATCCATCCCAGAAGTTTACCACGACTTTCTTGACGTATTTAGTAAACAAAAGGCAGAGACTCTACCACCCCATCGGGCCTACGATTGCCCCATCGACCTACTTCCTGGAGCAAAGATTCCGTTCGGTAGAGTCTTCCCTTTAACGGAGGTGGAACAAGGGGCTTTAAAAAATTATGTTGATGAGAACTTGCAAAAAGGGTTCATCCGCCCTTCCACATCCCCAGCAGGCGCAGGCATCTTTTTTGTAGATGGGAAGGTAAGAAAAAACTGCGCTAAACCAAATTTTACAACAAAGCTGCTAGCACTCAAACAAACAAAGTATAAACAGATAAAGGAAAAATAGTGCAGCGCTTAAACTCAAGAGTTGCTGGAAGCAGCTCTGAAAAGTGAATAATAAACCACTCTAGGTTAGTGATAAATAAATTCATATATAGTCCATTCCAATGGATGTTTTCCCATATGAGATGACTTCCATGAGGACTAGGGAACGTGACACCTTGTAGGTTGAATAAGTGAATTCAAAAAAGTCCAAACAGCATGTATGTGATGAAAATTAATGTCTTGTTCATGGACAACACTGCCACAGCATAAATCGACTGGAAGACCTCAAAGTGTCAGATGAGAGTTGTTAGTAAGGCACAAAAGGTAAGGTTGGATACTCTTACCGGACGTGGTGGACCCACCTGTCATATGACAGTGGGTCAAACAAGCTTGATGGTCACCGTGACCAAGAGTGAAGAGAACTCGATATCCAGGATACCTCAGACCGACTTCCACGGGATAGCAGATGACCAACTCACACGATGGAATTTCCTCCGGTCATACAGGCTCCAAATCCATCCAAGATAGACACAAGGGAAAAAAAGAAAGAAAAACTCCAGATGGTGCAGGTCAATATAACCATGAACGGTTTATTGAATAGGAATTGTCTTATATGAATACAGACAAAAAATAAAAAGTGATCACGAGATAAAACAATAAAAGCAATGTGGGGTGCAGCATAAGCAGGCCCTACGCGTTTCGACTACGGAAGTCTTCAACAGGGGCATAGTGACTATGCCCCTGTTGAAGACTTCCGTAGTCGAAACGCGTAGGGCCTGCTTATGCTGCACCCCACATTGCTTTTATTGTTTTATCTCGTGATCACTTTTTATTTTTTGGCTGTATTCATATAAGACAATTCCTATTCAATAAACCGTTCATGGTTATATTGACCTGCACCATCTGGAGTTTTTCTTTCTTTTTTTCCCTTGTGTCTATCTTGGATGGATTTGGAGCCTGTATGACCGGAGGAAATTCCATCGTGTGAGTTGGTCATCTGCTATCCCGTGGAAGTCGGTCTGAGGTATCCTGGATATCGAGTTCTCTTCACTCTTGGTCACGGTGACCATCAAGCTTGTTTGACCCACTGTCATATGACAGGTGGGTCCACCACGTCCGGTAAGAGTATCCAACCTTACCTTTTGTGCCTTACTAACAACTCTCATCTGACACTTTGAGGTCTTCCAGTCGATTTATGCTGTGGCAGTGTTGTCCATGAACAAGACATTAATTTTCATCACATACATGCTGTTTGGACTTTTTTGAATTCACTTATTCAACCTACAAGGTGTCACGTTCCCTAGTCCTCATGGAAGTCATCTCATATGGGAAAACATCCATTGGAATGGACTATATATGAATTTATTTATCACTAACCTAGAGTGGTTTATTATTCACTTTTCAGAGCTGCTTCCAGCAACTCTTGAGTTTAAGCGCTGCACTATTTTTCCTTTATCTTTTTTGTAGAGAAAAAGGACCACACCCTTCGACCTTGTGTGGATTACCGGGAATTGAATAAAATTACAGTAAAAAATCGCTACCCTCTCCCCCTGGTACCAGAGTTATTTCAGAGACTAGGTACTGCCACCATCTTTACCAAACTTGACCTCCGCGGAGCCTACAACTTGATCCGTATCAAAGAAGGTGACGAATGGAAGACCGCCTTCCGTACCCGGTATGGACATTTTGAGTACTTGGTAATGCCATTCGGGTTGTGTAACGCCCCTGCCACTTTCCAGTATTTTATCAACGATGTTCTACGGGACTTCCTAGATCTCTTTGTTATTGTTTATCTTGATGATATCTTAATTTTTTCTTCCTCCCTTGATTCTCATCGCAGACATGTCAAAAATGTGTTGGGTCGGCTCCGCCAGCATGGCCTGTATGCGAAGGCCGAAAAATGCGAGTTCGAGCAAGAGAGTATATCATTTCTGGGGTTAATCATTTCCAGCGAGGGCATCAAGATGGATCCTCAAAAGATTACCGCAATCCTGGACTGGCCAGAACCGGTGGACAAGAAGGGAATCCAACGTTTCGTTGGATTCGCCAACTTCTACCGCAAGTTCATCAGGGGGTTTTCAGCTATTATCGCACCCATTACTCAACTCACCAAGCAAGGAACACGTTTTCACTGGTCTCCTGAAGCCCAAGAAGCTTTTGAACGCCTGAAGGCCCTATTTACCTCAGCCTCTATCTTGAAACACCCAGACTCCTCACTACCATTCGTACTTGAGGTAGACGCCTCCGAAATAGCGGTAGGAGCAATACTGTCCCAAAGACAGGGAGTCAAAGCCTTGCTCCACCCAGTAGCCTTCTTCTCCCGCAAGCTTTCTGCAGCAGAGAGGAACTACGACGTGGGGGATCGGGAGCTACTAGCGATCAAGTCTGCACTAGAAGAATGGCGGTACCTGCTGGAGGGCGCGGCTCATCCGATCCTAATATTCACTGACCACAAGAACCTGGAGTACCTGAAAGCCGCGAGAAGATTGAATCCACGGCAAGCCAGGTGGGCACTCTTCTTCTCCCGGTTCTCTTTTCATGTTACTTATCGTCCTGGGGCCAAGAATATTAAGCCTGACGCCCTGTCTCGGATGTTCCATAAGTCCAAGGAGACTTCTCCGCCTGATACCATCCTTGCCCCCGGAAATTTCCTTCTTCTACAGGAGAACCTGTTCACTCAAATCAAACAAGCTTCCACCGGGCAGAGACAGTTCTCCGAGCCGGAATTGCAGGTTAAGGATGGACTATTGTGGTACCAAGACAGAATCTACGTACCTGAGAAACTAAGAGTAACCGCATTAGAACTCTGCCACGACCACGCCCTGGCCGGGCATTTTGGCGTTGCCAAGACCACTGACCTGGTACAGCGCACCTTCTGGTGGCCTCGAGTACGTGAAGACTGTAGGAGGTTTGTAGATTCTTGTACAACTTGTACCCGAAACAAGGGTTCCAGATCCAAGGCCTGGGGACTACTAAAACCCTTACCCGTTCCAGATAGGCCCTGGAGAATGTTGTCCATCGACTTCATTGTCGAGTTACCCCCGGCCGAGAACCATTCCACCATCTTCGTTATTGTGGACCGTCTGTCCAAGATGGCACACTTCATCCCTATGAAAGGGACTCCCTCCGCTCCTGAAACCGCACAGGTATTCATCAGAGAAATAGTCAGACTCCACGGGGTACCAGCCAATATTGTTTCCGATCGCGGGGTTCAATTTACCTCTCGATTCTGGAGATCCCTTTGCAAAACCTTGAAAATCGAATTATCGTTTTCCTCTGCTTACCATCCACAGACCAACGGACAGACGGAGAGAACGAATCAGATGCTCGAGCAATACCTGCGATGCTTCTCCTCTTTTGCTCAGGACAACTGGGTTTCCCTACTTCCGTTGGCCGAGTTTGCGTATAACAATTCCATCCACTCCGCTACCTGCCAGACTCCTTTCTTTGCAAACTATGGTTTTCATCCTACTTTTCTGCCTAACTCCCTTCCTGAGTGTCCTGTACCTGCAGTCCAGGAAAAGTTAAATTTTTTCTCGGTCAATAACCAGCTTTTACAAGAGACCATGACCAAGACTCAAGAACGCAACAAGACAATTTATGACAAGAAGAGACGGGGTGAATTAGTGTTGGTACCCGGCGACCAAGTATGGCTATCTACCACAAACCTAAGAATGGCATGCCCTTCTAAAAAACTGGGGCCCAAATTTTTAGGTCCATTCCCTGTTAAGAGGAAAATTAATGAAGTAGCTTATGAATTGGAACTTCCTGACTCTCTTAGAATCCATCCAGTTTTTCATGTCTCTCTCCTAAAACCCACAGTCTCTAATCCGTTTCCAGATCGGAAGCCGGATCACCCTGATCCGATCATTATTGACGGTGAGCAGGAATTCGAAGTAGAAGCTATCATGGACTTCAGGAGAAGAAATAACCAGAACCAATTCCTAATTAAATGGAAGGGCTACGGACCCGAGGAAAACTCATGGGAACCCGAGGAGAATATCCATGCCAGGAGTTTGATACAGGCTTTCAAAAGGACTCACCCTGGAAGGTTCACCCGGCTGGGCATCCGGAGGCTGCCCCTTGGGGGGGGGGCAATGTCATAGAAATCCTGTCAGCTACAGGATTCCTGGACTTCCTGATCCCGAATCTCGGGCACGTCCACGCGCGCGGGCACGCGCGCGCGCGATGGCGAGCACGTGCGCGCGCACGCGCTTAGCGGGGGCGCGCGCACGCTCCACAAAGCGCGCCAGAAGAGCTATTTAAACATGCCTGTGACAGACAGTCCCTGCTGTCTGCTCTACAGCGTGTAGTACCCAAAGAGACCTGATTCGTGTATTTACCTGTATCCGACCCGGCTTCCCTTGACCCTTCCAGTTTCCTGCCTGCCTCTGACCCCCGGCTTTGTTTGACCAATCTTCTGCCTGATCCTCCAGTACCTTGCCGTCAGCCAATACTACCGACCCGGCTTGTCCGACCAATCTCTCCAGTTGCTGTGTCCTAGTTCCAGTCCAGTTGCTGTGTTCCTGGTTCCGGCTCAGCCTGCCATACTTCCTGGGTGCCTGGATCCGTCCCAGTCTTCAGACTCTACTCTACCTTGATCCATCCTGCCAGGCACTCGTACCCCTTCTACCTCCGTGCCTCCTGTCTTCAGTACCAGGGGCCGCCGGTGGAAGCCGTAAGAGAGGCCTCCCTCTGCAGATCCGGGCTCGTCACCGTCAGGTACGTGACAGCCTTGTTCTCCACAGCTCTTGCGATCTCCCGTCATTCTTTCCATCATGTAACCACTTTTCTCTGGTCTTCCTATGGATCAAATCGGAGACAGCCTGTGGAGTGGAAAACAAAGCGGATTATCTGTTCCTTCTAACAATACATAAACAGTAGATCCTGGCTCTTCAGCTATAATCTCTCCTCTAAATGGCTTCTTGCCTGGATATCTGACCAATACTTTGCCACCTGCCTGTATGCACCTCTGACCCTCCCAAAGAACATCAGTAGGGAGGAGAGGAAATATACTGATATTTCCCAGAAGATCACTGCTGTTTATTTTGGAAGGTTTGATGTTATGTAGCCTCACTTTCCACTCTTGCTGAGAAGTATCCACTAACCAGTCAGAGTCCCAGCCACTGTCTTGAAGCTCATCTGCCAATGCAAATATAACTGACGTCACTAATACGTGACCCCACTAGCACGGGCGAACGCTTCTTTTATGCCGGCAATTTTTAAATTTATTTTAATCGTTTTGATATGTATTTGTATACCTCCGGAATCGGAAATTAAATTTTTTACTGAGGTAATACACTATCCGAGTCCCTCTCCTTTTTCATGTAATCCACAAACCTGGAGGTTTGTTTGTTTTCATAATTACCTGGGGAGAGCAATCAGCAGCAGCTTCAGTGAGTGAATCTGCAAACGGATGTCAAGAATTTACACCGCGACTTCAACTCAGTGGAATTCGGTGAAGCCACCCTGGTACCCCGCAGAGGGTCATATCTGCAGGCTCAATAGACCTTGCCATAGAGAAGGTCCACCATTTCTGGTAACGTACCCATCTTTATAGTCTACACTCACTGTGGTGGATGTGACTCCTTTCTGGCTTTCGGTGGATCTTCTGGGATATTTGTCTGGTATCATTATCTTTCGTTGAATCATCTTTCAGAGCCTCCTGTCTTCAGTGTGACAGAAATTTATTATATTATTTTTACCCGTGTTGGACTTTATTATTCTCTGCAACTATTTGGTTGTTTTGAGCTAAATCACATGGACTTTCTCTCAGCACTTCTTCACATATGCATGGAACTTTATATGTTTATTATCATTATTAATTTGTGATATTATTTAATCCAATTGACTGATTGATTTTTATGTTATTTAATTTGTGTCAGATCAATTATTCATCTAAATCAATTCACAGTTTATTGTGTGGATGAAGTTGGAACCACAAGTGTTTTAGGTTTGTGTCACTTGTGGATATCATTGTTTTTCTGAGGATTTATTCATATTATTAGATTTTTCACGTATTAGGGCGCGATAATTTTTAATTTTTAAATATAACTTCAAACCTTCCTGCCAGATTCCCTCTCATTCCTAGATAGGCTTCAGCTTCAGATATGTCACTCTTGGTTTCTATGTCATGGGAAGCAGTAACATGGTATCTGTTAAACCCTGTTCTTTCAGGAACCTCACATAAATACTGAACTCTGCACTCCAGCTGTGGAACCTGTGCCTCAGCCCCTACCATCCTCTCATATGGTGTGCTTTTGGCTATTGGCCTAGAATTTAACAACATGACTGCCTGTATAAGGACCCGATCCCACCCCCTTAGTTTATGTGTGGGTGTAAGTTTGCGTATCTGGTCTTTCAATAGCCCGTTGTATCTTTCAATCAAACCAGCTGCCTGTGGATGGTATGGGATGTGGCGCAACCAGTACACTCCAGAATCTTTGGACCACTGCTGTACTGTTGATCCGGTGAAGTGTGAGCCATTATCACTTTGGATCTCTTTGGGACAACCATAAGCAACGACAAGTTTCTGGAGCAGTTGAAGTGTTGCGGCTTGATCTGCACGTTTGCCAGGATGAACAAGCATAAGTCCTGAATAGGTGTCCACTGCAGTGCAACAATATCTCAGTCCATTGTTTCCCCGAGGCAGGGGACCGATGAAGTCAATCTGCCAGATCTCTGCAGGCCTCTCACCCCTCTTAATCGACCCGGTGGAGTACTTTTGCAATGGCCATTGTCGCACTTCTCCACACACTGTACAGTTCCCTATTACAGTCTTTATCATGCCCATGAATATAGGCAATCCTCTCTGCTGTGCCCATTCATATGTTGCTTTCTGCCCCAAATGTCCAGATTGCTTGTGGGCCCAGTTGGCCAAGTTCATCAAAACAGGATCAATTGGCACAACTGCCTTCACTTTGGCGATTTCATCTGCAACTCTGTTATAGTTCTCAAAGTCTGGTACTAGGGGCACATGTGCATCAACATGCCCCACTTTTTTGGTGCGGGAGTAAGCTTCCTTCCAGATGTAGTCCCAGACTTCCTTGCCTCCCCACACCACCTTTCCATGAATCATCCATTCATTGGACTTCCACGTGGGCATCCAAGTTGTCAGTCCTTTAAAAACCGCCAAGCTGTCAGTGTAGATAGTGACATGGGAAGAAGGATCCTCCTGAAGAGTCATCACTAGAGCTTTCAACTCTGCATACTGACTGGACCCTCCGATTCCGGACTCCTGCAGGACTGTGTCTGTACTTGGGTTGTAGGCTGCTGCTGTCCATTTATGTCCATTTACGGTGATTATGGCTGAACCATCAATGAACCACGCTGACTCCTTCTTGTCTTCTGACAGAGACTCAAAGGGTGGAGCCTCTTGAATGGGGGATGACTGCAGCACAGGAATTTCTTCTTCTGGCCAGGTGCTGGTAAAAGTAACAAGCCCTGCCAACTGTTTTGGAATGTGTCTAACATCCCCAGCTGCAATAGCCCCTCTTTCTTGAAGGTACCACTTCCATTTCATCAGTGTCTGGTTCTGGGTTACAGCTGCCCTAGTGGTCAGTCCATTATCTCTCACCCACCCTGCTATTGGCAATGCAGTATGGATGGTGACTGTGTCCTTTTCTGTAATGGTCTCTACATGTTGAAGTGCTTTGTAGGCCCCAAACAGGTACTTCTCTAGGGGCGTGTATCTCGTCTGTGCCCCTGTTGTTTGGACCAAAATCCAATAGGTATTGCTCTCAGTCCTTTATTTTCATTTGGCTGCCACAGACTCCAAGATATGGTACCAGTCTGCTCCACTACATCCAGCTGAAATGGTACTCCTTGTCTCACGGGTCCCAATCCCTGATGCTGCAAAATAGCTTCTTTAGCAGCCAGAAATGCAATCCGCTGCTATGAACCCCATGAGAACTCAGTCTTTTTTCTGGTAACATTGTATATAGTATATAAGAAGGACAATCCGCGCTATCCCTATTCGGCAGAAAAAAATTAGCAAGAATGCTAATATTCAACCAAATCAAATATAAAAAACGTGCAACATGAAGATACACATAAAAGGAGGATATTGAAATCCAAAAATGAATGGTGGTGCTGCAATAATAAAAGTTCAGAATAATAAACTGCAAATATGTGTAATGTAAAAAATTGCGCAACCCAAAAACATAAAGTGAAAAAAACAACAATAATTGCTTCTATGAATAGCTTCCAAAGAGGCAATGATATGTGCTCAAAAAAAAGGGGTATAAATATCTAATATGTATAAATTTCAAACACATATGATCAAAGATGGTATAAAAACCAAAAAGGTGTATAACACATAAGTGTCCATGAAAGACTGAAAATGACACATAAAAAATGTCCAAACGAGACTGGAAGCGAAGGTGCCAATTCTCCTCACTTTCTTCTTTCAAAGCAGGTAATGATGACTCATAATCAGGTAATAAAGATGTCTGCTTACCAAATCAGGTGGATCCTCATTACAGGGATCAAAGGGGCTTAATAAACACGTACTCCGGTCATCTGATGTAGGAAGTCAGATACTCCTCTAGATCCTATGCTCCGCTGCTGCACCGTGTTCACAAAGATCCTCTCAATATAGAAAACCAATCAAAGGCAACGCTTATGATCCGTAATATAACATGTTGGGGATAAGAACAAAAAACTTCATGGCGCAGAAAGGTTTAAAAGGGAAATCCCCTTTATTGGGTAAAAAACACTGACATCCACAGATAGAAAAAAAATATATTGAATAGAGAGAGCGCACTGAATGCCAGCAATCTCCGACAACGATTTAAAAAGCAGTCAGCTGTAGCTCACGCCAATCAGCTGGTGCGTGATGACATCGAATTCCTTAGCTCCACCCAACATTGTATATAGGCCTCAATATCAGTCCAAGATGTGGGATGAACGATCTCCAGAATCCCACAACTCCAATGAACTTCTGTGCCTCCTTTTTGGTAGTAGGGGGCGACAGCGCCTGGATAGTTTGCACAACTGTCTCTGGAATCTTCCTCTGTGGCCCAGTCCACATCATTCCTAGGAATTTCACCTCTGTGGCAGGTCCTTGGACTTTGTCTCTGTTGATAGCCCACCCTCTGTTCTCCAAGTGCTGTATCAGCAGGTGCAGTGCTTCAGTTACATCTTCTTTTGTCCCAGAGATCATGATGTCATCAATGTAGTGAAACACAGCGACTTTCAAATTCAGGGTACTTAAATCTCGGGCAATCAGTCCATGACAAATCGTTGGAGAATGAAGATAGCCTTGCGGAAAGACAGTGAAAGTGTACTGGCGGCCGTCCCACACCATAGCAAACTGGTCTTGACAATCTGGGTCTATCAAAATTGAAAAGAAAGCATTAGCCAGGTCTATCACAGCATGATATTCTCCTGCATCTTTAGCAATTTTCTCAACAATTGAGATCATATCTGGTACAGCTGACTTCAATGGAGGTGCCACTTTGTTTAGACCTCTGTAATCCACAGTCATTCTATATGTCCCATCAGGTTTCTTTACTGGGAACACCGGAGACGAGAAAGGACTTACAGCAGGTCTAAGGATCCCTATTCTCAACAGTTCTTGAATAGTCTCCCCAATTTCTTTGTGGCCTCCAGGAAGTCTGTACTGCTTGAGACAGACTGGCTTCTCTGGTGGAGGAATGTAGACAGGGGTCCATTTCGCATAACCTCTTACCACAGCCTTCACCGCCCTTACCAGATACGCTTTATCAGGATACCCGAATGTGAATGTACCTCTTTCAGTCTGAATTGACTGACCTTGAAGTACATCCATCCCAAGAATGTTTTCGGGTAACTCTGATACCAAAACATTTGTCATAAATCCTGATCCCTTGCCAATAGCCAATTTCACCCGTATCTTAACTGCTGGTGTAGTTTGCCCTCCCAAACCTTCTACATAAATCATTTCTCCTTTGTGATGGGAAGGATTTCCTTGCAAAAGTGTAACTTCAGCTCCACTATCAACTAAAGCCATTACATGTGTAGGAGAAGATGACTTACCCCACCATACAGTGACAGGTGCATATGGGCGTCGGTCTCCTGCTGTCACTGCCTTTGCTGCTATTACAGGAGACTCACCTTCCCCTTTTCTGATTCTCTCTAACTCCTCCCCAGGATAAAGGGATTTGGGTTTGGGTTCATGTTCAGTTTTGGGAATTGGTTTGGGGCTAACAGGAGGGGTCTGTTCTGTTTCCTCTAAGTCTAGGCTGATGTTATCTTCACTAGGAGTAGTGTTTCTAACCCTGACAGTTTTACCTACTAAATTTTTCCACCTCTTCAGCATTTCTGCAGTAGAAATGTCATCTATCTCATCTTTAGGTACTCCTGCCTTTAATAGGTCCACCCACATTTCTTTCCTAGAAATAACTAGCCTGGTTTTCTCTTCACCTTCTGTCTTCTCTACCCCATTCTGTTTCTTCTCTGTTCTTTTCTGCTTGTATTCTTCCTGTCTGGCCTTGACCTTATCTACTGCCCTGACAGGTTTTGTTTTAGCCTTCTCTATCTCCCCCAACTGGCTTAAAAGGGTTGTGGCTTCATGAATCTTGCTGTTTAATCCCAGGCCTCCCAACAAAGACAATAATGGAGCCCGGAGATTAAATGGCGCAGACTTCATCAGCTTAGAGCGCAGAGCAGACGTAAAGGGTTCCATATCTGGACCTATCCATTCTGGAAATGTATTTAATCCGGTTATACTACCCATCTCACGTAACCTGGAAATACCCTCTCCTATTGATCTCCAGGAGTAGGTATTTTCCAGGTCAGTAGGACTGACGTATACTCGGACTATTCCATCTCTCACAAGGTCTAACAGTGAAAAATTCACGCTAAACTCTCTGGCTTTTCGCATTGCCTGACGCAATTGTGGATCATGGGTTAACACTCCCATAGCCACTGCTTCCTTACCTGACAAAACAACACTGTCCGCCCCTTCATCCCATAAGCCTAGGAGCCAACTCGATAGGGGCTCCCCAGACCTTTGTTTGTATTGTTTTGCCAGCTCATGGAGTTCAGTTTGTGTAAACTCCCGTACTTCTTCAATTTCAACATCTCTGGGGTTGCGATAATGCACCTCCCCATCTGCCATATCCTCTCTATCATGTTGCCGTTTCCTATGCTTAGTAATGAGAGGTCTGGCATACTTTTTCTTTCCCACTAGCAGATCATCATCTGAAATATCTAACTCTATCTCCTTATCCTCACTATCATTTGAGGAGAGCACATCCTCACAATCCCAATTTTGGGATGTGACAATGGCACGTACCCTGGCTTTACTAACAGGTTTACGCCTCTTCCTTTTCCTTAAGGCATTAATTGATTTGCTCATGAGGGCTGCACACCGCTCTTGCAAATCATCAGCCCGACTAGCGGTTGAACGTACACACTCTGAAGCAACTGCTAGCTGGTCATTTAATACCTTAACTTCTGCCTCTGCCTTCTCCCTTCTATGTGACTCAGTATAGAGAGCATGGAGGAAGTACCAACCCACTGTGGACACTGTCCTCTTCTCTTTCTTACTTAAATCCAACCCCTTAAGGTTAAAATCTACAAAATGATCTGAGACTTTATCACCCCAAGTCAGCTTCAAGGGAGAAGCATACTTCACAAATTCTTTAGCAAGAGGCTCCCACTCATTATTTCTGGCCCAGATAGGTAAACTGCACACTTTCTTCTGGTCACCAGAACCCTCTGCAGCCTTGCTTTTCCTAAACAGCTTACGCAGCATTTTACCTAGCACAAGCTACACAACACACTACAGAAAAACAAGTCTGCTTCAATTGAATTATAGCACAGATTGCGGCCGAGCCCCCAAATGTTTTGCTTACGTCTATCTAGCAAGGTTACTCTGTGGTATAACAAGGAAGCTGAGACTTCTGCACTGTGTAAATGTGCTTTTACTATACAAGATGCTGTACATACAAAACTATTACAATATTAGGACTACAATACAAGACTGACAGATCTCTATAACAAGCAAAATACCTAGAAAATGAACAGGCTATGGTCTATAACAGTACAAATACATTTAAAGGTTACTTATCTTCTGTTACGGTAAATTTGTGATCTCCATTGGCAATGATTCTTCTTGGAGACCAGGTTCTGTTCTTCTATCATGAGTGGCTTCTTCTGATCTTACAGCAACATGATGTGTGTGTGTCCTAGCTTATGCCTGCTTTTATGTGTCAGGCTGAGTTACCAAACAACAGCAAACATACCTGTTTACTGTAGCTGTTGAATACAACAATGCTATCTACCTATTATCTACTCAAACCAAATCTGTCAGTAATCTAACAGTCATTCTTTCAGTTTGAGAGCTGAAAGAAATCTCAAACAAGTAATGTCTTACTTGTTTACTGTAGCTATAATACAACAATGGTATCTAAACCCCATTGTATGAAAACAGCATTTGTTTGAAAAATCTACTCAAACCAAAAAACTGACAGTAATCTGACCAACTCACTATTGTAAAATTGTCCCATGTATCCTATGTGTGAGTAATATAATAAAAATGATATTTTTAACAAACGCAACACAGCATATGACTTGTACCTGTTTTACTGCTTACCAATTAATCTAAGTAAACATACAAGGGTTAAGTATATTGGTGTCTGTGTTCTTTACTTTACGGAAGGGATAGGTAAAGGAAGTTTTAAAATATCACTGTGTGTTCTTGCCATAGGATTGTGCTGCTGTGAGTTACAGGCCTCACAATCCTATCATCCCCTACTAACTGTGCCAAGGGAGGTTAGAGCCGATTTCCAGGGGTTGACAGCGGTGGACTACAGGGCCCAAAAATCATACAGGCAGCCCTCTTAACTGGGGGTATCGCTACACGTGGGGGCTCGGGTCCGGGATTCCTGTAAACTGCACGCTGCAATCAAGCCGGTCAGAAGTACCAGCATGGACCCGCCAGCAATGTCACAGTGGTGCACAGCGGTTGGCGCAGATTCAACCGAGGCGGTAGTTATTGAACTCCCGGGGGGGATCTGGCAAGAAAACGAGATAAAGCAGCTCATAATGTTGTTGTCCCAAAATCAAAAGGCATGGGTGACGGACATAAGGCCAGATATCTTGTGTACATATGCACTAGTGGAATGGAGAGAAGAAGTTCCGGAAGATTTTAGAGGTCAGAGTTTAAAAGCCACAGATGGCCAGATATACCGCTTAGTGCATACGAGGGCTATCAAGAAGGAATCTCCAAAAATCTCCCCGCCATCATCCCCGATATTCTTCCACAAAATGGAAAGCAGCAGTGATACGATAGCCCCGGGGACACCACTGGCAGCCACAGGGCCGGAACTATTGAATGCTCTGGGAGACTTTGTCACTAAGTGCCAGAAGGGCAACACAGTACATGTGGAAGCCGGGGTACCGGAAGCTCCGGATTTTTTCAGGAAAGCTACCTGTGCCTTCTGGGGAAGAAGACTTCGACACCTGGATTGAGCAGGCAATGTAGGCAGTAGATGGATGGGAAGTACCAGAAGCGCAGAAGAAGCAGCGCATCAGTGAAAGTTTGAAGGGCACTGCTGCTGAGGCTGTGAAGAATCTTAGGTTCAGCAATGCTGCCTGTACTGCATATGACTATCTGGCTATGTTGCAGGTGGAATTTGGCCAGCTGGAGAAGGTGACTGAACTAATGTACCAATTTGAGCATACCCTCCAACAGCCGGGAGAGAAATTATCTGAATATGTCCGGAGGTTAAACAGAATGCTGTGCCAAATTGTACTCAAAAAGGGAATGCTGCCCCAAGTCATAGATGCAACTGGGATGAAGCAGATCCTGAGGGGAGCTTTGTGTTCGGATCCAGTCTGGCTCCACTTGAAGACCTCTGAAGGAGTCATGGATTTGAGTTACCCAGACCTTGTGCGTATCATAAGGGACGAAGAGGCCCTGTTGAAGGACCAACAGGCGGTTGAGAAGACCACTCCCCCCCCTCAGTAGGAGTCAGAGCAGCAGTAACCACTGAACGGGACTTAGACGTGGAGACCTTAAAGTCCCAGATGACCCAAGTACTGGACTTATTGACCTCTCTATTGGCCAAGAACTCTGGAGCCAAAGAGCAAGAGGAGATCAAGAAGGAACCACGCCAGAGTGTTTCCACTCCAACATCCAGACAGGGAAGAAGAGGAACTGTCTATTTCAACTGTGGAGGAGTCGGCAATTTTGGAAGAGTGTGCCCTAGTCCAAGGAAGAACCGGAGCACTTACCACCAGCCGGCGGAAAACTTCAGAGGGCCCCGGTGAAGGAGTCAGCCGAGCGCCCACTATTTACAGAAAGTTCCAAAAAGATCCAAAAGCCAGAAGAGGGAAAGAGAAACAATGTCCCTCCTAAAATACTCAATGCCACTAGTCAGGAGTTGAAATCTAGCCATCTAAGGGAAATCAATGCATACCAGGCCCAACAAGGGTTGAGATCCAGAAAGAAATGGAAGAAAAGGAAAACTTCAAAAGGAAAGTCCAAGAGTCCAAAGAAAGAGACCCCTCAGAAGAGTTTTCCAGCCAAGTTAATAGGGCCCTCCCCCCTAGTTCCCATTCAAGTGGAGGGAGTCTACACCAAAGCCATTCTGGACAAAGGAGCCCAAGTGACCCTGTTGTATAAAGACTTTTACCAGAAGCACCTAAGTCACATGCCCCTACAAAAGCTGGAAGACTTAGAAATATGGGGAATTGGTACTCACAAGTTTCCATATGACGGTTATGTTTCAATCAGGCTGGCCTTCGACCCCTCTGTGACAGGAAAGGCAGAAGTCTTTGACACCCTGGCAGTAGTTTGCCCTCACCCACCAGGAGCCAACACAAGTTCTCTGATCATAGGGACCAACACTGATCTGGTCAGGAGACTGCTGACTCCTCTAGCCCAGGGAAGGGTACTTCAGGAGACAGGATCCACCCCATGCTGCAGCAGGTCTACCGGAAGTTGGCACTGGAACAGAAGGCCCCAGCAGAGGGAGTGGGAAAAGTCTGGAGACTGTCAAGGAAGGAGAAGATGTTACAGCCTGGTGAGATGACCTGCCTGCAGGCTACTGTGAAACTCTCGTGGGAGCAGCCTGGCCCCTTTGTGGTATTAGAACCCGACCCCCAGGACACCCACCCAGGGTTGGAAGTGATCCCCGAAGTGGTCCTGTTGAGGGCATTGAAGAAGGCTAAGGGCCAAATCCCAGTGAGCATCAGGAATGTCACTAGTTCTCCCATGAAGATTCCGGCCCGGATGTTGCTGGGGAGAGTAAACCCTGCCACCCCAGTGGCCCTGTCCGACTTGGAGAAGGCTGAAGGAGGAGAATACACTCTGGAGAATCTCTGCCTGGAGACCACCACCCTGCCACCAGTTTGGAAGGAGAGAGCTAAGGCCCAGCTGACTAGATGGAGAAAAATATTCTCAAAGGACGAGTTCGACGTAGGGTGTGCGAGAAGTGCCACCCATAAGATCCGCCTGCAGGAAGACAAACCTTTTCGGGAGAGGGTCCGGCGAGTCCCCCTGGCTGATTTAGAAGACTTATGTGAACAGTTGACTGAGTTTAAGAGGACTGGGGTTATTCGGGAATCCAGAAGCCCATATGCCTCCCATATCGTGGTAGTCAGGAAAAAGAATAGGTCGCTGAGACTTTGCATAGACTACAGGACCCTCAATAGAAGGACCATACCCGACCAGTATACCACCCCCAGGATAGAAGATGCCTTGCAGAGTCTGTCTGGAGCCAAGTAGTTCAGCATCATGGACCTGAAGAGTGAGTATTATCAGATCCCAATGCACCCTGAAGATAGAGAGAAGACAGCATTCATCACCCCAGTGGGATTCTATGAGTTCAACAGAATGCCTCAGGGCCTGTCAGGGGCCCTGCCACTTTCCAGAGGTTTATGGAGAAGACAGTGGGGGACATGAATCTTATTGAATCTTATTGAAGTCCTGGTGTACCAAGACCACATCATTGTCTTCGGGAAGTGACCAACTACAGTGACCGAGCTCAGATCCTTCCTGGGGTTTTGCTCCTACTACCGCAGGTTTGTGGAAGGATTTGCAAAAATTGCCAAACCACTGAATGCGTTACTGAAGACAGAAGGAGAGGAGGATGATACTGGCCCCAGGAAGCCCGGAGAGCCCGTGGAAGACCAGTGGACAGAGAAGTGTGAAGAGGCCTTCGAAATGTTGAAGAAAAGTCTGACCACTGCCCCGGTCTTGGCCTATGCTGACACTAAGAGACCATATGAACTGCATGTGGACGCCAGCCATGACGGTCTGGGAGGTGTACTGTACCAGGAGTATGAAGGACAACTCAAGCCAGTCGCATATGTAAGTAGGAGTCTAACACCAGCGGAGAAGAATTACCCCACCCACAAATTGGAGTTCCTGGCCCTGAAGTGGGCAGTGGTGGATAAACTCAAAGACTACCTGTATGGAGCAGACTTTTTAGTAAAGACAGATAATAACCCACTCACCTACCTTTTCACCACAGCCAAGCTGGATGCCACCGGCCACCCTTAGTTGGCCGCCCTCTCTGGATTCAACTTTAGCCTCAAGTATAGGCCGGGAACTGGAAACAGGGATGCGGATGCATTATCCAGAAGGCCTCATGCTCCCACTTACCATACAGAAGACTGGACCCAGGTAACCCCAGATGGAGTGCGGGCTTTGTGTCAAGGAGCCCAACTTCAAGCTAGTGGCAGATCCAGGGCAGAAGAAATTGGAGTCTCGGTAGTGGGGGTGCCCAAATGCTATTGTGACGTTACCCAGATTGGCTCAGACGACTTGCCAAAATTATCCAAGAAGGACATAAGAAGGGATCAGTTGGAAGACCCCTGGGGAAGATTGGCTTTGGAAGCTTTAGAAGACCAGGATCCGGGCAGGCTCTTGCAAAATCCCTCAAAGGAGGCCCGATTAATTCACAAAGAACGGGGCAAGTTACAGGTGCATCAAGGGGAGGTCTACCGAAGGGGCCCCTCTGATGACCTGGAAGAGAAGTGGCAACTGTTTCTGCTGGAAAAACACAGAACTGTCCTGGCTGCCCTACATGATAACCATGGCCACTTAAGGGCCGAACAAACCTTCCAGCTTGTAAGGAATAGATTCTATTGGCCTTGTATGGGAGCTGAAGTGGAGGAGTACCGTCACTCATGTGCTCGCTGCATACAGAGGAAGACATTGCCACGTCAAGCTGCCCCAATGGGCCATCTGCAGAGTCAAGGGCCCTTGGACTTGGTATGCATCGACTTTCTCTGTCTGGAACCTGACTTGAGTGGACATGGAAATGTTCTGGTGATAACCGACCATTTCACCCGTTATGCCCAGGCCTTTCCAACTAAAGACCAGAAGGCCTCCACTGTAGCCAAAATCTTGGTGGAAAAATACTTTGTACACTACGGGTTACCTCAACACCTTCACTCAGATCAAGGGAGAGACTTTGAGAGTCGACTGATTCGGAAGTTGCTGGACTGGCCGGAAATATTTAACAGGGCTCTGTTAAATATGTTGGGGACTCTGAACAGTGAGGAGAAGCAACATTGGGGCAAGCACATAGCTGCCATAGTGCATGCCTACAATAGTACAGCCAGCGATGTCACAGGATATTCCCCTACAGACTTATGTTTGGAAGAGAGGCCAGACTATCAGTGCACTTGGCCTTTGGCACCTCCATGGACCATACATCTGTCACCTCACACAAAGGATACGTGGACAGACTGCGGAAAGGCCTAAGACTGGCCTATGAGAAGGCCCAATCAATTTCTGATCAGAGAGGAGCCCAGAACAAACGGAACTTTGACCTTAGGGTCCGTATTCAAGATTTACAACCTGAAGACAGAGTGTTGCTGAGGAATTTGGGAGTCCCAGGGAAGCACAAGCTGGCTGACAGATGGAGATCAGAACCTTATGTGATTTGTAAGAAGCTGCATGGTCTACCCGTGTACCAGCTGAAGCCTGAAGGAAGAGTGGGGCCGCTGAAGATCTGGCACAGAAACCATCTGCTTTCTGAAGCAGTCAGGATGCCTCCTACCCCGGATTCCCCTACCTTCAAGTTCGAATACTCCCAGACTCAACACTAGGTCTCAGACAACTCTGTCAGGAGAAACGGATATCACCACTCAGAGTGAAGATGAGGAACTGGAAGTTGAATGGTTGTGGCCTTCCCAGGCACCTGAACCTCTGTCCATAGACCTTCCATCCTCTGAGGATGCCCCTGATGATACTTTAAATCCGGAAGCCACTGAGTTTATTCCATCATATGCTTAGACGGAGGAGTGGGAAGATGCTAAAGAATCCTTCCCTGTTGATGATCCAAGGGACTCCATGTATCTTTCTGCATCTGATTCGGGTGCCTCGGAAACAGAAGAAACTCCTACACCTATCCCAGTGGAAGAACCCGTGGTATCTGAGGCATTGACCCCCAGAGAACAAAGAGCTAAAAGAACTATACGTCCTCCTCGGAAGTTGACATATACACAGATGGGAGAAAGCTCTGAGGACACTGTAACTACCGCAAGAAGGACAACACAAAAGCCTGATCCCTCCACTGTGCATTTGGTGGAGGGCAACCCCAGTTCGCTTTTTGGCACAGTTAGGCAGGCCACCATCACTGACGCGACCTGTGGGCAGGGAAATCCTGCTCCCCGATTTTGGTGCCGACCTCCCTTGCAGCCCTTAATGACTTTGTCTGTACACATTGTTAATGTTGTCTTTGGGGACTAAAGATTCTAAGTGGGGGGAGTGTGTAGCGGGGTATTGCTTTTTAAATCCATCAGAGACTACATTACCCAGTACACTTTTAGGCACCCAGGGTGCCTTGCCCCGCACAAGGACTGCTGGGGTGAACTTTATAAGGGAGAGGCGGGGCCCGGTTCTCTCTCTTTGGACACCGCCCGCCCAGCAAGCTGAGCTCCTGTGACTTTAGGCCAGAAGCCTGGCCGTTTTCTCCAAAGAGCCTTCCGCGCGCACCACGGAACCTGAGGGACGTCTCTCCTTGATACTGCACATTTGCCAGGAGGACCGAAGACCCAGATGTCGATGGATCGGTGTACTGAGGCACCGCAGCGGAACAAACGGATGCGAACTGGTCCTGGGCGCCATATTGTCCACGAGGGGAAGTAGCTGCAAAGGGGACTGTTAGAGTTGCAAAGCATTGAATATTTGTCTGCTTGTTTAACACTGTTTATTGCAGGGCTCTGCATATGACTTGTACCCACCTGTTTTACTGCTTACCCATTAATCTAAGTAAACATACAAGGGTTAAGTATATTGGTGTCTGTGTTCTTTACTTTACGGAAGGGATAGGTAAAGGAAGTTTTAAAATATCACTGTGTGTTCTTGCCATAGGATTGTGCCGCTGTGAGTTACAGGCCTCACAATCCTATCATCCCCTACTAACTGTGCCAAGGGAGGTTAGAGCCGATTGCCAGGGGTTGACAGCGGTGCACTACAGGGCCCAAAAATCATGCAGGCAGCCCTCTTAACTGGGGGTATCGCTATATATATATATATATATATATATATATATATATATATATATATATATATATATTGTATATATGCGCACAACTATCCTTATTCGTTATGTGTAATCACAGTTGTGCTCATAAGTTTACATGCCCTGGCAGAATTTATAAAATTTTCTTGGCCATTTTTCAGAGAAAACGTTTCTTTCATTCGTGGTTAGTGTTTGGCTGAAGCCATTTATTATCAATCAACTGTGTTTACTCTTTTTAAATTATAATGGCAACAGAAACTACCCAAATGACCGTGATCAAAAGTTTACATACCCTGGTAATTTTGGTCTGATAACATGCACACAAGTTGACACAAAGAGGTTTGAATGGCTATTAAAGGTAACCATCCTCACCTGTGATCTGTTTGCTTGTAAAAAGTGTGTGTGTGTGTAAAAAGGCAATGAGTTTTTGGACTCCTGACAGACCCTTGCATCTTTCATCCAGTGCTGCACTGACGTTTCTGGATTCTGAGTCATGGGGAAACCAAAAGAATTGTCAAAAGATCTGCGGGAAAAGGTAGCTGAACTGTATAAAACAGGAAAGGGATATAAAAAGATATCCAAGGAATTGAGAATGCCAATCAGCAGCGTTCAAACTCTAATCAAGAAGTGGAAAATGAGGGGTTCTGTTGAAACCAAACCACGGTCAGGTAGACCAACTAAAATTTCAGCCACAAGTGGTAGGAAAATTTTTCAGGATGCAAAGAAAAACCCACAAATAACTTCAGGTGAAATACAGGACTCTCTGAAAACATGTGGTGTGGCTGTTTCAAGATGCACAATAAGGAGGCACTTGAAGAAAATGGGCTGCATGGTTCAGTCGCCAGAAGAAAGCCATTACTACGCAAATGCCACAAACTATCCCGTTTACAATACGCCAAACAGCACCGAGACAAGCCTCAAACCTTCTGGCACAAATTCATTTGGCGTGATGAGACCAAAAGCTTTTTGGACACAACCAGTGACATGTGAGAAGATAAAGAGCCTCATCCACAAATACCACAAGACTTCCAGCTGTTATTGATGTTAAAGGGGGCAATACACGTAGGGTTGCCACCTTTTCTTCAAGACAAACCCGAACACTTTAGCGGCCTGGGACACCTTTGGGTGCCCCAAGGAGAGTAGTAATGCGGTGCGCATAGCGAGCCACAGCAAAAAGTGTGTGTGGCCAAATTACTCTTGCTGACATCATCGTTCTGCCCCCCCAGTGATGTCGAACCTGCCCCCAGACAGCTGCCCGCAGCTCCCAGAAGGCAACAGATTTGTGTGTGACTATCTTGGTTACTTGGGGAGCCACAGCCCAGTCTGAATAATGTGTACGGGTTTCAGTCTGCCTGAAACCCGGACACATGATTCAAAAACCCGGACTGTCCGGGTGAATCCCGGACAGGTGGCAAACCTAAATACACGGTATTAAGAACTGGGGTATGTAAACTTTTGATCAGCGTCATTTGGGTAGTTTCTGTTGCCATTATGATCTAAAAAGAGTAAACACAGTTGGTTGATAATAAATGGCTGCAGCCAAACACTAACCATGAGTGAAAGAAACGTTTTTGTATTATCATTCATATTCTCTAAAAAATTACCAAGAAATCATAAATTATGCCAGGGTATGTAAACTTATGAGCACAACTGTACATATAAACAAGATAGTAATTTGACTCTATTGCCTGCAATATGATACTACTTACTCTGCTGAGATGCTACCTACATGGTTACATAATGGGGATTATTGTAATAAACTTAGGGTACCCTTGATGTGATCTTGGAAGGGGGAAGGGGGACTTATCACATAGATTTTCCTGTACCTGCCTTAATTGAAGGATGGGTGATAGGTAACCATGCAATAAGTAGTGTATTCCCTTTTCTTGTGTTCTATGTTCTACCATATATTTTCGCTATTGAAACTCCTGATGAAGTTGCATTAGCAAGCTCCAAAAGCATTGAACCATGCCCAACCTACATCAGTATGGAGCTAGCATCTGGGCAGTGGGCAATATCCTGACAAATTCAAGTATTCATAACTGTAACCATTTGTATGTTATGGTAGATAAGCAGTGGCAATGGGTGGAGGCTCAGGATAAGGAGTTATAGGCTGATATAAATTCAAAAAATTAACGAGACCTCATGTTGTTATGGTTCTTTATGTGATTAGCTGTTTAAATGATTATTGTAATAAATTGCTATTTTTATTTTTTAAGTTGTCAGTGTGGTGCCGTTAATGTATGACTTTTGTAGTACGTCTTAATTCTAACTTCATATATGATGCGTCACGCACCTAGCTAGAACAAGCATGCAGTCTGTAACATGTAGGGACCCCAGATATATACATGCTTGATCCTGGCCAGTGACTAACTAGGTAGCAAACCAGATGATAGGCCTAGCCAGTCTTCTGCAAATTAAAGCCTCGTACACACGACCGGTTTTCTCGGCAAGTACAAGCAAGAAAATTGCTGGCAGAGCTTTCTTGTAAACCGTGCGTGTGTACAATGCTTTCAGGTTTCTCGTCAAGAAAACTGGCCAGAATCTCAATGAGAAAAATAGAGAACCTGTTCTCTATTTTCTCGTCGGGAAACCCGCGCATGCTCGAAATGACTTGGACACATGCGCGGTAGCTTCCTAGGCATAGGTAGGGTGTAGCAAGATGGCGGCGACGGCATCGAATGTGACGAGCGCACGCTCATCGTAGTCGATGATGTCACCGCGTTCGTTCCATTCAAAAGAACGGCGGTTCTTTTGAATCGAGCGTGTGTACACTCAGCTGGGACAAGATTCTTATCAAGAATCTCATCAGGGAAAAACAACAGGTTTTTTCCTGACGAGATTCTCGGTCGTGTGTACTAGGCTTTATAGTAAGCGATGGAAGCTCCTGTTCTTCTCTCTTGTTCCTTTTCAGCTCTTCTCCCTTTAATCCTTTAGAGCTGTGGGACATTTTCCCCAAATGAGTTGAAGCACCTGTTGTAGTATAGAGGGCTCCACCCTGCCTCTCCCCTCAGTACCAGTTTAGTTCAGGCTCCCAGCAGACATTTGTTTGGAATCCATCAATCACAACCTCCACCAGTCTGAGAAGGAGAATTTGAAGAATGTGAATGAACTCACCGAAAAAGCAGCCTGCAGATAATCAGGAGAATGCTCGACCATGGCAGAGGATGAGGTTCTGCTCTGCAATCAGGGAGTTCCTGCCTATCACAAACAAGTTATTTGACCTTTGACTTTAACTACAAAGCTGCCAGTAAATAAAATTCCTTAAACAGGAGAATCTTGGTTTTTTGTCATCAGAAATGCTCCAGATGCATGTAAATTTTGCATTTAGCCTGTTAATATATTCACACTTCTGTCTGCTATTGTAAAACTGAGTGTAGCCTAGGGTTCCCACCTGTCCGGTATTGACACGGACAGTCCAGGTTTAGACACTCGTGCCCGAATTTTCAGTCCGCTTGATTCCCGGACACAGGGTCAGGACAATTAGCGGTGGAAAGAAGGAGGAGTCCTGGGCGGAGGCATTTTACTGGGGGAGGGGGGCACTGGTGAAATCCCTCACCGTACAGAGATGGCTGCAGTATGCTGAGTCCCTGTCAGGTGGAATGAGCTCCGCCCAGCAGATGCCTTCTAGTGCCAGCCCCGCTGTGACATCATTCAGAGGCTCAAGAGGCGGGATAGAAGAGGAGAAGAAAGTCCTGCCGGTGTTCTATCGAGAAGTGCCCGCTATCGAGAAGTGCCCGGCTCGAACTGCGCATGGGCATCACAACAGCTGACTTTACGATCAGCTGTTGTGTCGGCAAGACAGCGCCTGTGCACTAGGGATGAGCTTCGTGTTCGAGTCGAACATACGTTCGACTCGAACATTGGCTGTTCGATCGTTCGACGAAGATCGAACGATTTGGGCCGTTCGCGCCAAATTCGAGTGACGCGAACGGCCCACAATGCACTACGCCATCGCAGTGTCATCCAGGCGCTGTGATTGGCCAAGCATGCACTGTGACCCCGCATGCTTGGCCAATCACAGCGCCGGCAGCGAGGAGAGCAATGATTGGCCACAGGCAGGATGCCTGTGGCCAATTATTGCTGAGGGTGTTTAGTACACGCCCCACACTATAAAAGGCCGCCAGCACGGCGGCCTAGTGTAGTGTGTTCCGGAGCAGGGATAGAGTAGCATAGGCAGGGACAGTGACTGTTATTTCTTTCTTGCTTAACCTGGATTCCTTTAGTTTAGGGAAAGAGAAGGATAGGTAGGGAGAGTGTCAGTGTGTTTTGTGCTTCTGCTATAGTGTGCTTAAAAAAAACATTTATTCTAGGGACAGAAAACTCTAGGTAGGGACAGTGTCAGTTTCTTTCACTCTGCAAGTCCTTGTTTCCAGGGACCTGTAAGGACAGTGAGTTAATTGTCCTTGTGCTATATTGTGCTTAAAAAAAACATTTATTCTAGGGACAGAAAACTCTAGGTAGGGACAGTGTCAGTTTCTTTCACTCTGCAAGTCCTTGTTTCCAGGGACCTGTAAGGACAGTGAGTTAATTGTCCTTGTGCTATATTGTGATTAAAAAAAACATTTATTCTAGGGACAGAAAACTCTAGGTAGGGACAGTGTCAGTTTCTTTCACTCTGCAAGTCCTTGTTTCCAGGGACCTGTAAGGACAGTGAGTTAATTGTCCTTGTGCTATATTGTGATTAAAAAAAACATTTATTCTAGGGACAGAAAACTCTAGGTAGGGACAGTGTCAGTTTCTTTCACTCTGCAAGTCCTTGTTTCCAGGGACCTGTAAGGACAGTGAGTTAATTGTCCTTGTGCTATATTGTGCTTAAAAAAAACATTTATTCTAGGGACAGAAAACTCTAGGTAGGGACAGTGTCAGTTTCTTTCACTCTGCAAGTCCTTGTTTCCAGGGACCTGTAAGGACAGTGAGTTAATTGTCCTTGTGCTATATTGTGATTAAAAAAAACATTTATTCTAGGGACAGAAAACTCTAGGTAGGGACAGTGTCAGTTTCTTTCACTCTGCAAGTCCTTGTTTCCAGGGACCTGTAAGGACAGTGAGTTAATTTTCCTTGTGCTATATTGTGATTAAAAAAAACATTTATTCTAGGGACAGAAAACTCTAGGTAGGGACAGTGTCAGTTTCTTTCACTCTGCAAGTCCTTGTTTCCAGGGACCTGTAAGGACAGTGAGTTAATTGTCCTTGTGCTATATTGTGCTTAAAAAAAACATTTATTCTAGGGACAGAAAACTCTAGGTAGGGACAGTGTCAGTTTCTTTCACTCTGCAAGTCCTTGTTTCCAGGGACCTGTAAGGACAGTGAGTTAATTTTCCTTGTGCTATATTGTGATTAAAAAAAACATTTATTCTAGGGACAGAAAACTCTAGGTAGGGACAGTGTCAGTTTCTTTCACTCTGCAAGTCCTTGTTTCCAGGGACCTGTAAGGACAGTGAGTTAATTTTCCTTGTGCTATATTGTGATTAAAAAAAACATTTTTTCTAGGGACAGAAAACTGTAGGTAGGGAGAGTGTTTTTTTTCTTTCACTCTGCAAGTCCTTGTTTCCAGGGACCTGTAAGGACAGTGAGTTAATTGTCCTTGTGCTATATTGTGCTTAAAAAAAACATTTATTCTAGGGACAGAAAACTCTAGGTAGGGACAGTGTCAGTTTCTTTCACTCTGCAAGTCCTTGTTTCCAGGGACCTGTAAGGACAGTGAGTTAATTTTCCTTGTGCTATATTGTGATTAAAAAAAACATTTATTCTAGGGACAGAAAACTCTAGGTAGGGACAGTGTCAGTTTCTTTCACTCTGCAAGTCCTTGTTTCCAGGGACCTGTAAGGACAGTGAGTTAATTTTCCTTGTGCTATATTGTGATTAAAAAAAACATTTTTTCTAGGGACAGAAAACTGTAGGTAGGGAGAGTGTTTTTTTTCTTTCACTCTGCAAGTCCTTGTTTCCAGGGACCTGTAAGGACAGTGAGTTAATTTTCCTTGTGCTATATTGTGATTAAAAAAAACATTTTTTCTAGGGACAGAAAACTGTAGGTAGGGAGAGTGTTTTTTTTCTTTCACTCTGCAAGTCCTTGTTTCCAGGGACCTGTAAGGACAGTGAGTTAATTGTCCTTGTGCTATATTGTGCTTAAAAAAAACATTTATTCTAGGGACAGAAAACTCTAGGTAGGGACAGTGTCAGTTTCTTTCACTCTGCAAGTCCTTGTTTCCAGGGACCTGGAGAGACATTGAGTGAATTGTCCTTGTGCTATATTGTGATTAAAAAAAACATTTATTCTAGGGACAGAAAACTCTAGGTAGGGACAGTGTCAGTTTCTTTCACTCTGCAAGTCCTTGTTTCCAGGGACCTGTAAGGACAGTGAGTTAATTGTCCTTGTGCTATATTGTGATTAAAAAAAACATTTATTCTAGGGACAGAAAACTCTAGGTAGGGACAGTGTCAGTTTCTTTCACTCTGCAAGTCCTTGTTTCCAGGGACCTGTAAGGACAGTGAGTTAATTTTCCTTGTGCTATATTGTGATTAAAAAAAACATTTATTCTAGGGACAGAAAACTCTAGGTAGGGACAGTGTCAGTTTCTTTCACTCTGCAAGTCCTTGTTTCCAGGGACCTGTAAGGACAGTGAGTTAATTGTCCTTGTGCTATATTGTGCTTAAAAAAAACATTTATTCTAGGGACAGAAAACTCTAGGTAGGGACAGTGTCAATTTCTTTCACTCTGCAAGTCCTTGTTTCCAGGGACCTGTAAGGACAGTGAGTTAATTTTCCTTGTGCTATATTGTGATTAAAAAAAACATTTATTCTAGGGACAGAAAACTCTAGGTAGGGACAGTGTCAGTTTCTTTCACTCTGCAAGTCCTTGTTTCCAGGGACCTGTAAGGACAGTGAGTTAATTTTCCTTGTGCTATATTGTGATTAAAAAAAACATTTTTTCTAGGGACAGAAAACTGTAGGTAGGGAGAGTGTTTTTTTTCTTTCACTCTGCAAGTCCTTGTTTCCAGGGACCTGTAAGGACAGTGAGTTAATTGTCCTTGTGCTATATTGTGCTTAAAAAAAACATTTATTCTAGGGACAGAAAACTCTAGGTAGGGACAGTGTCAGTTTCTTTCACTCTGCAAGTCCTTGTTTCCAGGGACCTGTAAGGACAGTGAGTTAATTTTCCTTGTGCTATATTGTGATTAAAAAAAACATTTATTCTAGGGACAGAAAACTCTAGGTAGGGACAGTGTCAGTTTCTTTCACTCTGCAAGTCCTTGTTTCCAGGGACCTGTAAGGACAGTGAGTTAATTTTCCTTGTGCTATATTGTGATTAAAAAAAACATTTTTTCTAGGGACAGAAAACTGTAGGTAGGGAGAGTGTTTTTTTTCTTTCACTCTGCAAGTCCTTGTTTCCAGGGACCTGTAAGGACAGTGAGTTAATTGTCCTTGTGCTATATTGTGCTTAAAAAAAACATTTATTCTAGGGACAGAAAACTCTAGGTAGGGACAGTGTCAGTTTCTTTCACTCTGCAAGTCCTTGTTTCCAGGGACCTGGAGAGACATTGAGTGAATTGTCCTTGTGCTATATTGTGATTAAAAAAAACATTTATTCTAGGGACAGAAAACTCTAGGTAGGGACAGTGTCAGTTTCTTTCACTCTGCAAGTCCTTGTTTCCAGGGACCTGTAAGGACAGTGAGTTAATTTTCCTTGTGCTATATTGTGCTTAAAAAAAACATTTATTCTAGGGACAGAAAACTCTAGGTAGGGACAGTGTCAGTTTCTTTCACTCTGCAAGTCCTTGTTTCCAGGGACCTGGAGAGACATTGAGTGAATTGTCCTTGTGCTATATTGTGATTAAAAAAAACATTTATTCTAGGGATAGAAAACTCTAGGTAGGGACAGTGTCAGTTTCTTTCACTGTGAAAGTCCTTGTTTCAAGGGACAGAGAAGGACACCTGAAGGTAGCCCTTATTGCTTTTTTCCCATCTCCCTGCAGGCCATCTATTAGAATGTCTGGAAGGCAAACAAGGAGAGGCAGACAGTCAGGAGGCAATAAAAGAGGGCAAGCAGGCTCTGTGTCTGGGGGCAACAGTGCTGGTCGTGGACGCGGTGCATTGTCATCAGCACATGGCCATGGGACACGCTTGTCCTTCTTTTCGGCAGCTGGACATGTTGAGCCACATCATGCCGAAGACTTGGTAGAGTGGATGACCAAGCCCTCCTCCTCCTCCTCATCCTCTCTCACCCAGGCTCAGGGTACTGGAAAGGCAGCTGCCAAAGCGTCGTCTTCCCTGGTATCAATGTCAGACAAATCATCAGTCACTCCTTCCCTAGACCCACCATGTCCTCCTCCTGAGGAGTCCCCCGAACTGTTTCAGCACAGTGTTGGGTACATGCTCCAGGAGGATGCCCAGCGTTTCGAAGGGTCTGATGATGAAACCCAGCTAGAGGAAGGCAGTAGCGTGAGAGCAGACAGAGGGGATGCTCAAGAAGGACACCAATCTGGCAGTCATGTTCCAGCAGCTGCAGCATACTGCCAGATTGGCTCCAGTGATGAGGAGGGAGGGGATGATGAGGTCAATGACTCCACGTGGGTGCCTAATAGGAGAGAGGAGGAGGAGGAGGATGAGGAGGAGGCACATCTCCAACGAGGCAGGATGCCCTTTGGTGGCCAGCGTAAGGGCAGTACACCGACGGAATCACACCGCAGAGCTCCGCCTGTGCAGGGCGCTGCCTCTGCCCGTCATTCAAAAAGTTCTTTGGTGTGGGCCTTTTTTGAGGCTAGTGCATCAGATCGCACAGCTGCTGTTTGCAACATATGTCTCAAGCGTATATCGCGTGGCCAAAACATCAGCCGCTTGGGTACCACATGCCTGACCAGACATATGTTGACCTGCCATGCAGCTCGTTGGCAAGCCTACCTCAAAGACCCACACCAAAGAACAAAGCGGACCTCTCCTTGCACCGCATCAGCTGGGATCTCCAACCCCACTATAACTTCAGTCCTCTCTGAAACATGCACTGAGAGGAATGAAGGTGTAGAATTAGGTGTGTCACAGCCAAGTACTTGCGCCCACTCTGCTAGCAGTACACCGACGTCCGATTCTAGCAGGCAAATTTCCCTGCCCCAGCTGCTGGACCGTCGAAAGAAGTTCACTCCCAGCCATCCACATGCCCAGCGGTTGAATGCTAGCTTGGCTAAATTGCTAGCGCTTCAACTGCTGCCTTTTCAGTTGGTAGACTCGGCCCCCTTCCGTGAGTTTGTGCAATGTGCGGTTCCTCAGTGGCAGGTTCCCAAACGCCACTTTTTCTCACGGAAGGCTATTCCGGCTCTCTACCGGCATGTGGAAGGCAATGTCTTGGCCTCGCTGGACAGGGCGGTCAGCGGTAAGGTGCATATTACCGCTGACTCATGGTCCAGCAGGCATGGACAGGGACGTTACCTTTCTTTCACGGCCCATTGGGTCACTCTTTTGGCAGCTGGGAAGGATTCAGGACAAGGTGCAGTAGTGTTGGAGGTTGTCCCACCGCCACGCCTCCAAAATGCTACTACTGGTTGTGACACACCTCTCTCCTCCACCCCCTCCTCTTCTTCTTCCTCCATGGCCTCTTCCTGTGGTTTGTCCTATGAACCAGCGGTGCTCCGTAGCCGTTCACGGGGCTACGCAAGTACGCAGGCAAAAAGATGCCATGCCGTGCTTGCGCTGGTGTGTTTGGGGGACAGAAGCCACACTGGGGCAGAGGTCCTGTCTGCTCTGCAGGGCCAGGCCGAGAGGTGGTTGACGCCACGCCAGCTTAAGCCAGGAATGGTGGTTTGCGACAATGGCACCAACCTCCTCTCCGCCCTCCGACAGGGACAACTGACCCATGTGCCCTGTGTGGCTCACGTCCTTAACCTGGTGGTGCAGCGGTTCTTGGGCAGGTACCCGGGCTTACAGGATGTCCTGAGGCAGGCCAGGAAAGTCTGTGTGCATTTCCGCAGATCTTATAATGCCAGTGCTCGCCTGGCTGAGCTGCAAAAGGAGTTGAACCTGCCCAAGAACCGCCTTATATGTGACATGCCCACCAGGTGGAACTCAACGTTGGCCATGCTGCAGCGGCTGCACACGCAGCAGAGGGCCATCAATGAGTACCTGTGCGACTACGGCACCAGGACAGGGTCAGGGGAGCTTGGTTTTTTTTCTCCACGCCAGTGGGGCATGATCAGGGATGCATGCACTGTCCTGGCACCATTTGAGGAGGCCACGAGGATGGTGAGCAGTGACAGTGCATGCATCAGTGACACTGTACCTCTTGTCCACCTGTTGGAGCACACGCTGCGTGGAATAATGGACAGGGCACTTGAGGCAGAACAGAGGCAGGAAGAGGAGGACTTCCTTGCCTCTCAAGGCCCCCTTTACCCAGACAGTGTTCCTTCTGTCCCACCCATCGCACAGGAAGAGGAGGAGGAGGAGGAGGAGGAGGAGGAGGAGGATTGTGTCAGCATGGAGGTGGAGGCTGGCACTCAGCATCATCAGCAGCAGTCTTTTAGGGATGATTTACAGTCCCAAGAAACCAGTGGACTTGTACGTGGCTGGGAGGAGGTGGCTGCGGATCATGTCGTCCTTAGTGACCCAGAGGACTCCGGAGCGAATGCCTCAGCAAACCTACGCTGCATGGCCTCCCTGATCCTGCAAAGTCTGCGGAAGGATCCTCGTATTCTTCGGATCAAGGAGAGGGACCATTACTGGCTGGCCACTCTCCTTGATCCACGGTACAAGGGTAAGGTTGCGGACCTTATGTTACCGTCGCAGAGGGAGCAGAGGATGAGACAACTCCGGGAGGCCTTGCAGAAAGGTCTGTGCAACGCGTTCCCAGAGACTGGGAGGTTGCAAACTCCTGGTCCTGGACAACGAGTTGCTGAGGCTTCGGCCAGTCAAAGAAGGAGCGGTGGGGAAGGTGGCCGTCTGACCGATGCGTTCAGACAATTCTTTAGTCCGCAGCCCCAAAGTATGATCGGTTCCAGCAACCATCGCCAGCGTCTGATAAACATGGTGCAGGAATATCTAGGGGCAAGGTCAGACTTGGACACCTTCCCCACCGAAAATCCTCTGGCTTACTGGGTCTTGAGGATGGATCACTGGCCAGAGCTTGCACAGTATGCAATTGAGCTACTGGCCTGTCCTGCATCCAGCGTTCTTTCGGAACGCACATTCAGTGCTGCTGGAGGATTTGTCACGGATCACAGGGTGCGCCTGTCCACCGACTCGGTTGATCGACTGACTTTCATCAAGATGAACCAGTCTTGGATCACCACCAGCTACCACACACCTGATGCTGATATAACAGACTAATTGATTTTAAAATGTCACATCCCTTCAAGACTGATGCTGATGCTGAGTGCCTGTGCTGTTATGTTGACTGCCTATCCTCCTCCTCCGAGTCCTCAATGATACGATTGATGATGATAGCTTGGAAGATCATTTTTGTTTATGGGTGCCGCCACCAGTGCCTAACGCCCAATTTTTCAGCCCCTGTTTAACAGTGGCGTGTAATTACAATTTTTGAAGCAATACTTTGCAACAGGGCTCATTGCTGTGCTCCAAGTACAGTATCTGTGAGGAGTTGCAGTGTTGTGCCACCAGTGCCTAAGGCCCAATTTTTCAGCCCCTGTTTAACAGGGGCGTGTCATTACAATTTTTGAAGCAATACTTTGCAACAGGGCTCATTGCTGTGCTCCAAGTACAGTATCTGTGAAGGGTTGCAGTGTTGTGCCACCAGTGCCTAAGGCCCAATTTTTCAGCCCCTGTTCAACAGGGGCATGTAATTACAATTCTTGATCTAATAATTCACAGCAGGGCCCATTGCTGCACCCACCAAGAGTAACTGTCAGGGCTTACAGTGTTGTGGCACCAGCACCACCATCAAAGGCCCAATTTTTACTACCACTGTTCAACAATTATATGTAATTAAAATTCCTGATATAATAGTTGACAGCAGGGCGTTCCAGCACCAACCAAGAGTAACTGTGAGTGCTTACAGTGTTGTGCCAACACCAACAACTAAGGGGCCTATTTCTGCAGAGTATATACGGCAGGTCCCTACTTTCAAACATCCAACTTACAAACGACTCCTACTTGCAAACGCAAGAAGACAACAGGAAGTGAGAGGAAATCTACCACTAGGAAGGAAAATTCTCTCCTGTAAGAATAAATATGGGAGAAAGGTGTCTCCTCTGTACTGATGCTTTATCAGCAATCCTTGTTTCAAGAAAAACACCACATTTCAAAAACAGTTGTCATTAGGACGGAAAGTGAGGTGAAATGTTCTGAACAGGGGCACAGACAGCAAAACAAATGTTACAGGGGTGATAACCCTTACCTATGTTTTCCAAAAAGTTTAAAAATAGATTTTTGGTCTGGAGCTACACTTCAACAATGTACCTGTTCAAAATTACAAACAGATTCTACATAAGAACAAACCTACAGTCCCTGTCTTGTATGCACCGCCTGTATACGGCTGTTCAGAGTATATAGGGCCTTTTTTATTTTATGTGCGGGGTTCCCCTTAATATCCATACAAGACCCAAAGGGGCTGGTAATGGGCTGGGGTAGGGGGGGGGGTCATGGGGTAGCTATGCCATTTTTCTTAAAGATTTTCATCCATATTACCGGGACCAGACATTACATTAAAGCCGCAAGCAGTTTTAAATGGCTTTTTTTTCCTTTAGAAGTGTCATTTTGTGCAGGGACAGTTCTAAACACGGGAAACACGTGGCACTTCACAGGCATACTTTAGACACCCCCCAGGTACGATATTTAAAGGAATATTTGACTTTTTTTTTTTCACTTTATGCATCATTAAAATGACTGCTCCCGGAAAACGACCGTTTTTAAAACTTATTTTTGCATTGATACATGTCCCCTGGTGCAGAACCCGGGTTCCCAAACCCTTTTTAGGACAATAACATGCATAATAGTTGTTATAATTAGCACTTTAGAATTCGAACGTTCGCATCCATTGTATTTAATAGGGTTCTAATGTTCGTTCGAACTTTCGGTCCGTTCGCGGGTTCTGGTGCGAACCGAACCCGGGGGTGTTCGGCTCATCACTACTGTGCACAATAGCGGCCACTTCTCGATAGAACACCGTGCGCCCCCCTTCCTTATCAGTGATGCCTGTAAGTGCCGCCTATCTGTGCCTATCATTGCTGCCTATCAGTGTAGCCCACTTCATCAGTGCCCATCATTACCGCTTATCTGTGCTAATCATTGCCACCTATCTGTGCCCATCATTGCCGCCTATCTGTGCCAATCATTGCTGCCTATCTGTGCCCATCATTACCACCTATCTGTGCCGATCATTGCCTCTTTTTTACTAATGGTCTCTGTTTCTTATCCCTCCCTCAATCACAAGGTTCCAGCCATGAATAAGTGGCCGGGACTTGCTGAAAGACTCCCGCTGTGTACAATCACATTGAATGTCAACGGGGAGGGGGGGGGGGGGGCGGGAGATAGGTATCTGCGATCCTGAAACAGGCAGTAAAGTACCAGTACCTCCGTTTGCCTATACGGGCCACCCATCCGCAGTACATTGCAGGCAGGCAGTCTGCAAGTGGTTAATGCTACTCTTTGTTGCCTTCATTTTGTTGCTTTGTATTAACTTGCTGCCACAGTCTCCTTGGATTTGTATTCTGTTTTTATCTAATGCCAGTATCATGACTCCTCCTTCTTTTTTCTGTCTTCTCATATTGATAATCCTCGATTCAACTGCTAAATCCACTTCTGGGAAATACTAAGTGTTTTTTGTCACACATGAAATATAAGTGGTTTAAAAGACCCTTTGTATATAAGCCTTGATGATGGTGAGCACATTCTGGGTGGAAGGGCACAATGTTGGCCATAAAATAGATCTGGGTCTTGTTCGCTAGCTTAGAGCAGGCCAGTCAGGACTGTTTTTGGAAGAATCAAAATTTCCACTCTTGGTCAAAGCAGTGTTGCCTTACCTCTTAGGGATTGCTGTTTGTGCTGTAATTCACTTGTATTCTGTCCCTTCCAGAGCAGAAATATTACCTTGGTGTCAAGCTGTAGGGCTTCCACCAGGCTGACCTGTCATCTACCTGAGCTCTGGATTGCGAAAGGATGTGTAGCGCCCTGCTCCTGTTGGGTAGGCGCTATGTGCTAAATTTAGTCATCTGAGCTGTAGTTTAGCTCAGAAGGATTATGCTAAATTGTTGGCATTGTTTCAGTCTAGCTGGGTTGCGCGTTTTCCACCTGACAGTAGGTGTCACTATCACCACAGGCCAGGGTTGGAAATGCAGCAGGCTAGGTGTATTGGGTATTCCTTTCCCAGAAGTGGCTCAGGGGGCGTGGTCAACCCGCTGTGCATTCTGGGAGGGGGTACGTAAGAGACAGAGACCGCTCTATCGGGGTTCGTTGCCGGATCCTGACCTGAGGGCCCTCCTGGCCTCAGGGATGTGCAAGCCATTTTCAGCCTCAGGGCCTGCTGGCCCCAGGCTCTGCAACTGAGAAGTAGGCCCAGGAGTTGCTGGGGCCCACTAGTCCAGGGATGGTCCTACGCGGTCTTGCCTGCGGGAAAAAGCGCAACAATTGGGGACTCAATTGAAGGACGCATCCTGGCCAGTTTGCCACACGGTGCTGCCGGCTGGCTGAAAGATCCTGGCACGGTGAGCTGTGTACTTTTGAAGGAACTCTTTTTTCAAAGTGTCAGTGTGGTTACACTATCTTGTGGTGTAAGATTGTGGAACGACGCAACGGCACTCATCAAGTCTGTGGCAGAGACTTTGAACGAGCTTCACACCGGTTGCTAGGTCAGTAGAGTAGGTCTATCCGGTGGTTGCTGAATCCAGCATGGAACTGATTTGTCCTCTGGATCTAAGATTGTGCCCATGATCTACAAAGCAAGGTACCTGAACCTTCCCTATCCCTCTACCCCTCTGTTGGAACTGGTATAATAAAGTTCTTGAAGAAAAAGTAACCAAGCGTTGGTGTGAACATTCATGAAAGCTCTTCAAGAAGGATCCCTGACACGAGTGTGGTGAACAGAAAGGTAACTGTAGGCCCAAAACTTTAAACCAGCAGCTCCTACGGTAGGGTGACCAGACATCCCCGGTTTCAGGGGACAGTCCCCGGATTGAGGACACTGTCCCCAGACCAAGTCTGTCCCCAGTTTTGTCCCAGGATTGGATTTAAACAGGGGCTGGGGCAATTTCAAAGACAGACAGTGCAGAATAAAAAAAAAAAAACAGAATTACACACCCGTGCTCTGCCACTCCTACTAGCTTAGGGGGGGGGGGGTGTATTTTTTTTCCATTATCTGTGCCCCTTTCTGATGATCATGTGCTGGTCGGAGCGGAGGGAATATTTCTTCAGTTTCAGGTGCATGCCCATTCCGCTCCGCTCGCATGTTCTTCTGCCTTTGCTCAAGTCTCGGCCTGCCGCCTGCCCGATTATCTCCTTGCCTTCCCTGGCGGAGTGATCTTCCCAGTAGTAGCCAGGGCCTGGAGAGTAAGACTTGACAGGCTGCGAGGCGGACGGCGACGGGCAAAGAGTCGCTGATTGCTGCCATTACTAGTGAAAAAAAAATGTGTCCCCGGATTTCATTTTAAAAATCTGGTCACCTTATCCTACGGGGGTAGTGCTACAGATGTATAAACTGTTAAAAAAACTAATATTTCAGTCTTGTTTCATGTAATACTTTTTTTTATTATTATTGCATGTCTGTTATTAACACTGAGCTCAGACAGGGGATAGGATAGCCTGACTGTTCTGTGCTGCTAGGGAGAGAATACTAGAAAATATTAGACATGTGCATTCGTTTTCGTCCGAATGCATTTTAGTCCGAATTTCAGGTATTTTTGTTATCGTTTTAACAAACGAAAACGAAAATGCAGAATCCGAAAACCGAAAGATCTGACAAAAACAAATGCTTAATTTCTTGTTCATACATCACGGGACACAGAGCAGCATAGTCATTACTATGTGGGTTATATAGAATTACCTTCAGGTGCTGGCACTGGCAACTTCCAAAACAGGAAGTACCCTCCCCTATATAAGCCCCTCCCATCCGGGAGTACCTCAGTTTTTTGCCAGTGTCTAAGGTGTTGGCCAAGGTTAACATGTATTCATCTGGGCTTGTGTACAGGTTCTCTGGGCCTTAGCAAGCTATTCCGGATCCGACCAAAAAAGCTTCATAGCTAAACGGTCGGTACCCGGGCCTTGCAGAGAAGAGCAGGGTTTTGCCTGTAATGCCTCTCTTAGGAGGGCTGGACCCTGGGATCCAGAGCTCTGGTCATACCCAAAACCAAGAGGCTATCTGTGCAGGGTGCTATACAGGTCCAGGGGAGTGGAATCCTTGGGAACCCGGTCCCTGAAGGTCTAGTACAATGCCTGCCGTGAGAGGTGAAGTTTGGGCTTCTGTGGACCAAACAAAGTCCTGCGGCGGGGAAAAGGTAAGTGGGGGCCCCTCAGGAACTTGGTTCTATTGAGGGGACCCCCAAGCCTAATATGTCTTTCTGCCTGTTACCTAAAGGGTATTCCCGCTAATAGCTGTATATGCCTAAGAAATCCTAGAAATGTTTTTTCATAAGGGAAGTTTTAAAAAAAAAAAAAAAAAAACTGTAAACCTGGAAATGTTTTTCATAAAGGAGGTTTTAAAAAAAATAAAAAAAAGACAAAAGTGCGGTACCTGTGTTTGTCCACTAGAGGCCGCTGTGGAACGTCTTTTTTCTTGGGACTATTCCTTCCATGGTGAAAGTCCAGGCAGATGAGTGAGCTCTCTATCAGGGAAGCTGCATTCCTCTGTCATGCTGCCAAGTAGTTTCCTTCCATCCCCGAGTCCTGGTGAAACAGGGACCCTGGCTCCTCTCCCTACATGGCGCCAAGAGCGCACACATGCTTTCTTTTTATAAGGTTTAGCTTCAAAAAAGGGGGCGGAGCCTGGCGGATGACGCGCTCTGTGCGCCCAGCGCTTCTGCGCATGTGCGGGCGTCCCAGCAAGATAAAAGGACTCAGTCCACGCTGCTTGCTATGGACACAGAGCATGAAAAGGAGCTGGTAGCATGGTATAGGGGCTTACAGCAGGCGGTTGATACAGGCATCCCCAGAAAGACGCATTAGTAGACACCCACTGATGTACATAGCAGCAAATTGCATTAGACTATTTCAGTAAGGGGTGTATTGCGGCTGGAATACCTCAGCTTTGAACTAAGGAATATGCCGCCTAAAAAACTCTGAGATATACCTCTCAGGAAGTGTAGGGGGTCTCCATCGGGCTCTGAGGATCTGGAGCAGTCATCTGCACCCTCCTCCCCTGAGAAATCAGAGGTTAATACCCATAAGGAACCCCCGGGAGTGCCAGGTACTGCGGCTGTCCTCAGTCCACCTGCTCCTGCATATATAACAGAGGAGGTTTTTTCCTCAACTCTGGAGGGATTGGAGCAGAGATTGGCTGCATTGATCGCTTCTTCTCTACAGGAAAGAAAGCGCGCCAGATCTCCATCACCTCCATTAGAGTGCCTGTTGGCAGAGCAACAGTCCCAGGAAGGGACCGACCTACCTGAAGGGGATCAGGAGGAGGTTAGCTCTGTTTTTGAGGAATCGACAGTAGATGAACCATTTTCAGCATCACAGACTGAAAGATTGTGGGTCCAGACCCTAACTGACATGGTTCGATCTGCATTTAAAATGCCTCTTGTTGAACCATCAACTACTGCTGTCTCCTCATTGGGGTCGCTAAAAGCTCCCCAGGTTAATTGCTCCTTTCCATTACATCCATTATTGGAAGGACTTATATACCAGGACTGGGAACATCCTGATAAACTATTTGTTCCGCCTAAAAGGTTTCCGGTGATCTATCCCATGGAGGAAAAGTTCACCCAGAGATGGAATGTTCCTACGGTGGATGCAGCCATCTCTTCTGTGAACAAATCACTGACATGTCCAGTAGATAATGTTCAAATGTTCAAAGATCCAGTGGATAAAAAATTGGAATCTTTATTAAAATCTGCTTTTTCCACAGCAGGGGCTGTTACACAGCCAGCAGTGGCAGCTATTGGAGTCTGCCAAGCTTTAAAGGATCAAATGAAAATGGTCCTGAGGGATTTGCCAGACCAACAGGCCCAGGCTCTGGCTGATCTGCCTAGAGCATTATGCTTTGCGGTTGACGCCATCAAGGATTCTATCCATCAGGCCTCCCGCCTCCCGCTGTCTTTGGTACATATGCGTAGGCTTCTGTGGCTCAAAAACTGGTCTGCTGAAGCTCCCTGTAAGAAGCTCTTAGTTAGCTTCCCATTTCATGGGGAACGCCTTTTTGGCGAAGACCTGGATAAGTATATCCAGAAGATTTCCAGTGGTAAAAGTACTCTCTTACCGAGTAAGAAGAGGTCTAGGGGTCCATCTTTTAAGAGGACTACCTCTCCTATCCCTGCGACGTCTGCTACTAAGCAGTTCTGACGGCCTCCTCGGTCAAACTCAGGAGGTAAAAATCAGGGACAGCCACAGGGTAATAAAAAGCCCTGGATCCGAAGAGGTACTAAACCAGCCTCCAAGTCAAGCCTATGAAGGGCTGCCCCCACTCAAACGGGTGGGGGGAAGACTTCAGTTGTTCGCAGAGACCTGGCGGGAGACGATCAAAGACAGATGGGTGCTCTCCGCAGTAACTCTGGGATACAAGTTGGAGTTAAAAGAGTCTCCTCCGTCCCATTTTATGTGGTCAGGCATGCCAAGAGACCCTCTGAAAAGACGGTCTCTCCTATTGGCGTTAGAACAACTATTGCTCCAAGGAGTAATTATGGAGGTTCCTATGGAAGAGTGGGGGTTGGGTTTCTACTCAAACCTTTTCACAGTCCCGAAGCCAAACGGGGACATAAGACCCATATTGGACCTAAAGAGTCTAAACAAATTTCTAAACGTCCGGTCTTTCCGGATGGAGTCGATCCGATCGGTCACCGCTGCCCTACAAGGGGAGGAATGGTTAACCTCGATCGACATCAAAGATGCTTACTTGCATGTTCCCATCTTTCCAGGTCATCAAAAATTCCTACGCTTTGCAGTAGAAGGGCGCCATTTTCAGTTCAGAGCCTTACCATTCGGTCCGGCCACAGCACCACGAGTGTTCACAAAAATTCTGGCCCCACTGTTGGCCGATCTAAGAACACGGGGTGTAACGATAATGGCATACCTAGACGACCTGTTGTTGATGGACCACTCAGTTGCCAAGCTAGAAGTGGTAATTGTCGATACAATCAAGTATCTAGAATCTCACGGTTGGGTCATCAACCTGGACAAGTCAGCCCTACAGCCAGTGAAAAACCTGGTATATCTAGGGCTACGGCTGGATTCAGACCAGAGGAAGATTTTCTTACCTCTAGACAAGGTATCCTCTTTGAGGGGCTTGGTCCGTCTGCTTTGTGCAAAAAGACAGCCGTCCATACGCCTGTGCATGAGGCTGCTAGGAAAGATGGTAGCATCATTCGAAGCTGTGCCATACGCCCAATTCCACTCAAGGAATTTACAAAGGGCCATATTGTCAGCCTGGAACGGAAAATTTCAGGCTCTAGACTTCCCGATGGCTTTGTCCCCTTCCGTTCGGAAGAGTCTCTGCTGGTGGTTGATCCCCCAG
Source organism: Rana muscosa (assembly GCA_029206835.1). Classification (NCBI taxonomy): domain Eukaryota; kingdom Metazoa; phylum Chordata; class Amphibia; order Anura; family Ranidae; genus Rana; species Rana muscosa. Next base: position 106,743,640 of record CM055120.1, on the reverse strand, counting down.
AATCTCCAGAAGGGAAAACCCTTCAGCCCGATATCTTGGAAGGTGGTCACTACAGATGCCAGCCTTACAGGCTGGGGGGCAGTACTGGAGCAATGGTCTCTCCAGGGCAGATGGTCAAATGTAGTAAAAACCCTGCCCATCAATCTCTTAGAGATACGAGCAGCCCGGTACACCCTAGTAGCCTGGACATCCAGACTCCAAGGGTCCCCTGTCAGAATTCAATCAGACAATGCCACAGCAGTGGCATATATCAATCATCAGGGAGGCACCAGGAGTCGTGCAGCCCAGAGGGAAGTAAGTCACATCCTGGAATGGGCAGAAAAGCATGTCCCATGTATATCAGCTGTCTTCATTCCAGGGGTGGAGAATTGGAAGGCGGACTTTCTGAGTCACCAACAGTTATGCCCAGGGGAATGGTCCCTTCATCCCGAGGTCTTCCGAGCAATATGTCAGCGGTGGGGAACACCGGATGTAGATCTGCTAGCATCCAGATTCAACGCAAAGGTGGACAGATTTGTCTCCCGGACAAGGGATCCCCTCGCTTGCGGCTCGGATGCTCTGGTGTTCCCTTGGGATCAGTTCAGACTGATATATGCATTCCCTCCGCTACAATTGTTGCCTCGACTTCTTCGCAGAGTCAGGTTGGAGAAGAAGCCGGTGATCCTGGTGGCTCCAGCGGGGCCCCGAAGGGCCTGGTACGCGGAGATCATCAAAATGTCTGTGGGGAGTCCTTGGACCCTTCCACGTCGTCCGGACCTGCTTTCGCAAGGACCGATATACCACCCTGGACTTCCTGCAGTGGGCTGTAGACAGGAAGTTTGCCTTAAGTACTATCAAGGGCCAGGTTTCGGCCTTGTCAATACTATTTCAAAGGCCCCTGGCTATGCATTCACTTGTCAAATCCTTTATGCAAGGGGTGACTCGTATTATTCCACCGATTAAGGCTCCCATATGCCCATGGGATCTAAATTTGGTTCTGTCAGTTCTGCAGAAGCAGCCATTTGAACCTTTGCGGCACATTTCCTTGGTTCTACTCACCAGGAAATTGATATTTTTAGTAGCCATATGCTCGGCTAGAAGAGTGTCGGAATTAGCCGCCATGTCCTGTAAAGAGCCATATCTGGTTATCCATAAGGACAGAGTAGTATTACGTCCTCACCCAGCCTTTCTTCCTAAGGTGGTATCGAGGTTTCACTTGAACCAGGATGTGGTTCTTCCTTCTTTTTTCCCCAAACCAAGCTCGGTAGAGGAAAAGTTATTGCATTCTTTGGATGTAGTAAGAGCAGTTAAAGCTTATCTAAAAGCCACTGCTCAGATTCGTAGAACGGATTCTCTGTTTGTTCTGCCGGAAGGCCCCAGAAAGGGTCAGGCAGCATCAAAATCTACTTTAGCCAAGTGGATTCGACAGGTCATAATACAAGCCTATGGCTTGAAAAGTAGACCGCCTCCGTTCAAAGTTAGGGCGCACTCCACGAGAGCAGTTGGAACTTCATGGGCAGTGCATCACCAGGCCTCCCTGGCGCAAATTTGTAAGGCCGCAACATGGTCTTCAGTACACACGTTTACTAGGTTCTACCAGGTGGACGTGAGAAGTCAGGAGGATGTCGCCTTTGGGCGCAGTGTGTTGCAGGCCGCAAAAGATCCTCATGCCTGATGGCGCCCAGCTTATGTATGGTTTATCCCCCCCTCATGTGGCATTGCTTTGGGACATCCCACATAGTAATGACTATGCTGCTCTGTGTCCCGTGATGTATGAACAAGAAAGTAGGATTTTTAAAACAGCTTACCTGTAAAATCCTTTTCTTGGAGTACATCACGGGACACAGAGCTCCCACCCCTCTTTTGGGGACACGTATTGATTTGCTACAAAACTGAGGTACTCCCGGATGGGAGGGGCTTATATAGGGGAGGGTACTTCCTGTTTTGGAAGTTGCCAGTGCCAGCACCTGAAGGTAATTCTATATAACCCACATAGTAATGACTATGCTGCTCTGTGTCCCGTGATGTACTCCAAGAAAAGGATTTTACAGGTAAGCTGTTTTAAAAATCCTACTTTTCATTTTCGTTGCAACAACAGTTCGATATAGATAGGAGATTCGACATGAGGCTGACAATAACAATCTGTGTCCATCGAACCTGTGGTCAAATGTGCCTAACCTTAAAGCCCCGTACACACGATCGGTTTGACTGATGAAAACCATCCGATGGATGGTTTTCATCAGACCAACCGATCGTGTATGGTACCCATCGGTCTTTTTTCCATCGGTTGGAAAAAATAGAACATGTTTTAAATTTTTCTGATGGATAAAAAACCGATCGAAAACTCAGATCGTCTATGGGCAAGTCCATCGGATCAAAAACCCACGCATGCTCAGAATCAAGTCGACGCATGCTCAGAAGCATTAAACTTCATTTTTCTCGGCTCATCGGAGTGTTTTACGTCACCGCGTTTGGAACGGTCGGTTTTTTGACTGATGGTGTGTGGGCAAGACTGATGAAAAACAGTTTCATCGGATTTCCGATGGACAAATCCATCGGACGAAAATCCATAGGTTATCCGATCGTGTGTACGGGGCTTAACTCTATTAGTCCAAGATTATTCTACATAGAGAGAAAAGATTCGACATTATAGAGAGAAAAGATTCGACATTATAGAGAGAAAAGATTCGACATAGAGAGAAAAGATCGCTGCTGGAATTGGGTGGGGGAAGTAAAATAAAAATAATGATGATGATGAATGTTATTGGCTGATTGTAAGCAAAGAGGAGGAGCAGTAAAATAGCTAGAACTAACTTGACAATTCAACGTGAACGACGAAGATTCGACAAAGCATCGAAAAACATACAAACGTCGAATCTGTCATTGAAGGCTTATGGTGTCTGTTGAAAGTTCTAAGAAGATTCGACGGTGCAGCTAAACTGTAGGACGCTGCAATCGTACATTTCCAGTCAAATACTCTGCCCATAGGCTATAGAAAAATTCTAATGTTGGTTGACTAGTAATAATAATTAATAAATATAATTATTACTAGTCATACAACACTATAATTCTACTATAGCTAGCTTGTAGGCGGAACATTCGACCGGAAATGTACGATTGCGGCGTCGTACAGTTTTGCTGCTCCGTCGAATCTTCTTTGAACATTCGACAGACACCAAAAGCCTTCAATGACAGATTCGACCTTAATTAATTCAGATTTTCGGACGAATGCAATTTCTAACGAAAAACGAATTTCGGGAGTAACTAAATAAATTTATTTTTCGAACGAAAACAAAATTCCGAAACGAAATATTTCAGTGTGCACATGTCTAGAAAATATTGAAAAGAAATGTGATCACTGAGAGGAGAGGCTTGCATAACCCACTTGAACGCTTACAGAGCATATATAATATATATATATATATATATATATATTTATATACTAGACTGTGTGTGTATGTATGTATATATATATATATATATATATATATATATATATATATATATATATGCATATTGTGGCAGAGCGAGGCTCTGTCCCAGTGAAAAAAGGGTTAAAGTGGACACAGAGTCTGCATATCGGCTGAGTGCAGAGCTACAGAGCGTAAATTTAAAAAAACAGAGAAAACTGCTCTGGCAGTTTTCTCAGATTTTGCTATTTCTACATGGGGCTTCTATGGCTTGGAGATCCTTCAGAGTCTTGGGTGGGATGGGATCTCCAACCCTGTGTCCGGGGCTTGTGGACAGCCAGCATGGTGTGTGCTCAGGTGCACACAACCAATATAATGAGGGGCTGGTGAGAGCAGAGGAGAGTGAAGGATGGTGAGCAGCTTGCTTACTGCAGTAGCTGCTAGTGAGTGTCTCTGTGTGAGGACAAACGCTGTGTGCGTTGAAGGGCTTTAAGCTGTGTGCGTCCAAGGAGCCAGAAGCTGTGTGCATTAAGGGACTTCAAGCTGTGTGCGTTTAGGAAGTCCAAAGCTGTGTGCATCCAAGACTGTGAGATTGGAAGATATAGTAGTTTAAGGTATCAGTACCTAAAGCAAGCAGAGGAACTGCTAACGAGAGCCAGGTGGCTTGGTATGTTTTCCTTATTTTTTGAACTGCTAAATGAAGTTAAACCCCTGCGTGGGAATCCTGAAGGGACAGTTTGCTTTTGTTTTTCTGTTTAAATAAACGTGGGCTACCAGGCCCTTAATTAGAATGCCTGTCTGATATGGACTCACTGCATAAAAACACAGCGGGGGCTCCGCTGGGCTTGCTTGGGGAGGTTATAAAGGGGTCAGCCATTTTGTGTCACAGGTTGTTGAGTCCCTAGGCCTGGACACCCGGAGCTCATGTTCCATCCCGGGCACCTTCAGCCTGGGGTGAGGTACTCAGATGGAGGTCTGGAGCCCTGTGTCCTTCGCTGGGTTCCGCGGGGGAAGGATTTCCTAGGGGACTCCGGGAGTGGGTACCCGAATCCAGAGGCGTAAGGGACCGGAGGGGGTACTCACCTGAAGACCTGGTGCAGCAGATTGCCGGTGCCGGGTGAGCCTCCGGAGACCGCCTGGAGGGATGTTTTCCCCTGACAAGGGACCAAAAGCCACTATCGGGAAGGATAGAGGAAAGTAAGTTGTGCCTGGGCCTACTCGAATCCACACTACCTGTCTGTTCTGTTCGTTGAGGGAGTCCAACTGATTGTGTTTCACTTTGATGTAAGAAGAATAAAGGAGTGTTGGACTTTTGATGGTGTGGGGCTCATTTTACTGGCAGACACTGTTCAAGAGAGGAGGTGGAGGTTCCAAAAACAGAGCACCGACCCAAAGGTAAAGAAACTTTGCTTGCACCTCACAAACCTCTGTGGTGAAGGCTTGGCGTGGTGACTCCGCACTCTCTCCTCAACCTCTGTCTAGGGGTCTAGCAACTCCTAGACACGCAGAAGAACGAAGCCAGGGAGTGAGAGAGTGGAGGCCGCTACACGTGGGGGTTCTCGTCCGGGATGGTGTTGTGTACTATGGACGGAGTTGAACATGTCTGCCGGGAGGAGTTCCGAGTAGGTCGGCCATATTTTTGGCCAAAGTGCAACCCTGCTCGAAGTCGTGGGCATGACCCTAAGAAGGGAAAGGACTACGCAGAAGAGCGAGAAGAGGGGGGAGTCCAGCCGTGTGAAGTAGTACACGTGGGGGCTTCTATTGCACTGCGCCACGAGGCACACCCTCCCTGCTCAGTTCGTGGGCGTGACCCAGGGAAGGAGAAAGCCCGCGAACTGGAGTGCAAGAGGGGAGGAGTCCAGTCGTGTGAAGGACTACATGTGGGGACTTTGGCGCAAAATTTGCAGTGCGCAATGGATCAGCAGCAAGTCACCATGTTCGGACATACATCGTGGGTTCCACTTCACCCTTCTGCCACGACTTTGACTGCTGCTGCTCCGGTGACCGATACGGGGATGCGGCTAAAGCCCCAGGGACAATTCACCCTGTATTCATGTATGTACGTTGAGGCCCTGGGTGTGATTTGTCCTGGCTGTTCGGGACTGGTGTGTCAGCTGAAGCCATTCGGGCGATGCGAAGCCTGCGGGGAGTTCTTATTCGAGGTGGATGAAGACATCGAGAAGCCAAAAAACATCTACCCCGGCCGTACTACAGGCAGCACCACTCAAGTTGGAGGAATCACCGCTTTTACAGCCGCCCCCATGCGCACTGCAGCGACCGCGGAGGAGGTCGTAATTACTCAAATACGGGAGAAATCCGAGGATGCTGACTCGGTCACCACTACCTCACAGTTTCCACCGCAGAAGAAGAAGACCGGCATGGTAGCCCCGTCCAGCGGTCGCGGTGGACCATCCTGCCTGCTTACGCCCGTCCCCGAAAGGAACCGGTGAGAGGAGTTCCAGACATCCCGTCTCAAGTAAAGGCCGAGGTAAGCCAGGCGGAGGGACTTGGTGCATGGGCAGGGGTGTCGGGGAGTCACGGCCCTGTGTGTCCGTGGGAGGTGGCAGTTCAGTCTCCACTACAGGCAGCCTGCCCGCGGAGGAGTGTGACACCTCCGACCTGGAGTCGCTCTCCGATCTGGGAGACGATGTCGCTATAGATGAGCTGTTTGCTCAAAAGGACTGGGACAAAGTGCCCCTCGCCTCGTTCCGCAGAACCAGGGACCCACTTATGTCTACAGGGGATAGTACACCCCGAGTGGAGGCACCAGCGCCTGAGGAGGGATCCTGTCCCCAGCCTACTCTCGCATCCCCGGTGCCACCTGCACCTAATGCTGGGGATAAGAGACTGTCGCTGCGAGCACCTAGGCCCAGAACGGAGGTGATCAAAGAACCTCGCCATCCGGATGCTATAGTTTTGCCAGGCGAAGGAGACAAAGCCACTATGCCTCCACTGGCGAGACTACAACGCCTGTTTTGCCAGAAGGTTGCTGCTGAGTACGGGTGGGAGTACCCATACTTGTCTAAGGAGTTGTTGTACGAAGTGGAAGTTTTCCGGGAGCATTGGTACAATGACTTTGTGTGGACCCACCTTCAGGTCCCGCACGCCCGCAGGTACCTCGCGTGTTCTCCCAAGGCATCTCAGCGCTTCAAAGACTGCAAGGCAGAATAGATGCTGGGGCGGCATATCCACGCGGACAAGGTGCTGATTCGACGCAAGGAAGGAGAAGACGTCGAATACCATTTGGAAACCATGGACCAGCATTTGAAACGACTTGTCCTGCCGCACCCTTGTTTTCTATCTGTAGGAGAAAAGAGACTCCGTTCTTGTTTTCTTTACACTGCTGAACTTTCCGGGGTTGTTGTTCTTGTTACCCGAGAAACTTCAGTGACTGTGTCCAGCTAAAGGGTGTTTATGCTCTTCAAAGGAATGGAAGGACTGTTTCTGTTTGTTCTTCATTCTTCAGTCAGTGATCATGGACTTTGGGGTAGATAGGGCCAAAGAAGAAGAGGTCTTCACAAGTGCAGTTACTGCGACGCTGTCACCAGGTGGCAGTGTCGTGCATCGGCATTCACTTCACACACACACACACTTTTAGAAGGGAAGGATTTCTCTGCGGAGAAGTTTTTTCGTTCTCACACGAACATCTGTGTCAGGAATTTGTGTGTTTTAATATTTTTTTTTCCCCCTCTGCAGGAGAACATCCCATCAAGACCGCTGGGAGTGGGGCGGGTCTTAGTCAGTGATGTGGGTGGGGGAAAATGTCAATGGTGTGACTTTTGAGATGTTATGTGAAATATGATTTCCAATGTTGTTGTTATGTGTTGTTGTTTCCCTTCCCTCCCTTTTTATGTGAGGCTCAGGTACAGCTGCTCTAGTTAGTTATTTCCCAAAAGATTTTTTTTCAATTTTTCACAATTTATGGTTGGTTTCTGGACTGGACTGTGTCAGCCCTTGAGAGCAGAGTTTATTCCAGACACTGGGGACCAGTGTCAAACAACCAGGGGGAGAGTGTAGCGGGTATATGCTTTTCTATTAGGTTTGAATTTGGTGGGGGATCTGTAATGTATGATTCCCTGGGGCCCATCGGGTGGCGCTGTCGCTTTTGGGCCCGGGGTTGAGCCATCATTGCAGTGCCGTACCCTTTTTGGCCTCTCGCAGCATGAGTACAGCGGGGCGGGGGCTCCGCTGGGCTTGCTGGGGGAGGGTATAAAGAGGTCGGGCCATTTTGTGTCACGGGTTGTTGAGTACCAGGCACCTTTAGCCTGAGGGCTGTGGTTCGTGGTCTGTGTCCAGGCGGCCTAGGCCTGGACACCCGGAGCTCGTGTTCCATCCCGGGCACCTTCAGCCTGGGGTGAGGTACTCGGATGGAGGTCTGGAGCCCTGTGTCCTTCGCTGGGTTCCGCGGGGGAAGGATTTCCTAGGGGACCCCGGGAGTGGGTACCCGAATCCAGAGGCGTAAGGGACCGGAGAGGGTACTCACCTGAAGACCTGGTGCAGCAGATTGCCGGTGCCGGGTGAGCCTCCGGAGACCGCCTGGAGGGATGTTTTCCCCTGACAAGGGACCAAAAGCCACTATCGGGAAGGATAGAGGAAAGTAAGTTGTGCCTGGGCCTACTCAAATCCACACCCCCTGTCTGTTCTGTTCGTTGAGGGAGTCCAACTGATTGTGTTTCACTTTGATGTAAGAAGAATAAAGGAGTGTTGGACTTTTGATGGTGTGGGGCTCATTTTACTGGCAGACACTGTTCAAGAGAGGAGGTGCAGGTTCCAAAAACAGAGCACCGACCCGAAGGTAAAGAAACTTTGCTTGCACCTCACAAACCTCTGTGGTGAAGGCTTGGCGTGGTGACCCCGCACTCTTTTCCTCCGGAGCAACCCCTAGACACGCAGAAGACCGAAGCCAGGGAGTGAGAGAGTGGAGGCTGCTACATACACACACATATATATATATATGTGTTATGTGTGTGTGTATATATATATATATATATATATATATATATTAATACACTGCCTGCTAGACTGTGTGTGTGTGTGTGTGTGTATGTATGTACAGTATGTGTGTATATATATATATATATATATATATATATATATAATCAAATACACTGCCACTAACTGAAATAACCTGCCTGCTTAATCTAACTCAAGCTATCTCTCTGTCCACGCCAACAACACTACACACGGCCGCTCTGTAAGCAGCCTTATATAGTGTGGGGCGTGGACTTAATCCCCCCTGAGGCATGATTGGCCAAAGGCACCCTTTGGCCAATTATGGCTCTCTCAGCAGAGTGTGCTGTGATTGGCCAAAGCATGCAGGTAAGGTGCATGCTTTGGCCAATCATCATACAGCAATCTCGCAGTGCATTATGGGGCGTTCCGCGGCACTCGAGTTTTCCGCGAACGCCCAATAATGTTCACTGTTCGGCAAACAGGCGAACACCCGATGTTCGCGTTGAACTTATGTTCGACTAGAATATCGAGCTCATTCCTAATTATAAATAATTATACAATGATTAAGCAAATTTTATTAAAAATCTCATTGTACATTGAATCACATCCTGAATTCCTAAAAATATCACTATTATTTCTTATTGAAATATTACAATAAAACTGTTCTGAAAGTGATGTAGAATGATTTCTTTAACAAAGCCTGGATTGGAAAAGGAAACATCATCTAGAGCTTAGGTGCTCTATAATATCCACATAAACAAATCCACAGGCTAAGGCTACTGAAAGCAGACAGCTTTAACTGTTTTCTATCTGTAGAAAATCTAAAGTGCTCTGGGAAACCTTTGTCATGTTTTAAACATTTATTTGTAAAACAAGGATTTTTTGACAAAAACAGAAACAGACATCTGTTTAAAAATGTATATACATTAAAAAAATTAAGAAAAACCAACCCCAAGCCATAAAAATAAAATGCATGGTATCACATCGTAGGAGATAGTGAGACTGTAAGATGAAGAAAGGTATAAGCTGACCTTTGTCGAGTATGTGGTGTAAATGTGTGATTCCATAGGCTTGCCACCTTGCAGTATATTGAAGTTGGCCAGTTCTAGGTATTCGCGGTATTAAGCTATATGGGGTTATTTGTCGTGAATCCTATTACTCTTTGCAACTGCTTGGTCTTGGCTAGTGATGAGCCGAACACCCCCGGGTTCGGTTCGCACCAGAACCCGCGAACGGACCGAAAGTTCGCACGAACTTTAGAACCCTATTAAATACAATGGATGCGAACGTTCGAAATCTAAAGTGCTATTTATAACGACTAATATGCATGTTATTGTCCTAAAAAGGGTTTGGGAACCCGGGTTCTGCAACAGGGGACATGCATCAATCCAAAAAAAAGTTTTAAAAACGGCCGTTTTTTGGGGGCAGTCATTTTAATGATGCATAAAGTGAAAAAAAAAAGTCAAATATTCCTTTAAATATCGTACCTGGGGGGTGTCTAAAGTATGCCTGTGAAGTGCCACGTGTTTCCCGTGTTTAGAACTGTCCCTGCACAAAATTACATTTCTAAAGGAAAAAAAGCCATTTAAAACTGCTTGCGGCTTTAATGTAATGTCTGGTCCCGGTAATATGGATGAAAATCTTTAAGAAAAATGGCATAGCTACCCCATCGCAGCCCCCCCCCCCCACCCCAGCCCATTACCAGCCCCTTTGGGTCTTGTATGGATATTAAGGGGAACCCCGCACACAAAATAAAAAAGGCCCTATATACTCTGAACAGCCGTATACAGGCGGTGCATATAAGACAGGGACTGTAGGTTTGTTCTTATGTAGAAACTGTTTGTAATTTTGAACAGGTACATTGTTTAAGTGTAGCTCCAGCCAAAGAATCAATTTTTAAGCTTTTTAGAAAACATAGGGAAGGGTTATCACCCCTGTAACATTTATTTTGCTGTCTGTGCAGTGTGCACCTGTTCAGAACAGTTCACCTCACTTTCCGTCCTAATGACAAATGTTTTTTGAAAATTTGGGGTTTTTATTGAAACAAGAATTGGTGATAAAGCATCAGTGGAGAGGAGACACTTTTTTTCCCATATTAACTCTTACAGGAGAGAATTTGCCTTCCTAGGGGTAGATTTCCTCTCACTTCCTGTTGTATCCTTCCGTTTGCAAGGAGGAGTCGTTTGTAAGTTGGATGTTTGAAAGTAGGGGCCTGCCGTATATACTCAGCTGAAATTTGCCCCTTACATGTTGGTGTTGCCACAACACTGTGAGCCCTCACAGTTACTCTTGGTGGGCGCATGAATGGGCCCTGCTGTGAATTATTAGATCAAGAATTGTAATTGCATGCCCCTGTTGAACAGGGGCAGAAAAATTGGGCCTTAGGCACTGGTGCCACAACACTGCAACCCCTCACAGATACTGTACTTGGAGCACAGCAATGAGCCCTGTTGCAAAGTATTGCATCAAAAATTGTAATTACACGCCCCTGTTAAACAGGGGCTGAAAAATTGGGCCTTAGCCACTGGTGCTGGTGCCACGACACTGCAACCACTCCCAGATACTCTAGTTGGAGTGTAGGAATGAGCCCTGCTGCAAAGCATTGCATAAAAAATTGTAATGACACGCCCCTGTTAAACAGGGGCTGAAAAATTGGGCCTTAGCCACTGGTGGCGGCACCCAGAAACAAAAATGTTCTTCCAAGCTATCATCATCAATCGGATCATTGAGGAGGAGGAGGATAGTCAGTCAACATAACAGGACAGTCTCTCAGCATCAGCATCAGTCTTGAAGGGATGTGACATTTGAAAATAAATTAGTCTGTTATATCAGCTTCAGGTGTTTGGCAGCTGGTGGTGATCCAAGACTGGTTCATCTTTATGAAGGTCAGTCGATCAACAGAGTCGGTGGACAGGCGCACCCTGTGATCCGTGACAAATCCTCCAGCAGCACTGAATGTGCGTTCTGAAAGAACGCTGGATGCAGGACAGGCCAGTAGCTCAATTGCATACTGTGCAAGCTCTGGCCAGTGATCCATCCTCAAGACCCAGTAAGCCAGAGGATTTTCGGTGGGGAAGGTGTCCAAGTCTGACCTTGCCCCTAGGTATTCCTGCACCATGTATATCAGACGCTGGCGATGGTTGCTGGAACCGATCATACCATGGGGCTGCGGACTTAAGAATTGTCTGAACGCATCGGTCAGACGACCACCTTCCCCACCGCTCCTTCTTTAACTGACCGAAGCCTCAGCAACTCGTTGTCCAGGACCAGGAGTTTGTAACCTCCCAGTCCCTGGGAACGCGTTGCACAGTCCTTTCTGCAAGGCCTCCCGGAGTTGTCTCATCCTCTGCTCCCTCTGCGATGGTAAGATAAGGTCCGCAACCTTACCCTTGTACCGTGGATCAAGGAGAGTGGCCAGCCAGTAATGGTCCCTCTCCTTGATCCGAAGAATACAAGGATCCTTCCGCAGACTTTGCAGGATCAGGGAGGCCATGCAGCGTAGGTTAGCTGAGGCATTCGGTCCGGAGTCCTCTGGGTCACTAAGGACGACATGATCCGCAGCCACCTCCTCCCAGCCACGTACAAGTCCACTGGTTTCTTGGGACTGTAAATCATCCCTAAAAGACTGCTGCTGATGATGCTGAGTGCCAGGCTCCACCTCCATGCTGACACAATCCTCCTCCTCCTCCTCTTCTTCCTGTGCGATGGGTGGGACAGAAGGAACACTGTCTGGGTAAAGGGGGCCTTGAGAGGCAAGGAAGTCCTCCTCTTCCTGCCTCTGTTCTGCCTCAAGTGCCCTTTCCATTATTCCACGCAGCGTGTGCTCCAACAGGTGGACAAGAGGTACAGTGTCACTGATGCATGCACTGTCACTGCTCACCATCCTCGTGGCCTCCTCAAATGGTGCCAGGACAGTGCATGCATCCCTGATCATGCCCCACTGGCGTGGAGAAAAAAACCAAGCTCCCCTGACCCTGTCCTGGTGCCGTAGTCGCACAGGTACTCATTGATGGCCCTCTGCTGCGTGTGCAGCCGCTGCAGCATGGCCAACGTTGAGTTCCACCTGGTGGGCATGTCACATATAAGGCGGTTCTTGGGCAGGTTCAACTCCTTTTGCAGCTCAGCCAGGCGAGCACTGGCATTATAAGATCTGCGGAAATGCACACAGACTTTCCTGGCCTGCCTCAGGACATCCTGTAAGCCTGGGTACCTGCCCAAGAACCGCTGCACCACCAGGTTAAGGACGTGAGCCACACAGGGCACATGGGTCAGTTGTCCCTGTTGGAGGGCGGAGAGGAGGTTGGTGCCATTGTCGCAAACCACCATTCCTGGCTTAAGCTGGCGTGGCGTCAACCACCTCTCGGCCTGGCCCTGCAGAGCAGACAGGACCTCTGCCCCAGTGTGGCTTCTGTCCCCCAAACACACCAGCGCAAGCACGGCATGGCATCTTTTTGCCTGCGTACTTGCGTAGCCCCTTGAACGGCTACGGAGCACCGCTGGTTCAGAGGACAAAGCACAGGAAGAGGCCATGGAGGAAGAAGAAGAGGAGGGGGTGGAGGAGAGAGGTGTGTCACAACCAGTAGTAGCATTTTGGAGGCGTGGCGGTGGAACAACCTCCAACACTACTGCACCTTGTCCTGCATCCTTCCCAGCTGCCAAAAGAGTGACCCAATGGGCCGTGAAAGAAAGGTAACGTCCCTGTCCATGCCTGCTGGACCATGAGTCAACGGTAATATGCACCTTACCGCTGACCGCCCTGTCCAGCGAGGCCAAGACATTGCCTTCCACATGCCGGTAGAGAGCCGGAATAGCCTTCCGTGAGAAAAAGTGGCGTTTGGGAACCTGCCACTGAGGAACCGCACATTGCACAAACTCACGGAAGGGGGCCGAGTCTACCAACTGAAAAGGCAGCAGTTGAAGCGCTAGCAATTTAGCCAAGCTAGCATTCAACCGCTGGGCATGTGGATGGCTGGGAGTGAACTTCTTTCGACGGTCCAGCAGCTGGGGCAGGGAAATTTGCCTGCTAGAATCGGACGTCGGTGTACTGCTAGCAGAGTGGCCGCAAGTACTTGGCTGTGACACACCTAATTCTACACCTTCATTCCTCTCAGTGCATGTTTCAGAGAGGAGTGAAGGTATAGTGGGGTTGGAGATCCCAGCTGATGCGGTGCAAGGAGAGGTCCGCTTTGTTCTTTGGTGTGGGTCTTTGAGGTAGGCTTGCCAACGAGCTGCATGGCAGGTCAACATATGTCTGGTCAGGCATGTGGTACCCAAGCGGCTGATGTTTTGGCCACGCGATATACGCTTGAGACATATGTTGCAAACAGCAGCTGTGCGATCTGATGCACTAGCCTCAAAAAAGGCCCACACCAAAGAACTTTTTGAATGACGAGCAGAGGCAGCGCCCTGCACAGGCGGAGCTCTGCGGTGTGATTCCGTCGGTGTACTGCCCTTACGCTGGCCACCAAAGGGCATCCTGCCTCGTTGGAGATGTGCCTCCTCCTCATCCTCCTCCTCCTCCTCTCTCCTATTAGGCACCCACGTGGAGTCAGTGACCTCATCATCACCTCCCTCCTCATCACTGGAGCCAATCTGGCAGTATGCTGCAGCTGCTGGAACATGACTGCCAGATTGGTGTCCTTCTTGAGCATCCCCTCTGTCTGCTCTCACGCTACTGCCTTCCTCTAGCTGTGTTTCATCATCAGACCCTTCGAAACGCTGGGCATCCTCCTGGAGCATGTACCCAACACTGTGCTCAAACAGTTCGGGGGACTCCTCAGGAGGAGGACATGGTGGGTCTAGGGAAGGAGTGACTGATGATGAGTCTGACATTGATACCAGGGAAGAGGACGCTTTGGCAGCTGCTTTTCCAGTACCCTGAGCCTGGGTGAGAGAGGATGAGGAGGAGGAGGAGGGCTTGGTCATCCACTCTACCAAGTCTTCGGCATGATGTGGCTCAACATGTCCAGCTGCCGAAAAGAAGGACAAGCGTGTCCCATGGCCATGTGCTGATGACAATGCACCGCGTCCACGACCAGCACTGTTGCCCCCAGACACAGAGCCTGCTTGCCCTCTTTTATTGCCTCCTGACTGTCTGCCTCTCCTTGTTTGCCTTCCAGACATTCTAATAGATGGCCTGCAGGGAGATGGGAAAAAAGCAATAAGGGCTACCTTCAGGTGTCCTTCTCTGTCCCTTTACTTAAGGATTTCTAAATATGGTTGAGGATGATTGCTTTTGCACAGAATAGCACAACGACAATTTCCCTGACTGTCCAAAAAAACAAGGATTTCAAAGATGGTTGATGAGGAATGCTTTAGCACACTATAGCACAAGGAGAATTCCCTCACTGTCCTTCCCTGTCCCTAGAAACAAGGATTCGCACAGTAAAAGACACTGACACTCTCCCTACCTATAGTTTTCTGTCCCTAGAAAAAATGTTTTTTTAAAGCACACTATAGCACAAGGAGAATTTCACTCACTTTCCTTCTTTGTCCCTAGAAACAAGGATTATCACAGTGAAAGAAACTGACACTCTCCCTACCTATAGTTTTCTGTCCCTAGAAAAAATGTTTTTTTAAAGCACACTATAGCACAAGGAGAATTCCCTCACTGTCCTTCCCTGTCCCTAGAAACAAGGATTCGCACAGTAAAACACACTGACACTCTCCCTACCTATAGTTTTCTGTCCCTAGAAAAAATGTTTTTTTAAAGCACACTATAGCACAAGGAGAATTCCCTCACTGTCCTTCCCTGTCCCTAGAAACAAGGATTCGCACAGTAAAACACACTGACACTCTCCCTACCTATAGTTTTCTGTCCCTAGAAAAAATGTTTTTTTAAAGCACACTATAGCACAAGGAGAATTCCCTCACTGTCCTTCCCTGTCCCTAGAAACAAGGATTCGCACAGTAAAACACACTGACACTCTCCCTACCTATCCTTCTCTTTCCCTAAACTAAAGGAATCCAGGTTAAGCAAGAAACAAATAAATGTCACTGTCCCTGCCTATGTTTCTCTTTCCCTGCTCCGGAACACACTACACTAGGCCGCCGTGCTGGCGGCCTTTTATAGTGTGGGGCGTGTACTAAACACCCTCAGCAATAATTGGCCACAGGCATCCTGCCTGTGGCCAATCATTGCTCTCCTCGCTGCCGGCGCTGTGATTGGCCAAGCATGCGGGGTCACAGTGCATGCTTGGCCAATCACAGCGCCTGGATGACACTGTGATGGCGTAGTGCATTGTGGGCCGTTCGCGTCACTCGAATTTGGCGCGAACGGCCCAAATCGTTCGATCTTCGTCGAACGATCGAACAGCCGATGTTCGAGTCGAACGTATGTTCGACTCGAACACCGAGCTCATCCCTACTCACCACCAAATTACTTAACTATAACTCTTTACTGAAGGTAGAAAGATAACAGAGTAATTTGTATACAATATTCTATGCAGATCCCTGCAATATAGGTGTGCACATTAAAAGGGTATGACAGTCAATAATGCAAAAACACATCAACCCCGCTGCTGCAATCCTCCCTCGTGAACATAAAATGGCGCCCAGCAATGTCCTATACTACCCAGTCAGGCCTGACTATAAATTAGGGTATAGTTTGCTGGAGAATCTTCGCTAGCAACTGTCGGTGGTGCACAAGGAGAAACCAATTTGTAATCCAGTAAAAGGGGATAACAGATATTCGCCAACCAGGCAAAGCTGGAGAGACTGACAAACTCAGTTCAGCACAAACAGTCTCTCCAAAGTATAACTGTGTTCAATAATGGGCCTGGGCAAAGTTAATAGGCACAAAGTTATTGAAATATGGTTCTGAGCTGGCGCTCTCTCACCCAGACCGGACCGATTCCTGTCCGGTTCCTCCGCTACTGTGAGTGGCATCACAGTGCCCACGATGCATCGAGTCCCCGGTCCTTCAGAAGATGATGGCACCTCAGGTGGATCGGATGCCTCACAGACTCCCCAGCGGAACGGAAGGCTCTCTGGAACAAAAACGCGAGGCCCAAGCTTCAGGCCTAGCGTGCGCAGCAGGTGAGTGCCGGGGATCCTCTTGCAAGGAGGGCGGCATTCCGAGAGAGCGAGCGAGCCCCGCCTCTCCCCTTTTAAAGTCCACCCCAGAAGTCCCTGCGCGGGGAATGGTACCCTGGATGCCGCAAAGCGTGCTGGGAAATGTAGTCTTGCGGGTAAAACGATACCCCGCTACAAACATATCTAGCAGTTGTGGCCTTTTGAGTGACTATCTTCTCCAGGCCCTTTACAATTGTGAAACAAACTGGTCACTAGCTAGACCTCCTCCAACAATTTTGGGAAGTCCAGAAGTGTACACTGAGACAAGGATGGTTGGGGCAAATGGATGGATTGTACATAATGAGTTGGAGCATCTACTTGGGCGCAGGTTTTGGACGTATATACAGTACTGTAGATCAGAATAAAATCTGGCTAACTCAGCCATAATCAAGGATGATGTTTTAACCAATGTACCTGATGGGTACAGGTACAATGGGATTTGACTATTTTTGCTAATTGGCAACCAGTCTGTTCTTCTTCTTAATAAATGCAAGTTTAGTAAAGAAAACATTTTTTTTTTTCTGCCGAGAAGTTGGCCAACTGGACAAGTACTTCCTGTGCGTCGAGTCAAGCCTCCTTAGTGGACTTATTTGAGTTATTAATATGTATAAGTACATTTAGGATGCTGTGCTGGCTAGGTCACCTGAGATTCAGGCCCTGTTCGCATCTGGTGTTTTGGGATCTCAGGCAGAATCGCTGCGAAATCACACAGCAATAGTGGCAGAACGCGCCATGTCCATTTGGGTGCTATTCATTTTCAATAGCACCTAAGGGTGGTTCGGTTTTGCCACGATTATCAGCCCAAGATCCCAAATGTCAGACGTGAACTGGGCCTTGTGTCTTTTTGTTTTTAACCGCTGTGATTTCTGAGACAAACACCCCCCTTACAAATGCTTTGAAAGCCTCCCATTTGACCAGGTAATTAGAAAATTGCTAGTAATTAGAGAAAAAGTCTTCTATTTTATTGGCAATTGATTTGTGAGAAGGGAAAAGATTCAGCCAAAATGCATTCAGCTTCCAGGAGGCTTTGGGTAGGGAAAAGAAGGGTTTAAAACACAAAAGGAGAGGGTGCAAAGCTGCCCTAGTGTAACTTGGCTTTAATATGGTAACGTTAAAAACACTACAATGGTCAAACTCATATTGTGTGATGATGGATACAGCATAAGGATTCCACTGTGGCCACACTCCTAAAATCACCTCAAGATCCCAACAGGGGAAGGGGGAGCTGTGGACGTTCAACTTACCTGCCCGGATCCTGGCACCACATCTAAGGCTATCCACCACCACGCTTGACGTGCAGATCCTAATGCGCATGTTCCCAGTCAAGCCGGCGCTGCTCTCCGAGGACACACAAACCCACACGAGAAGGATACAGGGGGGAAGATAGTGAGGACATCACACAGTTGCCAAGACAACACGTTTCGGAGGCATGGCCTCCTTCCTCAGGTCCTGCCAGGATCTGGGCAGCTAGGTTGAATGTCCATGACTCCCCCTTCCCCTGTTGGGATCTTGAGGTCGTTATAGGAGTGTGGCCACAGTGGAATCCTTAGGCTGTATCCATCTTCACGCAATGTGAGTTTGACCATTGTAGTGTTTTTAACTTAACCATATTAAAGCCAAGTTACACTAGTCTTTGCGCTCTCTTCTTTTGTGTTTTGTCTAGATGTGTTTCTGCCACCCAGAGGATCCATAAAGAGCAGCAGCACCCTTTGACTTGTCTAATTATTACCAATAGCCAGCTGGAGGGCTATACCAAAGTGTTGATCAGCGCACCTGTTTTTTATTTTGTGTGGTTTTTTTGTAATGATGGGTTTAGCTGCAAGTTGCAGGATCAATGGAGAGTGGTCAGGGATATTCCTTAGGGCAAAATTTATGGTGGTAATAAGTGAAAAACTCCCCACTTCTTACTGTATAACATTTGGTCAGAGAGTAAACAGGGGGATTACTTACATAAAAGCAAAGACGATAATTTTGGGGTAATATTCTTCACCCCTTGTAGTGTAATTATGACATTTTCACATTAAAGAAGTACTATATTTGCCTATCTGGTAAATCATGTATTCATTTAATTTCATAATCTGGTGGAAGGAGCCAGCCAATAAATGTTCATATCTCCTGGGGTTGCCAGTGGCAGGATCTCCTAGTCAAACTCTGTGACTCTTTTCCTGTCCACGTCTGAGTCTGGGGTTTTTCCAGTCATCTTATGGTGTTTCTGCTCCTTCTACTGCATTCTCTATAATGTTCTTGTAAAATAAAATAAAAATTGACAGAGTGGAACCCCCTCTTACCACCACAGCATGCACAAAGACCCAGGAACTTAAACACAGAAATCTCACCTTTTGGAATGTATGATAGATATAGGAAACTGTTAAGCCCTGTACACACGACCGGTTTTACCGATGAAAACAGTCCGATGGACTTTTTTCATCGGACAAACCGATCGTGTATGGGCCCCATCGGTCTTTTTTCCATCAAAAAAAAAACAATAGCATATTACTATCGTCTGTGGAGAACTCCATCGGATAAAAAACCCACGCATGCTCAGAATCATGCATAGAACTTAATTTTTCTTGGCTCGTCTGAGTGTTTTACTTCACAGCGTTTGGGACGATCGGTTTTTTGACTGATGGTGTGTAGGCAAGACTGATGGAAGTCAGCTTCATCGGATTTCCGATGGAAAAATCCATCGATTTAAAATCCATAGGAAATCCGATCATGTGTACAGGGCTTTAGATGGTTTAAATTTTTGGGATCCATCAGACACTGAAATAGTTGATCCATGAATATTCAATCATACAAAACAGATTATTAACCAGATCGTTATTAACCAGATTGTTATGATTATTGTAGTGTGAGTTTGCAGAAATAGTAATAATTGGATGCACAGATTATTATTATTATTATTATTATTATACACAATTTATATAGTGCCAACAGTTTACGCACCGCTTTACAATGTATAGGGGGGACAACACAATTACAGTACAGTTCAATACAAAAGGTACAGGAGCATATATATACACATGGGAAGGGGGCAGTGCCAGGACAAGGCCATCTAGAGCCCAGGGCAAACATGCCAAATTGCACCCCTTCTCTCCAATATGTGTGGGCATTATGTGTCAGGAAAAAACCCGCCCTCAAAAAAAAAAAAAAATTCCCCCATTCTCCCAATACAAATTCACCTCCTACTGAAATCCACCCTCTCAGCATGAATTTTTAAGAAAGTAGGGGTAACCCCTGGAATTCGCACATCTATGTTGTCCTGCTGCAATAAACGGATTGGCAACCTCAGCCTGGACTCTGACCAGGCCACCCCCCCCAACACGTTTCACTCCGCCGTCCCAGAGCTAAGTCATGTGGATCAGCATGAATCTTTGCCCCCCCAGCTCAAATCCTCTCATTTCCCATATGCCCCAGCACAAATCCACCCTCTCCGAAAAAAAAATCTCCCCTCCTAGTACAAATTCCCCTCCCTCAATTTTAACATCTGAGCACAATCGCCCCCACCCCCCCCTGCACAAATTCTCCCCATCCTAGCCCAAACCCCACCTAAATTTCCCCTCCTAGCACAAATACTTGCTAATCACCCCCCACCCAACCATATTACCTTTTCTAGCACAAACTCACCAAAATTCCCCCTCCCAACACAAATCCCCTCAAATCACCACTCCTTGCATACCTCTCAAAAATGTACCCTCCTCTAGAACAATTCATATCTCCTGCCACCCTCCAAACCAAATTGCCCCTCCCAACACAAATCCCCTCCCCCCCAACCTCTTTGTGGTGCCCCCACCTCACATGATACCCCTTGTCCCGGCCCTGGAAGGGGAACTTTGACAATTCGATTTTTACAATTTTGCAGGGCAAGCATATACACTTCTTATTGTAAGTCTTGTTTCACAACAGGGTCAACTTGCCAGCTCTATGTATTGATCTACATCGAGAATATGTATGCCTGGATGGAGGAAATAAGGACAGTTTCCATCTATTTCTCTACACAAAGGCAAGTTTTAATTACTTGATCTAATAAGTAAGATGAATCGGTCTCTATAGCCAAATTCTTCCAGCCAGAGCAGTGAAGTGGGCATAGCTCTAACCAAACCTAAAAATATATTTGCTTCTAGCTTCAGGCTGACCAAAGCACAAGCTGGTCCTTTGTCTGATTACCTGCACAATAACAACATAATCAAGCATGCAGCTCCCAATGTTGTATTGACAAAGGAGCCTTTAGTCAGAATCACAAACAGCAGTTAAAGGGCAACTCCATACCAGGGACTGGATGAAGAATTGCAAAAAACAGTTACAGGATAACTCAATACCAAGGACTGGATGATTTGTTGAGATGTTCCTGGTGTGTAAATTATTGACAACCTAGCTGTTTCCAGACAGTAGTTGTGTAGGGCAGTGTTTCTCAACCTTTTTTCAGTCAAGACACCCTTTAAAAATTATGGACAATCTCGAGGCACCCCATTTCATAATGTAAAAACTATTCTAATAGTTTTACATAATGCAACAACATCCACAAGGCCACGTAGGACACCCAACATTAGAGGTGATTTATTCTTCCAAAGCAAATACACTTTTGCAAACTGGTACTGACTAGCATTTCAATGTTTCTCCATCAGTCAGCTAATGTAATAGAGAGGGGCAGAAGAGGGTCAAACAAGGATGCAATGCAAGCAACTGACATCCTCCTTATCAACTGATGACACCATTGGTCGTTAGGAGGAACCGTATCGGCAGAACACCGGCATCCTATCGATATGGTTCCCCCTTGACTGCGCAGGTGCAATCCGAGCCAACGGAAATCAACAAACCTGATCAGCTGTTTTCCACTCGCTCGGCCTCCTGGCTCTTTTTTTTAACATGTTCCAAGTCCACGGGGATGGTAAGGAATGAGCCTGGATGCCGCCCCCAACCGCGAATACGCCGTGTACACCTGAAGAACAGCTGATCAGGTTTGGAGATTTCCGTGGGCTTCGTCTGCGCCTGCTTAGTCGAGGCCGGACCCTAGCCGATAGGGGAACTAGCTCGACAAGACACCGGCATCTGGAAGGACTTTATGGTGTACAATGAAAACCTGTGACTTAGTGTAACTAAAAGACTGCCTTCACCCACAAGCGTTATTTTGCCAAGACAACGCTGAAGAAACCTCAAGGCACCCTGGTTGAAAAAGGCTGGTGTAGGGCACCATTTTGTGCAGTGCACTCAGTGTCAAATTTAATTTAATTTACCGTATATACTCGAGTATAAGCCGAGTTGTTCAGCACATTTTTTTGTGCTGAAAATGCCCCCCTCGGCTTATACACGAGTCTAACTGTGTCCATCTGCAGCCTCATGCGCCTGATCTCCCGGCGCTGTGACATGCATTCAGTCTAGTCGACGGCCGTGCAGTGTAACAAAGCCCCGCCTCCTCCTTGTCCTAGGCGGGACACTGACTCACTGCTGGGAAAAACTGAATCCGTGTTCTGTCACGGACGAGGGACGAGGAGGAGGCAGGGAGATGGACACAGTGAGGCGGCAGGGAGATGGACACAGTGAGGCTACAGATGGGCATTGTTGACCCTCTTTTCCACTGACAGTAGCTGCTGCAGTTCTCACCCAAGGCTTATACTCGAGTCAATATGTTTTCCCAGTTTTTATGGTAAAATTAGGTGCCTCGGCTTATAATAGGGTCGGCATATACTTGAGTATATATACGGTAATATCATTAGCAATGGGCAAAAAGAGGCTGCTGTTCCACTACCCCAACAACAGTGGCGGCTGGTGCTCAAAATTTTTGGGGGGGCGCAAACAAACTGAAAAAAAAAATCAATTGCCGCCACTGTGCCCATTAAACGCAGCCACTGTGCCCAAACGCCACCAGTTTGCCCCCTCAAATACAGCCAGTTTGTTTCCATATACAGCCAGTTTGTCCCCATATACAGCCAGTGTGCCCCCATATATATATAACCAGTGTGTCCCCATATATACAGCCAGTGTGCCCCCCATATACAGCCAGTGTGCTCCCATATACAACCAGTTTGTCCCCATATATAGCCAGTTTGTCCCCATATATAGCCAGTTTGTCCCCATATATATAGCCAGTGTGCCCCCATATATATAGCCAGTGTGCCCCCATATACAGCCAGTTTGTCCCCATATATATAGCCAGTGTGCCCCCATATACAGCCAGTGTGCTCCCATATACAGCCAGTGTGCTCCCATATACAGCCAGTGTGCCCCCATATACAGCCAGTGTGCCCCCATATATATAGCCAGTGTTCCCCCCCATATACAGCCAGTGTGCCCCCATATTCAGCCAGTTTGTCCCCCATATACAGCCAGTTCCCCCCAAATGCAGCCAGTTTGTCCCCCATATACAGCCAGTTCCAGCCAAATGCAGCCAGTTTGTCCCCCATATACAGCCAGTTCCCCCCATATTCAGCCAGTGTGTCCCCCATATACAGCCAGTTCCCCCCAAATGCAGCCTGTCCCCCCCCAGCCCTGCACTTACCTTCCTCGGTCCGCACCGTCCTCGATGTGTTCTCCCGCCCTCGATGTCGCTTCAGCCAATCAGGTTACCGGTAACCAGATCCGGTGAACCTGATTGACAGAAACCTCCACAGTCTTCTCCAAGGAACGCACCCCCGTGCGTACCTGGGAGGAGATTTTGGAAGCCGAATACAGCGTGAGAGCTGGCTCTGATAGACACTTCCAGAACACACCCACCGCCGGCCGCCGCTCTAATTCATATGGCCGGCGCTCACCAGGAGGCCGGCCATATGAATAGTGGGCAGCGTGGCAGCGGTGACAATACATAGATTCATGCAATGCATGAATCTGTGTATTGTCTTTCAGTGGCGGTGCGGGAGCGAGAGGGGGCGGTGCTCCGGCGCCCTCTATGGACGAACCGCCACTGCCCAACAATATAGCAAAAAGAGAAAGGTTGGGACTTTAAATGAATTAAATGAATGGGACTTTAATTGAAGCATGCAGCAGGAAAGTTGCTTTCCTGCTGCAGGCTTCATTGAAAGTCCCAACCTTTCTCTTTTTGCTATATTAATAGGGATGGAGACATTTGACCTACAGGTCTTATGCCTCATTAAAGTCCCAAAACTCTTTCTTTCTCAGCTACCCCAACAATGATCAACCTTCCAAGGTAGCTTTCGATATATGATACTATAGTTTTCTCTTGTGATGTGAAATCACTGACTCAGGTAATGCTGAATCATACCTGTTACATCATATTAGCCTAGTAATTAGGGATGAGCTTCGTGTTCGAGTCGAACATACGTTCGACTCGAACATCGGCTGTTCGATCGTTCGACGAAGATCGAACGATTTGGGCCGTTCGCGCCAAATTCGAGTGACGCGAACGGCCCACAATGCACTACGCCATCGCAGTGTCATCCAGGCGCTGTGATTGGCCAAGCATGCACTGTGACCCCGCATGCTTGGCCAATCACAGCGCCGGCAGCGAGGAGAGCAATGATTGGCCACAGGCAGGATGCCTGTGGCCAATTATTGCTGAGGGGGTTTAGTACACGCCCCACACTATAAAAGGCCGCCAGCGCGGCGGCCTTGTGTAGTGTGTTCCGGACCAGGGAAAGAGAAGCATAGGCAGGGACAGTGTCATTATTTTTCCTTTTACTAATCCTGGATTCCTTGTGTTTAGGGACAAATAAGGATAGGTAGGGAGAGTGTCAGTGACAGTGTGCTATTCTGTGCTAATCCTTGTTTGTAGGGACAGAGAGGTACAGTGAGGGAAAGTGTCAGTGTGCTATTCTGTTCTAAACCAATCTTGCTGAACCATATTTTCAATCCTTGAGTTGAGGGACAGAGAGGTACAGTGAGTGAAACTGACAGTGTGCTATTCTGTTCTAAACCAATTTTGCTGTTCCATATTTTCAATCCTTGAGTTTAGGGACAGAGAAGGACACTCGTAGAAATTATCAGTGTGCTATTCTGTGCTAAATCTTGTTTGTAGGGAGGGACAGAGTAGGACAGTGATGGAAAGTGTCAGTGTGCTATTCTGTTCTAAAACTATTTTGCTGAACCATATTTTCAATCCTTGAGTTGAGGGACAGAGAGGTACAGTGAGTGAAACTGACAGTGTGCTATTCTGTTCTAAACCAATTTTGCTGTTCCATATTTTCAATCCTTGAGTTTAGGGACAGAGAAGGACACTCGTAGAAATTATCAGTGTGCTATTCTGTGCTAAATCTTGTTTGTAGGGAGGGACAGAGTAGGACAGTGAGGGAAAGTGTCAGTGTGCTATTCTGTTCTAAAACTATTTTGCTGAACCATATTTTCAATCCTTGTGTTTAGGGACAGAGAAGGATAGGCAGGGGACAGTGTCAGTGTCATTGTTGCTAAGCCTCCTGCACAGTATACACCTGAAGGTAGCCCTTATTGCTCTTTTTCCCATCTCCCTGCAGGCCATCCATTAAAATGTCTGGAAGGCAACCAAGGAGAGGCAGACAGTCAGGAGGCAAAAAAAGAGGGCAAGCAGGCTCTGTGTCTGGGGGCAACAGTGCTGGTCGTGGACGCGGTGCATTGTCATCAGCACATGGCCATGGGACACGCTTGTCCTTGTTTTCGGCAGCTGGACATGTTGAGCCACATCATGCCGAAGACTTGGTAGAGTGGATGACCAAGCCCACCTCATCCTCCTCATCCTCTCTCACCCAGGCTCAGGGTACTGGCAAAGCAGCTGCCAAAGCGTCCTCTTCTCTGGTATCATTATCTTCATTAGTCAATCCTTCCCTAGACCCACCATGTCCTCCTCCTGAGGAGTCCCCCAAACTGTTTGAGCACAGTGTTGGGTACATGCTCCAGGAGGATGCCCAGCGTTTGGAAGGATCTGATGATGATACCCAGCTAGAGGAAGGCAGCAGCGTGAGAGCAGAGAGAGGGGATGCTCAAGAAGGACACCAATCTGGCAGTCATGCTCCAGCAGCTGCAGCATACTGCCAGATTGGCTCCAGTGATGAGGAGGGAGGGGATGATGAGGTCACTGACTCCACGTGGGTGCCTAATAGGAGAGAGGAGGAGGATGAGGAGGAGGCACATCTCCAACGAGGCAGGATGCCCTTGAGTGGCCAGCGTATGGGCAGCACACCGACGGAATCACACCGCAGAGCTCCGCCTGTGTAGGGCGCTGCCTCTGCCCGTCATTCAAAAAGTTCTTTGGTGTGGGCCTTTTTTGAGGCGAGTGCATCAGATCGCACAGCTGCTGTTTGCAACATATGTCTCAAGCGTATATCGCGTGGCCAAAACATCAGCCGCTTGGGCACCACATGCTTGATCAGACATATGTTGACCTGCCATGCAGCTCGTTGGCAAGCCTACCTTAAAGACCCACACCAAAGAACAAAGCTGACCTCTTCTTGCACCGCATCAGCTGGGATCTCCAACCCCACTATACCTTCACTCCTCTCTGAAACCTGCTCTGAGAGGAATGAAGGTGTAGAATTAGGTGTGTCACAGGCAAGTACTTGCGGGCACTCTGCTAGCAGTACACCAACGTCCGATTCTAGCAGGCAAATTTCCCTGCCCCAGCTGCTGGACCGTCGAAAGAAGTTCACTCCCAGCCATCCACATGCCCAGCGGTTGAATGCTAGCTTGGCTAAATTGCTAGCGCTTTAACTGCTGCCTTTTCAGTTGGTAGACTCGGCCCCCTTCCGTGAGTTTGTGCAATGTGCGGTTCCTCAGTGGCAGGTTCCCAAACGCCACTTTTTCGCACGGAAGGCGATTCCGGCTCTCTACAGGCATGTGGAAGGCAATGTCTTGGCCTCGCTGGACAGGGCGGTCAGCGGTAAGGTGCATATTACCGCTGACTCATGGTCCAGCAGGCATGGACAGGGACGATACCTTTCTTTCACGGCCCATTGGGTCACTCTTTTGGCAGCTGGGAAGGATGCAGGACAAGGTGCAGTAGTGTTGGAGGTTGTTCCACCGCCACGCCTCCAAAATGCTACAACTGGTTGTGACACACCTCTCTCCTCCACCCCCTCCTCTTCTTCTTCCTCCATGGCCTCTTCCTGTGGTTTGTCCTCGGAACCAGCGGTGCTCCGTAGGCGTTCAAGGGGCTACGCAAGTACGCAGGCAAAAAGATGCCATGCCATGCTTGCGCTGGTGTGTTTGGGGGACAGGAGCCACACTGGGGCAGAGGTCCTGTCTGCTCTGCAGGGGCAGGCCGAGAGGTGGTTAACGCCACGCCAGCTTAAGCCAGGAATGGTGGTTTGCGACAATGGTACCAACCTCCTCTCCGCCCTCCGACAGGGACAACTGACCCATGTGCCCTGTATGGCTCACGTCCTTAACCTGGTGGTGCAGCGGTTCTTGGGCAGGTACCCGGGCTTACAGGATGTCCTGAGGCAGGCCAGGAAAGTCTGTGTGCATTTCCGCAGATCTTATAATGCCAGTGCTCGCCTGGCTGAGCTTCAAAAGGAGTTGAACCTGCCCAAGAACCGCCTTATATGTGACATGCCCACCAGGTGGAACTCAACGTTGGCCATGCTGCAGCGGCTGCACACGCAGCAGAGGGCCATCAATGAGTACCTGTGCGACTACGGCACCAGGACAGGGTCAGGGGAGCTCGGGTTTTTTTCACCACGCCAGTGGGGCATGATCAGGGATGCATGCACTGTCCTGGCACCATTTGAGGAGGCCACGAGGATGGTGAGCAGTGACAGTGCATGCATCAGTGACACTGTACCTCTTGTCCACCTGTTGGAGCACTCGCTGCGTGGAATAATGGACAGGGCACTTGAGGCAGAACAGAGGCAGGAAGAGGAGGACTTCCTTGCCTCTCAAGGCCCCCTTTACCCAGACAGTGTTCCTTCTGTCCCACCCATCGCACAGGAAGAAGAGGAGGAGGAGGAGGATTGTGTCAGCATGGAGGTGGAGGCTGGCACTCAGCATCATCAGCAGCAGTCTTTTAGGGATGATTTACAGTCCCAAGAAACCAGTGGACTTGTACGTGGCTGGGAGGAGGTGGCTGCGGATCATGTCGTCCTTAGTGACCCAGAGGACTCCGGACTGAATGCCTCAGCTAACCTACGCTGCATGGCCTCCCTGATCCTGCAAAGTCTGCGGAAGGATCCTCGTATTCTTCGGATCAAGGAGAGGGACCATTACTGGCTGGCCACTCTCCTTGATCCACGGTACAAGGGTAAGGTTGCGGACCTTATCGTACCGTCGCAGAGGGAGCAGAGGATGAGACAACTCCGGGAGGCCTTGCAGAAAGGTCTGTGCAACGCGTTCCCAGAGACTGGGAGGTTACAAACTCCTGGTCCTGGACAACGAGTTGCTGAGGCTTCGGGCAGCGGTGGGGAAGGTGGCCGTCTGACCGATGCGTTCAGACAATTCTTTAGTCCGCAGCCCCAAAGTATGATCGGTTCCAGCAACCATCGCCAGCGTCTGATATACATGGTGCAGGAATACCTAGGGGCAAGGTCAGACTTGGACACCTTCCCCACCGAAAATCCTCTGGCTTACTGGGTCTTGAGGATGGATCACTGGCCAGAGCTTGCACAGTATGCAATTGAGCTACTGGCCTGTCCTGCATCCAGCGTTCTTTCAGAACGCACATTCAGTGCTGCTGGAGGATTTGTCACGGATCACAGGGTGCGCCTGTCCACCGACTCGGTTGATCGACTGACTTTCATCAAGATGAACCAGTCTTGGATCACCACCAGCTACCACACACCAGATGCTGATATAACAGACTAATTGATTTTAAAATGTCACATCCCTTCAAGACTGATGCTGATGCTGAGTGCCTGTGCTGTTATGTTGACTGGCTATCCTCCTCCTCCTCCTCCTCAATGATACGATTAACGATGATAGCTTGGAAGATCATTTTGGTTTATGGGTGACGCCACCAGTGGCTAAGGCCCAATTTTTCAGCCCCTGTTTAACAGGGGCGTGTAATTAAAATTTTTGATGCAATACTTTGCAACAGGCCTCATTGCTGTGCTCCAAGTACAGTATCTGTGAGGGGTTGCAGTGTTGTGCCACCAGTGCCTAAGGCCCAATTTTTCAGCCCCTGTTCAACAGGGGCATGCAATTATAATTATTGATCTAATAATTCACAGCAGGGCCCATTGCTGCGCCCACCAAGAGTAACTGTCAGGCCTTACAGTGTTGTGGCACCAGCACCACCATCACCACCACCACCACCACCAAAGGCCCAATTTTTCAGCCCCTGTTCAACAGGGGCATGCAATTATAATTATTGATCGAATAATTCACAGCAGGGACCATTGCTGCGCCCACCAAGAGTAACTGTCAGGCCTTACAGTGTTGTGGCACCAGCACCACCACCACCACCACCACCACCACCAAAGGCCCAATTTTTCAGCCCCTGTTCAACAGGGGCATGCAATTATAATTATTGATCTAATAATTCACAGCAGGGACCATTGCTGCGCCCACCAAGAGTAACTGTCAGGCCTTACAGTGTTGTGGCACCAGCACCACCATCACCACCACCACCACCACCAAAGGCCCAATTTTTCAGCCCCTGTTCAACAGGGGCATGCAATTATAATTATTGATCTAATAATTCACAGCAGGGACCATTGCTGCGCCCACCAAGAGTAACTGTCAGGCCTTACAGTGTTGTGGCACCAGCACCACCATCACCACCACCACCACCACCACCAAAGGCCCAATTTTTAAGCCCCTGTTCAACAGGGGCATGCAATTATAATTATTGATCTAATAATTCACAGCAGGGCCCATTGCTGCGCCCACCAAGAGTAACTGTCAGGCCTTACAGTGTTGTGGCACCAGCACCACCATCACCACCACCACCACCACCAAAGGCCCAATTTTTCAGCCCCTGTTCAACAGGGGCATGCAATTATAATTATTGATCGAATAATTCACAGCAGGGACCATTGCTGCGCCCACCAAGAGTAACTGTCAGGCCTTACAGTGTTGTGGCACCAGCACCACCATCACCACCACCACCACCACCAAAGGCCCAATTTTTCAGCCCCTGTTCAACAGGGGCATGCAATTATAATTATTGATCTAATAATTCACAGCAGGGACCATTGCTGCGCCCACCAAGAGTAACTGTCAGGCCTTACAGTGTTGTGGCACCAGCACCACCATCACCACCACCACCACCACCACCAAAGGCCCAATTTTTAAGCCCCTGTTCAACAGGGGCATGCAATTATAATTATTGATCTAATAATTCACAGCAGGGCCCATTGCTGCGCCCACCAAGAGTAACTGTCAGGCCTTACAGTGTTGTGGCACCAGCACCACCATCACCACCACCACCACCACCAAAGGCCCAATTTTTCAGCCCCTGTTCAACAGGGGCATGCAATTATAATTATTGATCGAATAATTCACAGCAGGGACCATTGCTGCGCCCACCAAGAGTAACTGTCAGGCCTTACAGTGTTGTGGCACCAGCACCACCACCACCACCACCACCAAAGGCCCAATTTTTCAGCCCCTGTTCAACAGGGGCATGCAATTATAATTATTGATCTAATAATTCACAGCAGGGACCATTGCTGCGCCCACCAAGAGTAACTGTCAGGCCTTACAGTGTTGTGGCACCAGCACCACCATCACCACCACCACCACCACCAAAGGCCCAATTTTTCAGCCCCTGTTCAACAGGGGCATGCAATTATAATTATTGATCTAATAATTCACAGCAGGGACCATTGCTGCGCCCACCAAGAGTAACTGTCAGGCCTTACAGTGTTGTGGCACCAGCACCACCATCAAAGGCCCAATTTTTACTACCACTGATCAACAATTATATGTTATTACAATTCCTGATATTATACTTGACAGAAGGGCGTTCCAGCATCCACCAAGAATAACTGTGAGTGCTTTCAGTGTTGTGCCAACACCAACACCTAAGGGGCCAATTTCTGCAGAGTATATACGGAAGGTCCCTACTTTCAAACATCCAACTTACAAACTACTACTACTTGCAAACGGAAGAAGACAA
This sequence comes from Rana muscosa, assembly GCA_029206835.1. Taxonomy (NCBI): domain Eukaryota; kingdom Metazoa; phylum Chordata; class Amphibia; order Anura; family Ranidae; genus Rana; species Rana muscosa. Next base: position 106,713,250 of record CM055120.1, on the reverse strand, counting down.
CAGGAAGTGAGAGGAAATCTACCCCTTGGAAGGAAAATTCTCTCCTGTAAGAATTAATATGGGAGAAAGGTGTCTCCTCTCTACTGATGCTTTATCACCAATCCTTGTTTCAATAAAAACACCACATTTCAAAAACAGTTGTCATTGGGACGCAAAGTGAGGTGAAATGTTCTGAACAGGGGCACAGACAGCAAAAAAAATGTGACAGGGGTGATAACCGTTCCCTATGTTTTACAAAAAGCTAAAAAAAAGGAATTTTCCATGGAGCTCCACTTAAACAATGCAGCTGTTCAAAATTACAAACAGATTCTACATAAGAACAAACCTACAGTCCCTGTCTTGTATGCACCGCCTGTATACGGCTGTTCAGAGTATATAGGTCCTTTTTTATTTTGTGTGCAGGGTTCCCCTTAATATCCATACAAGACCCAAAGGGGCTGGTAATGGGCTGGGGTAGGGGGGGGGGGGGTTGATGGGGTAGCTATGCCATTTTTCCTAAAGATTTTCATCCATATTACCAGACATTGCATTAAAGCCGCAAGCAGTTTTAAATGGCTTTTTTCCCTTTAGAAATGTTATTTTGTGCAGGGACAATTCTAATCACGGGAAACACGTGGCACTTCACAGGCATACTTTAGACACCCCCCAGGTACAATATTTAAAGGAATATTTGACTTTTTTTTTTTCACTTTATGCATCATTAAATGACTGCTCCCGGAAAACGTCAGTTTTTAAAACTTCTTTTTGCATTGATACATGTCCCCTGGTGCAGAAGCCGGGTTCCCAAACTCTGTTTCGGACAATAACATGGATAATAGTCGTTATAATTAGCACTTTAGAATCCGAACATTCGCATCCATTGTATTTAATAGGGTTCTAATGTTCGTGCGAACTTTCGGTCCGTTCGCGGGTTCTGGTGCGAACCGAACCCGGGGGTGTTCGGCTCATCACTACTAGTAATGTGGCATTGCAACATTGCGTCTCTACAGTCATGTAATAAAGTTGGTAAAATGGCACTGCTGTGGCCAGGGCAGACAGCCATACTATAATTCTGCACATTGCCTCTTGTAAATAAGGCCAATTCTGACTAACTGCCAGCAATTCTTTGAGTTTCATCATTAGGTTAGTGCACAGGAGGAACTTGAGGAGGGTTCTCTGCTTTTCCCCTTGATGACACCTCTGGGCCAATCAGCAAGTACCTTGTGAGTGTGTCACATGCTCCTTCAGATTCAGAAGAAGAATAAGCTTCTGGTTTGTGTCAAAAAAGAGTTTGTCCCGAACATAGCCTATTCTCAGTTTGGTGAACGGTCAAATAAATATTTGTAAGCATCAGATGGAAGTCTAATTTAGCAGTGGTAGCAGTACCACCACTAAATTATGGTTCGCTTCTGCATGTAAACAAAGTGGTCCTGGGTGACATCATTGACCAACTATGGTTATGATCGTAGGTGGTCAATAACATCACTCAGGATCAATGGGTGTAGCAGCAGGGAAGCCTCTTTGGTGGATGGATTGTTGTTGTGGTGGGTCAACACCAATTCTACACTGCTGGATGACATGATTGATTTTGGATTTGCTTTGTAGGCCATTATTTTTTCATTATACCCTGGTTCACACCAGCACGGCTGCAGCATAGGTGTGCGTAACCTATTGCATTAGGGTGTGCACCCCAAAGCAAAAACACACATGCCTTTCTCTGCAGCCTCAGCTGCACTGGACAGTGAATGAATAGGAAGAGTTCTGTGCTGAGCGGCTTCCTGTTCATTCACAAACTGAAGCATAGTAAACACAGTTTATGATTTAACACAGTGGGTGAGTGTGTTCACTGTGTTCATTTAGAAAGGGAAGGGGCTGGTAAATTACATATTGATAATCCCCTTCTCCCGCTCTCCATCCTGAAACATCCCCCACAGCAGCCACGGGGGGAGCAGTGGAGGGAAGCTAATAGCACTGCGGTGGGGTGGTGCAACACGGGGGGGGGGGGGGGCGAGCCCAGGCAGTAGGGAAAATTGGCACCACACAGAGATTAGGGTGTGCCCAGGCACACCTGGAACACCCCCTGCGCACGCCTATGGGCCCCAGTGAAACCTCCGATTTCATTGCAACCTCATTTAACAGAAGTCTATGCAAGTCAGGATGAAATTGGAAAAACGTAGTAGAGGAAACTTTTCAAAGTCGCTGCAACATGAGTCATGGCAATTTGAACATTTGAACGCTTCAGTTGCCGGGAATGGGGTGCAATGTGTCTAAGAGCTCTAGCACATGGGGCCATCCAGCTGAGTGGTACCAGCATTTAGGGCCCTGTGTTTTCGGGGATGTTCTGGAATACAGGTCTTCTCAGGCAAGCTCAGGGTAGTGTTTGCTTTTGCCTGTTTTTACTTAAAGAAACACTGCAATAAAAAATGTTTTATTGTATATGTTTTATAGCAGAAAGTAAAAAAAGAGTATTTTTTTTGTTATTAGCGCAAAAAATAAAAAACCCAGTGGTGATCAAATACCACCAAAAGAAAGCTCTATTTGTGGGATTTTTTTTTTTATAAATTTTATTTGGGAACGGAGTTGCATGCCCGCACAATTGTAGGTTAAAATAACGCAGTGCCATATCGCAAAAAGTGGCCATGAAGGGGTAAAGCTTCAAGTGGTTAAGAGGATGATAATTTGGAACTTTTCATTTTTTATTTTTTTTATTACAGATAACTAAATCATATTTCCAACTTGTTGACTCACTGGGGTTCATTGACCAAGTATTTATAAATTGGTGATTTACAGGCTGCTCATCTATCAAAGCAGTAAAGAGACTTTTCACAGCAAAACTGACATTTTTATTTATTTTTTAATTGGGCAACTTTATACAGAGGTGCTTGTATTATGTAAGTAACAATGTAATCGAATGCCACTATTACAATGCTCTACTGAATTCCAGATGTTTCTCAAATCCTAATTTTATGGTCTTTTAATAAAATATAGCAAAAACAGGTAGAAGTAACATGAAAGTAAAAAAAAAAAAAAACATTAAACTCATAATTCTGTAAAAAAAAAAAAAAAAAAAAAAATTCTGTCATTTTTTTTTTTTTTCCATGATGGCCCCAGGGCTCTTCCATAAAGTAAGAACAGCAAACTGTGGATAGAATTAAAAAGGAAAAAAGGAGCAAGCTAACTTTAAACCTTTGTAAAAAAACAAAACAAAAACCTCAACCTATATTGATGAAACTATCTCCTGATACTCTAGTGACCTCTACTGGTCAATGTAGAGATGACTGAAGTTCAAGTACAAGTGTATTATACAATGTACTGTACAAAGAATCTCTAAAAAAGTATTACTGTTATTATGAATAATAATGATATTATACAAAATGTATGTAGTACCAACAGTTTGCACAGTGCTTTACAATATAATAATATAACTTTTGCAAATGATGACATGCAGAAACAAGGTAGATTTCACTGTAGTCTTCAGATACTGTGGTCATTGGTTTTAACTGTGGATTAAACCACACTAGTGAACTTCTGGAATCATTTTTGAATGTTGGAATCTTGCTTTTTTTCTTCATAGAATGTTATTTTCAATCAACCAAGTTTACGCTAGTGGACTAAGCTAATGTGTACTGGCAAATAAATCCTGCATTCAGCACCTCGCTGCATGCAATTGCAGTCACTTAGATATGGTCATTAAAATTGCACCAAAACACATAAAAAGCTAAGGAATGCAATGCGGACCTGACATCAGATATACTTAATACATAACATACTATGTGTGACACTTAGAGGTATTTATTATGTCTCACATATATTACAGTGTTCCCCCTGACAATGCTTTCATCTGGTTTTCTTTTCAGGACTGAGCCATGTTTGTTCAGGTATCATCCAGGGTCCCGATCTACTTCCTGGACTGAGATGCCAGATCAGATGACACGATCATTAAAATCCTGGGATCCAAGCAGTTCTTAGCTGTATTTACATGTTTAACCACTTTGTATCTGGGTCAATTCTGATTCGTTCCTACATGTAAAAATCGACTTTTCTTGCTAGAAAATTACTTAGAACCCCCAAACAATATATATACATATATTAGCAGAGGCCCTATAGAATAAAATGGTGGGTGTTGCAACTTTTTTATGTCACACGGTATTTGCGCAGCGTTTTTTCAAACAATTGTTTTGGAAAAAATACACTTCAATTAATAAAAATAAATAAAAACACAATATTTATCCCAATTATATTGTATAATGTGAAAGATGATGTTACGCTGAGTAAAAAGTTACTTAACATATCACACTTCAAAATTGCGTCTGCCCGTTATGTAAATTATGTGCTTAAAATTCTCCTTTACAGGTTACCAGTTTAGAGTTGCAAAGGAGGATTGGTGCTAGAATTATCAAATACGACCAAAAGAAATCACTATTTGTGGGTAAAAAATTAAATTTCCAATGACAAATACAGTTTCATTTATGTACAGCATTGCATGACCGCTCACAATTGTCAGTTAAAGTAGTGCATTGCTGTATTGCAAAAAATGGCCTGGTCATGAAAGGGAGTAAATCTTCCGAAGGTCAAGTGAATAATCACTGAGGAAATGAGCTGAATGCTGCTGACCATCATTTAACCTAGGCTGACCGAAGACATCTTGTGGTAGAAAATAAGTACTGCGGGGAACAGAAAAAACAACTTTTTTCTTTTTGTATAGTATCATTTGAATTTACCAACAAGCACTGTATAAAAACAGTACAGACACAAACCATTTTAGAACAATGCTCTAGGAACTGCCTCTCTTGTAGATACTCAGGATACCTATTAAGCATTGTTTGGGATCTAATTTAACATTCGTTTTAAATGTACCATTAATGATATTTATAACTGCTTCCCAATATCCGTATAGCTTAGGACAGTGATAGTGAACTCCTGAGTGCAAGAGTATCATGGTAAATATAGTTCCAAAATGTCTGGGGTGCCAAGGTTCGCCATCACTGGCTTAGGACATTGCCAGAGCATGTGTATCAAACCACCATGCTCCCTCTGACATCTAGCACAAGTAGGTTCCTGCCGTAGGCCCATAATATTTAGCTTAGCTGGAGTGTGATGTACCCATAATATTATAAATAATTGTAAAAGCTTCTGAGACGTACTTAAAGTGGAGTTCCACCCTGAAAAAAAAAAAAATTCACCAAAAATCCTAAAAAAAAAAAGAAAAAAGAAAAAAATGTTTTTTTTTTACTTACCAGAAATAGCAGTTGCTATGCGGAAGTCCCTAATCTGCCTCTTCATCGTCCGCAGTTGGTCAGCTTCCTCCGTCCTACTCGTGGTGTCTTCTGGTGAATGGGGCGCGCTGCCTTCTGGGAACTGTGTGTATCCCAGAGAGCAGCCGGCCCATTCACAAAGCGCAGCGCGGATCGCGCATGCGCAGTAGGAAACTGGCAGTGAAGCAGCACGGCTTCACTGCCTGTTTCCCTTACTGAGGATGGCAGCGCCGGGAGCTGCCAGGATCGAGGGATTGGCCTCGGGGGGCTGACGAGTAGGACAGGTAAGTGTCCTTATTAAAAGTCAGCAGCTACAGTGTTTGTAGCTGCTGACTTTAAAAAAAAAAATTGCGGGTTTAATCCCCCTTTTAAAAAGCTCACCTGTACAGACTGCAGAGCCTCTCCCCACTGTTCTGACCCTATACTGCCCACATCTCCCTCCCATTTAGCCATAGCACTATACAGATGTTCTTCCAAATATCCTTTCAGAAGTAATGCATAGCACCGGATATAAAGTCCTTTGTTGTAGTAATGTTCTGCGTTAGGTTGAAAAGTGGCCTAGAAGACATATGGGGTATAGAAGGGCCCTGAGATATAATAGCATGTTTGAGTTGTAAATTGTAGAAATATATATTATCCTGGAGATCAAATTTAATTTGAAGTGTACAAGAAAGGTAAGAGCTCTCCTGCAGTAAAAATATGATGCGGGTGAGAGACACCATTTATTTGCCGTTTACTGCTATATTGCAACTTAGCTAACTCAGGATATGCATCATTTGACCATATTGTGCTATATAAAGTAAAACCAGTAACTTTCTGCAATTGCTTTGCATTCTCGCATTTTTTATGCATAAGTCTATATGTAGAAAAACTTTTATTAGATCCACACAGAGATATGGATTTCAACCCTGCTGTTAGGCCCCTTTCACACTGAGGCGTTGAAAAAACGCTCAAAAATTATAGGATTTTGTACCTCTATTTTACCGCGATTTTACTGCGTTTTTACCGCGATCGCGGTAAAAATAGCGCTAACGCGTATGCGTTTTACCGCGATTTTACCGCGTTCGCGCTAAAATTAGCGCGAATGCGGTAAAAACGCATAGGCGTTAGCGCTATTTTTTAACATAACGCTTATGCCTATGCGTTTTTACTGCGTTTTTACCGCGAATCCCATTCATTTCAATGGGGATAGGCGTTTTTACAGCGCTATTTTATGCGCCCTAAAGTTGCTCTAAAAAAGCTGTTTGCAGGATTTTTTTCAACGCCCAGCCAGCAAAACGCCTCAATGTGAAAGCCCTCAGAGATTTCACATTGAGAATGCTGGGGCAGGATTATTTCAGGCGTTATTACAGCACTATTTTTACCGTGAAAACGCGGTAAAAACGCCTCAGTGTGAAAGGGGCCTTAAAGTTTTGAATTTAGCAAAATGTAATATTACTGCAAGAACATGATCAGGAAGATTATTGGGCATAGTCGGTAATAATGCCATTCCTCAAATCATATGTTGCAGCTGATCTGTAATATAATATATAAAAGGGTTTGGAAGAGCCACGCCTCCCTCATCCTTAGGACATTGCAGGTGTTTAATTGAATTCTAGGTGTTTTGGGAGGCCATTACAAAGAATGAAATATAGTGTTGATTACGTGAAATGCCTTCAATGGAATTACAACTGGAGTATTATGTAAAAGGTAGAGCAATTGATGTATTAGAATGATTTTATCAAGATTGGCCCTACCGATCAAAGAAAAATCATTTATGTCAAAACTTAATTTTGTCTCTAAAACTAGATAACACAGGTATTACGTTCAATTGGCAGTAATCTAGAGGAGTTGCAGTGACAATTATACTGAGGTATTTAAAAGACATCTATTATCTGTACCGGACAAAAAGAGGAGATATTTGGGTCCATGATCCTATCTAGAGGCAAAAGAGCCAACTTAGACCAGTTCACGAATAAACCCGAATGCTTCTCAAATCGGGAAATTGTAGCCATAGTCACCCAGAAGCAAAACCATGTCATCAGCATAAAGCATAATTTTTTCTTGGATGGAACCATAAATTAAGCCAACTATTCCCTCATGAGACCCAATAAAGGCCGCCAAAGGCTCAATTGCGAGAGCAAATAGAAGTGGCCCTTTCGAGTGCCCCTTCGCAACCTCCCATATAGTTTCTTGTGGGGCATGGTACAACAGTTTAACCGAGGCAATAAATACCTCCCCAAACCCAAATTTCTCAAGCACTGACCCAGATATTCCCACTTTTTGGTGTAAAATGCTTTTTTTACATCCATTGACAGTAATGCACATGTACCTTTATCAGGGCTCAAAATTTCAAGTCCTGAGCTACTAGCCAGGTCTCAAGGGTTACTCGCCACCAGTTGCCCCACCCAGCCCGCCCCGCCCTGCCCCTAATTCCGCCCCTAAACGCGCCCTCATAAATTATCTCATGAAATGACACTTAAATGTTTTATGCAGAATTAAGTTATAAAAATAAATATTAACAACTGTATCCGTGCCCACCAATGCAGCCTGTGTCCACCAAATGCAGCCCTGTGTCCACCATGCAGCCCGGTGTCCACCAAATGCAGCCTGTGTCCACCATGCAGCCTGTGTCCCCCAAATGCAGCTCTGTGTCCCCCAAATGCAGCTCTGTGTCCACCAAATGCAGCCTGTGTCCACCAAATGCAGCCTGTGTCCACCAAATGTAGCCTGTGTCCACCAAATGCAGCCTGTGTCCACCATGCAGCCTGTGTCCACCAAATGCAGCCCTGTGTCCACCAAATGCAGCCTGTGTCCACCAAATGCAGCCTGTGTCCACCAAATGCAGCCTGTGTCCCCCAAATGCAGCCCTGTGTCCACCATGCAGCCCTGTGTCCACCAAATGCAGCCTGTGTCCACCAAATGCAGCCTGTGTCCACCAAATGCAGCCTGTGTCCACCAAATGCAGCCTGTGTCCACCATGCAGCCCTGTGTCCACCATGCAGCCCTGTGTCCACTATATGCAGCCTGTGCCCCCCAAATGCAGCCTGTATCCCCCAAATGCAGCCTGTGTCCACCAAATGTAGCCTCTGTCCACCAAATGTAGCCTCTGTCCACCATGCAGCCCTGTGTCCACCATGCAGCCCTGTGTCCACCATGCAGCCCGTGTCCCCCAAATGCAGCCCGTGTCCCCCAAATGCAGCCCGTGTCCCCCAAATGCAGCCCTGTGTCCACCATGCAGCCCTGTGTCCACCATACAGCCCATTTACCATTCAGCCTACCTGTGCAGGGGAGGAGAGGACCAGGAGAGCCGTCCAGGTGATCAGAGCGCAGCGCGGGGAACACAGGATAACAGTTTTAATTTTAATTGCCGCGTTCCCACCTCTCAACATCATATTCAGCCCCGCCCCCTGGCCGGGAACTTTGATTGACAGATCACCCGTCACCAGGATTGGACGGGTGATCTGTCTATCAAAGTCCCGGGAGGCGGGACTGTATCTGACAGCGAGCAGCGGGGAACGCGACAATTAAAAAAGAAAACTTATCACTGTGACTGTTCCCCGCGCTGCGCTGTAAACATCCGGGCGGCTCTCTCTCTCTTCCCCATCACAATCACTGGGAGATGGACTCCCATTCCACACAGGCTGCCGTCGGTGCTCGCCCCCCGGGCTCCCAGCCAGCCCTTCCTCGCCAGCCCTCAAAATTCACTCGCAAAATGCGAGTAGGCGAGTGCAATTTTGAGGGCTGCCTTTATTATCTGATGGAGTTTTTTTTTTTTTGTAAATTTCTTTTTATTAAGGTTTTAAGTTTTACACAACATTCCAACACAGCTGACCCAGCTAAAACCGCCAGGTCAGTATTAGGCCAACATGGCCCGTACACACTTATACAGGCAACAACATATCCTGTCTATCTAACAGTGTCTCTACCTAACTACTTCAACAACATACATAAGCCCTCCCCCCCACCCCAGGAAACTTTTTATCAACAACAGTAATACCGCCCTACCTCCCCTCTCTAGCCACAATACATCACCCGTTATACATACCCCAGATGTTCCTAAAAAGGTCTGTCCCAGTCAAACTGGTCCACTAGGCACGATTAACTCATATGAAAGTTATACATTAACCCACAGTCAGGTCTGAACTATACCAGGCTTGCCACACCTTATCAAATTTCTTTCCACATCCCCTTGACAGATAAGTGGCTTTATAATATGACATCATAGCATTTATCAGACCCTTCCAAAAGCGCACATCAGGTGCCCCCGGCTTGCGCCATCGTAGTAAGATTGCTTTCCTACCATAGAATAAGAGAATAGTCAGTAGAGTTCTATGTGCCCTGGACGGAACAACCTCGTCAACTAGGCCCAGGAGACATACTCTGACCGTCATTGGGATCGGTACCATCAAAACCTCCGAAATACAAGAGGTGACCTCCTGCCAAAAATTTTTAACCTGAGGGCAGCTCCAGAACACATGCTCAGCAGCCGCCGGAGCATATGTACATCTCCAACACTCTGCCGAGGCTGACAGGTAAATGGACGCCAATCTGGCAGGCGTATAATAAATTCTGTGTAGAAACTTGAAATGAATAAGTCTATCTCTCGCTGCTACCAGGTGTTGGAAAGGGTGCGCCCACATGTCATCCCAGTCCTCCCCCTGAATATCCGGGACTTCAGCCTCCCACCGTTCCCTACATTTGCGCACTCCCACAGGGCTCGTCACAAACAGTTTCTTATAGGAAACAGAGAGCGTTTTAGAAAGGTCTTCCACCATTAGCAAGTTTTCCAAGTCAGACGGGAATGATTCTATCATCATGTCTTTAAATTGTGCAAGAAAGGCGTGTCTTAATTGAATGTACCTAAAAAAATGAGAATTGGACAAGTCATGTCGGGCCTTAAGCTGGTCAAAAGTCATCAACTCCCCACATACTGTGACATCCCCGAGTGTCTTTATTCCCAAAGTCGCCCACCCTATTGGGTCATCAAAGGAGTAGAAATGCACCAACTTAGGAGTCATCCAGAGAGGAGTGGACGGAGAGAAGCCCTTATAATGAGGACAAGCCAAAACCAACTCCTCCCCCCACGCTTTCACCGTGGCCTTCATAGCCGCCGTAAGCGGTAGGTCCATCTTAACCCCCCTATGAATAGCCATCCGCAGAGTTTCGTAGGAGCCCAAGTGTGCTGCCTCCAAAACCGTAGCAGAGTCTCCAGCATCCCCACTAAGCCACCTATGAATGAAAACCAATTGACCAGCCAGGTAGTACCTACGCCAATCAGGCAGGGCCAATCCTCCCTCCCCCCAGGGTTCCTGTAAAACTTTCAGTCCTATCCTCGATTGCCTGGGGGCCCACAAAAAAGTGCTGGTAAGGCTGTCCAGTTTTTAAAAAAAAGACATAGGGATCCATATGGGAGCATTGCGCAAAAAATATAGGATAACCGGAAGTATTTTCATTTTCAGGAGATTAATTCGTCCTATGAGGGACAATGGGAGTTTCTGCCAAGCCACCACCCGCTGCCTGAAATAGACAAGAAGCGGAGTTAGATTAAGGGGCATGTAATCGCTTACACTCGCTGTAATCTTAATCCCCAAATACGTGATCTGCGTTACCCACTGCAACGGAAGAGCCGGGTCAGCAATAGCCCTGGCCCCAGCGTCCAGCGGTAGAATAGATGATTTAGACCAATTGACTCTCAAACCAGAAAATTTCGAGAAAGTGTTCAGTAAGCCTAACGCTGCCTCTAGCGACTCCTTAGGGTCCTGCAGAAATAGCAGCATGTCATCTGCGTATAGTGCCAACTTTTCCTCAATATTTTCCACCCGAATTGCTTTAACCTCCCTATCTGCTCTTAGTGCAATCGCAATGGGTTCCATCATAAGAGCAAACAAAAAGGGTGAAAGTGGACAGCCCTGCCTGGTGCCCCTACCCAGCTGAAAGAAGGGAGAAGTGTGTGTACCCATACGTACCGCCGTTCTGGGAGCCTTATACAGTAACGAAATCCACGTTCGATAGGTCGGGCCAAACCCCATCCTCTCCAGGACTGCCAACATATATTGCCAGTCAATGGAGTCGAACGCTTTTTCAATATCAATAGAAACCACTACTCTAGTACTCGCAGAGAGGTTCGGAATCTGTAAGTGAGTAAACAATCGTCTGAGGTTAGTGTCTGTAGATTTACCAGGCATAAACCCCGTCTGATCAATATCAACCAGGGAAGAGATGACTCCGGTCAGCCGCCTAGCCAGAACTTTTGTGAGTATTTTCAGATTCATATTTAGTAGGGCAATCGGCCGATAAGAAGCGCAATCCATGGGGTCCTTACCCGGTTTGGGAAGCAAGATCATATATGCTTCCATCATAGATTGAGGCAACTGCTGTGCCTCCAAACAATGGGCCAACAGGGATGTGAGCCTAGGTGCCAATTGGTCCACATATAGCTTGTAAAAATCCGCCGGAAAACCGTCCGGACCCGGGGGTTTATGCGGTGGGAACGAAAAAAATCGCTGCTACAACCTCCTTATTAGTGATCTCCGCCTCCAGTACCCCACAATCCTCCTCCAAAAGCCTCGGAAGCAGAAGACCATTCAATAAGTCCTCCATCTCGGATCTGACATAAGGAGGAATAGGTGCATACAAAGATGAAAAAAAAATCTTGAAATTCCACGAGTATGTCCTCGGGGTCACTGGCCAGCCCTCCATTTCTACATCTAATAACTGGAACTACTGCCAGCTGGTGTGAGTCAGCCACCAACCTGGCAAGGAGTTTCCCATTTTTGTCCCCTTCTGCAAATTGTGAATCTGCTCTATGTCTAGCCTTGGTATGTGCTAGATTATTGAAGTGCAACGCGAAATTCCTCTGGGCCTCCAACAAAGCCTTGTAGGAAGCATCAGAGGGAGTCACGGCATTGGCATCCGCACACCTCCTCTCCCCCTCTTTCAGTAATTGAACCTCCGCTTGTTGTTCCCCCCTCTCTCTTTTTATAGCAGAAATACATTCCCCTCGAATCACCGCCTTGAAGGCATCCCATACCACAGGAGGGTCAGCAGAGCCCTGGTTCTTATCCCAGTACTCAGTAACCGAATCCTGCACTAGAGTACTAACATTTTCATTCTGAAGCCACCCAGGGGACAGCTTCCACCCCCCGGCCCCCCTCCCGGAAGGGAGAGCCAAGGATATGGAAAGTGGGTTGTGATCAGACAAACCCCCCGCCAGATAATCAACCTCTTTGACAAAAGACATCATCCCCGGACTACCGAACGCAAAATCTATTCTAGCCGAAGAGTGGTGCGTCCGCGATAAGTGAGAGAAACATTTAACATATGGATTTTTAGCCCGCCAGATTTCAGAAAGCCCAGCCACAGATGCCCAGGCCAACAAATCAGGGGAGCCCTGTCGTCCCGCATTTGAGGAATCCAAGGCATCCAGAGTAGCATTGAAATCCCCCATAAACAATAGTGGGAGGTGAGCTTGTGGGGCCAGCTTAACCAACATGTCATACAAACATTGCACATTAAACGGAGGGGTATATAAACATTTACCAATAGCATTTTACAGTAATTGATATCCACAACCAAGGCCACATATCTTCCCCCAGGATCCACAAAAACCTGATGGATGTTGCAGGAAAAAGCTTTACTGATCAGAATTGCTACCCCCCTCACATAAGTGGAGTATGTGGCATGAAATGCCCGTTGAATCCATGGCCTCCGCAGAGCCAGTATTTTGCTGCCATCCAGGTGTGTCTCCTGTAAAAGAACAACATGTGGCCTGACCTGTTTCAGATATTGGAACACCGAGGCCCTCTTAAACTTACTATTCAGGCCTCGTACATTCCAGGACACAACCTTGACTAAGTTAGCCATTGTCATAGACCTTAACTGATGTACAGAAAGGGTGGTCACCCTTTTTCCCCCATGTTAACAGAGACGGGAGCCTTGAGGCAACAACTGGCCCCACCTCTTACCAGTGAGGATCCCCTGAAATAGAGAGCAGAGAACTGAACAAAAAACATCCCCTCTACCTTTGCAAAAGAACAAACCCACCCCCCCTGCCATTATACCAGGCAAAACCTGAACAGAAGTAAAACTTTCCTGGTATGCGGCTTTGAGTCCCAAACATCCCCAAACAAATAAGGAAAAAAATTTGAGAGACATAACCGTCTGTTCAATTGTCCAACAGCTCCAAAAAAAGTTGGTCCTGTGACATCTACAAGCTCCACGTCCTTACTACAAATAAAAGGGAGCAAGAAACACATCAGCAACCTGCTGTTCATTCCAATATTATAATATGTATAGAGCACCACCGCCACCTAGTGGCATCCTATCCAAACCACACTCCAAGCAAGAGATAGTACAAAAGAAAAAATGGCTATATCAGACCCTGCAAAACAGGAAAAATTTTCAGAAACAAAAAAAGGTAAAAAAAGCAAAATTTAAAAATAAAAAATAAAATTAAATTAAATGATAACAGAACTTCAAAAACGGGTGAGATCAGGAATAATAACACGCAGCAGTTGACACATAGCAGTTCCTAAACTCTGGGCAGCCACACATCACCATAGTTCGCACAACATTCCAAAAAACAAGGTGCGGACACTTTCAGGCACAACAGGTTCATAAACAGTACTTGCATGTATTCATCGAATCTTCCGCCGACTTCAGGGGTTTCTATCCAACCATTCCGAGGCCTCAATCGGGGACTCAAAGAACCTGACCGCCCCATTATGTTGCACTCTCAGCTTACTTGGGTAAAGCATGCTGTAAGGAATATTCTTTTCTCTCAGCCTTGTCCTCACATCATTGAAAGAGCGTCTTCTCCTCTGGGTCTCCGCAGAAAAATCAGGGAACAGCATCACCTTAGTATCTTCAAACTTTAACTCAGGACGCTTGCTCGAAGCTGCCAAAATCATGTCCCGGTCCCTATAATTAAGAAACCACACCAAGAATGGATGAGGGTAATTTCCAGGAGGACGCCGGCCTGTGGGCACCCTATGGGCCCTTTCCACCACGTATGTTGGTGGAAGATCCCCAAGGTCCAGCAGATTCTTAAAGAGTGTCTCCGCAAATGAGGCAGACTGAGCCCCCTCCGATCCCTCCGGCAGGCCAACCACCCTCACATTGTTTCTCCTCTGCCTGTCTTCTGCCTCTTCAGCTCTGCTTTGCAGTGACTTCACCATGTCCTGTAATTCGGATAACAAGTTGCCCTGAGTGTGGGTCACATCTTCCACCCTAGAAATTCTGTCCTCTGCCTCAGTCAGCCTGCCCCTCATTTTATCCAGATCATGTCTGATTAAAGTGCATTCATTAGCAAGGTGATCTATGCTTACCATCACAGCTGCTTTGCTGGCGTTAATAGCCTCCAGAATGGGCCTGGTAATAGACTCCTGCGCCGATTCCCCAGCCGGGGAAACCAATGGAGAATCAGAAGGATGGTTCTCAGAGCCTGATCCCCCTCCCGCAGCAGCAGCAGCAGCTGCCGCAGACGCCATCCTCCTGGCCTTCTTCCTCTCTGACTTAATGGAGCTAGGGGAGGACAAGATGGCGGCGGCGGGACTCGTGTCAGGGCCTCGTGAAGAACGGGTCCTGCGCTGGGTCTTCTGCGGCTGACTTCCCGACCTCGAGGCCCCCTTTTTCATGACCAGCAGACGCTCAGCATGCCGCGGTACCTCACGTACCGAAAACCGGGCTTTTAGGCTCCAATTCCAGGATAATTAAGCAGGATAGACGTGAAGCTCACAGAAACACGTCTTGCTGCTTTCACATCCGGTCATGCCCCCCTTATCTGCTGGAGTTTGAATATTAATAAACAGCCTTTGGAAAATAACTGCCATAGACTTTTGAGGCATAAATCCAGCCTCATCCGAGTATATCATGCTAGATATAACTTTGTTAAGCCGAAGGGCCAAAGTATTTTTCCAATAGTTTAATATCTGTTTGTAAAATTGGTATAGGCCTATATGCACTGGGATCTGTTGGGGTTTTACTTGGCTTTAAAATAAGTATAATATTGGCCCTTGTCATAGAATTAGGAAAATATCGCCTTTCAAAGGCCTTATTATATACTTTTAATAACTGTGGTAGTATACAGTTTGCATAACTTTTATATACTTCCATGGACAGATCATCTTCTCCCTGTGATTTACAGTTTGAAAACAAACTCTTCGCTGCTTGGACTTCCTCAAGGGAAATTAGAGAGTCCAATAGATTAAGATGAGAAGTAGATAACTAAAAAGGTTTAACCCCATAGAACTGGGATTTTAACGACAAGCAATACACCAAAAATTTAAAAAATATAACAATTTATTGGAAATGTTAAAATCGTGTAAAGAAGAACACAATGCAAAACAAATATAGTTACATAAAAGAGGAAATGGCTATTTTACACAATCATCAAGGTGTATGGTAAGTTGGTTTCTCCGTTCAACCCAACACGTTTCAGGTATGTAACCTTTCTTTAGGGGTCTTTATGAAGGAGATATTTACATTCATTTGTTTCGATAGAAAGAGATATATCATGGCATTATAATGACATATAATACAAAACATACAGACATGTGACACAGGTAGGTGAATGTATTACCTACCACCTTGGATGTATGATCAGATATAGCCATATGTCACTGCTGTAGAGGATGTAGTATAGGGATGGCCAGGTGGACCAGAGACAGGAGCCCTATAGATACCCCATGGAGGTCACATGCTGGGGAGTACTGCGGGGAATAGTGAATATGTATTAGTATATAGAGTTTACTTGTATGCCATGGCATTAAAGAGGAGTGTCTGTAAGAGCCTCCTTATTAAGTATTATATCAATGGCCCAACTTGTAAATATATTACCTGTATCTTTATAGCGTTATGAAGTTATTACCAAAAGAGGAGGAGGCAAACTGCCCCTATCACAGGAGGGACGGTTCCTATGATATACAAGCAGACAATAACATGTCCAGTGTTTGCATGCTTCCAAGTAGGGATGAGCTCGGTGTTCGAGTCGAACGTACGTTCGACTCGAACATCGGCTGTTCGATCGTTCGGCGAACAACGAACGATTTGGGCCGTTCGCGCCAAATTCGAGTGACGCGAACGGCCCACAATGCACTACGCCATCGCAGTGTCATCCAGGCGCTGTGATTGGCCAAGCATGCACTGTGACCCCGCATGCTTGGCCAATCACAGTGCCGGCAGCGAGGAGAGCAATGATTGGCCACAGGCAGGATGCCTGTGGCCAATTATTGATGAGGGGGTTTAGTACACGCCCCACACTATAAAAGGCCGCCAGCGCGGCGGCCTTGTGTAGTGTGTTCCGGAGCAGGGAAAGAGAAGCATAGGCAGGGACAGTGTCATTTTTTTTCTTTACTAATCCCTGATTCCTTGTGTTTAGGGACAGAGAAGGATAGTTAGGGAGAGTGTCAGTGTGTTATTCTGTGCTAAACCTTGTTTGTAGGGACAGAGAAGGACAGTGAGGGAAAGTGTCAGTGTACTATTCTGTGCTAAACCAATCTTGCTGAAGCATATTGCAAATCCTTGTGTTTAGGGACAGAGAAGGACACTCAGTGAGGGAAAGTGTCAGTGTACTATTCTGTGCTAAACCAATCTTGCTGAAGCATATTGCAAATCCTTGTGTTTAGGGACAGAGAAGGACACTCAGTGAGGGAAAGTGTCAGTGTACTATTCTGTGCTAAACCAATCTTGCTGAAGCATATTGCAAATCCTTGTGTTTAGGGACAGAGAAGGACACTCAGTGAGGGAAAGTGTCAGTGTACTATTCTGTGCTAAACCAATCTTGCTGAAGCATATTGCAAATCCTTGTGTTTAGGGACAGAGAAGGACACTCAGTGAGGGAAAGTGTCAGTGTACTATTCTGTGCTAAACCAATCTTGCTGAAGCATATTGCAAATCCTTGTGTTTAGGGACACAGAAGGACACTCAGTGAGGGAAAGTGTCAGTGCACTATTCTGTGCTAAACCAATCTTGCTGAAGCATATTGCAAATCCTTGTGTTTAGGGACAGAGAAGGACACTCAGTGAGGGAAAGTGTCAGTGTACTATTCTGTGCTAAACCAATCTTGCTGAAGCATATTGCAAATCCTTGTGTTTAGGGACACAGAAGGACACTCAGTGAGGGAAAGTGTCAGTGTACTATTCTGTGCTGAACCAATCTTGCTGAAGCATATTGCAAATCCTTGTGTTTAGGGACAGAGAAGGACACTCAGTGAGGGAAAGTGTCAGTGTACTATTCTGTGCTAAACCAATCTTGCTGAAGCATATTGCAAATCCTTGTGTTTAGGGACAGAGAAGGACACTCAGTGAGGGAAAGTGTCAGTGTACTATTCTGTGCTAAACCAATCTTGCTGAAGCATATTGCAAATCCTTGTGTTTAGGGACAGAGAAGGACACTCAGTGAGGGAAAGTGTCAGTGTACTATTCTGTGCTAAACCAATCTTGCTGAAGCATATTGCAAATCCTTGTGTTTAGGGACAGAGAAGGACACTCAGTGAGGGAAAGTGTCAGTGTACTATTCTGTGCTAAACCAATCTTGCTGAAGCATATTGCAAATCCTTGTGTTTAGGGACAGAGAAGGACACTCAGTGAGGGAAAGTGTCAGTGTACTATTCTGTGCTAAACCAATCTTGCTGAAGCATATTGCAAATCCTTGTGTTTAGGGACAGAGAAGGACACTCAGTGAGGGAAAGTGTCAGTGTACTATTCTGTGCTAAACCAATCTTGCGGAAGCATATTGCAAATCCTTGTGTTTAGGGACAGAGAAGGACACTCAGTGAGGGAAAGTGTCAGTGTACTATTCTGTGCTAAACCAATCTTGCTGAAGCATATTGCAAATCCTTGTGTTTAGGGACACAGAAGGACACTCAGTGAGGGAAAGTGTCAGTGTACTATTCTGTGCTAAACCAATCTTGCTGAAGCATATTGCAAATCCTTGTGTTTAGGGACACAGAAGGACACTCAGTGAGGGAAAGTGTCAGTGTACTATTCTGTGCTAAACCAATCTTTCTGAAGCATATTGCAAATCCTTGTGTTTAGGGACAGAGAAGGACACTCAGTGAGGGAAAGTGTCAGTGTACTATTCTGTGCTAAACCAATCTTGCTGAAGCATATTGCAAATCCTTGTGTTTAGGGACACAGAAGGACACTCAGTGAGGGAAAGTGTCAGTGTACTATTCTGTGCTAAACCAATCTTGCTGAAGCATATTGCAAATCCTTGTGTTTAGGGACAGAGAAGGACACTCAGTGAGGGAAAGTGTCAGTGTACTATTCTGTGCTAAACCAATCTTGCTGAAGCATATTGCAAATCCTTGTGTTTAGGGACACAGAAGGACACTCAGTGAGGGAAAGTGTCAGTGTACTATTCTGTGCTAAACCAATCTTGCTGAAGCATATTGCAAATCCTTGTGTTTAGGGACAGAGAAGGACACTCAGTGAGGGAAAGTGTCAGTGTACTATTCTGTGCTAAACCAATCTTGCTGAAGCATATTGCAAATCCTTGTGTTTAGGGACACAGAAGGACACTCAGTGAGGGAAAGTGTCAGTGTACTATTCTGTGCTAAACCAATCTTGCTGAAGCATATTGCAAATCCTTGTGTTTAGGGACAGAGAAGGACACTCAGTGAGGGAAAGTGTCAGTGTACTATTCTGTGCTAAACCAATCTTGCTGAAGCATATTGCAAATCCTTGTGTTTAGGGACAGAGAAGGACACTCAGTGAGGGAAAGTGTCAGTGTACTATTCTGTGCTAAACCAATCTTGCTGAAGCATATTGCAAATCCTTGTGTTTAGGGACAGAGAAGGACACTCAGTGAGGGAAAGTGTCAGTGTACTATTCTGTGCTAAACCAATCTTGCTGAAGCATATTGCAAATCCTTGTGTTTAGGGACACAGAAGGACACTCAGTGAGGGAAAGTGTCAGTGTACTATTCTGTGCTAAACCAATCTTGCTGAAGCATATTGCAAATCCTTGTGTTTAGGGACAGAGAAGGACACTCAGTGAGGGAAAGTGTCAGTGTACTATTCTGTGCTAAACCAATCTTGCTGAAGCATATTGCAAATCCTTGTGTTTAGGGACACAGAAGGATAGGCAGGGGACAGTGTCAGTGTCATTGTTGCTAAGCCTCCTGCACAGTATACACCTGAAGCTAGCCCTTATTGCTGTTTTTCCCATCTCCCTGCAGGCCATCCATTAGAATGTCTGGAAGACAAACAAGGAGAGGCAGACAGTCAGGAGCCAATGAAAGAGGGCAAGCGGGCTCTGTGTCTGGGGGCAACAGTGCTGGTCGTGGACGCGGTGCATTGTCATCAGCACATGGCCATGGGACACGCTTGTCCTTCTTTTCGGCAGCTGGACATGTTGAGCCACATCATGCCGAAGACTTGGTAGAGTGGATGACCAAGCCCTCCTCATCCTCCTCATCCTCTCTCACCCAGGCTCAGGGTACTGGCAAAGCAGCTGCCAAAGCGTCCTCTTCCCTGGTATCAATGTCATCATCAGTCACTCCTTCCCTAGACCCACCATGTCCTCCTCCTGAGGAGTCCCCCGAACTGTTTGAGCACAGTGTTGGGTACATACTCCAGGAGGATGCCCAGCGTTTCGAAGGATCTGATGATGATACCCAGCTAGAGGAAGGCAGTAGCGTGAGAGCAGAGAGAGGGGATGCTCAAGAAGGACACCAATCTGGCAGTCATGTTCCAGCAGCTGCAGCATACTGCCAGATTGGCTCCAGTGATGAGGAGGGAGGGGATGATGAGGTCACTGACTCCACGTGGGTGCCTAATAGGAGAGAGGAGGAGGAGGATGAGGAGGAGGCACATCTCCAACGAGGCAGGATGCCCTTGGGTGGCCAGCGTAAGGGCAGCACACCGACGGAATCACACCGCAGAGCTCCGCCTGTGCAGGGCGCTGCCTCTGCCCGTCATTCAAAAAGTTCTTTGGTGTGGGCCTTTTTTGAGGCGAGTGCATCAGATCGCACAGCTGCTGTTTGCAACATATGTCTCAAGCGTATATCGCGTGGCCAAAACATCAGCCGCTTGGGCACCACATGCTTGCCCAGACATATGTTGACCTGCCATGCAGCTCGTTGGCAAGCCTACCTTAAAGACCCACACCAAAGAACAAAGCGGACCTCTCCTTGCACCGCATCAGCTGGGATCTCCAACCCCACTATACCTTCAGTCCTCTCTGAAACCTGCACCGAGAGGAATGAAGGTGTAGAATTAGGTGCGTCACAGCCAAGTACTTGCGGGCACTCTGCTAGCAGTACACCGACGTCCGATTCTAGCAGGCAAATTTCCCTGCCGCAGCTGCTGGACCGTCGAAAGAAGTTCACTCCCAGCCATCCACATGCCCAGCGGTTGAATGCTAGCTTGGCTAAATTGCTAGCGCTTCAACTGCTGCCTTTTCAGTTGGTAGACTCGGCCCCCTTCCGTGAGTTTGTGCAATGTGCGGTTCCTCAGTGGCAGGTTCCCAAACGCCACTTTTTCTCACGGAAGGCGATTCCGGCTCTCTACCGGCATGTGGAAGGCAATGTCTTGGCCTCGCTGGACAGGGCGGTCAGCGGTAAGGTGCATATTACCGCTGACTCATGGTCCAGCAGGCATGGACAGGGACGTTACCTTTCTTTCACGGCCCATTGGGTCACTCTTTTGGCAGCTGGGAAGGATGCAGGACAAGGTGCAGTAGTGTTGGAGGTTGTTCCACTGCCACGCCTCCAAAATGCTACTACTGGTTGTGACACACCTCTCTCCTCCACCCCCTCCTCTTCTTCTTCCTCCATGGCCTCTTCCTGTGCTTTGTCCTCGGAACCAGCGGTGCTCCGTAGGCGTTCAAGGGGCTACGCAAGTATGCAGGCAAAAAGATGCCATGCCGTGCTTGCGCTGGTGTGTTTGGGGGACAGGAGCCACACTGGGGCAGAGGTCCTGTCTGCTCTGCAGGGGCAGGCCGAGAGGTGGTTGACGCCACGCCAGCTTAAGCCAGGAATGGTGGTTTGCGACAATGGCACCAACCTCCTCTCCGCCCTCCGACAGGGACAACTGACCCATGTGCCCTGTGTGGCTCACGTCCTTAACCTGGTGGTGCAGCGGTTCTAGAGCAGATACCCGGGCTTACAGGATGTCCTGAGGCAGGCCAGGAAAGTCTGTGTGCATTTCCGCAGATCTTATAATGCCAGTGCTCGCCTGGCTGAGCTGCAAAAGGAGTTGAACCTGCCCAAGAACCGCCTTATATGTGACATGCCCACCAGGTGGAACTCAACGTTGGCCATGCTGCAGCGGCTGCACACGCAGCAGAGGGCCATCAATGAGTACCTGTGCGACTACGGCACCAGGACAGGGTCAGGGGAGCTTGGTTTTTTTTCACCACGCCAGTGGGGCATGATCAGGGATGCATGCACTGTCCTGGCACCATTTGAGGAGGCCACGAGGATGGTGAGCAGTGACAGTGCATGCATCAGTGACACTGTACCTCTTGTCCACCTGTTGGAGCACACGCTGCGTGGAATAATGGACAGGGCACTTGAGGCAGAACAGAGGCAGGAAGAGGAGGACTTCCTGGCCTCTCAAGGCCCCCTTTACCCAGACAGTGTTCCTTCTGTCCCACCCATCGCACAGGAAGAGGAGGAGGAGGAGGAGGAGGATTGTGTCAGCATGGAGGTGGAGCCTGGCACTCAGCATCATCAGCAGCAGTCTTTTAGGGATGATTTACAGTCCCAAGAAACCAGTGGACTTGTACGTGGCTGGGAGGAGGTGGCTGCGGATCATGTCGTCCTTAGTGACCCAGAGGACTCCGGACTGAATGCCTCAGCTAACCTACGCTGCATGGCCTCCCTGATCCTGCAAAGTCTGCGGAAGGATCCTCGTATTCTTCGGATCAAGGAGAGGGACCATTACTGGCTGGCCACTCTCCTTGATCCACGGTACAAGGGTAAGGTTGCGGACCTTATGTTACCGTCGCAGAGGGAGCAGAGGATGAGACAACTCCGGGAGGCCTTGCAGAAAGGTCTGTGCAACGCGTTCCCAGAGACTGGGAGGTTACAAACTCCTGGTCCTGGACAACGAGTTGCTGAGGCTTCGGTCAGTCAAAGAAGGAGCGGTGGGGAAGGTGGCCGTCTGACCGATGCATTCAGACAATTCTTTTATCCGCAGCCCCAAAGTATGATCGGTTCCAGCAACCATCGCCAGCGTCTGATATACATGGTGCAGGAATACCTAGGGGCAAGGTCAGACTTGGACACCTTCCCCACCGAAAATCCTCTGGCTTACTGGGTCTTGAGGATGGATCACTGGCCAGAGCTTGCACAGTATGCAATTGAGCTACTGGCCTGTCCTGCATCCAGCGTTCTTTCAGAACGCACATTCAGTGCTGCTGGAGGATTTGTCATGGATCACAGGGTGCGCCTGTCCACCGACTCGGTTGATCGACTGACTTTCATCAAGATGAACCAGTCTTGGATCACCACCAGCTACCACACACCTGATGCTGATATAACAGACTAATTTATTTTAAAATGTCACATCCCTTCAAGACTGATGCTGATGCTGAGTGCCTGTGCTGTTATGTTAACTGGCTATCCTCCTCCTCCTCAATGATCCGATTGATGATGATAGCTTGGAAGAACATTTTTGTTTCTGGGTGCCGCCACCAGTGCCTAAGGCCCAATTTTTTAGCCCCTGTTTAACAGGGGCGTGTAATTACAATTTTTGATGCAATACTTTGCAACAGGGCTCATTGCTGTGCTCCAAGTACAGTATCTGTGAGGGGTTGCAGTGTTGTGCCACCAGTGCCTAAGGCCCAATTTTTCAGCCCCTGTTTAACAGGGGCGTGTAATTACAATTTTTGATGCAATACTTTGCAACAGGGATCATTGCTGTGCTCCAAGTACAGTATCTGTGAGGGGTTGCAGTGTTGTGCCACCAGTGCCTAAGGCCCAATTTTTCAGCCCCTGTTCAACAGGGGCATGCAATTATAATTATTGATCTAATAATTCACAGCAGGGCCCATTGCTGCGCCCACCAAGAGTAACTGTGAGGCCTTACAGTGTTGTGGCACCAGCACCACCATCAAAGGCCCAATTTTTCCTACCACTGTTCAACAATTATATGTAATTACAATTCCTGATATAATAGTTGACAGCAGGGCGTTCCAGCACCCACCAAGTGTAACTGTGAGTGCTTACAGTGTTGTGCCAACACCAACATCTAAGGGGCCAATTTCTGCAGAGTATATACGGCAGGTCCCTACTTTCAAACATCCAACTTTCAAACGACTCCTACTTGCAGACAGAAGAAGACAACAGGAAGTGAGAGGAAATCTACCCCTAGGAAGGAAAATTCTCTCCTGTAAGAATTAATATGGGAGAAAGGTGTCTCCTCTCTACTGATGCTTTATCACCAATCCTTGTTTCAATAAAAACACCACATTTCAAAAACAGTTGTCATTGGGACGGAAAGTGAGGTGAAATGTTCTGAACAGGGGCACAGACAGCAAAACAAATGTTACAGGGGTGATAACCCTTCCCTTTGTTTTCCAAAAAGCTTAAAAATATATTTTTTGGCTGGAGCTACACTTAAACAATGTACCAGTTCAAAATTACAAACAGATTCTACATAAGAACAAACCTACAGTCCCTGTCTTGTATGCACAGCCTGTATACGGCTGTTCAGAGTATATAGGGCCTTTTTTATTTTGTGTGCGGGGTTCCCCTTAATATCCATACAAGACCCAAAGGGGCTGGTAATGGGCTGGGGTAGGGGGGGGGGGCTGTGATGGGGTAGCTATGCCATTTTTCTTAAAGATTTTCATCCATATTACCGGGACCAGACATTGCATTAAAGCCGCAAGCAGTTTTAAATGGCTTTTTTTTCCTTTAGAAATGTCATTTTGTGCAGGGACAGTTCTAAACACGGGAAACACGTGGCACTTCACAGGCATACTTTAGACACCCCCAGGTACGATATTTAAAGGAATATTTGTTTGTTTTTTTCACTTTATGCATCATTAAAATGACTGATCCCGAAAAACGGCCGTTTTTAAAACTTCTTTTTGCATTGATACATGTCCCCTGGTGCAGAACCCGGGTTCCCAAACCCTTTTTAGGACAATAACATGCATAATAGTCGTTATAATTAGCACTTTAGAATTCGAACGTTCGCATCCATTGTATTTAATAGGGTTCTAATGTTCGTGCGAACTTTCGGTCCGTTCGCGGGTTCTGGTGCGAACCGAACCCGGGGGTGTTCGGCTCATCCCTACTTCCAAGTGGCATGAGGGTTACTGAAAAGTAAAAATATATGGTCAAACTTAGCTTACCTTTTCGCTGTGGTGTGTGATTCCATACTCTGCATAACTGATGAAAGTGAGCCTGGGATCTTAATATGGTGACCAACGCTTGTGCATGCGTGCCACAGAGGGAGCTGGCATGCAGACGCAGAAGCGGCAGCCAATGGAACCAACAAGCCATGGAGCGCATGGCGCTGCACCGTCGGGAAATAATGCAGCATCATGCACTCCGCAACCACTGGTGCATATCCACGGTGCCTGGGATCAAGCACCACCCCCAAGATATGGGGGAGAGCACACGGGCCGGCGCTGCACTGCCAAGGGCCATTGCGGAGATGGAAGCTCTTTACAGCTCCATCCCACACCAGCAGGGCATCTCGGCAATGTTCTCTCACAATCTCACAAACAGAACTTAGATCTACACAAATTCGTACTCTTGGCTTTGGAGTTCATCCTTAATCATAATGTTTTCTCTTCCGATGGATCCCATTACCTTCAGGTGCAAGGCGTAGCAATGGGGACCTGTTGTGCCCCATCCTACGCCAATCTGTACCTAGGAAAGTTCGTCATAATTGTTCTGACAAAACAATGTTTTGGGTCGAAGCTGCCAATCTGTGAGACTAATACAAAGAGGGTATTCACAAACGTGTAAAAAAAACTATAAAATATCTAATAAACACACGAGACAAGATCTCTTCTTCAAACAACAAAAAAATCATTTACAATCAGATACTATTAAATCTAGACCAATACAGATTATTACGAAATATACCAAACAGTATCAAAGAAAAAAAAATTATAGCTAAACATTGGTATTTAATACAAATTGATCCTAACCTGAGTCCTTTCATAGCAGAATATCTGTTGATTACACAGCACAGATCGAGATCCTTCAAAAATCGTTACTTGATACCGTTTTGACACATTTCCTGCCTAACGGAGTCATTGGCCAAAGGTGTGAAAATTGCAGGTGCACCTTCCGCTGAATCCGGAGGTGACCTTGTCAAAACCGGAAGTGCCCCTTAAACACATTTCTTCTGAACATTTTTGCATTTAAAACCTTTTTGCATCCGTTTTAGGGACATTTGATCCCGTTTTCACACATTTTCTACCAAACTGTCTGAAAGGTGTGAACATTTCAGGTACCACGCCCGCAAAATGGGCCAATTTTGTTTTTTCAGCCATTTTACCTGTTTTGACTTCCTTTTACTGAGTGACCAGAGGGATGAAAAATGACTGAATGTCTACCTTAAAAAGCCAAAAAGTGTGATTTTGGGCAAAAAGTGAGATTTTGGACAATTTTGGGGAAAAATTGCGATTTTGGACAAAAAGTGTGATTTTGGCCAATTTTGGGCAAAAAGTGCGATTTTGGGAAAATTTTGCCCAAAATCACACCTTTTGACAATTTTTCCCTTATTTAAATTTTTGCATATAAAACCTTTTTGCATCCGTTTTAGGGACACTTGATCCCGTTCTGACACATTTCCTGCCTAACTGAGTCATTGGCCAAAGGTGTGAAAATTGCAGTTGCCCCTCCTGCTGAAACCGGAAGTGACCTTGTCAAAACCGGAAGTGCCCCTTAAACACATTTCTTCTTTAAATGTTTGCCATTAAAACATTTTTGCATCAGTTTTAGGGACGTTTGATCCAGTTTTCACACATTTCCTGCCTAACTGAGTCATTGGCCAAAGGTTTGAACATTTTAGTTACCACACCCGCAAAATGGGTCAAATTTTTATTTTCAGACATTTTACCTGTTTTGGCTTCCTTTTACTAAGAATTGACCAGAGAGATGAAAAATGACTGGATTTCAACCTTAAAAAGGCAAAAAGTGTGATTGTGGGCAAAAAGGGCGATTTTGGGCAATTTTGGGCAACGAGTGAGATTTTGGGCAATTTTGGGCAAAATGTGTGATTTTGGGCAAAAAGTGTGATTTTGGGCAATTTTGGGTAATGTTGGGCAAATAGTGCAATTTTGGGCAATTTTGGACAAAAAGTGTGATTTTGGGCAATTTTTGCCCAAAATCACGCTTTTTAATCCAAATTTCTCCTTTCTTTAAAATTTTGCATATAAAACCTTTTTGCATCCGTTTTAGGGACACTTGATCCCGTTTTGACACATTTCCAGCCTAACTGAGTCATTGGCCAAAGGTTTGAAAACTGCAGGTGCCACGCCCTCTAAGTGGGCACATTTTTTATTTTCAGCCGTTTAACTGTTTTGGCTTCCTTTTGAACTGGATGGGGTGCAGTGTGATGTGCAGTGTGACATGCAGTGCGCACTGGATGGGTGCAGTGTGACATGCAGTGCGTACTAGATGAGTGCAGTGCGACATGCAGTGTGGCGTGCAGTGCGCGCAGGATTGGTGCAGTGTGCCATGCAGTGCACACTGGATGAGTGCAGTGTGACATGCAGTGCATACTGGATGGGTGCAGTGTGCACTGGAGGGATTCAGTGTGGTGTGCAGTTTGACATGCAGTGCACACTGGGTGGGTGTAGTGCGACATGCAGTGTGCACTGGATGGATGCAGTGTAACATGCAGTGCGCACTGGATGGGTGCAGTGTGGCATGCAGTGCACACTGGATGGGGTGCAGTGTGATGTGCAGTATGACATGCAGTGCGCACTGGATGGGTGCAGTGTGGCATGCAGTGCACACTAGATGAGCGCAGTGTGACATGCAGTGCACACTAGATGAGTGTAGGGCGGCGTGCAGTGCACACAGGATGGGTGCAGTGTGCCACACAGTGCACACTGGGTGGGTGCAGTGGGACATGCAGTGCGCTCTGGATGGGTGCAGTGTGACATGCAGCGCACACTAGATGAGTGCAGTGTGACATGCAGTGTGCACTGGATGGGTGCAGTGTGACATGCAGTGCACACTGGATGGGTGCAGTGTGATGTGCAGTGTGACATGCAGTGCACACAGGATTGGTGCAGTGTGCCATGCAGTGCACACTGGATGAGTGCAGTGTGGCTTGCAGTGTGACATGCAATGCACACCGGATGGGTGCAGTGGGACATGCAGTGCGCACTGGATGGGTGTAGTGTGACATGCAGTGTGCACTGGATGGATGCAGTGTAACATGCAGTGCACACTGGATGGTTGAAATGTGGCATGCAGTGCGCACTGGATGGGAGCAGTGCGATATGCAGTGCACACAAGATGCTGCAGTGTGATATGCGGTTTGACATGCAGTGCGCACTGGGTGGGTGGAGTGTGCTGTACAGTGCGCACTGGATGGGTGCAGTGTGCCACACAGTGCACACTGGGTGGGTGCAGTGGGAAATGCAGTGCGCACTGAATGGGTGCAGTGTGACATGCAGTGCACACTAGATGAGTACAGTGTGACATGCAGTGTGGCATGCTGTGCGCACAGGATGGGTGCAGTGTGCCATGCAGTGCACACCGGATGGATGCAGTGTGACATACAGTGCACACTGGATGGATGCAGTGTAACATGCAGTGCGCACTGGATGGGTGCAGTGTGGCATGCAGTACACACTGGATGGGGCGCAGTGTGATGTGCAGTATGACATGCAGTGCACACTGGATAGTTGCAGTGCCACATGCAGTGCACACTGGATGGATGCCGTGTAACATGCAGTGCACACTGGATGGATGCAGTGTGACATGCAGTGCACACTGGATGGGTGCAGTGTGACACGCAGTGCACACTGGATGGGGTGCAGTGTGACATGCAGTGCGCACTGGATGGGTGCAGTGTGACATGCAGTGCACACTAGATGAGCGCAGTGTGACATGCAGTGCGCACTGGATGGGCGCAGTGTGACATGCAGTGCTTACTGGATGGGTGCAGTGTGATGTGCAGTGTGACATGCAGTGCACACTGGATGGGTGCAGTGTGACGTGCAGTGTGCACTGGATGGGTGCAGTGTGATGTGCAGTTTGACATGCAGTGCACACTGGATGGACGCAGTGCAACATGCAGCGCACACTGGATGGATTCAGTGTAACATGCAGTGCACACCAGATGGGTGCAGTGTAGAGGTCGACCGATATGGGTTTTTCTCTGGCCGATGCCGATGCCGATATTTAGAAATTGGGGCGGCCGATGGCCGATTTTTGTGGCCGATATTTTAGGCCGATTTAAAAAAAAAAAAAAAACTCACCCACTCCACTCCTTGCTTACTCCTGTCACTCTAGCACACACTTGATGTCCTCAGTACAGATGGCACTAGTTGGACCTGGCAGGTGGCACTGGTTTGGAACTGACAGATGGCACTGGCTGCCACTGGTTGGCATTGGCAGGCGGCACTGGTTTGGAACTGACAGATGGCACTATTGGCACTGGCAGGTGGCACTGGTTTGGAACTGTCAGATGGCACTGGTTTGAAACTGGCTGGCAGGGGCGGGTGGCACTGGCTGGCAGGGGCGGGTGGCACTGGCTGGCAGGGGCGGGTGGCACTGGCTGGTGGAACTAAGTGGCAGTGGCGGGTGGCACTAATTTGCGGTGGCACTGACAGATGGCACTGAGAGATGGCACTGATTGGCGGTGACACTGGCAGGTTTCACACTAAGCCGAGTGTAACTGTAACCAGTGCTGGGACAAGGTCATCCAGCGCCCAGGGCAAAGTGCGCCCCCTCGGGTTTGGACTTGGGCCCCTTTCACACAGGCTTTCCGATCAGGTCTGTCTGTCAGTTTTTCAGGCGGACCTGATCGGAACCTCCATTCACTCCTATGGAGCGGCGGATGTCAGCTGTAACATGTCCGCTGACACCCGATCCTGTCAGTGAAATCCAGACAGATGGAAAGCCTATCGATCCGTTTTCATCCGATCTCCCCATAGAGGAGAGCGGGTCTCTGACAGGTCCATCTCAGCACAGTGAGCGGAGACAGACCTGTCATTCGCCTGCTCAGCGGGGATCAGAGGAACGATCCCCCACTGAGTAATGTTTGTGACATGCACTATAATAGTACTTAAAGTGTTGCGCTGCAGCAACCTGAGAGTAATGGGTGCACACATATGGGGTAGTGGTCAGTGGCGCCAATTTGGAAATGTGGAAAGGAAGTGCAAGACCCTTTTCTAAAAATGTCCTGTACCAAACCACATGTGTGATGAGTGGGGGTGCCTTTAACAATCAATGGCACTGCTGTGTATCTACTAAAAGGACAGTGCGCTTCTGTGTTTGTCAAGAAAACCACAATTTTGTGCATGATCCTGACTGCGCGTGAACCTAGCTGTATAGCGGTTTCACACTGGTGCGCTTTGGTTTGACCACAGTGCGATTGTATGTGTGATTTACTTGCAGTTTTAGGTGTGCTCCTGATGAATTCTAGTGGACTGTGTGTTTTCTGATTGTGCATCAAAGATGCAGCATGCAAGACTGTAATTTGCTTTCGTGAAAACAGACAGTCTAATGGAATTGAATGGGAGCGCACCTAAAACTCTGGGTAAACTGAATATACAAATCGCACTGTGGCCAGACCACAGCACGCCAGTGTGAACCTACTATTAGCTCCCGTTCACATTGACTGTGGCTTTGAAATTGTGCGACTTAACCTGAAATCGCACAATTTCAGAGCTGCATCTCAGTGCGACTTTGGGTTGTGACTTTGAAGACATCTGTGTGGCTATTGAAGTCACACCCTAAATCGCAAAAGTAGTGCATGTACTACTTTTTCAAATTTATGCGGCAACTCAAAGTCAGTGTCGCATTGATTTGAACAGTGCCTTGCCGGCAATAGGATGTGACTTGTCAAATTGCTACAATGTGAAGGGGGGGAGGTTAAGATATTATAAAAGAGAGAATGGTGAGGAGGTTGGGGTGGTAAATGTAAGTGCTAATGTCTTTATTAGTGACAGAATGCAGGGAATGTGCTAGGCTGCATGGTGGGGACAGGACAATTATGAGAGCTAAAAGCAAACTGGGATGGAAAGGGTGTAAGATCTGTGTATGTGGAATGCAAAGCTGGGACAGGACAGGAGGCAGCATGATATGTGCAGTGAAGATTTATGGAGAGGACAGCAGATAAGATACGGGAAAAATTAACTAGGCACGGGAGCGAGGAGAATCGGTGCTGACTTAGGCCCCTTTCACACGGGGCGGATCCGTGCAGATCCGCCCCGTGAAGCTCCGCTTGCTCAGCGGGGATCGCTCCGTTGATCCCCGCTGTGCCGACGGATGACTGGGCGGTCCCCGCACACTGTGCAGGGACCGCCCTGTCAGAGCGCCGCTCTCCCCTATGGGGAATCGGATGACGACGGACCGTAGAGTCCGTTGTCATCCGATCCGCTCCGCCGACGGAAGGAAAAATAGGGTTTTCCTCCATCACACTTTGGCGGAGCGGAGTGGATGTCAGCGGACATGTCTCCGCTGACATCCATGCTTCCATAAGGGTACATGGAGGATCCGTTTCAGGTCCGCCTAAAAAACTGACAGGCGGACCTGAACGGACCTCCGTGTGAAAGAGCCCTAACTGTGTGATCATGCAGCAAGGCAGAGAGATAAGTGCAGACGGGAGGAGCTGCCTGGACTGACCAGAAAGTAACAAGGAAGTGAAGTGATCTGCTACACCGCCCCACCCCCTCCCCCTACTCCCGACATCAAGCTGACAGCTTCTCTCTCCCTCCTCTCTGTTCACACACTCAGCTCGGCACTTGATGCTGCCAGAGCTGCTGAGTGTGGAGAAGGAAGGACAGGAGGGATGGCCAGTGTAAAATATCGGCCTAATTTTGATAATAATTGGCCCGATGCCGATTTATCAAAAATGGCCAAATATCGGCCGATATATCGGCCAGCCGATATATCGGTCGACCTCTAGTGCAGTGTGACATGCAGTGCACACTGGATGGGTGCAGTGTGATCTGCAGTGTGACATGCAATGCACACCGGATGGGAGCAGTGGGACATGCAGTGCACACATGATGGGTCCAGTGTGCTGTGCAGTGTGACTTGCAGTGCACACTGGATGGGTGTAGTGTGACATGCAGTGCGCCCTGGATGGGTGCAGTGTGACATGCAGCGCGCACTGGATGGATGCAGTGCAACAGGCAGTGCACACTGGATGGTTGAAATGTGGCATGCAGTGCGCACTGGATGGGAGCAGTGCGATATGCAGTGCACACGAGATGCTGCAGTGTGATATGCGGTTTGACATGCAGTGCGCACTGGATGGGTGCAGTGTGCCACACAGTGCACACTGGGTGGGTGCAGTGGGACATGCAGTGTGCACTGCATGGGTGCAGTGTGACATGCAGTGCACACTAGATGAGTGCAGTGTGACATGCAGTGCAGTGCGCACAGGGTGGGTGCAGTGTGCCACACAGTGCACACTGGGTGGGTGCAGTGTGACATGCAGTACGCACTGGATGGGTGCA
Organism: Rana muscosa; assembly: GCA_029206835.1. Classification (NCBI taxonomy): domain Eukaryota; kingdom Metazoa; phylum Chordata; class Amphibia; order Anura; family Ranidae; genus Rana; species Rana muscosa. The sequence goes on along the minus strand of CM055120.1, from coordinate 106,681,416 downwards.
GTGTGACACGCAGTGCACACTGGATGGGTGCAGTGCGACACGCAGTGCACACTGGATGGATGCAGTGCAACACGCAGTGCACACCGGATGGTTGTAATGTGACATGCAGTGCGCACTGGATGGGTGCAGTGCGATATGCAGTGCGTACTGGATGGGTGCAGTGTGCTATGCAGTTTCCACTGGATGGGTGAAGTGTGGCATGCAGTGTGCACTGGATGGGTGCAGTGTGGCATGCAGTGCACACTGGATGGGTGCAGTGTGCTGTGCAGTGTGACATGCAGTGCACACTGGATGGGTGTAGTGTAACATGCAGTGTGCACTGTATGGGTGCAGTGCACACTGGATGTATGCAGTGCAACATGCAGTGCACAATGGATGGTTGTAATGTGTCATGCAGTGCGCACTGGATGGATGCAGTGCGATATACAGTGCACACGAGATGCTGCTGTGTGATATGCGGTTTGGCATGCAGTGCCCGCTGGGTGGATGCAGTGTGCTGTGCAGTGCGCACTGGATGGGTGTAGTGTGGCGTGCAGTGTGACATGCAATGCACACCGGATGGGTGCAGTGTGACATGCAATGCACACTGGATGGGTGCAGTGTGACATGCAGTGCGTACTGGATGGGTGCAGTGTGCTATGCAGTTTCCACTGGATGGGTGAAGTGTGGCATGCAGTGCGCACTGGATGGGTGCAGTGTGGCATGCAGTGCACACTGGATGGGGCGCAGTGTGATGTGCAGTGTGCCATGCAGTGCGCACAGGATGGGTGCAGTGTGCCATGCAGTGCACACTGGACGAGTGCAGTGTGACATGCAGTGCGCACTGGATGGGTGCAGCGTGACATGCAGCGTACACTGGATGGGTGCAGTGTGATGTGCAGTTTGACATGCAGTGCACACTGGGTGGGTGTAGTGCGACATGCAGTGTGCACTGGATAGGTGCAGTGTAACATGCAGTGCACACCGGATGGATGCAGTGCAACATGCAGTGCACACTGGCTGGTTGAAATGTGACATGCAGTGCGCACTGGATGGGAGCAGTGCGACATGCAGTGCACACGAGATGCTGCAGTGTGATATGCGGTTTGACATGCAGTGCACACTGGGTGGGTGCAGTGTGCTGTGCAGTGCGCACTGGATGGGTGCAGTGTAAAGTGCAGTGTGACGTGCAGTGCGCCATTGCGGAGATGGAAGCTCTTTACAGCTCCATCACACACCAGCAGGGCATCTCGGCAATGTTCTCTCACAATCTCACAAACAGAACTTAGATCTACACAAATTTGTACTCTTGGCTTTGGAGTTCATCCTTAATCATAATGTTTTCTCTTCCGATGGATCCCATTACCTTCAGGTGCAAGGCGTAGCAATGGGGACCTGTTGTGCCCCATCCTACGCCAATCTGTACCTAGGAAAGTTCGTCATAATTGTTCTGACAAAACAATGTTTTGGGTCGAAGCTGCCAATCTGTGAGACTAATACAAAGAGGGTATTCACAAACGTGTAAAAAAAACTATAAAATATCTAATAAACACACGAGACAAGATCTCTTCTTCAAACAACAAAAAAATCATTTACAATCAGATACTATTAAATCTAGACCAATACAGATTATTACGAAATATACCAAACAGTATCAAAGAAAAAAAAATTATAGCTAAACATTGGTATTTAATACAAATTGATCCTAACCTGAGTCCTTTCATAGCAGAATATCTGTTGATTACACAGCACAGATCGAGATCCTTCAAAAATCGTTACTTGATACCGTTTTGACACATTTCCTGCCTAACGGAGTCATTGGCCAAAGGTGTGAAAATTGCAGGTGCACCTTCCGCTGAATCCGGAGGTGACCTTGTCAAAACCGGAAGTGCCCCTTAAACACATTTCTTCTGAACATTTTTGCATTTAAAACCTTTTTGCATCCGTTTTAGGGACATTTGATCCCGTTTTCACACATTTTCTACCAAACTGTCTGAAAGGTGTGAACATTTCAGGTACCACGCCCGCAAAATGGGCCAATTTTGTTTTTTCAGCCATTTTACCTGTTTTGACTTCCTTTTACTAAGTGACCAGAGGGATGAAAAATGACTGAATGTCTACCTTAAAAAGCCAAAAAGTGTGATTTTGGGCAAAAAGTGAGATTTTGGACAATTTTGGGGAAAAATTGCGATTTTGGACAAAAAGTGTGATTTTGGCCAATTTTGGGCAAAAAGTGCGATTTTGGGAAAATTTTGCCCAAAATCACACCTTTTGACAATTTTTCCCTTATTTAAATTTTTGCATATAAAAACTTTTTGCATCCGTTTTAGGGACACTTGATCCCGTTCTGACACATTTCCTGCCTAACTGAGTCATTGGCCAAAGGTGTGAAAATTGCAGTTGCCCCTCCTGCTGAAACCGGAAGTGACCTTGTCAAAACCGGAAGTGCCCCTTAAACACATTTCTTCTTTAAATGTTTGCCTTTAAAACATTTTTGCATCAGTTTTAGGGACATTTGATCCAGTTTTCACACATTTCCTGCCTAACTGAGTCATTGGCCAAAGGTTTGAACATTTTAGTTACCACACCCGCAAAATGGGTCAAATTTTTATTTTCAAACATTTTACCTGTTTTGGCTTCCTTTTACTAAGAATTGACCAGAGAGATGAAAAATGATTGGATTTCAACCTTAAAAAGGCAAAAAGTGTGATTGTGGGCAAAAAGGGCGATTTTGGGCAATTTTGGGCAACGAGTGAGATTTTGGGCAATTTTGGGCAAAATGTGTGATTTTGGGCAAAAAGTGTGATTTTGGGCAATTTTGGGTAATGTTGGGCAAATAGTGCAATTTTGGGCAATTTTGGACAAAAAGTGTGATTTTGGGAAATTTTTGCCCAAATCACGCTTTTTAACCCAAATTTCTCCTTTCTTTAAAATTTTGCATATAAAACCTTTTTGCATCCGTTTTAGGGACACTTGATCCCGTTTTGACACATTTCCAGCCTAACTGAGTCATTGGCCAAAGGTTTGAAAACTGCAGGTGCCACGCCCTCTAAGTGGGCACATTTTTTATTTTCAGCCGTTTAACTGTTTTGGCTTCCTTTTGAACTGGATGGGGTGCAGTGTGATGCGCAGTGTGACATGCAGTGCGCACTGGATGGGTGCAGTGTGACATGCAGTGCGTACTAGATGAGTGCAGTGCGACATGAAGTGTGGCGTGCAGTGCGCGCAGGATTGGTGCAGTGTGCCATGCAGTGCACACTGGATGAGTGCAGTGTGACATGCAGTGCATACTGGATGGTTGAAATGTGGCATGCAGTGCGCACTGGATGGGAGCAGTGCGATATGCAGTGCACACAAGATGCTGCAGTGTGATATGTGGTTTGACATGCAGTGCGCACTGGGTGGGTGCAGTGTGACATGCAGTGCGCACTGGATGGGGTGCAGCGCGATGTGCAGTATGACATGCAGTGCACACTGGATGGATGCAGTGTGATGTGCAGTGTGACATGCAGTGCACACTGGATGGGTGCAGTGTGATGTGCAGTGTGACATGCAGTGCGTACTGGATGGGTGCAGTGTGGAATGCAGTGCACACTGGATGGGGTGCAGTGTGATGTGCAGTATGACATGCAGTGCACACTGGATGGATGCAGTGTGATGTGCAGTGTGGCATGCAGTGCACACTGCATGTCACACTGCACCCATCCAGTGTGCACTGCATGTCACACTGCACATCACACTGCACCCACCCAGTGCGCACTGCATGTCAAACCGCATATCACACTGCAGCATCTCGTGTGCACTGCATATCGCACTGCTCCCATCCAGTGCGCACTGCATGCCACATTTCAACCATTCAGTGTGCGCTGCCTGTTGCACTGCATCCATCCAGTGCGCGCTGCATGTCACACTGCACCCATCCAGGGCGCACTGCATGTCACACTGTGCTCATCTAGTGTGCACTGCATGTCACACTGCACCCCATCCAGTGCACACTGCATGTCACACTGCACCCATCCAGTGTGCACTGCATGCCACACTGCATCCATCCAGTGCACACTGCATGTTACACTGCATCCATCCAGTGTGCACTGCATATTGCACTGCATCCATCCAGTGTGCACTGCATGTCACACTGCACATCACACTGCACCCATCCAGTGTGCACTGCATGTCACACTGCACCCATCCAGTGTTCACTGCATGTCACACTGCACTCATCTAGTGTGCACTGCATGTCACACTGCACCCATCCAGTGCGCACTGCATGTCACACTGCACCCATCCAGTGCGCACTGCATGTCACACTGCACCCACCCAGTGTGCACTGTGTGGCACACTGCACCCACCCTGTGCGCACTGCACGCCGCACTGCATGCCACACTGCACCCCATCCAGTGCACACTGCATGTCACACTGCACCCATCCAGTGTGCACTGCGTGTCACACTGCACCAATCCTGTGTGCACTGCATGTCACACTGCACATCACACGGCACCCATCCAGTGTGCACTGCATGTCACACTGCACCCATCCAGTGCACACTGCATGTCACACTGCATTCACCTAGTGTGCACTGCATGTCACACTGCACCCATCCAGTGCGCACTGCATGTCACACTGCACTCATCCAGTGTGCACTGCATGTCGCACTGCGCCCATCCAGTGCACACTGCATGTCACACTGCATTCACCTAGTGTGCACTGCATGTCACACTGCACCCATCCAGTGCGCACTGCATGTCACACTGCACCCATCCAGAGCGCACTGCATGTCCCACTGCACCCACCCAGTGTGCACTGTGTGGCACACTGCACCCACCCTGTGTGCACTGCACGCCGCACTGCATGACACACTGCACCCCATCCAGTGCACACTGCATGTCACACTGCACCCATCAGGTGTGCATTGCATGTCACACTGCACCAATCCTGTGCGCACTTCATGTTACACTGCACATCACACTGCACCCATCCAGTGCGCACTGCATGTCACACTGCACCCATCCAGTGCGCACTGCATGTCACACTGCACTCATCTAGTGTGCACTGCATGTCACACTGCACCCATCCAGAGCGCACTGCATGTCCCACTGCACCCACCCAGTGTGCACTGTGTGGGTGCAATGTGACATGCAGTGCGCACTGGATGGGTGCAGTGTGACATGCAGTGCACACTGGATGGGTGCAGTGTGACATGCAGTGCACACTAGATGAGTGCAGTGTGACATGCAGTGCGCACTGGATGGGTGCAGTGTGACATGCAGTGCGCACAGGATGGGTGCAGTGTGATGTGCAGTGTGACATGCAGTGCACACAGGATTGGTGCAGTGTGACATGCAATGCACACCTGATGGGTGCAGTGTGACATGCAGTGTGCACTGGATGGGGTGCAGTGTGTCATGCAGTGCGACATGCAGTGCGCACAGGGTGGGTGCAATGTGCCACACAGTGCACACTGGGTGGGTGCAGTGGGACATGCAGTGCGCTCTGGCTGGGTGCAGTGTGAAATGCAGCGCACACTAGATGAGTGCAGTGTGACATGCAGTGCGCACTGGATGGGTGCAGTGTGACATGCAGTGCACACTAGATGAGTGCAGTGTGACATGCAGTGTGCACTGGATGGGTGCAGTGTGACATGCAGTGCACACTGGATGGGTGCAGTGTGATGTGCAGTGTGACATGCAGTGCACACAGGATTGGTGCAGTGTGACACGCAGTGCACACTGGATGGGTGCAGTGTGACATGCAGTGCACACGAGATGCTGCAGTGTGATATGCGGTTTGACATGCAGTGCACACTGGGTGGGTGCAGTGTGCTGTGCAGTGCGCACTGGATGGGTGCAGTGTAAAGTGCAGTGTGACGTGCAGTGCGCCATTGCGGAGATAGAAGCTCTTTACAGCTCCATCACACACCAGCAGGGCATCTCGGCAATGTTCTCTCACAATCTCACAAACAGAACTTAGATCTACACAAATTTGTACTCTTGGCTTTGGAGTTCATCCTTAATCATAATGTTTTCTCTTCCGATGGATCCCATTACCTTCAGGTGCAAGGCGTAGCAATGGGGACCTGTTGTGCCCCATCCTACGCCAATCTGTACCTAGGAAAGTTCGTCATAATTGTTCTGACAAAACAATGTTTTGGGTCGAAGCTGCCAATCTGTGAGACTAATACAAAGAGGGTATTCACAAACGTGTAAAAAAAACTATAAAATATCTAATAAACACACGAGACAAGATCTCTTCTTCAAACAACAAAAAAATCATTTACAATCAGATACTATTAAATCTAGACCAATACAGATTATTACGAAATATACCAAACAGTATCAAAGAAAAAAAAATTATAGCTAAACATTGGTATTTAATACAAATTGATCCTAACCTGAGTCCTTTCATAGCAGAATATCTGTTGATTACACAGCACAGATCGAGATCCTTCAAAAATCGTTACTTGATACCGTTTTGACACATTTCCTGCCTAACGGAGTCATTGGCCAAAGGTGTGAAAATTGCAGGTGCACCTTCCGCTGAATCCGGAGGTGACCTTGTCAAAACCGGAAGTGCCCCTTAAACACATTTCTTCTGAACATTTTTGCATTTAAAACCTTTTTGCATCCGTTTTAGGGACATTTGATCCCGTTTTCACACATTTTCTACCAAACTGTCTGAAAGGTGTGAACATTTCAGGTACCACGCCCGCAAAATGGGCCAATTTTGTTTTTTCAGCCATTTTACCTGTTTTGACTTCCTTTTACTAAGTGACCAGAGGGATGAAAAATGACTGAATGTCTACCTTAAAAAGCCAAAAAGTGTGATTTTGGGCAAAAAGTGAGATTTTGGACAATTTTGGGGAAAAATTGCGATTTTGGACAAAAAGTGTGATTTTGGCCAATTTTGGGCAAAAAGTGCGATTTTGGGAAAATTTTGCCCAAAATCACACCTTTTGACAATTTTTCCCTTATTTAAATTTTTGCATATAAAACCTTTTTGCATCCGTTTTAGGGACACTTGATCCCGTTCTGACACATTTCCTGCCTAACTGAGTCATTGGCCAAAGGTGTGAAAATTGCAGTTGCCCCTCCTGCTGAAACCGGAAGTGACCTTGTCAAAACCGGAAGTGCCCCTTAAACACATTTCTTCTTTAAATGTTTGCCTTTAAAACATTTTTGCATCAGTTTTAGGGACATTTGATCCAGTTTTCACACATTTCCTGCCTAACTGAGTCATTGGCCAAAGGTTTGAACATTTTAGTTACCACACCCGCAAAATGGGTCAAATTTTTATTTTCAGACATTTTACCTGTTTTGGCTTCCTTTTACTAAGAATTGACCAGAGAGATGAAAAATGACTGGATTTCAACCTTAAAAAGGCAAAAAGTGTGATTGTCCAAAATCTCACTTTTTGCCCAAAATCACACTTTTTGGCTTTTTAAGGTAGACATTCAGTCCTTTTTCATCCCTCTGGTCACTTAGTAAAAGGAAGTCAAAACAGGTAAAATGGCTGAAAAAACAAAATTGGCCCATTTTGCGGGCGTGGTACCTGAAATGTTCACACCTTTCAGACAGTTTGGTAGAAAATGTGTGAAAACGGGATCAAATGTCCCTAAAACGGATGCAAAAAGGTTTTAAATGCAAAAATGTTCAGAAGAAATGTGTTTAAGGGGCACTTCCGGTTTTGACAAGGTCACCTCCGGATTCAGCGGAAGGTGCACCTGCAATTTTCACACCTTTGGCCAATGACTCCGTTAGGCAGGAAATGTGTCAAAACGGTATCAAGTAACGATTTTTGAAGGATCTCGATCTGTGCTGTGTAATCAACAGATATTCTGCTATGAAAGGACTCAGGTTAGGATCAATTTGTATTAAATACCAATGTTTAGCTATAATTTTTTTTTCTTTGATACTGTTTGGTATATTTCGTAATAATCTGTATTGGTCTAGATTTAATAGTATCTGATTGTAAATGATTTTTTTGTTGTTTGAAGAAGAGATCTTGTCTCGTGTGTTTATTAGATATTTTATAGTTTTTTTTACACGTTTGTGAATACCCTCTTTGTATTAGTCTCACAGATTGGCAGCTTCGACCCAAAACATTGTTTTGTCAGAACAATTATGACGAACTTTCCTAGGTACAGATTGGCGTAGGATGGGGCACAACAGGTCCCCATTGCTACGCCTTGCACCTGAAGGTAATGGGATCCATCGGAAGAGAAAACATTATGATTAAGGATGAACTCCAAAGCCAAGAGTACAAATTTGTGTAGATCTAAGTTCTGTTTGTGAGATTGTGAGAGAACATTGCCGAGATGCCCTGCTGGTGTGTGATGGAGCTGTAAAGAGCTTCCATCTCCGCAATGGCGCACTGCACGTCACACTGCACTTTACACTGCACCCATCCAGTGCGCACTGCACAGCACACTGCACCCACCCAGTGTGCACTGCATGTCAAACCGCATATCACACTGCAGCATCTCGTGTGCACTGCATGTCACACTGCACCCATCCAGTGTGCACTGCGTGTCACACTGCACCAATCCTGTGTGCATTGCATGTCACACTGCACATCACACTGCACCCATCCAGTGTGCACTGCATGTCACACTGCACCCATCCAGTGCACACTGCATGTCACACTGCACTCATCTAGTGTGCACTGCATGTCACACTGCACCCATCCAGTGCGCACTGCATGCCACACTGCACTCATCTAGTGTGCGCTGCATTTCACACTGCACCCATCCAGAGCGCACTGCATGTCCCACTGCACCCACCCAGTGTGCACTGTGTGGCACACTGCACCCACCCTGTGCGCACTGCACGCCGCACTGCATGACACACTGCACCCCATCCAGTGCACACTGCATGTCACACTGCACCCATCAGGTGTGCATTGCATGTCACACTGCACCAATCATGTGTGCACTGCATGTCACACTGCACATCACACTGCACCCATCCAGTGCGCACTGCATGTCACACTGCACCCATCCAGTGCACACTGCATGTCACACTGCACTCATCTAGTGTGCACTGCATGTCACACTGCACCCATCCAGAGCACACTGCATGTCCCACTGCACCCACCCAGTGTGCACTGTGTGGGTGCAATGTGACATGCAGTGCGCACTGGATGGGTGCAATGTGACATGCAGTGCACACTGGATGGGTGCAGTGTGACATGCAGTGCACACTGGATGGGTGCAGTGTGACACGCAGTGTGCACTGGATGGGTGCAGTGTGATGTGCAGTGTGACATGCAGTGCACACAGGATTGGTGCAGTGTGACATGCAATGCACACCTGATGGGTGCAGTGTGACATGCAGTGTGCACTGGATGGGGTGCAGTGTGTCATGCAGTGTGGCGTGCAGTGCGCACAGGGTGGGTGCAGTGTGCCACACAGTGCACACTGGGTGGGTGCAGTGGGACATGCAGTGCGCTCTGGATGGGTGCAGTGTGAAATGCAGCGCACACTAGATGAGTGCAGTGTGACATGCAGTGCGCACTGGATGGGTGCAGTGTGACATGCAGTGCACACTAGATGAGTGCAGTGTGACATGCAGTGTGCACTGGATGGGTGCAGTGTGACATGCAGTGCGCACTGGATGGGTGCAGTGTGATGTGCAGTGTGACATGCAGTGCACACAGGATTGGTGCAGTGTGACATGCAATGCACACCTGATGGGTGCAGTGTGACATGCAGTGTGCACTGGATGGGGTGCAGTGTGTCATGCAGTGCGGCGTGCAGTGCGCACAGGGTGGGTGCAGTGTGCCACACAGTGCACACTGGGTGGGTGCAGTGGGACACGCAGTGCACACTGGATGGGTGCAGTGTGATGTGCAGTGTGACATGCAGTGCGTACTGGATGGGTGCAGTGTGGAATGCAGTGCACACTGGATGGGGTGCAGTGTGATGTGCAGTATGACATGCAGTGCACACTGGATGGATGCAGTGTGATGTGCAGTGTGGCATGCAGTGCACACTGCATGTCACACTGCACCCATCCAGTGCGCACTGCATGTCACACTGCACATCACACTGCACCCCATCCAGTTCAAAAGGAAGCCAAAACAGTTAAACGGCTGAAAATAAAAAATGTGCCCACTTAGAGGGCGTGGCACCTGCAGTTTTCAAACCTTTGGCCAATGACTCAGTTAGGCTGGAAATGTGTCAAAACGGGATCAAGTGTCCCTAAAACGGATGCAAAAAGGTTTTATATGCAAAATTTTAAAGAAAGGAGAAATTTGGGTTAAAAAGCGTGATTTGGGCAAAAATTGCCCAAAATCACACTTTTTGTCCAAAATTGCACTATTTGCCCAACATTACCCAAAATTGCCCAAAATCACACTTTTTGCCCAAAATCACACATTTTGCCCAAAATTGCCCAAAATCTCACTCGTTGCCCAAAATTGCCCAAAATCGCCCTTTTTGCCCACAATCACACTTTTTGCCTTTTTAAGGTTGAAATCCAGTCATTTTTCATCTCTCTGGTCAATTCTTAGTAAAAGGAAGCCAAAACAGGTAAAATGTCTGAAAATAAAAATTTGACCCATTTTGCGGGTGTGGTAACTAAAATGTTCAAACCTTTGGCCAATGACTCAGTTAGGCAGGAAATGTGTGAAAACTGGATCAAATGTCCCTAAAACTGATGCAAAAATGTTTTAAAGGCAAACATTTAAAGAAGAAATGTGTTTAAGGGGCACTTCCGGTTTTGACAAGGTCACTTCCGGTTTCAGCAGGAGGGGCAACTGCAATTTTCACACCTTTGGCCAATGACTCAGTTAGGCAGGAAATGTGTCAGAACGGGATCAAGTGTCCCTAAAACGGATGCAAAAAGGTTTTATATGCAAAAATTTAAATAAGGGAAAAATTGTCAAAAGGTGTGATTTTGGGCAAAATTTTCCCAAAATCGCACTTTTTGCCCAAAATTGGCCAAAATCACACTTTTTGTCCAAAATCGCAATTTTTCCCCAAAATTGTCCAAAATCTCACTTTTTGCCCAAAATCACACTTTTTGGCTTTTTAAGGTAGACATTCAGTCATTTTTCATCCCTCTGGTCACTTAGTAAAAGGAAGTCAAAACAGGTAAAATGGCTGAAAAAACAAAATTGGCCCATTTTGCGGGCGTGGTACCTGAAATGTTCACACCTTTCAGACAGTTTGGTAGAAAATGTGTGAAAACGGGATCAAATGTCCCTAAAACGGATGCAAAAAGGTTTTAAATGCAAAAATGTTCAGAAGAAATGTGTTTAAGGGGCACTTCCGGTTTTGACAAGGTCACCTCCGGATTCAGCGGAAGGTGCACCTGCAATTTTCACACCTTTGGCCAATGACTCCGTTAGGCAGGAAATGTGTCAAAACGGTATCAAGTAACGATTTTTGAAGGATCTCGATCTGTGCTGTGTAATCAACAGATATTCTGCTATGAAAGGACTCAGGTTAGGATCAATTTGTATTAAATACCAATGTTTAGCTATAATTTTTTTTTCTTTGATACTGTTTGGTATATTTCGTAATAATCTGTATTGGTCTAGATTTAATAGTATCTGATTGTAAATGATTTTTTTGTTGTTTGAAGAAGAGATCTTGTCTCGTGTGTTTATTAGATATTTTATAGTTTTTTTTACACGTTTGTGAATACCCTCTTTGTATTAGTCTCACAGATTGGCAGCTTCGACCCAAAACATTGTTTTGTCAGAACAATTATGACAAACTTTCCTAGGTACAGATTGGCGTAGGATGGGGCACAACAGGTCCCCATTGCTACGCCTTGCACCTGAAGGTAATGGGATCCATCGGAAGAGAAAACATTATGATTAAGGATGAACTCCAAAGCCAAGAGTACAAATTTGTGTAGATCTAAGTTCTGTTTGTGAGATTGTGAGAGAACATTGCCGAGATGCCCTGCTGGTGTGTGATGGAGCTGTAAAGAGCTTCCATCTCCGCAATGGCGCACTGCACGTCACACTGCACTTTACACTGCACCCATCCAGTGCGCACTGCACAGCACACTGCACCCACCCAGTGTGCACTGCATGTCAAACCGCATATCACACTGCAGCATCTCGTGTGCACTGCATGTCACACTGCACCCATCCAGTGTGCACTGCGTGTCACACTGCACCAATCCTGTGTGCATTGCATGTCACACTGCACATCACACTGCACCCATCCAGTGTGCACTGCATGTCACACTGCACCCATCCAGTGCACACTGCATGTCACACTGCACTCATCTAGTGTGCACTGCATGTCACACTGCACCCACCCAGTGCGCACTGCATGTCACACTGCACTCATCTAGTGTGCGCTGCATTTCACACTGCACCCATCCAGAGCGCACTGCATGTCCCACTGCACCCACCCAGTGTGCACTGTGTGGCACACTGCACCCACCCTGTGCGCACTGCACGCCGCACTGCATGACACACTGCACCCCATCCAGTGCACACTGCATGTCACACTGCACCCATCAGGTGTGCATTGCATGTCACACTGCACCAATCCTGTGTGCACTGCATGTCACACTGCACATCACACTGCACCCATCCAGTGCGCACTGCATGTCACACTGCACCCATCCAGTGCGCACTGCATGTCACACTGCACTCATCTAGTGTGCACTGCATGTCACACTGCACCCATCCAGAGCGCACTGCATGTCTCACTGCACCCACCCAGTGTGCACTGTGTGGGTGCAATGTGACATGCAGTGCGCACTGGATGGGTGCAGTGTGACATGCAGTGCGCACTGGATGGGTGCAGTGTGACATGCAGTGCACACTAGATGAGTGCAGTGTGACATGCAGTGCGCACTGGATGGGTACAGTGCGACGTGCAGTGCACACTGGATGGGTGCAGTGTGACGTGCAGTGTGACATGCAGTGCACACAGGATTGGTGCAGTGTGACATGCAATGCACACCTGATGGGTGCAGTGTGACATGCAGAGTGCACTGGATGGGGTGCAGTGTGTCATGCAGTGTGACGTGCAGTGCGCACAGGGTGGGTGCAGTGTGCCACACAGTGCACACTGGGTGGGTGCAGTGGGACATGCAGTGCGCTCTGGATGGGTGCAGTGTGAAATGCAGCGCACACCAGATGAGCGCAGCGCGACATGCAGTGCGCACTGGATGGGTGCAGTGTGACATGCAGTGCACACTAGATGAGTGCAGCGTGACATGCAGTGTGCACTGGATGGGTGCAGTGCGACATGCAGCGCACACTGGATGGGTGCAGTGTGACATGCAGTGCGCACTGGATGGGTGCAGTGTGACATGCAGTGCACACTAGATGAGTGCAGTGTGACATGCAGTGTGCACTGGATGGGTGCAGTGTGACATGCAGTGCGCACTGGATGGGTGCAGTGTGATGTGCAGTGTGACATGCAGTGCACACAGGATTGGTGCAGTGTGACACGCAGTGCACACTGGATGGGTGCAGTGTGACATGCAGTGCACACGAGATGCTGCAGTGTGATATGCGGTTTGACATGCAGTGCACACTGGGTGGGTGCAGTGTGCTGTGCAGTGCGCACTGGATGGGTGCAGTGTAAAGTGCAGTGTGACGTGCAGTGCGCCATTGCGGAGATGGAAGCTCTTTACAGCTCCATCACACACCAGCAGGGCATCTCGGCAATGTTCTCTCACAATCTCACAAACAGAACTTAGATCTACACAAATTTGTACTCTTGGCTTTGGAGTTCATCCTTAATCATAATGTTTTCTCTTCCGATGGATCCCATTACCTTCAGGTGCAAGGCGTAGCAATGGGGACCTGTTGTGCCCCATCCTACGCCAATCTGTACCTAGGAAAGTTCGTCATAATTGTTCTGACAAAACAATGTTTTGGGTCGAAGCTGCCAATCTGTGAGACTAATACAAAGAGGGTATTCACAAACGTGTAAAAAAAACTATAAAATATCTAATAAACACACGAGACAAGATCTCTTCTTCAAACAACAAAAAAATCATTTACAATCAGATACTATTAAATCTAGACCAATACAGATTATTACGAAATATACCAAACAGTATCAAAGAAAAAAAAATTATAGCTAAACATTGGTATTTAATACAAATTGATCCTAACCTGAGTCCTTTCATAGCAGAATATCTGTTGATTACACAGCACAGATCGAGATCCTTCAAAAATCGTTACTTGATACCGTTTTGACACATTTCCTGCCTAACGGAGTCATTGGCCAAAGGTGTGAAAATTGCAGGTGCACCTTCCGCTGAATCCGGAGGTGACCTTGTCAAAACCGGAAGTGCCCCTTAAACACATTTCTTCTGAACATTTTTGCATTTAAAACCTTTTTGCATCCGTTTTAGGGACATTTGATCCCGTTTTCACACATTTTCTACCAAACTGTCTGAAAGGTGTGAACATTTCAGGTACCACGCCCGCAAAATGGGCCAATTTTGTTTTTTCAGCCATTTTACCTGTTTTGACTTCCTTTTACTAAGTGACCAGAGGGATGAAAAATGACTGAATGTCTACCTTAAAAAGCCAAAAAGTGTGATTTTGGGCAAAAAGTGAGATTTTGGACAATTTTGGGGAAAAATTGCGATTTTGGACAAAAAGTGTGATTTTGGCCAATTTTGGGCAAAAAGTGCGATTTTGGGAAAATTTTGCCCAAAATCACACCTTTTGACAATTTTTCCCTTATTTAAATTTTTGCATATAAAACCTTTTTGCATCCGTTTTAGGGACACTTGATCCCGTTCTGACACATTTCCTGCCTAACTGAGTCATTGGCCAAAGGTGTGAAAATTGCAGTTGCCCCTCCTGCTGAAACCGGAAGTGACCTTGTCAAAACCGGAAGTGCCCCTTAAACACATTTCTTCTTTAAATGTTTGCCTTTAAAACATTTTTGCATCAGTTTTAGGGACATTTGATCCAGTTTTCACACATTTCCTGCCTAACTGAGTCATTGGCCAAAGGTTTGAACATTTTAGTTACCACACCCGCAAAATGGGTCAAATTTTTATTTTCAGACATTTTACCTGTTTTGGCTTCCTTTTACTAAGAATTGTCCAGAGAGATGAAAAATGACTGGATTTCAACCTTAAAAAGGCAAAAAGTGTGATTGTGGGCAAAAAGGGCGATTTTGGGCAATTTTGGGCAACGAGTGAGATTTTGGGCAATTTTGGGCAAAATGTGTGATTTTGGGCAAAAAGTGTGATTTTGGGCAATTTTGGGTAATGTTGGGCAAATAGTGCAATTTTGGGCAATTTTGGACAAAAAGTGTGATTTTGGGCAATTTTTGCCCAAATCACGCTTTTTAACCCAAATTTCTCCTTTCTTTAAAATTTTGCATATAAAACCTTTTTGCATCCGTTTTAGGGACACTTGATCCCGTTTTGACACATTTCCAGCCTAACTGAGTCATTGGCCAAAGGTTTGAAAACTGCAGGTGCCACGCCCTCTAAGTGGGCACATTTTTTATTTTCAGCCGTTTAACTGTTTTGGCTTCCTTTTGAACTGGATGGGGTGCAGTGTGATGTGCAGTGCGACATGCAGTGCGCACTGGATGGGTGCAGTGTGACATGCAGTGCGTACTAGATGAGTGCAGTGCAACATGCAGTGTGGCGTGCAGTGCGCGCAGGATTGGTGCAGTGTGACATGCAGTGCACACTGGATGAGTGCAGTGTGACATGCAGTGCACACTGGATGGTTGAAATGTGGCATGCAGTGCGCACTGGATGGGAGCAGTGCGATATGCAGTGCACACAAGATGCTGCAGTGTGATATGTGGTTTGACATGCAGTGCGCACTGGGTGGGTGCAGTGTGACATGCAGTGTGCACTGGATGGGGTGCAGTGTGATGCGCAGTATGACATGCAGTGCACACTGGATGGATGCAGTGTGATGTGCAGTGTGACATGCAGTGCACACTGGATGGGTGCAGTGTGATGTGCAGTGTGACATGCAGTGCGTACTGGATGGGTGCAGTGTGGAATGCAGTGAACACTGGATGGGGTGCAGTGTGATGTGCAGTATGACATGCAGTGCACACTGGATGGATGCAGTGTGATGTGCAGTGTGGCATGCAGTGCACACTGCATGTCACACTGCACCCATCCAGTGTGCACTGCATGTCGCACTGCACATCACACTGCACCCACCCAGTGCGCACTGCATGTCAAACCGCATATCACACTGCAGCATCTCGTGTGCACTGCATATCGCACTGCTCCCATCCAGTGCGCACTGCATGCCACATTTCAACCATTCAGTGTGCGCTGCCTGTTGCACTGCATCCATCCAGTGCGCGCTGCATGTCACACTGCACCCATCCAGGGCGCACTGCATGCCACACTGCGCTCATCTAGTGTGCACTGCATGTCACACTGCACCCCATCCAGTGCACACTGCATGTCACACTGCACCCACCCAGTGTGCACTACACGTCACACCGCATACATCCAGTGCACACTGCATGTTACACTGCATCCATCCAGTGTGCACTGCATATTGCACTGCATCCATCCAGTGTGCACTGCATGTCACACTGCACATCACACTGCACCCATCCAGTGTGCACTGCATGTCACACTGCACCCATCCAGTGTGCACTGCATGTCACACTGCACTCATCTAGTGTGCACTGCATGTCACACTGCACCCATCCAGTGCGCACTGCATGTCACACTGCACCCATCCAGTGCACACTGCATGTCACACTGCACCCACCCAGTGTGCACTGTGTGGCACACTGCACCCACCCTGTGCGCACTGCACGCCACACTGCATGTCACACTGCACCCCATCCAGTGCACACTGCATGTCACACTGCACCCATCCAGTGTGCACTGCGTGTCACACTGCACCAATCCTGTGTGCACTGCATGTCACACTGCACATCACACTGCACCCATCCAGTGTGCACTGCATGCCACACTGCACCCATCCAGTGCACACTGCATGCCACACTGCATTCACCTAGTGTGCACTGCATGTCACACTGCACCCATCCAGTGCGCACTGCATGTCACACTGCACTCATCTAGTGTGCGCTGCATTTCACACTGCACCCATCCAGAGCGCACTGCATGTCCCACTGCACCCACCCAGTGTGCACTGTGTGGCACACTGCACCCACCCTGTGCGCACTGCATGTCGCACTTCATGACACACTGCACCCCATCCAGTGCACACTGCATGTCACACTGCACCCATCAGGTGTGCATTGCATGTCACACTGCACCAATCCTGTGTGCACTGCATGTCACACTGCACATCACACTGCACCCATCCAGTGCGCACTGCATGTCACACTGCACCCATCCAGTGCGCACTGCATGTCACACTGCACTCATCTAGTGTGCACTGCATGTCACACTGCACCCATCCAGAGCGCACTGCATGTCCCACTGCACCCACCCAGTGTGCACTGTGTGGGTGCAATGTGACATGCAGTGCGCACTGGATGGGCGCAGTGTGACATGCAGTGCGCACTGGATGGGTGCAGTGTGACATGCAGTGCACACTAGATGAGTGCAGTGTGACATGCAGTGCGCACTGGATGGGTGCAGTGTGACATGCAGTGCGCACTGGATGGGTGCAGTGTGATGTGCAGTGTGACATGCAGTGCACACAGGATTGGTGCAGTGTGACATGCAATGCACACCTGATGGGTGCAGTGTGACATGCAGTGTGCACTGGATGGGGTGCAGTGTGTCATGCAGTGCGACATGCAGTGCGCACAGGGTGGGTGCAGTGTGCCACACAGTGCACACTGGGTGGGTGCAGTGGGACATGCAGTGCGCTCTGGCTGGGTGCAGTGTGAAATGCAGCACACACTAGATGAGTGCAGTGTGACATGCAGTGCGAACTGGATGGGTGCAGTGTGACATGCAGTGCACACTAGATGAGTGCAGTGTGACATGCAGTGTGCACTGGATGGGTGCAGTGTGGCACGCAGTGCACACTGGATGGGTGCAGTGTGATGTGCAGTGTGACATGCAGTGCACACAGGATTGGTGCAGTGTGACACGCAGTGCACACTGGATGGGTGCAGTGTGACATGCAGTGCACACGAGATGCTGCAGTGTGATATGCGGTTTGACATGCAGTGCACACTGGGTGGGTGCAGTGTGCTGTGCAGTGCGCACTGGATGGGTGCAGTGTAAAGTGCAGTGTGACGTGCAGTGCGCCATTGCGGAGATGGAAGCTCTTTACAGCTCCATCACACACCAGCAGGGCATCTCGGCAATGTTCTCTCACAATCTCACAAACAGAACTTAGATCTACACAAATTTGTACTCTTGGCTTTGGAGTTCATCCTTAATCATAATGTTTTCTCTTCCGATGGATCCCATTACCTTCAGGTGCAAAGGCGTAGCAATGGGGACCTGTTGTGCCCCATCCTACGCCAATCTGTACCTAGGAAAGTTCGTCATAATTGTTCTGACAAAACAATGTTTTGGGTCGAAGCTGCCAATCTGTGAGACTAATACAAAGAGGGTATTCACAAACGTGTAAAAAAAACTATAAAATATCTAATAAACACACGAGACAAGATCTCTTCTTCAAACAACAAAAAAATCATTTACAATCAGATACTATTAAATCTAGACCAATACAGATTATTACGAAATATACCAAACAGTATCAAAGAAAAAAAAATTATAGCTAAACATTGGTATTTAATACAAATTGATCCTAACCTGAGTCCTTTCATAGCAGAATATCTGTTGATTACACAGCACAGATCGAGATCCTTCAAAAATCGTTACTTGATACCGTTTTGACACATTTCCTGCCTAACGGAGTCATTGGCCAAAGGTGTGAAAATTGCAGGTGCACCTTCCGCTGAATCCGGAGGTGACCTTGTCAAAACCGGAAGTGCCCCTTAAACACATTTCTTCTGAACATTTTTGCATTTAAAACCTTTTTGCATCCGTTTTAGGGACATTTGATCCCGTTTTCACACATTTTCTACCAAACTGTCTGAAAGGTGTGAACATTTCAGGTACCACGCCCGCAAAATGGGCCAATTTTGTTTTTTCAGCCATTTTACCTGTTTTGACTTCCTTTTACTAAGTGACCAGAGGGATGAAAAATGACTGAATGTCTACCTTAAAAAGCCAAAAAGTGTGATTTTGGACAAAAAGTGTGATTTTGGCCAATTTTGGGCAAAAAGTGCGATTTTGGGAAAATTTTGCCCAAAATCACACCTTTTGACAATTTTTCCCTTATTTAAATTTTTGCATATAAAACCTTTTTGCATCCGTTTTAGGGACACTTGATCCCGTTCTGACACATTTCCTGCCTAACTGAGTCATTGGCCAAAGGTGTGAAAATTGCAGTTGCCCCTCCTGCTGAAACCGGAAGTGACCTTGTCAAAACCGGAAGTGCCCCTTAAACACATTTCTTCTTTAAATGTTTGCCTTTAAAACATTTTTGCATCAGTTTTAGGGACATTTGATCCAGTTTTCACACATTTCCTGCCTAACTGAGTCATTGGCCAAAGGTTTGAACATTTTAGTTACCACACCCGCAAAATGGGTCAAATTTTTATTTTCAGACATTTTACCTGTTTTGGCTTCCTTTTACTAAGAATTGACCAGAGAGATGAAAAATTACTGGATTTCAACCTTAAAAAGGCAAAAAGTGTGATTGTGGGCAAAAAGGGCGATTTTGGGCAATTTTGGGCAACGAGTGAGATTTTGGGCAATTTTGGGCAAAAAGTGTGATTTTGGGCAAAAAGTGTGATTTTGGGCAATTTTGGGTAATGTTGGGCAAATAGTGCAATTTTGGGCAATTTTGGACAAAAAGTGTGATTTTGGGCAATTTTTGCCCAAAATCACGCTTTTTAACCAAAATTTCTCCTTTCTTTAAAATTTTGCATATAAAACCTTTTTGCATCCGTTTTAGGGACACTTGATCCCGTTTTGACACATTTCCAGCCTAACTGAGTCATTGGCCAAAGGTTTGAACATTTTAGTTACCACACCCGCAAAATGGGTCAAATTTTTATTTTCAGACATTTTACCTGTTTTGGCTTCCTTTTACTAAGAATTGACCAGAGAGATGAAAAATGACTGGATTTCAACCTTAAAAAGGCAAAAAGTGTGATTGTGGGCAAAAAGGGCGATTTTGGGCAATTTTGGGCAACGAGTGAGATTTTGTGCAATTTTGGGCAAAAAGTGTGACTTTGGGCAAAAAGTGTGATTTTGGGCAATTTTGGGTAATGTTGGGCAAATAGTGCAATTTTGGGCAATTTTGGACAAAAAGTGTGATTTTGGGCAATTTTTGCCCAAAATCACGCTTTTTAACCAAAATTTCTCCTTTCTTTAAAATTTTGCATATAAAACCTTTTTGCATCCGTTTTAGGGACACTTGATCCCGTTTTGACACATTTCCAGCCTAACTGAGTCATTGGCCAAAGGTTTGAAAACTGCAGGTGCCACGCCCTCTAAGTGGGCACATTTTTTATTTTCAGCCGTTTAACTGTTTTGGCTTCCTTTTGAACTGGATGGGGTGCAGTGTGATGTGCAGTGTGGCGTGCAGTGCATGCAGGATTAGTGCAGTGTGCCATGCAGTGCACACTGGATGAGTGCAGTGTGACATGCAGTGCATACTGGATGGGCGCAGTGTGCACTGGAGGGATGCAGTGTGGTGCGCAGTTTGACATGCAGTGCACACTGGGTGGGTGTAGTGCGACATGCAGTGTGCACTGGATGAATGCAGTGTAACATGCAGTGCGCACTGGATGAGTGCAGTGTGGCATGCAGTGCACACTGGATGGGGTGCAGTGTGATGTGCAGTATGACATGCAGTGCGCACTGGATGGGTGCAGTGTGGCATGCAGTGCACACTAGATGAGTGCAGTGTGACATGCAGTGCACACTAGATGAGTGTAGGGCGGCGTGCAGTGCGCACAGGATGGGTGCAGTGTGCCACACAGTGCACACTGGGTGGGTGCAGTGGGACATGCAGTGCGCTCTGGATGGGTGCAGTGTGACATGCAGCGCACACTAGATGAGTGCAGTGTGACATGCAGTGCGCACTGGATGGGTGCAGTGTGACATGCAGTGCACACTAGATGAGTGCAGTGTGACATGCAGTGTGCACTGGATGGGTGCAGTGTGACATGCAGTGCACACTGGATGGGTGCAGTGAGATGTGCAGTGTGACATGCAGTGCACACAGGTTTGGTGCAGTGTGACACGCAGTGCGCACTGGATGGGGAGCAGTGTGACATGCAGTGCGCACTGGATGGGTGCAGTGTGTCATGCAGTGCACACTAGATGAGCGCAGTGTGACATGCAGCGCGCACTGGATGGATGCAGTGCAACAGGCAGCGCACACTGGATGGTTGAAATGTGGCATGCAGTGCGCACTGGATGGGAGCAGTGCGATATGCAGTGCACACGAGATGCTGCAGTGTGATATGCGGTTTGACATGCAGTGCGCACTGGGTGGGTGCAGTGTGCTGCACAGTGCGCACTGGATGGGTGCAGTGTGCCACACAGTGCACACTGGGTGGGTGCAGTGTGACATGCAGTGCGCACTGCATGGGTGCAGTGTGACATGCAGTGCACACTAGATGAGTGCAGTGTGACATGCAATGCGCACTGGATGGGGTGCAGCGTGATGCGCAGCATGACATGCAGTGCACACTGGATGGATGCAGTGTGATGTGCAGTGTGACATGCAGTGCACACTGGATGGGTGCAGTGTGATGTGCAGTGTGACATGCAGTGCGCACTGGATGGGTGCAGTGTGGAATGCAATGCACACTGGATGGGGTGCAGTGTGATGTGCAGTGTGACATGCAGTGCACACAGGATTGGTGCAGTGTGACATGCAATGCACACCTGATGGGTGCAGTGTGACATGCAGTGTGCACTGGATGGGGTGCAGTGTTTGTCATGCAGTACGATGTGCAGTGCGCACAGGGTGGGTGCAGTGTGCCACACAGTGCACACTGGGTGGGTGCAGTGGGACATGCAGTGCGCTCTGGATGGGTGCAGTGTGAAATGCAGCGCACACTAGATGAGTGCAGTGTGACATGCAGTGCGCACTGGATGGGTGCAGTGTGACATGCAGTGCACACTAGATGAGCGCAGTGTGACATGCAGTGTGCACTGGATGGGTGCAGTGTGACATGCAGTGTGATGTGCAGTGTGACATGCAGTGCACACAGGATTGGTGCAGTGTGACACGCAGTGCACACTGGATGGGTGCAGTGTGACATGCAGTGTGCACTGGATGGGGTGCAGTGTGACATGCAGTGCGGCGTGCAGTGCGCACAGGGTGGGTGCAGTGTGCCACACAGTGCACACTGGGTGGGCGCAGTGTGACAGGCAGCGCACACTGAATGGTTGAAATGTGGCATGCAGTGTGCACTGGATGGGAGCAGTGCGATATGCAGTACACACGAGATGCTGCAGTGTGATATGCGGTTTGACATGCAGTGCGCACTGGGTGGGTGCAGTGTGATGTGCAGTGTGGAATGCAGTGCATACTGGATGGGTGCAGTGTGACATGCAGTGCGCACTGCATGCCACACTGCACATCACACTGCATCCATCCAGTGTGCACTGCATGTCATACTGCACATCACACTGCACCCCATCCAGTGTGCACTGCATTCCACACTGCACCCATCCAGTGCGCACTGCATGTCACACTGCACCCATCAAGTGTGCAATGCATGACACACTGCACATCACACTGCATCCATCCAGTGTGCACTGCATGTCATACTGCACATCACACTGCACCCCATCCAGTGCGCACTGCATGTCACACTGCACCCATCCAGTGCGCACTGCATGTCACACTGCACCATCCGGTGTGCATTGCATGTCACACTGCACTCATCTAGTGTGCACTGCATGTCACACTGCACCCATGCAGTGCGCACTGCATGTCACACTGCACCCACCCAGTGTGCACTGTGTGGCACACTGCACCCATCCAGTGCACACTGTGCAGCACACTGCATCCACCCAGCGGGCACTGCATGCCAAACCGCATATCACACAGCAGCATCTCGTGTGCACCGTATATCGCACTGCATCCATCCAGTGCGCACTGCATGACACATTACAACAATCCAGTGTGCACTGCATGCCACACTTCACCCACCCAGTGGAAACTGCATAGCACACTGCACCCATCCAGTACGCACTGCATATCGCACTGCACCCATCCAGCGCGCACTGCATGTCACATTACAACCATCCGGTGTGCACTGCGTGTTGCACTGCATCCATCCAGTGTGCACTGCATGTCGCACTGCACCCATCCAGTGTGCACTGCGTGTCACACTGCACCCATCCAGTGCACACTGCATGTCACACTGCACCCACCCAGTGTGCACTGTGTGGCACACTGCACCCACCCTGTGCGCACTGCAGTGTGACGTGCAGTGCGCCATTGCGGAGATGGAAGCTCTTTACAGCTCCATCACACACCAGCAGGGCATCTCGGCAATGTTCTCTCACAATCTCACAAACAGAACTTAGATCTACACAAATTTGTACTCTTGGCTTTGGAGTTCATCCTTAATCATAATGTTTTCTCTTCCGATGGATCCCATTACCTTCAGGTGCAAGGCGTAGCAATGGGGACCTGTTGTGCCCCATCCTACGCCAATCTGTACCTAGGAAAGTTCGTCATAATTGTTCTGACAAAACAATGTTTTGGGTCGAAGCTGCCAATCTGTGAGACTAATACAAAGAGGGTATTCACAAACGTGTAAAAAAAACTATAAAATATCTAATAAACACACGAGACAAGATCTCTTCTTCAAACAACAAAAAAATCATTTACAATCAGATACTATTAAATCTAGACCAATACAGATTATTACGAAATATACCAAACAGTATCAAAGAAAAAAAATTTATAGCTAAACATTGGTATTTAATACAAATTGATCCTAACCTGAGTCCTTTCATAGCAGAATATCTGTTGATTACACAGCACAGATCGAGATCCTTCAAAAATCGTTACTTGATACCGTTTTGACACATTTCCTGCCTAACGGAGTCATTGGCCAAAGGTGTGAAAATTGCAGGTGCACCTTCCGCTGAATCCGGAGGTGACCTTGTCAAAACCGGAAGTGCCCCTTAAACACATTTCTTCTGAACATTTTTGCATTTAAAACCTTTTTGCATCCGTTTTAGGGACATTTGATCCCGTTTTCACACATTTTCTACCAAACTGTCTGAAAGGTGTGAACATTTCAGGTACCACGCCCGCAAAATGGGCCAATTTTGTTTTTTCAGCCATTTTACCTGTTTTGACTTCCTTTTACTAAGTGACCAGAGGGATGAAAAATGACTGAATGTCTACCTTAAAAAGCCAAAAAGTGTGATTTTGGGCAAAAAGTGAGATTTTGGACAATTTTGGGGAAAAATTGCGATTTTGGACAAAAAGTGTGATTTTGGCCAATTTTGGGCAAAAAGTGCGATTTTGGGAAAATTTTGCCCAAAATCACACCTTTTGACAATTTTTCCCTTATTTAAATTTTTGCATATAAAACCTTTTTGCATCCGTTTTAGGGACACTTGATCCCGTTCTGACACATTTCCTGCCTAACTGAGTCATTGGCCAAAGGTGTGAAAATTGCAGTTGCCCCTCCTGCTGAAACCGGAAGTGACCTTGTCAAAACCGGAAGTGCCCCTTAAACACATTTCTTCTTTAAATGTTTGCCTTTAAAACATTTTTGCATCAGTTTTAGGGACATTTGATCCAGTTTTCACACATTTCCTGCCTAACTGAGTCATTGGCCAAAGGTTTGAACATTTTAGTTACCACACCCCGCAAAATGGGTCAAATTTTTATTTTCAGACATTTTACCTGTTTTGGCTTCCTTTTACTAAGAATTGTCCAGAGAGATGAAAAATGACTGGATTTCAACCTTAAAAAGGCAAAAAGTGTGATTGTGGGCAAAAAGGGCGATTTTGGGCAATTTTGGGCAACGAGTGAGATTTTGGGCAATTTTGGGCAAAATGTGTGATTTTGGGCAAAAAGTGTGATTTTGGGCAATTTTGGGTAATGTTGGGCAAATAGTGCAATTTTGGGCAATTTTGGACAAAAAGTGTGATTTTGGGCAATTTTTGCCCAAATCACGCTTTTTAACCCAAATTTCTCCTTTCTTTAAAATTTTGCATATAAAACCTTTTTGCATCCGTTTTAGGGACACTTGATCCCGTTTTGACACATTTCCAGCCTAACTGAGTCATTGGCCAAAGGTTTGAAAACTGCAGGTGCCACGCCCTCTAAGTGGGCACATTTTTTATTTTCAGCCGTTTAACTGTTTTGGCTTCCTTTTGAACTGGATGGGGTGCAGTGTGATGTGCAGTGCGACATGCAGTGCGCACTGGATGGGTGCAGTGTGACATGCAGTGCGTACTAGATGAGTGCAGTGCGACATGCAGTGTGGCGTGCAGTGCGCGCAGGATTGGTGCAGTGTGACATGCAGTGCACACTGGATGAGTGCAGTGTGACATGCAGTGCATACTGGATGGTTGAAATGTGGCATGCAGTGCGCACTGGATGGGAGCAGTGCGATATGCAGTGCACACAAGATGCTGCAGTGTGATATGTGGTTTGACATGCAGTGCGCACTGGGTGGGTGCAGTGTGACATGCAGTGTGCACTGGATGGGGTGCAGTGTGATGCGCAGTATGACATGCAGTGCACACTGGATGGATGCAGTGTGATGTGCAGTGTGACATGCAGTGCACACTGGATGGGTGCAGTGTGATGTGCAGTGTGACATGCAGTGCGTACTGGATGGGTGCAGTGTGGAATGCAGTGAACACTGGATGGGGTGCAGTGTGATGTGCAGTATGACATGCAGTGCACACTGGATGGATGCAGTGTGATGTGCAGTGTGGCATGCAGTGCACACTGCATGTCACACTGCACCCATCCAGTGTGCACTGCATGTCACACTGCACATCACACTGCACCCACCCAGTGCGCACTGCATGTCAAACCGCATATCACACTGCAGCATCTCGTGTGCACTGCATATCGCACTGCTCCCATCCAGTGCGCACTGCATGCCACATTTCAACCATTCAGTGTGCGCTGCCTGTTGCACTGCATCCATCCAGTGCGCGCTGCATGTCACACTGCACCCATCCAGGGCGCACTGCATGCCACACTGCGCTCATCTAGTGTGCACTGCATGTCACACTGCACCCCATCCAGTGCACACTGCATGTCACACTGCACCCACCCAGTGTGCACTACACGTCACACCGCATACATCCAGTGCACACTGCATGTTACACTGCATCCATCCAGTGTGCACTGCATATTGCACTGCATCCATCCAGAGTGCACTGCATGTCACACTGCACATCACACTGCACCCATCCAGTGTGCACTGCATGTCACACTGCACCCATCCAGTGTGCACTGCATGTCACACTGCACTCATCTAGTGTGCACTGCATGTCACACTGCACCCATCCAGTGCGCACTGCATGTCACACTGCACCCATCCAGTGCACACTGCATGTCACACTGCACCCACCCAGTGTGCACTGTGTGGCACACTGCACCCACCCTGTGCGCACTGCACGCCACACTGCATGTCACACTGCACCCCATCCAGTGCACACTGCATGTCACACTGCACCCATCCAGTGTGCACTGCGTGTCACACTGCACCAATCCTGTGTGCACTGCATGTCACACTGCACATCACACTGCACCCATCCAGTGTGCACTGCATGTCACACTGCACCCATCCAGTGCACACTGCATGCCACACTGCATTCACCTAGTGTGCACTGCATGTCACACTGCACCCATCCAGTGCGCACTGCATGTCACACTGCACTCATCTAGTGTGCGCTGCATTTCACACTGCACCCATCCAGAGCGCACTGCATGTCCCACTGCACCCACCCAGTGTGCACTGTGTGGCACACTGCACCCACCCTGTGCGCACTGCATGTCGCACTGCATGACACACTGCACCCCATCCAGTGCACACTGCATGTCACACTGCACCCATCAGGTGTGCATTGCATGTCACACTGCACCAATCCTGTGTGCACTGCATGTCACACTGCACATCACACTGCACCCATCCAGTGCGCACTGCATGTCACACTGCACCCATCCAGTGCGCACTGCATGTCACACTGCACTCATCTAGTGTGCACTGCATGTCACACTGCACCCATCCAGAGCGCACTGCATGTCCCACTGCACCCACACAGTGTGCACTGTGTGGGTGCAATGTGACATGCAGTGCGCACTGGATGGGCGCAGTGTGACATGCAGTGCGCACTGGATGGGTGCAGTGTGACATGCAGTGCACACTAGATGAGTGCAGTGTGACATGCAGTGCGCACTGGATGGGTGCAGTGTGACATGCAGTGCGCACTGGATGGGTGCAGTGTGATGTGCAGTGTGACATGCAGTGCACACAGGATTGGTGCAGTGTGACATGCAATGCACACCTGATGGGTGCAGTGTGACATGCAGTGTGCACTGGATGGGGTGCAGTGTGTCATGCAGTGCGACATGCAGTGCGCACAGGGTGGGTGCAGTGTGCCACACAGTGCACACTGGGTGGGTGCAGTGGGACATGCAGTGCGCTCTGGCTGGGTGCAGTGTGAAATGCAGCACACACTAGATGAGTGCAGTGTGACATGCAGTGCGAACTGGATGGGTGCAGTGTGACATGCAGTGCACACTAGATGAGTGCAGTGTGACATGCAGTGTGCACTGGATGGGTGCAGTGTGGCACGCAGTGCACACTGGATGGGTGCAGTGTGATGTGCAGTGTGACATGCAGTGCACACAGGATTGGTGCAGTGTGACACGCAGTGCACACTGGATGGGTGCAGTGTGACATGCAGTGCACACGAGATGCTGCAGTGTGATATGCGGTTTGACATGCAGTGCACACTGGGTGGGTGCAGTGTGCTGTGCAGTGCGCACTGGATGGGTGCAGTGTAAAGTGCAGTGTGACGTGCAGTGCGCCATTGCGGAGATGGAAGCTCTTTACAGCTCCATCACACACCAGCAGGGCATCTCGGCAATGTTCTCTCACAATCTCACAAACAGAACTTAGATCTACACAAATTTGTACTCTTGGCTTTGGAGTTCATCCTTAATCATAATGTTTTCTCTTCCGATGGATCCCATTACCTTCAGGTGCAAAGGCGTAGCAATGGGGACCTGTTGTGCCCCATCCTACGCCAATCTGTACCTAGGAAAGTTTGTCATAATTGTTCTGACAAAACAATGTTTTGGGTCGAAGCTGCCAATCTGTGAGACTAATACAAAGAGGGTATTCACAAACGTGTAAAAAAAACTATAAAATATCTAATAAACACACGAGACAAGATCTCTTCTTCAAACAACAAAAAAATCATTTACAATCAGATACTATTAAATCTAGACCAATACAGATTATTACGAAATATACCAAACAGTATCAAAGAAAAAAAAATTATAGCTAAACATTGGTATTTAATACAAATTGATCCTAACCTGAGTCCTTTCATAGCAGAATATCTGTTGATTACACAGCACAGATCGAGATCCTTCAAAAATCGTTACTTGATACCGTTTTGACACATTTCCTGCCTAACGGAGTCATTGGCCAAAGGTGTGAAAATTGCAGGTGCACCTTCCGCTGAATCCGGAGGTGACCTTGTCAAAACCGGAAGTGCCCCTTAAACACATTTCTTCTGAACATTTTTGCATTTAAAACCTTTTTGCATCCGTTTTAGGGACATTTGATCCCGTTTTCACACATTTTCTACCAAACTGTCTGAAAGGTGTGAACATTTCAGGTACCACGCCCGCAAAATGGGCCAATTTTGTTTTTTCAGCCATTTTACCTGTTTTGACTTCCTTTTACTAAGTGACCAGAGGGATGAAAAATGACTGAATGTCTACCTTAAAAAGCCAAAAAGTGTGATTTTGGACAAAAAGTGTGATTTTGGCCAATTTTGGGCAAAAAGTGCGATTTTGGGAAAATTTTGCCCAAAATCACACCTTTTGACAATTTTTCCCTTATTTAAATTTTTGCATATAAAACCTTTTTGCATCCGTTTTAGGGACACTTGATCCCGTTCTGACACATTTCCTGCCTAACTGAGTCATTGGCCAAAGGTGTGAAAATTGCAGTTGCCCCTCCTGCTGAAACCGGAAGTGACCTTGTCAAAACCGGAAGTGCCCCTTAAAAACATTTCTTCTTTAAATGTTTGCCTTTAAAACATTTTTGCATCAGTTTTAGGGACATTTGATCCAGTTTTCACACATTTCCTGCCTAACTGAGTCATTGGCCAAAGGTTTGAACATTTTAGTTACCACACCCGCAAAATGGGTCAAATTTTTATTTTCAGACATTTTACCTGTTTTGGCTTCCTTTTACTAAGAATTGACCAGAGAGATGAAAAATTACTGGATTTCAACCTTAAAAAGGCAAAAAGTGTGATTGTGGGCAAAAAGGGCGATTTTGGGCAATTTTGGGCAACGAGTGAGATTTTGGGCAATTTTGGGCAAAAAGTGTGATTTTGGGCAAAAAGTGTGATTTTGGGCAATTTTGGGTAATGTTGGGCAAATAGTGCAATTTTGGGCAATTTTGGACAAAAAGTGTGATTTTGGGCAATTTTTGCCCAAAATCACGCTTTTTAACCAAAATTTCTCCTTTCTTTAAAATTTTGCATATAAAACCTTTTTGCATCCGTTTTAGGGACACTTGATCCCGTTTTGACACATTTCCAGCCTAACTGAGTCATTGGCCAAAGGTTTGAACATTTTAGTTACCACACCTGCAAAATGGGTCAAATTTTTATTTTCAGACATTTTACCTGTTTTGGCTTCCTTTTACTAAGAATTGACCAGAGAGATGAAAAATGACTGGATTTCAACCTTAAAAAGGCAAAAAGTGTGATTGTGGGCAAAAAGGGCGATTTTGGGCAATTTTGGGCAACGAGTGAGATTTTGTGCAATTTTGGGCAAAAAGTGTGACTTTGGGCAAAAAGTGTGATTTTGGGCAATTTTGGGTAATGTTGGGCAAATAGTGCAATTTTGGGCAATTTTGGACAAAAAGTGTGATTTTGGGCAATTTTTGCCCAAAATCACGCTTTTTAACCAAAATTTCTCCTTTCTTTAAAATTTTGCATATAAAACCTTTTTGCATCCGTTTTAGGGACACTTGATCCCGTTTTGACACATTTCCAGCCTAACTGAGTCATTGGCCAAAGGTTTGAAAACTGCAGGTGCCACGCCCTCTAAGTGGGCACATTTTTTATTTTCAGCCGTTTAACTGTTTTGGCTTCCTTTTGAACTGGATGGGGTGCAGTGTGATGTGCAGTGTGGCGTGCAGTGCATGCAGGATTAGTGCAGTGTGCCATGCAGTGCACACTGGATGAGTGCAGTGTGACATGCAGTGCATACTGGATGGGTGCAGTGTGCACTGGAGGGATGCAGTGTGGTGCGCAGTTTGACATGCAGTGCACACTGGGTGGGTGTAGTGCGACATGCAGTGTGCACTGGATGGATGCAGTGTAACATGCAGTGCGCACTGGATGAGTGCAGTGTGGCATGCAGTGCACACTGGATGGGGTGCAGTGTGATGTGCAGTATGACATGCAGTGCGCACTGTATGGGTGCAGTGTGGCATGCAGTGCACACTAGATGAGTGCAGTGTGACATGCAGTGCACACTAGATGAGTGTAGGGCGGCGTGCAGTGCGCACAGGATGGGTGCAGTGTGCCACACAGTGCACACTGGGTGGGTGCAGTGGGACATGCAGTGCGCTCTGGATGGGTGCAGTGTGACATGCAGCGCACACTAGATGAGTGCAGTGTGACATGCAGTGTGCACTGGATGGGTGCAGTGTGACATGCAGTGCACACTGGATGGGTGCAGTGAGATGTGCAGTGTGACATGCAGTGCACACAGGTTTGGTGCAGTGTGACACGCAGTGCGCACTGGATGGGGAGCAGTGTGACATGCGGTGCGCACTGGATGGGTGCAGTGTGGCATGCAGTGCACACTAGATGAGTGCAGTGTGACATGCAGTGCACACTAGATGAGTGTAGGGCGGCGTGCAGTGCGCACAGGATGGGTGCAGTGTGCCACACAGTGCACACTGGGTGGGTGCAGTGGGACATGCAGTGCGCTCTGGATGGGTGCAGTGTGACATGCAGCGCACACTAGATGAGTGCAGTGTGACATGCAGTGCGCACTGGATGGGTGCAGTGGGACATGCAGTGCACACTAGATGAGTGCAGTGTGACATGCAGTGTGCACTGGATGGGTGCAGTGTGACATGCAGTGCACACTGGATGGGTGCAGTGAGATGTGCAGTGTGACATGCAGTGCACACAGGTTTGGTGCAGTGTGACACGCAGTGCGCACTGGATGGGGAGCAGTGTGACATGCAGTGCGCACTGGATGGGTGCAGTGTGTCATGCAGTGCACACTAGATGAGCGCAGTGTGACATGCAGCGCACACTGGATGGATGCAGTGCAACAGGCAGCGCACACTGGATGGTTGAAATGTGGCATGCAGTGCGCACTGGATGGGAGCAGTGCGATATGCAGTGCACACGAGATGCTGCAGTGTGATATGCGGTTTGACATGCAGTGCGCACTGGGTGGGTGCAGTGTGCTGCACAGTGCGCACTGGATGGGTGCAGTGTGCCACACAGTGCACACTGGGTGGGTGCAGTGTGACATGCAGTGCGCACTGCATGGGTGCAGTGTGACATGCAGTGCACACTAGATGAGTGCAGTGTGACATGCAATGCGCACCGGATGGTGCAGTGTGACATGCAGTGCGCACTGGATGGGTGCAGTGTGACATGCAGTGTGCACTGGATGGGGTGCAGCGTGATGCGCAGCATGACATGCAGTGCACACTGGATGGATGCAGTGTGATGTGCAGTGTGACATGCAGTGCACACTGGATGGGTGCAGTGTGATGTGCAGTGTGACATGCAGTGCGCACTGGATGGGTGCAGTGTGGAATGCAATGCACACTGGATGGGGTGCAGTGTGATGTGCAGTGTGACATGCAGTGCACACAGGATTGGTGCAGTGTGACATGCAATGCACACCTGATGGGTGCAGTGTGACATGCAGTGTGCACTGGATGGGGTGCAGTGTTTGTCATGCAGTACGATGTGCAGTGCGCACAGGGTGGGTGCAGTGTGCCACACAGTGCACACTGGGTGGGTGCAGTGGGACATGCAGTGCGCTCTGGATGGGTGCAGTGTGAAATGCAGCGCACACTAGATGAGTGCAGTGTGACATGCAGTGCGCACTGGATGGGTGCAGTGTGACATGCAGTGCACACTAGATGAGCGCAGTGTGACATGCAGTGTGCACTGGATGGGTGCAGTGTGACATGCAGTGTGATGTGCAGTGTGACATGCAGTGCACACAGGATTGGTGCAGTGTGACACGCAGTGCACACTGGATGGGTGCAGTGTGACATGCAGTGTGCACTGGATGGGGTGCAGTGTGACATGCAGTGCGGCGTGCAGTGCGCACAGGGTGGGTGCAGTGTGCCACACAGTGCACACTGGGTGGGCGCAGTGTGACAGGCAGCGCACACTGAATGGTTGAAATGTGGCATGCAGTGTGCACTGGATGGGAGCAGTGCGATATGCAGTACACACGAGATGCTGCAGTGTGATATGCGGTTTGACATGCAGTGCGCACTGGGTGGGTGCAGTGTGATGTGCAGTGTGGAATGCAGTGCACACTGGATGGGTGCAGTGTGACATGCAGTGCGCACTGCATGCCACACTGCACATCACACTGCATCCATCCAGTGTGCACTGCATGTCATACTGCACATCACACTGCACCCCATCCAGTGTGCACTGCATTCCACACTGCACCCATCCAGTGCGCACTGCATGTCACACTGCACCCATCAAGTGTGCAATGCATGACACACTGCACATCACACTGCATCCATCCAGTGTGCACTGCATGTCATACTGCACATCACACTGCACCCCATCCAGTGCGCACTGCATGTCACACTGCACCCATCCAGTGCGCACTGCATGTCACACTGCACCATCCGGTGTGCATTGCATGTCACACTGCACTCATCTAGTGTGCACTGCATGTCACACTGCACCCATGCAGTGCGCACTGCATGTCACACTGCACCCACCCAGTGTGCACTGTGTGGCACACTGCACCCATCCAGTGCACACTGTGCAGCACACTGTATCCACCCAGCGGGCACTGCATGCCAAACCGCATATCACACAGCAGCATCTCGTGTGCACCGTATATCGCACTGCATCCATCCAGTGCGCACTGCATGACACATTACAACAATCCAGTGTGCACTGCATGCCACACTTCACCCACCCAGTGGAAACTGCATAGCACACTGCACCCATCCAGTACGCACTGCATATCGCACTGCACCCATCCAGCGCGCACTGCATGTCACATTACAACCATCCGGTGTGCACTGCGTGTTGCACTGCATCCATCCAGTGTGCACTGCATGTCGCACTGCACCCATCCAGTGTGCACTGCGTGTCACACTGCACCCATCCAGTGCACACTGCATGTCACACTGCACCCACCCAGTGTGCACTGTGTGGCACACTGCACCCACCCTGTGCGCACTGCACTGCATGTCACACTGCACTCATCTAGTGTGCACTGCATGTCACACTGCACCCATGCAGTGCACACTGCACCCATGCAGTGCACACTGCATGTCCCACTGCACCCACCCAGTGTGCACTGTGTGGCACACTGCACCCATCCAGTGCGCACTGTGCAGCACACTGCACCCACCCAGTGCGCACTGCATGTCAAACCGCATATCACACTGCAGCATCTCGTGTGCACTGCATATCGCACTGCTCCCATCCAGTGCGCACTGCATGCCACATTTCAACCATCCAGTGTGCACTGCCTGTTGCACTGCATCCATCCAGTGCGCGCTGCATGTCACACTGCACCCATCCAGGGCGCACTGCATGTCACACTACACCCATCCAGTGTGCACTGCAAGTCACACTGCACAGCACACTGGACCCATCATGTGTGCACTGCATGTCCCACTGCTCCCATCCGGTGTGCATTGCATGTCACACTGCAGATCACACTGCACCCATCCAGTGTGCACTGCATGTCACACTGCACTAGAGGTCGACCGATATATCGGCTGGCCGATATATTGGCCGATATTTGGCCATTTTTGATAAATCGGCATCGGGCCAATTATTATCAAAATTAGGCCGATATTTTACACTGGCCATCCCTCCTGTCCTTCCTTCTCCACACTCAGCAGCTCTGGCAGCATCAAGTGCCGAGCTGAGTGTGTGAACAGAGAGGAGGGAGAGAGAAGCTGTCAGCTTGATGTCGGGAGTAGGGGGAGGGGGTGGGGCGGTGTAGCAGATCACTTCACTTCCTTGTTACTTTCTGGTCAGTCCAGGCAGCTCCTCCCGTCTGCACTTATCTCTCTGCCTTGCTGCATGATCACACAGTTAGGGCTCTTTCACACGGAGGTCCGTTCAGGTCCGCCTGTCAGTTTTTTAGGCGGACCTGAAACGGATCCTCCATGTACCCTTATGGAAGCATGGATGTCAGCGGAGACATGTCCGCTGACATCCGCTCCGCTCCGCCAAAGTGTGATGGAGGAAAACCCTATTTTTCCTTCCGTCGGCGGAGCGGATCGGATGACAACGGACTCTACGGTCCGTCGTCATCCGATTCCCCATAGGGGAGAGCGGCGCTCTGACAGGGCGGTCCCTGCACAGTGTGCGGGGACCGCCCAGTCATCCGTCGGCACAGCGGGGATCAACGGAGCGATCCCCGCTGAGCAAGCGGAGCTTCACGGGGCGGATCTGCACGGATCCGCCCCGTGTGAAAGGGGCCTAAGTCAGCACCGATTCTCCTCGCTCCCGTGCCTAGTTAATTTTTCCCGTATCTTATCTGCTGTCCTCTCCATAAATCTTCACTGCACATATCATGCTGCCTCCTGTCCTGTCCCAGCTTTGCATTCCACATACACAGATCTTACACCCTTTCCATCCCAGTTTGCTTTTAGCTCTCATAATTGTCCTCTCCCCACCATGCAGCCTAGCACATTCCCTGCATTCTGTCACTAATAAAGAAATTAGCACTTACATTTACCACCCCAACCTCCTCACCATTCTCTCTTTTATAATATCTTAACCCCCCCCCCTTCACATTGTAGCAATTTGACAAGTCACATCCTATTGCCGGCAAGGCACTGTTCAAATCAATGCGACACTGACTTTGAGTTGCCGCATAAATTTGAAAAAGTAGTACATGCACTACTTTTGCGATTTAGGGTGTGACTTCAATAGCCACACAGATGTCTTCAAAGTCACAACCCAAAGTCGCACTGAGATGCAGCTCTGAAATTGTGCGATTTCAGGTTAAGTCGCACAATTTCAAAGCCACAGTCAATGTGAACGGGAGCTAATAGTAGGTTCACACTGGCGTGCTGTGGTCTGGCCACAGTGCGATTTGTATATTCAGTTTACCCAGAGTTTTAGGTGCGCTCCCATTCAATTCCATTAGACTGTCTGTTTTCACAAAAGCAAATTACAGTCTTGCATGCTGCATCTTTGATGCACAATCAGAAAACACACAGTCCACTAGAATTCATCAGGAGCACACCTAAAACTGCAAGTAAATCACACATACAATCGCACTGTGGTCAAACCAAAGCGCACCAGTGTGAAACCGCTATACAGCTAGGTTCACGCGCAGTCAGGATCATGCACAAAGTTGTGGTTTTCTTGACAAACACAGAAGCGCACTGTCCTTTTAGTAGATACACAGCAGTGCCATTGATTGTTAAAGGCACCCCCACTCATCACACATGTGGTTTGGTACAGGACATTTTTAGAAAAGGGTCTTGCACTTCCTTTCCACATTTCCAAATTGGCGCCACTGACCACTACCCCATATGTGTGCACCCATTACTCTCAGGTTGCTGCAGCGCAACACTTTAAGTACTATTATAGTGCATGTCACAAACATTACTCAGTGGGGGATCGTTCCTCTGATCCCCGCTGAGCAGGCGAATGACAGGTCTGTCTCCGCTCACTGTGCTGAGATGGACCTGTCAGAGACCCGCTCTCCTCTATGGGGAGATCGGATGAAAACGGATTGATAGGCTTTCCATCTGTCTGGATTTCACTGACAGGATCGGGTGTCAGCGGACATGTTACAGCTGACATCCGCCGCTCCATAGGAGTGAATGGAGGTTCCGATCAGGTCCGCCTGAAAAACTGACAGACAGACCTGATCAGAAAGCCTGTGTGAAAGGGGCCCAAGTCCAAACCCGAGGGGGCGCACTTTGCCCTGGGCGCTGGATGACCTTGTCCCAGCACTGGTTACAGTTACACTCGGCTTAGTGTGAAACCTGCCAGTGTCACCGCCAATCAGTGCCATCTCTCAGTGCCATCTGTCAGTGCCACCGCAAATTAGTGCCACCCGCCACTGCCACTTAGTTCCACCAGCCAGTGCCACCCGCCCCTGCCAGCCAGTGCCACCCGCCCCTGCCAGCCAGTTTCAAACCAGTGCCATCTGACAGTTCCAAACCAGTGCCACCTGCCAGTGCCAATAGTGCCATCTGTCAGTTCCAAACCAGTGCCACCTGCCAATGCCAACCAGTGGCAGCCAGTGCCATCTGTCAGTTCCAAACCAGTGCCACCTGCCAGGTCCAACTAGTGCCATCTGTACTGAGGACATCAAGTGTGTGCTAGAGTGACAGGAGTAAGCAAGGAGTGGAGTGGGTGAGTTTTTTTTTTTTTTAAATCGGCCTAAAATATCGGCCACAAAAATCGGCCATCGGCCGCCCCAATTTCTAAATATCGGCATCGGCATCGGCCAGAGAAAAACCCATATCGGTCGACCTCTACACTGCACCCATCTGGTGTGCACTGCATGTTACACTGAATCCATCCAGTGTGCGCTGCATGTTGCACTGCGTCCATCCAGTGTGCACTGCATGTCAAACTGCACATCACACTGCACCCATCCAGTGCACACTGCACGTCACACTGCACCCATCCAGTGTGCACTGCACGTCACACTGCACCCATCCAGTAAGCACTGCATGTCACACTGCGCCCATCCAGTGCGCACTGCATGTCACACTGCGCTCATCTAGTGTGCACTGCATGTCACACTGCACCCATCCAGTGCGCACTGCATGTCACACTGCACCCCATCCAGTGTGCACTGCGTGTCACACAGCACCCATCCAGTGTGCACTGCGTGTCACACTGCATCCATCCAGTGCGCACTGCATGTTACACGGCATTCATCCAGTGTGCACTGCATGTTGCACTGCATCTATCCAGTGTGCACTGCATGGCATACTGCACATCACACTGCGCCCCATCCAGTGTGCACTGCATGCCACACTGCACCCATCCAGTGCGCACTGCATGTTACACTGCATCCATCCAGTGTGCACTGTATGTCATACTGCATCCATCCGGTGTGCACTGCATGGCACACTGCACCCATCCTGTGCGCACAGCATGCCACACTGCATGTCACACTGTACTCATCTAGTGCGCACTGCATGTCACACTGCACCCATTCAGTGCGCACTGCATTTCCCACTGCACCCACCCAGTGTGCACTGTGTGGCACACTGCACCCATCCAGTGCGCACTGTACAGCACACTCCACCCACCCAGTGCGCACTGCATGTCAAACCGCATATCACACTGCAGCATCTTGTGTGCACTGCATATCGCATTGCTCCCATCCAGTGCGCACTGCATGCCACATTTCAACCATCCAGTGTGCACTGCATGTTGCACTGCATCCATCCAGTGCACACTGCATGTCACACTACACCCATCCAGTGCGCACTGCATGTCCCACTGCACCCATCCGGTGTGCATTGCATGTCACACTGCAAGCCACACTGCACTCATCCAGTGTGCACTGCATGGCACACTGCACCAATCCTGTGTGCACTGCATGTCACACTGCACATCACACTGCACCCATCCAGTGTGCACTGCATGTCACACTGCACCCATCCAGTGCACACTGCATGTCACACTGCACTCATCTAGTGTGCGCTGCATGTCACACTGCACCCATCCAGAGCGCACTGCATGTCCCACTGCACCCACCCAGTGTGCACGGTGTGGCACACTGCACCCATCCTGTGTGCACTGCACGCCGCCCTACACTCATCTAGTGTGCACTACATGTCACACTGCGCTCATCTAGTGTGCACTGCATGCCACACTGCACCCATCCAGTGCGCACTGCATGTCATACTGCACATCACACTGCACCCCATCCAGTGTGCACTGCATGCCACACTGCACCCATCCAGTGCACACTGCATGTTACACTGCATCCATCCAGTGCACACTGCATGTCGCACTACACCCACCCAGTGTGCACTGCATGCCAAACTGCGCACCACACTGCATCCCTCCAGTGCACACTGCACCCATCCAGTATGCACTGCATGTCACACTGCACTCATCCAGTGTGCACTGCATGGCACACTGCACCAATCCTGCGCGCACTGCACGCCACACTGCACTCATCTAGTACGCACTGCATGTCACACTGCACCCATCCAGTGCGCACTGCATGTCACACTGCACATCACACTGCACCCCATCCAGTTCAAAAGGAAGCCAAAACAGTTAAACGGCTGAAAATAAAAAATGTGCCCACTTAGAGGGCGTGGCACCTGCAGTTTTCAAACCTTTGGCCAATGACTCAGTTAGGCTGGAAATGTGTCAAAACGGGATCAAGTGTCCCTAAAACGGATGCAAAAAGGTTGTATATGCAAAATTTTAAAGAA
This sequence comes from Rana muscosa, assembly GCA_029206835.1. Taxonomy (NCBI): domain Eukaryota; kingdom Metazoa; phylum Chordata; class Amphibia; order Anura; family Ranidae; genus Rana; species Rana muscosa. The sequence continues at coordinate 106,642,607 of CM055120.1, read as the reverse complement.
AGGAGAAATTTGGGTTAAAAAGCGTGATTTTGGGCAAAAATTGCCCAAAATCACACTTTTTGTCCAAAATTGCCCAAAATTGCACTATTTGCCCAACATTACCCAAAATTGCCCAAAATCACACTTTTTGCCCAAAATCACACATTTTGCCCAAAATTGCCCAAAATCTCACTCGTTGCCCAAAATTGCCCAAAATCGCCCTTTTTGCCCACAATCACACTTTTTGCCTTTTTAAGGTTGAAATCCAGTCATTTTTCATCTCTCTGGTCAATTCTTAGTAAAAGGAAGCCAAAACAGGTAAAATGTCTGAAAATAAAAATTTGACCCATTTTGCGGGTGTGGTAACTAAAATGTTCAAACCTTTGGCCAATGACTCAGTTAGGCAGGAAATGTGTGAAAACTGGATCAAACGTCCCTAAAACTGATGCAAAAATGTTTTAAAGGCAAACATTTAAAGAAGAAATGTGTTTAAGGGGCACTTCCGGTTTTGACAAGGTCACTTCCGGTTTCAGCAGGAGGGGCAACTGCAATTTTCACACCTTTGGCCAATGACTCAGTTAGGCAGGAAATGTGTCAGAACGGGATCAAGTGTCCCTAAAACGGATGCAAAAAGGTTTTATATGCAAAAATTTAAATAAGGGAAAAATTGTCAAAAGGTGTGATTTTGGGCAAAATTTTCCCAAAATCGCACTTTTTGCCCAAAATTGGCCAAAATCACACTTTTTGTCCAAAATCGCAATTTTTCCCCAAAATTGTCCAAAATCTCACTTTTTGCCCAAAATCACACTTTTTGGCTTTTTAAGGTAGACATTCAGTCATTTTTCATCCCTCTGGTCACTTAGTAAAAGGAAGTCAAAACAGGTAAAATGGCTGAAAAAACAAAATTGGCCCGTTTTGCGGGCGTGGTACCTGAAATGTTCATATATTAATTAGGGGAAGATGAAGCCATTAACCAGCAGATACAGGGCAAGTTACCATTTTTACCAATCACATCCCGGTAATTTTGAAAAAATTGGAAAAGGGGTGCCCCTGGGATTGTGTGGATTGGAGTAAATTATGGATTGCCACCAAGTATATATAGAAAAATATAAATAATTTTATTTATACATAATACACTTATATATCAAAAATGGTTTAAAAGCAAAGAGAGGAACAGACATATACAGTCATTGAAAAAACAATTGCATGAGGACACCTTACTACTTGAGACATATAAGTCATATAGCTAGTGGTGACACAACCGACATGTTTCGGATACTCGAGCTATATCTGTGATAGCCTCCATTATTTCCTTCTTCAAGGTTCATGCAATAGTTTGAAGACAATTTAGTCTCTATATAAGAGAAAAAAAACAACATAGTATGTGATAGCTATATAATACACAACAGTGTATTGACATGATTAAATTATTTTGAATTTCTCCCATATGTGGGCAGCTAGAAGATAGACATTGTTGCAGAAAGAGAATAAAATAAACTAAAATAAACAATAAGAGAAAAAGAAAAAGGCGGGGAAGAGAAACAAAGGAAAAGAAAAAGAAAAAGAAGAATAAATATACATGGAGGTTCATTTAAGAATACATGAATGCATATATACATTGTATAATTGTATGTCTATAGGATACAGTACATCTATATCAAATAGTGTTGCATACATACATTTCCAATGGTGATATAAACATCAGCCGTTTGGAGGAATTATCCCGGTGATATAAGGCCCAAACGTATATGGTGCGAGTTTGCTGGTCGCATAAAGACAAATACAGCGGCCAAAGAAACACTGCAGGCAAGATGACAGAGCCACGGGGAAATATGTAGGAGGACCAACCCAAAAACGCCCCTCAAAGCTCACAGGGAAGCCTCAAATTGCAGCGGAAAGACTGCCACGGCCTCTCTGTAAAAACATACACAAATGGATTATAGTTTATAGGTCGCAGACTAGCCCTGTAACTAGGCATCCCATAACTATGATGAAGTGTTTGAAAAAAAGGGGGCTTGGTACCTGTCAATGTGGCGCAAGGACATCCACACTCTGGCTGTGCAGCAATTGGCCAAGTCAGGTGGGACTTTTTATAGAGCTGTCGCTGGTGTTGCAGCCAATCAGCTCAAATGGCGCCAAGGGTGAAGCTGTAAAAAGAAGGAATTCAGCCAATGAGGTAGAGCATGGGAGGCCACAACAGGGCTAGACTGTGCGTCCGGGTAGAAACCCAATTAACTACGTATTGAAAATGAATAGAGAGGCTCTTACCGGACAGGCACCGCATACAGAGGCCGCCCTCGATCCCGGCGGCGTCCGGCGTCATCGCGCACCCACAAAAATGTGAAGGACGTCCACGACGCCGGCGCGGTGACGTCAGACGTCGACCCGACCGCCAGCACAACGAAAAGGGCGGAAGTGCTAAAAGAAAGATCACTCCGTTGCCCGCACCAGACCCAAAAAGGTCAGCGCAAAGGCAGCACAATTGTGTGTGCTGCGCCAAACGGCGCCATCGGAGGAATGGGGAAAAAATGACTAATCCAAAACCCCATGGGTAGTAAACAGTGTAACATGAATACCCTCCGTCCCATATGTGTGTGATTCTTAGGACAGGGAGAGAAATTTATTTATATGCACATAGCCGTCCATTTGCTCAAATATGAGCAATCAGCCCCCGACTATCAAAATAGCCGGGGGCTGTTTTTGTGCTGGGGAGCGTCAGTGGGCCCAATGGGTGGTCCCCAAATCCCCGGGCTCCAATATGTCAAAAAGTGCAGGATACAATTATCGTTTGATTAATTTCTAAATAATGAACAATGATCAACAATATAATAAATAAGCACTAATCTCCAGTGGGCAAATCATCAGGTAAAGTTCCACCAATTGGATCCAATCTTGTTTACTTAAAAGGATTTTTTAGTTTTTACATGAATATCTAACCGGCATACATCAGAAATATTAGTACACATGTTATACAGCTGGCATAATTCATACATATTTATTTATTTTTCCTTCAAAAAAAAAAAAAAAAACAAACTAGGTATAAACAGCTTGCTGAGCTCAGTTTAGCAGATCCCTATCAAACTTAGCAGATGTAAATCCTGGTAGGAAGGGTTTAAAGTTAATTGCCTGGTTCAAGCCAGGGGGTGAGGTGGCGTTGAGGATCGAGATCCATCTCAGCTCCCTTTGAAGAAGGTGCTTGTTAAGGTCACCTCCGCGGGGGCTGCGGTGGACCCTGTCCAAAACTAACACCTCAAGGTTTGGTACGCAATCTCCATGAACTTGGGCAGCATGTCTGCCAAGAGGGAGATCAGGATTTTGTTCCTTCATCCCTTTTAGATGCCGGTAAATTCTCTGCCACAATTTTTGTATGGTTTTCCCTACATAGAAGCAGTTACAACTGCAAATAATGAGATATACTACGTCCGTAGTTTGACAGTTTGCATAGTGTTTTGGTCGAAATTTTTGGCCATTCGGTAACCGAATGTTCTTTCTAGTGTTCATATATTTACAGTATGTGCAATTACCACATTGGAAAGTTCCCAGGTCCTTACATGGATCTCCCCTATTGGTGTTCTCAAATTCACTCTGCACTAGCATGTCCTTCAGGGACGTTGCTCGTCTATAGGTAATATTTGGCCTGGGGGGTACTAGTGGTCCTATCACAGGATCTGCTGTAAGCAGATGCCAGTGCTTTTGGTAGATTTTAAGAAGTTCAGCGTGATCATCAGAATAAGTATTGATAATACGATGATCACTTTCACTTTTTTTAGATTTAGATATTAGTAACTCGTGTCGATTTAAATTTGAAGTGCGTTTAAAGGCCTTTTTGAGGCATTTATGGCTGTATCCCCTTGCTAGAAGTCTTTGCCTTAAGTTATTGGCTTCTCTTTTATAATCGACCTCGTTAGAGCAATTTCTTTTTATTCTCAAATATTGTCCATAGGGAATAGATTCAACTAGGGATTTAGGGTGAAAGCTAGAAGAATGTAAGATTGTATTGCCTGCACTTGGTTTGCGGAACAGCTTACATGATAACATGTTTTGCTTGTCTCTGAAGATCTCCACATCAAGGAAGGTTATGGTATTTGGGTCCGATATCATTGTAAACTTAAGATTAAAAGTATTTAAGTTTAGGGCGATGAGACACTCATCCAAACATTGCTGGGAGCCCGTCCATACGATGAAGATGTCATCAATGTACCTGTGCCATAGAGCTACATGGCACAGGTACATTGAGAGATCCCCGCTGGAGAAGATTGCATGCTCCCATTCCCCCAGGTACAGGTTGGCGTAGCCAGGGGCACAACTGGTGCCCATGGCTACGCCCTGTACCTGGAGGAAACATTGACCATCGAAAGTGAAGACATTGTGTCTCAGTATGAAATCCAAAGACTGGATTATAAATTCATTGAACAAACGTTCATGGTGGCTGGTTTGTGATAGAATATGTCTAATACAAGCAATACCTAAAGAATGAGGAATCGAGCTGTAAAGTGCCTCCACGTCGATACTGACAAGTATCGAATCTATAGGAATTTGTACTCCCTCGATGATGCGTAATAAGTGAGGTGTATCTTTAACATAAGAGGGGATGCTCTGAACAAAAGGTTTTAGATGCTCATCAATGTCAGTAGGGGTGTTGTAGATGCCTTTAATAAAAAATTCTACACTTTGGTAGATGAAGCTTTTCAAAATAATGTCATTTCTAAACAAACTTGGGAATTTGTTCGCACTTCCTTTCCCCGCACACCAACATTCTACTCACTCCCCAAAATCCACAAGGATCCCCTAAATCCCCCAGGACGTCCTATTATATCTGGAAACGGAGCCATTATTGAAAATCTTTCACGACTCATTGATGAGCATCTAAAACCTTTTGTTCAGAGCATCCCCTCTTATGTTAAAGATACACCTCACTTATTACGCATCATCGAGGGAGTACAAATTCCTATAGATTCGATACTTGTCAGTATCGACGTGGAGGCACTTTACAGCTCGATTCCTCATTCCTTAGGTATTGCTTGTATTAGACATATTCTATCACAAACCAGCCACCATGAACGTTTGTTCAATGAATTTATAATCCAGTCTTTGGATTTCATACTGAGACACAATGTCTTCACTTTCGATGGTCAATGTTTCCTCCAGGTACAGGGCGTAGCCATGGGCACCAGTTGTGCCCCTGGCTACGCCAACCTGTACCTGGGGGAATGGGAGCATGCAATCTTCTCCAGCGGGGATCTCTCAATGTACCTGTGCCATGTAGCTCTATGGCACAGGTACATTGATGACATCTTCATCGTATGGACGGGCTCCCAGCAATGTTTGGATGAGTGTCTCATCGCCCTAAACTTAAATACTTTTAATCTTAAGTTTACAATGATATCGGACCCAAATACCATAACCTTCCTTGATGTGGAGATCTTCAGAGACAAGCAAAACATGTTATCATGTAAGCTGTTCCGCAAACCAAGTGCAGGCAATACAATCTTACATTCTTCTAGCTTTCACCCTAAATCCCTAGTTGAATCTATTCCCTATGGACAATATTTGAGAATAAAAAGAAATTGCTCTAACGAGGTTGATTATAAAAGAGAAGCCAATAACTTAAGGCAAAGACTTCTAGCAAGGGGATACAGCCATAAATGCCTCAAAAAGGCCTTTAAACGCACTTCAAATTTAAATCGACACGAGTTACTAATATCTAAATCTAAAAAAAGTGAAAGTGATCATCGTATTATCAATACTTATTCTGATGATCACGCTGAACTTCTTAAAATCTACCAAAAGCACTGGCATCTGCTTACAGCAGATCCTGTGATAGGACCACTAGTACCCCCCAGGCCAAATATTACCTATAGACGAGCAACGTCCCTGAAGGACATGCTAGTGCAGAGTGAATTTGAGAACACCAATAGGGGAGATCCATGTAAGGACCTGGGAACTTTCCAATGTGGTAATTGCACATACTGTAAATATATGAACACTAGAAAGAACATTCGGTTACCGAATGGCCAAAAATTTCGACCAAAACACTATGCAAACTGTCAAACTACGGACGTAGTATATCTCATTATTTGCAGTTGTAACTGCTTCTATGTAGGGAAAACCATACAAAAATTGTGGCAGAGAATTTACCGGCATCTAAAAGGGATGAAGGAACAAAATCCTGATCTCCCTCTTGGCAGACATGCTGCCCAAGTTCATGGAGATTGCGTACCAAACCTTGAGGTGTTAGTTTTGGACAGGGTCCACCGCAGCCCCCGCGGAGGTGACCTTAACAAGCACCTTCTTCAAAGGGAGCTGAGATGGATCTCGATCCTCAACGCCACCTCACCCCCTGGCTTGAACCAGGCAATTAACTTTAAACCCTTCCTACCAGGATTTACATCTGCTAAGTTTGATAGGGATCTGCTAAACTGAGCTCAGCAAGCTGTTTATACCTAGTTTGTTTGTTTTTTTTTTTTTTTTTTGAAGGAAAAATAAATAAATATGTATGAATTATGCCAGCTGTATAACATGTGTACTAATATTTCTGATGTATGCCGGTTAGATATTCATGTAAAAACTAAAAAATCCTTTTAAGTAAACAAGATTGGATCCAATTGGTGGAACTTTACCTGATGATTTGCCCACTGGAGATTAGTGCTTATTTATTATATTGTTGATCATTGTTCATTATTTAGAAATTAATCAAACGATAATTGTATCCTGCACTTTTTGACATATTGGAGCCCGGGGATTTGGGGACCACCCATTGGGCCCACTGACGCTCCCCAGCACAAAAACAGCCCCCGGCTATTTTGATAGTCGGGGGCTGATTGCTCATATTTGAGCAAATGGACGGCTATGTGCATATAAATAAATTTCTCTCCCTGTCCTAAGAATCACACACATATGGGACGGAGGGTATTCATGTTACACTGTTTACTACCCATGGGGTTTTGGATTAGTCATTTTTTCCCCATTCCTCCGATGGCGCCGTTTGGCGCAGCACACACAATTGTGCTGCCTTTGCGCTGACCTTTTTGGGTCTGGTGCGGGCAACGGAGTGATCTTTCTTTTAGCACTTCCGCCCTTTTCGTTGTGCTGGCGGTCGGGTCGACGTCTGACGTCACCGCGCCGGCGTCGTGGACGTCCTTCACATTTGTGTGGGTGCGCGATGACGCCGGACGCCGCCGGGATCGAGGGCGGCCTCTGTATGCGGTGCCTGTCCGGTAAGAGCCTCTCTATTCATTTTCAATACGTAGTTAATTGGGTTTCTACCCGGACGCACAGTCTAGCCCTGTTGTGGCCTCCCATGCTCTACCTCATTGGCTGAATTCCTTCTTTTTACAGCTTCACCCTTGGCGCCATTTGAGCTGATTGGCTGCAACACCAGCGACAGCTCTATAAAAAGTCCCACCTGACTTGGCCAATTGCTGCACAGCCAGAGTGTGGATGTCCTTGCGCCACATTGACAGGTACCAAGCCCCCTTTTTTTCAAACACTTCATCATAGTTATGGGATGCCTAGTTACAGGGCTAGTCTGCGACCTATAAACTATAATCCATTTGTGTATGTTTTTACAGAGAGGCCGTGGCAGTCTTTCCGCTGCAATTTGAGGCTTCCCTGTGAGCTTTGAGGGGCGTTTTTGGGTTGGTCCTCCTACATATTTCCCTGTGGCTCTGTCATCTTGCCTGCAGTGTTTCTTTGGCCGCTGTATTTGTCTTTATGCGACCAGCAAACTCGCACCATATACGTTTGGGCCTTATATCACCGGGATAATTCCTCCAAACGGCTGATGTTTATATCACCATTGGAAATGTATGTATGCAACACTATTTGATATAGATGTACTGTATCCTATAGACATACAATTATACAATGTATATATGCATTCATGTATTCTTAAATGAACCTCCATGTATATTTATTCTTCTTTTTCTTTTTCTTTTCCTTTGTTTCTCTTCCCCGCCTTTTTCTTTTTCTCTTATTGTTTATTTTAGTTTATTTTATTCTCTTTCTGCAACAATGTCTATCTTCTAGCTGCCCACATATGGGAGAAATTCAAAATAATTTAATCATGTCAATACACTGTTGTGTATTATATAGCTATCACATACTATGTTGTTTTTTCTCTTATATAGAGACTAAATTGTCTTCAAACTATTGCATGAACCTTGAAGAAGGAAATAATGGAGGCTATCACAGATATAGCTCGAGTATCCGAAACATGTCGGTTGTGTCACCACTAGCTATATGACTTATATGTCTCAAGTAGTAAGGTGTCCTCATGCAATTGTTTTTTCAATGACTGTATATGTCTGTTCCTCTCTTTGCTTTTAAACCATTTTTGATATATAAGTGTATTATGTATAAATAAAATTCTTTATATTTTTCTATATATACTTGGTGGCAATCCATAATTTACTCCAATCCACACAATCCCAGGGGCACCCCTTTTCCAATTTTTTACCTGAAATGTTCACACCTTTCAGACAGTTTGGTAGAAAATGTGTGAAAACGGGATCAAATGTCCCTAAAACGGATGCAAAAAGGTTTTAAATGCAAAAATGTTCAGAAGAAATGTGTTTAAGGGGCACTTCCGGTTTTGACAAGGTCACCTCCGGATTCAGCGGAAGGTGCACCTGCAATTTTCACACCTTTGGCCAATGACTCCGTTAGGCAGGAAATGTGTCAAAACGGTATCAAGTAACGATTTTTGAAGGATCTCGATCTGTGCTGTGTAATCAACAGATATTCTGCTATGAAAGGACTCAGGTTAGGATCAATTTGTATTAAATACCAATGTTTAGCTATAATTTTTTTTCTTTGATACTGTTTGGTATATTTCGTAATAATCTGTATTGGTCTAGATTTAATAGTATCTGATTGTAAATGATTTTTTTGTTGTTTGAAGAAGAGATCTTGTCTCGTGTGTTTATTAGATATTTTATAGTTTTTTTTACACGTTTGTGAATACCCTCTTTGTATTAGTCTCACAGATTGGCAGCTTCGACCCAAAACATTGTTTTGTCAGAACAATTATGACGAACTTTCCTAGGTACAGATTGGCGTAGGATGGGGCACAACAGGTCCCCATTGCTACGCCTTGCACCTGAAGGTAATGGGATCCATCGGAAGAGAAAACATTATGATTAAGGATGAACTCCAAAGCCAAGAGTACAAATTTGTGTAGATCTAAGTTCTGTTTGTGAGATTGTGAGAGAACATTGCCGAGATGCCCTGCTGGTGTGGGATGGAGCTGTAAAGAGCTTCCATCTCCGCAATGGCCCTTGGCAGTGCAGCGCCGGCCCGTGTGCTCTCCCCCATATCTTGGGGGTGGTGCTTGATCCCAGGCACCGTGGATATGCACCAGTGGTTGCGGAGTGCATGATGCTGCATTATTTCCCGACGGTGCAGCGCCATGCGCTCCATGGCTTGTTGGTTCCATTGGCTGCCGCTTCTGCGTCTGCGTGCCAGCTCCCTCTGTGGCACGCATGCACAAGCATTGGTCACCATATTAAGATCCCAGGCTCACTTTCATCAGTTATGCAGAGTATGGAATCACACACCACAGCGAAAAGGTAAGCTAAGTTTGACCATATATTTTTACTTTTCAGTAACCCTCATGCCACTTGGAAGTAGGGATGAGCCGAACACCCCCGGGTTCGGTTCGCACCAGAACCCGCGAACGGACCGAAAGTTCGCACGAACATTAGAACCCTATTAAATACAATGGATGCGAACGTTCGAATTCTAAAGTGCTAATTATAACGACTATTATGCATGTTATTGTCCTAAAAAGGGTTTGGGAACCCGGGTTCTGCACCAGGGGACATGTATCAATGCAAAAAGAAGTTTTAAAAACGGCCGTTTTTCGGGATCAGTCATTTTAATGATGCATAAAGTGAAAAAAACAAACAAATATTCCTTTAAATATCGTACCTGGGGGTGTCTAAAGTATGCCTGTGAAGTGCCACGTGTTTCCCGTGTTTAGAACTGTCCCTGCACAAAATGACATTTCTAAAGGAAAAAAAAGCCATTTAAAACTGCTTGCGGCTTTAATGCAATGTCTGGTCCCGGTAATATGGATGAAAATCTTTAAGAAAAATGGCATAGCTACCCCATCACAGCCCCCCCCCCTACCCCAGCCCATTACCAGCCCCTTTGGGTCTTGTATGGATATTAAGGGGAACCCCGCACACAAAATAAAAAAGGCCCTATATACTCTGAACAACCGTATACAGGCTGTGCATACAAGACAGGGACTGTAGGTTTGTTCTTATGTAGAATCTGTTTGTAATTTTGAACTGGTACATTGTTTAAGTGTAGCTCCAGCCAAAAAATATATTTTTAAGCTTTTTGGAAAACAAAGGGAAGGGTTATCACCCCTGTAACATTTGTTTTGCTGTCTGTGCCCCTGTTCAGAACATTTCACCTCACTTTCCGTCCCAATGACAACTGTTTTTGAAATGTGGTGTTTTTATTGAAACAAGGATTGGTGATAAAGCATCAGTAGAGAGGAGACACCTTTCTCCCATATTAATTCTTACAGGAGAGAATTTTCCTTCCTAGGGGTAGATTTCCTCTCACTTCCTGTTGTCTTCTTCTGTTTGCAAGGAGGAGTCGTTTGAAAGTTGGATGTTTGAAAGTAGGGACCTGCCGTATATACTCTGCAGAAATTGGCCCCTTAGATGTTGGTGTTGGCACAACACTGTAAGCACTCACAGTTACACTTGGTGGGTGCTGGAACGCCCTGCTGTCAACTATTATATCAGGAATTGTAATTACATATAATTGTTGAACAGTGGTAGGAAAAATTGGGCCTTTGATGGTGGTGCTGGTGCCACAACACTGTAAGGCCTCACAGTTACTCTTGGTGGGCGCAGCAATGGGCCCTGCTGTGAATTATTAGATCAATAATTATAATTGCATGCCCCTGTTGAACAGGGGCTGAAAAATTGGGCCTTAGGCACTGGTGGCACAACACTGCAACCCCTCACAGATACTGTACTTGGAGCACAGCAATGATCCCTGTTGCAAAGTATTGCATCAAAAATTGTAATTACACGCCCCTGTTAAACAGGGGCTGAAAAATTGGGCCTTAGGCACTGGTGGCACAACACTGCAACCCCTCACAGATACTGTACTTGGAGCACAGCAATGAGCCCTGTTGCAAAGTATTGCATCAAAAATTGTAATTACACGCCCCTGTTAAACAGGGGCTAAAAAATTGGGCCTTAGGCACTGGTGGCGGCACCCAGAAACAAAAATGTTCTTCCAAGCTATCATCATCAATCGGATCATTGAGGAGGAGGAGGATAGCCAGTTAACATAACAGCACAGGCACTCAGCATCAGCATCAGTCTTGAAGGGATGTGACATTTTAAAATAAATTAGTCTGTTATATCAGCATCAGGTGTGTGGTAGCTGGTGGTGATCCAAGACTGGTTCATCTTGATGAAAGTCAGTCGATCAACCGAGTCGGTGGACAGGCGCACCCTGTGATCCATGACAAATCCTCCAGCAGCACTGAATGTGCGTTCTGAAAGAACGCTGGATGCAGGACAGGCCAGTAGCTCAATTGCATACTGTGCAAGCTCTGGCCAGTGATCCATCCTCAAGACCCAGTAAGCCAGAGGATTTTCGGTGGGGAAGGTGTCCAAGTCTGACCTTGCCCCTAGGTATTCCTGCACCATGTATATCAGACGCTGGCGATGGTTGCTGGAACCGATCATACTTTGGGGCTGCGGATAAAAGAATTGTCTGAATGCATCGGTCAGACGGCCACCTTCCCCACCGCTCCTTCTTTGACTGACCGAAGCCTCAGCAACTCGTTGTCCAGGACCAGGAGTTTGTAACCTCCCAGTCTCTGGGAACGCGTTGCACAGACCTTTCTGCAAGGCCTCCCGGAGTTGTCTCATCCTCTGCTCCCTCTGCGACGGTAACATAAGGTCCGCAACCTTACCCTTGTACCGTGGATCAAGGAGAGTGGCCAGCCAGTAATGGTCCCTCTCCTTGATCCGAAGAATACGAGGATCCTTCCGCAGACTTTGCAGGATCAGGGAGGCCATGCAGCGTAGGTTAGCTGAGGCATTCAGTCCGGAGTCCTCTGGGTCACTAAGGACGACATGATCCGCAGCCACCTCCTCCCAGCCACGTACAAGTCCACTGGTTTCTTGGGACTGTAAATCATCCCTAAAAGACTGCTGCTGATGATGCTGAGTGCCAGGCTCCACCTCCATGCTGACACAATCCTCCTCCTCCTCCTCCTCCTCTTCCTGTGCGATGGGTGGGACAGAAGGAACACTGTCTGGGTAAAGGGGGCCTTGAGAGGCCAGGAAGTCCTCCTCTTCCTGCCTCTGTTCTGCCTCAAGTGCCCTGTCCATTATTCCACGCAGCGTGTGCTCCAACAGGTGGACAAGAGGTACAGTGTCACTGATGCATGCACTGTCACTGCTCACCATCCTCGTGGCCTCCTCAAATGGTGCCAGGACAGTGCATGCATCCCTGATCATGCCCCACTGGCGTGGTGAAAAAAAACCAAGCTCCCCTGACCCTGTCCTGGTGCCGTAGTCGCACAGGTACTCATTGATGGCCCTCTGCTGCGTGTGCAGCCGCTGCAGCATGGCCAACGTTGAGTTCCACCTGGTGGGCATGTCACATATAAGGCGGTTCTTGGGCAGGTTCAACTCCTTTTGCAGCTCAGCCAGGCGAGCACTGGCATTATAAGATCTGCGGAAATGCACACAGACTTTCCTGGCCTGCCTCAGGACATCCTGTAAGCCCGGGTATCTGCCCTAGAACCGCTGCACCACCAGGTTAAGGACGTGAGCCACACAGGGCACATGGGTCAGTTGTCCCTGTCGGAGGGCGGAGAGGAGGTTGGTGCCATTGTCGCAAACCACCATTCCTGGCTTAAGCTGGCGTGGCGTCAACCACCTCTCGGCCTGCCCCTGCAGAGCAGACAGGACCTCTGCCCCAGTGTGGCTCCTGTCCCCCAAACACACCAGCGCAAGCACGGCATGGCATCTTTTTGCCTGCATACTTGCGTAGCCCCTTGAACGCCTACGGAGCACCGCTGGTTCCGAGGACAAAGCACAGGAAGAGGCCATGGAGGAAGAAGAAGAGGAGGGGGTGGAGGAGAGAGGTGTGTCACAACCAGTAGTAGCATTTTGGAGGCGTGGCAGTGGAACAACCTCCAACACTACTGCACCTTGTCCTGCATCCTTCCCAGCTGCCAAAAGAGTGACCCAATGGGCCGTGAAAGAAAGGTAACGTCCCTGTCCATGCCTGCTGGACCATGAGTCAGCGGTAATATGCACCTTACCGCTGACCGCCCTGTCCAGCGAGGCCAAGACATTGCCTTCCACATGCCGGTAGAGAGCCGGAATCGCCTTCCGTGAGAAAAAGTGGCGTTTGGGAACCTGCCACTGAGGAACCGCACATTGCACAAACTCACGGAAGGGGGCCGAGTCTACCAACTGAAAAGGCAGCAGTTGAAGCGCTAGCAATTTAGCCAAGCTAGCATTCAACCGCTGGGCATGTGGATGGCTGGGAGTGAACTTCTTTCGACGGTCCAGCAGCTGCGGCAGGGAAATTTGCCTGCTAGAATCGGACGTCGGTGTACTGCTAGCAGAGTGCCCGCAAGTACTTGGCTGTGACGCACCTAATTCTACACCTTCATTCCTCTCGGTGCAGGTTTCAGAGAGGACTGAAGGTATAGTGGGGTTGGAGATCCCAGCTGATGCGGTGCAAGGAGAGGTCCGCTTTGTTCTTTGGTGTGGGTCTTTAAGGTAGGCTTGCCAACGAGCTGCATGGCAGGTCAACATATGTCTGGGCAAGCATGTGGTGCCCAAGCGGCTGATGTTTTGGCCACGCGATATACGCTTGAGACATATGTTGCAAACAGCAGCTGTGCGATCTGATGCACTCGCCTCAAAAAAGGCCCACACCAAAGAACTTTTTGAATGACGGGCAGAGGCAGCGCCCTGCACAGGCGGAGCTCTGCGGTGTGATTCCGTCGGTGTGCTGCCCTTACGCTGGCCACCCAAGGGCATCCTGCCTCGTTGGAGATGTGCCTCCTCCTCATCCTCCTCCTCCTCCTCCTCTCTCCTATTAGGCACCCACGTGGAGTCAGTGACCTCATCATCCCCTCCCTCCTCATCACTGGAGCCAATCTGGCAGTATGCTGCAGCTGCTGGAACATGACTGCCAGATTGGTGTCCTTCTTGAGCATCCCCTCTCTCTGCTCTCACGCTACTGCCTTCCTCTAGCTGGGTATCATCATCAGATCCTTCGAAACGCTGGGCATCCTCCTGGAGTATGTACCCAACACTGTGCTCAAACAGTTCGGGGGACTCCTCAGGAGGAGGACATGGTGGGTCTAGGGAAGGAGTGACTGATGATGACATTGATACCAGGGAAGAGGACGCTTTGGCAGCTGCTTTGCCAGTACCCTGAGCCTGGGTGAGAGAGGATGAGGAGGATGAGGAGGGCTTGGTCATCCACTCTACCAAGTCTTCGGCATGATGTGGCTCAACATGTCCAGCTGCCGAAAAGAAGGACAAGCGTGTCCCATGGCCATGTGCTGATGACAATGCACCGCGTCCATGACCAGCACTGTTGCCCCCAGACACAGAGCCTGCTTGCCCTCTTTCATTGGCTCCTGACTGTCTGCCTCTCCTTGTTTGTCTTCCAGACATTCTAATGGATGGCCTGCAGGGAGATGGGAAAAACAGCAATAAGGGCTAGCTTCAGGTGTATACTGTGCAGGAGGCTTAGCAACAATGACACTGACACTGTCCCCTGCCTATCCTTCTGTGTCCCTAAACACAAGGATTTGCAATATGCTTCAGCAAGATTGGTTTAGCACAGAATAGTACACTGACACTTTCCCTCACTGAGTGTCCTTCTCTGTCCCTAAACACAAGGATTTGCAATATGCTTCAGCAAGATTGGTTTAGCACAGAATAGTACACTGACACTTTCCCTCACTGAGTGTCCTTCTGTGTCCCTAAACACAAGGATTTGCAATATGCTTCAGCAAGATTGGTTTAGCACAGAATAGTACACTGACACTTTCCCTCACTGAGTGTCCTTCTCTGTCCCTAAACACAAGGATTTGCAATATGCTTCAGCAAGATTGGTTTAGCATAGAATAGTACACTGACACTTTCCCTCACTGAGTGTCCTTTTCTGTCCCTAAACACAAGGATTTGCAATATGCTTCAGCAAGATTGGTTTAGCACAGAATAGTACACTGACACTTTCCCTCACTGAGTGTCCTTCTCTGTCCCTAAACACAAGGATTTGCAATATGCTTCAGCAAGATTGGTTTAGCACAGAATAGTACACTGACACTTTCCCTCACTGAGTGTCCTTCTGTGTCCCTAAACACAAGGATTTGCAATATGCTTCAGCAAGATTGGTTTAGCACAGAATAGTACACTGACACTTTCCCTCACTGAGTGTCCTTCTCTGTCCCTAAACACAAGGATTTGCAATATGCTTCAGCAAGATTGGTTTAGCACAGAATAGTACACTGACACTTTCCCTCACTGAGTGTCCTTCTGTGTCCCTAAACACAAGGATTTGCAATATGCTTCAGCAAGATTGGTTTAGCACAGAATAGTACACTGACACTTTCCCTCACTGAGTGTCCTTCTCTGTCCCTAAACACAAGGATTTGCAATATGCTTCAGCAAGATTGGTTTAGCACAGAATAGTACACTGACACTTTCCCTCACTGAGTGTCCTTCTGTGTCCCTAAACACAAGGATTTGCAATATGCTTCAGCAAGATTGGTTTAGCACAGAATAGTACACTGACACTTTCCCTCACTGAGTGTCCTTCTCTGTCCCTAAACACAAGGATTTGCAATATGCTTCAGAAAGATTGGTTTAGCACAGAATAGTACACTGACACTTTCCCTCACTGAGTGTCCTTCTGTGTCCCTAAACACAAGGATTTGCAATATGCTTCAGCAAGATTGGTTTAGCACAGAATAGTACACTGACACTTTCCCTCACTGAGTGTCCTTCTGTGTCCCTAAACACAAGGATTTGCAATATGCTTCAGCAAGATTGGTTTAGCACAGAATAGTACACTGACACTTTCCCTCACTGAGTGTCCTTCTCTGTCCCTAAACACAAGGATTTGCAATATGCTTCCGCAAGATTGGTTTAGCACAGAATAGTACACTGACACTTTCCCTCACTGAGTGTCCTTCTCTGTCCCTAAACACAAGGATTTGCAATATGCTTCAGCAAGATTGGTTTAGCACAGAATAGTACACTGACACTTTCCCTCACTGAGTGTCCTTCTCTGTCCCTAAACACAAGGATTTGCAATATGCTTCAGCAAGATTGGTTTAGCACAGAATAGTACACTGACACTTTCCCTCACTGAGTGTCCTTCTCTGTCCCTAAACACAAGGATTTGCAATATGCTTCAGCAAGATTGGTTTAGCACAGAATAGTACACTGACACTTTCCCTCACTGAGTGTCCTTCTCTGTCCCTAAACACAAGGATTTGCAATATGCTTCAGCAAGATTGGTTTAGCACAGAATAGTACACTGACACTTTCCCTCACTGAGTGTCCTTCTCTGTCCCTAAACACAAGGATTTGCAATATGCTTCAGCAAGATTGGTTTAGCACAGAATAGTACACTGACACTTTCCCTCACTGAGTGTCCTTCTCTGTCCCTAAACACAAGGATTTGCAATATGCTTCAGCAAGATTGGTTTAGCACAGAATAGTACACTGACACTTTCCCTCACTGAGTGTCCTTCTGTGTCCCTAAACACAAGGATTTGCAATATGCTTCAGCAAGATTGGTTTAGCACAGAATAGTACACTGACACTTTCCCTCACTGAGTGTCCTTCTCTGTCCCTAAACACAAGGATTTGCAATATGCTTCAGCAAGATTGGTTTAGCACAGAATAGTGCACTGACACTTTCCCTCACTGAGTGTCCTTCTGTGTCCCTAAACACAAGGATTTGCAATATGCTTCAGCAAGATTGGTTTAGCACAGAATAGTACACTGACACTTTCCCTCACTGAGTGTCCTTCTCTGTCCCTAAACACAAGGATTTGCAATATGCTTCAGCAAGATTGGTTTAGCACAGAATAGTACACTGACACTTTCCCTCACTGAGTGTCCTTCTCTGTCCCTAAACACAAGGATTTGCAATATGCTTCAGCAAGATTGGTTTAGCACAGAATAGTACACTGACACTTTCCCTCACTGTCCTTCTCTGTCCCTACAAACAAGGTTTAGCACAGAATAACACACTGACACTCTCCCTAACTATCCTTCTCTGTCCCTAAACACAAGGAATCAGGGATTAGTAAAGAAAAAAAATGACACTGTCCCTGCCTATGCTTCTCTTTCCCTGCTCCGGAACACACTACACAAGGCCGCCGCGCTGGCGGCCTTTTATAGTGTGGGGCGTGTACTAAACCCCCTCATCAATAATTGGCCACAGGCATCCTGCCTGTGGCCAATCATTGCTCTCCTCGCTGCCGGCACTGTGATTGGCCAAGCATGCGGGGTCACAGTGCATGCTTGGCCAATCACAGCGCCTGGATGACACTGCGATGGCGTAGTGCATTGTGGGCCGTTCGCGTCACTCGAATTTGGCGCGAACGGCCCAAATCGTTCGTTGTTCGCCGAACGATCGAACAGCCGATGTTCGAGTCGAACGTACGTTCGACTCGAACACCGAGCTCATCCCTACTTGGAAGCATGCAAACACTGGACATGTTATTGTCTGCTTGTATATCATAGGAACCGTCCCTCCTGTGATAGGGGCAGTTTGCCTCCTCCTCTTTTGGTAATAACTTCATAACGCTATAAAGATACAGGTAATATATTTACAAGTTGGGCCATTGATATAATACTTAATAAGGAGGCTCTTACAGACACTCCTCTTTAATGCCATGGCATACAAGTAAACTCTATATACTAATACATATTCACTATTCCCCGCAGTACTCCCCAGCATGTGACCTCCATGGGGTATCTATAGGGCTCCTGTCTCTGGTCCACCTGGCCATCCCTATACTACATCCTCTACAGCAGTGACATATGGCTATATCTGATCATACATCCAAGGTGGTAGGTAATACATTCACCTACCTGTGTCACATGTCTGTATGTTTTGTATTATATGTCATTATAATGCCATGATATATCTCTTTCTATCGAAACAAATGAATGTAAATATCTCCTTCATAAAGACCCCTAAAGAAAGGTTACATACCTGAAACGTGTTGGGTTGAACGGAGAAACCAACTTACCGTACACCTTGATGATTGTGTAAAATAGCCATTTCCTCTTTTATGTAACTATATTTGTTTTGCATTGTGTTCTTCTTTACACGATTTTAACATTTCCAATAAATTGTTATATTTTTTAAATTTTTGGTGTATTGCTTGTCGTTAAAATCCCAGTTTTATGGGGTTAAACCTTTTTAGTTATCTACTTCTCATCTTAATCTATTGGACTCTCTAATTTCCCTTGAGGAAGTCCAAGCGGCGAAGAGTTTGTTTTCAAACTGTAAATCACAGGGAGAAGATGATCTGTCCATGGAAGTATATAAAAGTTATGCAAACTGTATACTACCACAGTTATTAAAAGTATATAATAAGGCCTTTGAAAGGCGATGTCTTCCTAATTCTATGACAAGGGCCAATATTATACTTATTTTAAAGCCAAGTAAAACCCCAACAGATCCCAGTGCATATAGGCCTATACCAATTTTACAAACAGATATTAAACTATTGGAAAAATACTTTGGCCCTTCGGCTTAACAAAGTTATATCTAGCATGATATACTCGGATGAGGCTGGATTTATGCCTCAAAAGTCTATGGCAGTTATTTTCCAAAGGCTGTTTATTAATATTCAAACTCCAGCAGATAAGGGGGGCATGACCGGATGTGAAAGCAGCAAGACGTGTTTCTGTGAGCTTCACGTCTATCCTGCTTAATTATCCTGGAATTGGAGCCTAAAAGCCCGGTTTTCGGTACGTGAGGTACCGCGGCATGCTGAGCGTCTGCTGGTCATGAAAAAGGGGGCCTCGAGGTCGGGAAGTCAGCCGCAGAAGACCCAGCGCAGGACCCGTTCTTCACGAGGCCCTGACACGAGTCCCGCCGCCGCCATCTTGTCCTCCCCTAGCTCCATTAAGTCAGAGAGGAAGAAGGCCAGGAGGATGGCGTCTGCGGCAGCTGCTGCTGCTGCTGCGGGAGGGGGATCAGGCTCTGAGAACCATCCTTCTGATTCTCCATTGGTTTCCCCGGCTGGGGAATCGGCGCAGGAGTCTATTACCAGGCCCATTCTGGAGGCTATTAACGCCAGCAAAGCAGCTGTGATGGTAAGCATAGATCACCTTGCTAATGAATGCACTTTAATCAGACATGATCTGGATAAAATGAGGGGCAGGCTGACTGAGGCAGAGGACAGAATTTCTAGGGTGGAAGATGTGACCCACACTCAGGGCAACTTGTTATCCGAATTACAGGACATGGTGAAGTCACTGCAAAGCAGAGCTGAAGAGGCAGAAGACAGGCAGAGGAGAAACAATGTGAGGGTGGTTGGCCTGCCGGAGGGATCGGAGGGGGCTCAGTCTGCCTCATTTGCGGAGACACTCTTTAAGAATCTGCTGGACCTTGGGGATCTTCCACCAACATACGTGGTGGAAAGGGCCCATAGGGTGCCCACAGGCCGGCGTCCTCCTGGAAATTACCCTCATCCATTCTTGGTGCGGTTTCTTAATTATAGGGACCGGGACATGATTTTGGCGGCTTCGAGCAAGCGTCCTGAGTTAAAGTTTGAAGATACTAAGGTGATGCTGTTCCCTGATTTTTCTGCGGAGACCCAGAGGAGAAGACGCTCTTTCAATGATGTGAGGACAAGGCTGAGAGAAAAGAATATTCCTTACAGCATGCTTTACCCAAGTAAGCTGAGAGTGCAACATAATGGGGCGGTCAGGTTCTTTGAGTCCCCGATTGAGGCCTCGGAATGGTTGGATAGAAACCCCTGAAGTCGGCGGAAGATTCGATGAATACATGCAAGTAGTGTTTATGAACCTGTTGTGCCTGAAAGTGTCCGCACCTTGTTTTTTGGAATGTTGTGCGAACTATGGTGATGTGTGGCTGCCCAGAGTTTAGGAACTGCTATGTGTCAACTGCTGCGTGTTATTATTCCTGATCTCACCCGTTTTTGAAGTTCTGTTATCATTTAATTTAATTTTATTTTTTATTTTTAAATTTTGCTTTTTTTACCTTTTTTTGTTTCTGAAAATTTTTCCTGTTTTGCAGGGTCTGATATAGCCATTTTTTCTTTTGTACTATCTCTTGCTTGGAGTGTGGTTTGGATAGGATGCCACTAGGTGGCGGTGGTGCTCTATACATATTATAATATTGGAATGAACAGCAGGTTGCTGATGTGTTTCTTGCTCCCTTTTATTTGTAGTAAGGACGTGGAGCTTGTAGATGTCACAGGACCAACTTTTTTTGGAGCTGTTGGACAATTGAACAGACGGTTATGTCTCTCAAATTTTTTTCCTTATTTGTTTGGGGATGTTTGGGACTCAAAGCCGCATACCAGGAAAGTTTTACTTCTGTTCAGGTTTTGCCTGGTATAATGGCAGGGGGGGTGGGTTTGTTCTTTTGCAAAGGTAGAGGGGATGTTTTTTGTTCAGTTCTCTGCTCTCTATTTCAGGGGATCCTCACTGGTAAGAGGTGGGGCCAGTTGTTGCCTCAAGGCTCCCGTCTCTGTTAACATGGGGGAAAAAGGGTGACCACCCTTTCTGTACATCAGTTAAGGTCTATGACAATGGCTAACTTAGTCAAGGTTGTGTCCTGGAATGTACGAGGCCTGAATAGTAAGTTTAAGAGGGCCTCGGTGTTCCAATATCTGAAACAGGTCAGGCCACATGTTGTTCTTTTACAGGAGACACACCTGGATGGCAGCAAAATACTGGCTCTGCGGAGGCCATGGATTCAACGGGTATTTCATGCCACATACTCCACTTATGTGAGGGGGGTAGCAATTCTGATCAGTAAAGCTTTTTCCTGCAACATCCATCAGGTTTTTGTGGATCCTGGGGGAAGATATGTGGCCTTGGTTGTGGATATCAATTACTGTAAAATGCTATTGGTAAATGTTTATATACCCCTCCGTTTAATGTGCAATGTTTGTATGACATGTTGGTTAAGCTGGCCCCACAAGCTCACCTCCCACTATTGTTTATGGGGGATTTCAATGCTACTCTGGATGCCTTGGATTCCTCAAATGCGGGACGACAGGGCTCCCCTGATTTGTTGGCCTGGGCATCTGTGGCTGGGCTTTCTGAAATCTGGCGGGCTAAAAATCCATATGTTAAATGTTTCTCTCACTTATCGCGGACGCACCACTCTTCGGCTAGAATAGATTTTGCGTTCGGTAGTCCGGGGATGATGTCTTTTGTCAAAGAGGTTGATTATCTGGCGGGGGGTTTGTCTGATCACAACCCACTTTCCATATCCTTGGCTCTCCCTTCCGGGAGGGGGGCCGGGGGGTGGAAGCTGTCCCCTGGGTGGCTTCAGAATGAAAATGTTAGTACTCTAGTGCAGGATTCGGTTACTGAGTACTGGGATAAGAACCAGGGCTCTGCTGACCCTCCTGTGGTATGGGATGCCTTCAAGGCGGTGATTCGAGGGGAATGTATTTCTGCTATAAAAAGAGAGAGGGGGGAACAACAAGCGGAGGTTCAATTACTGAAAGAGGGGGAGAGGAGGTGTGAGGATGCCAATGCCGTGACTCCCTCTGATGCTTCCTACAAGGCTTTGTTGGAGGCCCAGAGGAATTTCGCGTTGCACTTCAATAATCTAGCACATACCAAGGCTAGACATAGAGCAGATTCACAATTTGCAGAAGGGGACAAAAATGGGAAACTCCTTGCCAGGTTGGTGGCTGACTCACACCAGCTGGCAGTAGTTCCAGTTATTAGATGTAGAAATGGAGGGCTGGCCAGTGACCCCGAGGACATACTCGTGGAATTTCAAGATTTTTTTTTCATCTTTGTATGCACCTATTCCTCCTTATGTCAGATCCGAGATGGAGGACTTATTGAATGGTCTTCTGCTTCCGAGGCTTTTGGAGGAGGATTGTGGGGTACTGGAGGCGGAGATCACTAATAAGGAGGTTGTAGCAGCGATTTTTTTCGTTCCCACCGCATAAACCCCCGGGTCCGGACGGTTTTCCGGCGGATTTTTACAAGCTATATGTGGACCAATTGGCACCTAGGCTCACATCCCTGTTGGCCCATTGTTTGGAGGCACAGCAGTTGCCTCAATCTATGATGGAAGCATATATGATCTTGCTTCCCAAACCGGGTAAGGACCCCATGGATTGCGCTTCTTATCGGCCGATTGCCCTACTAAATATGAATCTGAAAATCCTCACAAAAGTTCTGGCTAGGCGGCTGACCGGAGTCATCTCTTCCCTGGTTGATATTGATCAGACGGGGTTTATGCCTGGTAAATCTACAGACACTAACCTCAGACGATTGTTTACCCACTTACAGATTCCGAACCTCTCTGCGAGTACTAGAGTAGTGGTTTCTATTGATATTGAAAAAGCGTTCGACTCCATTGACTGGCAATATATGTTGGCAGTCCTGGAGAGGATGGGGTTTGGCCCGACCTATCGAACGTGGATTTCGTTACTGTATAAGGCTCCCAGAACGGCGGTACGTATGGGTACACACACTTCTCCCTTCTTTCAGCTGGGTAGGGGCACCAGGCAGGGCTGTCCACTTTCACCCTTTTTGTTTGCTCTTATGATGGAACCCATTGCGATTGCACTAAGAGCAGATAGGGAGGTTAAAGCAATTTGGGTGGAAAATATTGAGGAAAAGTTGGCACTATACGCAGATGACATGCTGCTATTTCTGCAGGACCCTAAGGAGTCGCTAGAGGCAGCGTTAGGCATACTGAACACTTTCTCGAAATTTTCTGGTTTGAGAGTCAATTGGTCTAAATCATCTATTCTACCGCTGGACGCTGGGGCCAGGGCTATTGCTGACCCGGCTCTTCCGTTGCAGTGGGTAACGCAGATCACGTATTTGGGGATTAAGATTACGGCGAGTGTAAGCGATTACATGCCCCTTAATCTAACTCCGCTTCTTGTCTATTTCAGGCAGCGGGTGGTGGCTTGGCAGAAACTCCCATTGTCCCTCATAGGACGAATTAATCTCCTGAAAATGAAAATACTTCCGGTTATCCTATATTTTTTGCGCAATGCTCCCATATGGATCCCTATGTCTTTTTTTTAAAAACTGGACAGCCTTCCCAGTACTTTTTTGTGGGCCCCCAGGCAATCGAGGATAGGACTGAAAGTTTTACAGGAACCCTGGGGGGAGGGAGGATTGGCCCTGCCTGATTGGCGTAGGTACTACCTGGCTGGTCAATTGGTTTTCATTCATAGGTGGCTTAGTGGGGATGCTGGAGACTCTGCTACGGTTTTGGAGGCAGCACACTTGGGCTCCTACGAAACTCTGCGGATGGCTATTCATAGGGGGGTTAAGATGGACCTACCGCTTACGGCGGCTATGAAGGCCACGGTGAAAGCGTGGGGGGAGGAGTTGGTTTTGGCTTGTCCTCATTATAAGGGCTTCTCTCCGTCCACTCCTCTCTGGATGACTCCTAAGTTGGTGCATTTCTACTCCTTTGATGACCCAATAGGGTGGGCGACTTTGGGAATAAAGACACTCGGGGATGTCACAGTATGTGGGGAGTTGATGACTTTTGACCAGCTTAAGGCCCGACATGACTTGTCCAATTCTCATTTTTTTAGGTACATTCAATTAAGACACGCCTTTCTTGCACAATTTAAAGACATGATGATAGAATCATTCCCGTCTGACTTGGAAAACTTGCTAATGGTGGAAGACCTTTCTAAAACGCTCTCTGTTTCCTATAAGAAACTGTTTGTGATGAGCCCTGTGGGAGTGCGCAAATGTAGGGAACGGTGGGAGGCTGAAGTCCCGGATATTCAGGGGGAGGACTGGGATGACATGTGGGCGCACCCTTTCCAACACCTGGTAGCAGCGAGAGATAGACTTATTCATTTCAAGTTTCTACACAGAATTTATTATACGCCTGCCAGATTGGCGTCCATTTACCTGTCAGCCTCGGCAGAGTGTTGGAGATGTACATATGCTCCGGCGGCTGCTGAGCATGTGTTCTGGAGCTGCCCTCAGGTTAAAAAATTTTGGCAGGAGGTCACCTCTTGTATTTCGGAGGTTTTGATGGTACCGATCCCAATGACGGTCAGAGTATGTCTCCTGGGCCTAGTTGACGAGGTTGTTCCGTCCAGGGCACATAGAACTCTACTGACTATTCTCTTATTCTATGGTAGGAAAGCAATCTTACTACGATGGCGCAAGCCGGGGGCACCTGATGTGCGCTTTTGGAAGGGTCTGATAAATGCTATGATGTCATATTATAAAGCCACTTATCTGTCAAGGGGATGTGGAAAGAAATTTGATAAGGTGTGGCAAGCCTGGTATAGTTCAGACCTGACTGTGGGTTAATGTATAACTTTCATATGAGTTAATCGTGCCTAGTGGACCAGTTTGACTGGGACAGACCTTTTTAGGAACATCTGGGGTATGTATAACGGGTGATGTATTGTGGCTAGAGAGGGGAGGTAGGGCGGTATTACTGTTGTTGATAAAAAGTTTCCTGGGGTGGGGGGGAGGGCTTATGTATGTTGTTGAAGTAGTTAGGTAGAGACACTGTTAGATAGACAGGATATGTTGTTGCCTGTATAAGTGTGTACGGGCCATGTTGGCCTAATACTGACCTGGCGGTTTTAGCTGGGTCAGCTGTGTTGGAATGTTGTGTAAAACTTAAAACCTTAATAAAAAGAAATTTACAAAAAAAAAAAAACTCCATCAGATAATAAAGGCAGCCCTCAAAATTGCACTCGCCTACTCGCATTTTGCGAGTGAATTTTGAGGGCTGGCGAGGAAGGGCTGGCTGGGAGCCCGGGGGGCGAGCACCGACGGCAGCCTGTGTGGAATGGGAGTCCATCTCCCAGTGATTGTGGAGGGGAAGAGAGAGAGAGCCGCCCGGATGTTTACAGCGCAGCGCGGGGAACAGTCACAGTGATAAGTTTTCTTTTTTAATTGTCGCGTTCCCCGCTGCTCGCTGTCAGATACAGTCCCGCCTCCCGGGACTTTGATAGACAGATCACCCGTCCAATCCTGGTGACGGGTGATCTGTCAATCAAAGTTCCCGGCCAGGGGGCGGGACTGAATATGATGTTGAGAGGTGGGAACGCGGCAATTAAAATGAAAACTGTTATCCTGTGTTCCCCGCGCTGCGCTCTGATCACCTGGACGGCTCTCCTGGTCCTCTCCTCCCCTGCACAGGTAGGCTGAATGGTAAATGGGCTGTATGGTGGACACAGGGCTGCATGGTGGACACAGGGCTGCATTTGGGGGACACGGGCTGCATTTGGGGGACACGGGCTGCATGGTGGACACAGGGCTGCATGGTGGACACAGGGCTGCATGGTGGACAGAGGCTACATTTGGTGGACAGAGGCTACATTTGGTGGACACAGGCTGCATTTGGGGGATACAGGCTGCATTTGGGGGGCACAGGCTGCATATAGTGGACACAGGGCTGCATGGTGGACACAGGGCTGCATGGTGGACACAGGCTGCATTTGGTGGACACAGGCTGCATTTGGTGGACACAGGCTGCATTTGGTGGACACAGGCTGCATTTGGTGGACACAGGCTGCATGGTGGACACAGGGCTGCATGGTGGACACAGGGCTGCATTTGGGGGACACAGGCTGCATTTGGTGGACACAGGCTGCATTTGGTGGACACAGGGCTGCATTTGGGGGAACACAGGCTGCATGGTGGACACAGGCTGCATTTGGTGGACACAGGCTACATTTGGTGGACACAGGCTGCATTTGGTGGACACAGGCTGCATTTGGTGGACACAGAGCTGCATTTGGGGGACACAGAGCTGCATTTGGGGGACACAGGCTGCATGGTGGACACAGGCTGCATTTGGTGGACACCGGGCTGCATGGTGGACACAGGGCTGCATTTGGTGGACACAGGCTGCATTGGTGGGCACGGATACAGTTGTTAATATTTATTTTTATAACTTAATTCTGCATAAAACATTTAAGTGTCATTTCATGAGATAATTTATGAGGGCCCGTTTAGGGGCGGAATTAGGGGCAGGGCGGGGCGGGCTGGGTGGGGCAACTGGTGGCGAGTAACCCTTGAGACCTGGCTAGTAGCTCAGACTTGAAATTTTGAGCCCTGATAAAGGTACATGTGCATTACTGTCAATGGATGTAAAAAAAGCATTTTACACCAAAAAGTGGGAATATCTGGGTCAGTGCTTGAGAAATTTGGGTTTGGGGAGGTATTTATTGCCTCGGTTAAACTGTTGTACCATGCCCCACAAGAAACTATATGGGAGGTTGCGAAGGGGCACTCGAAAGGGCCACTTCTATTTGCTCTCGCAATTGAGCCTTTGGCGGCCTTTATTGGGTCTCATGAGGGAATAGTTGGCTTAATTTATGGTTCCATCCAAGAAAAAATTATGCTTTATGCTGATGACATGGTTTTGCTTCTGGGTGACTATGGCTACAATTTCCCGATTTGAGAAGCATTCGGGTTTATTCGTGAACTGGTCTAAGTTGGCTCTTTTGCCTCTGGATAGGATCATGGACCCAAATATCTCCTCTTTTTGTCCGGTACAGATAATAGATGTCTTTTAAATACCTCAGTATAATTGTCACTGCAACTCCTCTAGATTACTGCCAATTGAACGTAATACCTGTGTTATCTAGTTTTAGAGACAAAATTAAGTTTTGACATAAATGATTTTTCTTTGATCGGTAGGGCCAATCTTGATAAAATCATTCTAATACATCAATTGCTCTACCTTTTACATAATACTCCAGTTGTAATTCCATTGAAGGCATTTCACGTAATCAACACTATATTTCATTCTTTGTAATGGCCTCCCAAAACACCTAGAATTCAATTAAACACCTGCAATGTCCTAAGGATGAGGGAGGCGTGGCTCTTCCAAACCCTTTTATATATTATATTACAGATCAGCTGCAACATATGATTTGAGGAATGGCATTATTACCGACTATGCCCAATAATCTTCCTGATCATGTTCTTGCAGTAATATTACATTTTGCTAAATTCAAAACTTTAAGGCCCCTTTCACACTGAGGCGTTTTTACCGCGTTTTCACGGTAAAAATAGCGCTGTAATAACGCCTGAAATAATCCTGCCCCAGCATTCTCAATGTGAAATCTCTGAGGGCTTTCACATTGAGGCGTTTTGCTGGCTGGGCGTTGAAAAAAATCCTGCAAACAGCTTTTTTAGAGCAACTTTAGGGCGCATAAAATAGCGCTGTAAAAACGCCTATCCCCATTGAAATGAATGGGATTCGCGGTAAAAACGCGGTAAAAACGCATAGGCATAAGCGTTATGTTAAAAAATAGCGCTAACGCCTATGCGTTTTTACCGCGTTTTTACCGCATTCGCGCTAATTTTAGCGCGAACGCGGTAAAATCGCGGTAAAAACGCATACGCGTTAGCGCTATTTTTACCGCGATCGCGGTAAAAACGCGGTAAAATCGCGGTAAAATAGAGGTACAAAATCCTATAATTTTTGAGCGTTTTTTCAACGCCTCAGTGTGAAAGGGGCCTAACAGCAGGGTTGAAATCCATATCTCTGTGTGGATCTAATAAAAGTTTTTCTACATATAGACTTATGCATAAAAAATGCGAGAATGCAAAGCAATTGCAGAAAGTTACTGGTTTTACTTTATATAGCACAATATGGTCAAATGATGCATATCCTGAGTTAGCTAAGTTGCAATATAGCAGTAAACGGCAAATAAATGGTGTCTCTCACCCGCATCATATTTTTACTGCAGGAGAGCTCTTACCTTTCTTGTACACTTCAAATTAAATTTGATCTCCAGGATAATATATATTTCTACAATTTACAACTCAAACATGCTATTATATCTCAGGGCCCTTCTATACCCCATATGTCTTCTAGGCCACTTTTCAACCTAACGCAGAACATTACTACAACAAAGGACTTTATATCCGGTGCTATGCATTACTTCTGAAAGGATATTTGGAAGAACATCTGTATAGTGCTATGGCTAAATGGGAGGGAGATGTGGGCAGTATAGGGTCAGAACAGTGGGGAGAGGCTCTGCAGTCTGTACAGGTGAGCTTTTTAAAAGGGGGATTCCACCCGCAATTTTTTTTTTTTAAAGTCAGCAGCTACAAACACTAGCTGCTGACTTTTAATAAGGACACTTACCTGTCCTACTCGTCAGCCCCCCGAGGCCAATCCCTCGATCCTGGCAGCTCCCGGCGCTGCCATCCTCAGTAAGGGAAACAGGCAGTGAAGCCGTGCTGCTTCACTGCCAGTTTCCTACTGCGCATGCGCGATCCGCGCTGCGCTTTGTGAATGGGCCGGCTGCTCTCTGGGATACACACAGTTCCCAGAAGGCAGCGCGCCCCATTCACCAGAAGACACCACGAGTAGGACGGAGGAAGCTGACCAACTGCGGACGATGAAGAGGCAGATTAGGGACTTCCGCATAGCAACTGCTATTTCTGGTAAGTAAAAAAAAACATTTTTTTCTTTTTTCTTTTTTTTTTTAGGATTTTTGGTGAATTTTTTTTTTTTCAGGGTGGAACTCCACTTTAAGTACGTCTCAGAAGCTTTTACAATTATTTATAATATTATGGGTACATCACACTCCAGCTAAGCTAAATATTATGGGCCTACGGCAGGAACCTACTTGTGCTAGATGTCAGAGGGAGCATGGTGGTTTGATACACATGCTCTGGCAATGTCCTAAGCCAGTGATGGCGAACCTTGGCACCCCAGACATTTTGGAACTATATTTACCATGATACTCTTGCACTCAGGAGTTCACTATCACTGTCCTAAGCTATACGGATATTGGGAAGCAGTTATAAATATCATTAATGGTACATTTAAAACGAATGTTAAATTAGATCCCAAACAATGCTTAATAGGTATCCTGAGTATCTACAAGAGAGGCAGTTCCTAGAGCATTGTTCTAAAATGGTTTGTGTCTGTACTGTTTTTATACAGTGCTTGTTGGTAAATTCAAATGATACTATACAAAAAGAAAAAAGTTGTTTTTTCTGTTCCCCGCAGTACTTATTTTCTACCACAAGATGTCTTCGGTCAGCCTAGGTTAAATGATGGTCAGCAGCATTCAGCTCATTTCCTCAGTGATTATTCACTTGACCTTCGGAAGATTTACTCCCTTTCATGACCAGGCCATTTTTTGCAATACAGCAATGCACTACTTTAACTGACAATTGTGAGCGGTCATGCAATGCTGTACATAAATGAAACTGTATTTGTCATTGGAAATTTAATTTTTTACCCACAAATAGTGATTTCTTTTGGTCGTATTTGATAATTCTAGCACCAATCCTCCTTTGCAACTCTAAACTGGTAACCTGTAAAGGAGAATTTTAAGCACATAATTTACATAACGGGCAGACGCAATTTTGAAGTGTGATATGTTAAGTAACTTTTTACTCAGCGTAACATCATCTTTCACATTATACAATATAATTGGGATAAATATTGTGTTTTTATTTATTTTTATTAATTGAAGTGTATTTTTTCCAAAACAATTGTTTGAAAAAACGCTGCGCAAATACCGTGTGACATAAAAAAGTTGCAACACCCACCATTTTATTCTATAGGGCCTCTGCTAATATATGTATATATATTGTTTGGGGGTTCTAAGTAATTTTCTAGCAAGAAAAGTCGATTTTTACATGTAGGAACGAATCAGAATTGACCCAGATACAAAGTGGTTAAACATGTAAATACAGCTAAGAACTGCTTGGATCCCAGGATTTTAATGATCGTGTCATCTGATCTGGCATCTCAGTCCAGGAAGTAGATCGGGACCCTGGATGATACCTGAACAAACATGGCTCAGTCCTGAAAAGAAAACCAGATGAAAGCATTGTCAGGGGGAACACTGTAATATATGTGAGACATAATAAATACCTCTAAGTGTCACACATAGTATGTTATGTATTAAGTATATCTGATGTCAGGTCCGCATTGCATTCCTTAGCTTTTTATGTGTTTTGGTGCAATTTTAATGACCATATCTAAGTGACTGCAATTGCATGCAGCGAGGTGCTGAATGCAGGATTTATTTGCCAGTACACATTAGCTTAGTCCACTAGCGTAAACTTGGTTGATTGAAAATAACATTCTATGAAGAAAAAAAGCAAGATTCCAACATTCAAAAATGATTCCAGAAGTTCACTAGTGTGGTTTAATCCACAGTTAAAACCAATGACCACAGTATCTGAAGACTACAGTGAAATCTACCTTGTTTCTGCATGTCATCATTTGCAAAAGTTATATTATTATATTGTAAAGCACTGTGCAAACTGTTGGTACTACATACATTTTGTATAATATCATTATTATTCATAATAACAGTAATACTTTTTTAGAGATTCTTTGTACAGTACATTGTATAATACACTTGTACTTGAACTTCAGTCATCTCTACATTGACCAGTAGAGGTCACTAGAGTATCAGGAGATAGTTTCATCAATATAGGTTGAGGTTTTTGTTTTGTTTTTTTACAAAGGTTTAAAGTTAGCTTGCTCCTTTTTTCCTTTTTAATTCTATCCACAGTTTGCTGTTCTTACTTTATGGAAGAGCCCTGGGGCCATCATGGAAAAAAAAAAAAAATGACAGAATTTTTTTTTTTTTTTTTTTACAGAATTATGAGTTTAATGTTTTTTTTTTTTGGTTTTTTTTTTTTACTCTTTCATGTTACTTCTACCTGTTTTTGCTATATTTTATTAAAAGACCATAAAATTAGGATTTGAGAAACATCTGGAATTCAGTAGAGCATTGTAATAGTGGCATTCGATTACATTGTTACTTACATAATACAAGCACCTCTGTATAAAGTTGCCCAATTAAAAAATAAATAAAAATGTCAGTTTTGCTGTGAAAAGTCTCTTTACTGCTTTGATAGATGAGCAGCCTGTAAATCACCAATTTATAAATACTTGGTCAATGAACCCCAGTGAGTCAACAAGTTGGAAATATGATTTAGTTATCTGTAATAAAAAAAATAAAAAATGAAAAGTTCCAAATTATCATCCTCTTAACCACTTGAAGCTTTACCCCTTCATGGCCACTTTTTGCGATATGGCACTGCGTTATTTTAACCTACAATTGTGCGGGCATGCAACTCCGTTCCCAAATAAAATTTATAAAAAAAAAAATCCCACAAATAGAGCTTTCTTTTGGTGGTATTTGATCACCACTGGGTTTTTTATTTTTTGCGCTAATAACAAAAAAAATACTCTTTTTTTACTTTCTGCTATAAAACATATACAATAAAACATTTTTTATTGCAGTGTTTCTTTAAGTAAAAACAGGCAAAAGCAAACACTACCCTGAGCTTGCCTGAGAAGACCTGTATTCCAGAACATCCCCGAAAACACAGGGCCCTAAATGCTGGTACCACTCAGCTGGATGGCCCCATGTGCTAGAGCTCTTAGACACATTGCACCCCATTCCCGGCAACTGAAGCGTTCAAATGTTCAAATTGCCATGACTCATGTTGCAGCGACTTTGAAAAGTTTCCTCTACTACGTTTTTCCAATTTCATCCTGACTTGCATAGACTTCTGTTAAATGAGGTTGCAATGAAATCGGAGGTTTCACTGGGGCCCATAGGCGTGCGCAGGGGGTGTTCCAGGTGTGCCTGGGCACACCCTAATCTCTGTGTGGTGCCAATTTTCCCTACTGCCTGGGCTCGCCCCCCCCCGTGTTGCACCACCCCACCGCAGTGCTATTAGCTTCCCTCCACTGCTCCCCCCGTGGCTGCTGTGGGGGATGTTTCAGGATGGAGAGCGGGAGAAGGGGATTATCAATATGTAATTTACCAGCCCCTTCCCTTTCTAAATGAACACAGTGAACACACTCACCCACTGTGTTAAATCATAAACTGTGTTTACTATGCTTCAGTTTGTGAATGAACAGGAAGCCGCTCAGCACAGAACTCTTCCTATTCATTCACTGTCCAGTGCAGCTGAGGCTGCAGAGAAAGGCATGTGTGTTTTTGCTTTGGGGTGCACACCCTAATGCAATAGGTTACGCACACCTATGCTGCAGCCGTGCTGGTGTGAACCAGGGTATAATGAAAAAATAATGGCCTACAAAGCAAATCCAAAATCAATCATGTCATCCAGCAGTGTAGAATTGGTGTTGACCCACCACAACAACAATCCATCCACCAAAGAGGCTTCCCTGCTGCTACACCCATTGATCCTGAGTGATGTTATTGACCACCTACGATCATAACCATAGTTGGTCAATGATGTCACCCAGGACCACTTTGTTTACATGCAGAAGCGAACCATAATTTAGTGGTGGTACTGCTACCACTGCTAAATTAGACTTCCATCTGATGCTTACAAATATTTATTTGACCGTTCACCAAACTGAGAATAGGCTATGTTCGGGACAAACTCTTGTTCGACACAAACCAGAAGCTTATTCTTCTTCTGAATCTGAAGGAGCATGTGACACACTCACAAGGTACTTGCTGATTGGCCCAGAGGTGTCATCAAGGGGAAAAGCAGAGAACCCTCCTCAAGTTCCTCCTGTGCACTAACCTAATGATGAAACTCAAAGAATTGCTGGCAGTTAGTCAGAATTGGCCTTATTTACAAGAGGCAATGTGCAGAATTATAGTATGGCTGTCTGCCCTGGCCACAGCAGTGCCATTTTACCAACTTTATTACATGACTGTAGAGACGCAATGTTGCAATGCCACATTACTAGTAGTGATGAGCCGAACACCCCCGGGTTCGGTTCGCACCAGAACCCGCGAACGGACCGAAAGTTCGCACGAACATTAGAACCCTATTAAATACAATGGATGCGAATGTTCGGATTCTAAAGTGCTAATTATAACGACTATTATCCATGTTATTGTCCGAAACAGAGTTTGGGAACCCGGCTTCTGCACCAGGGGACATGTATCAATGCAAAAAGAAGTTTTAAAAACTGACGTTTTCCGGGAGCAGTCATTTAATGATGCATAAAGTGAAAAAAAAAAAGTCAAATATTCCTTTAAATATTGTACCTGGGGGGTGTCTAAAGTATGCCTGTGAAGTGCCACGTGTTTCCCGTGATTAGAATTGTCCCTGCACAAAATAACATTTCTAAAGGGAAAAAAGCCATTTAAAACTGCTTGCGGCTTTAATGCAATGTCTGGTAATATGGATGAAAATCTTTAGGAAAAATGGCATAGCTACCCCATCAACCACCCCCCCCCCCCCTACCCCAGCCCATTACCAGCCCCTTTGGGTCTTGTATGGATATTAAGGGGAACCCTGCACACAAAATAATAAAGGACCTATATACTCTGAACAGCCGTATACAGGCGGTGCATACAAGACAGGGACTGTAGGTTTGTTCTTATGTAGAATCTGTTTGTAATTTTGAACAGCTGCATTGTTTAAGTGGAGCTCCATGGCAAATTCCTTTTTTTTAGCTTTTTGTAAAACATAGGGAACGGTTATCACCCCTGTCACATTTTTTTTGCTGTCTGTGCCCCTGTTCAGAACATTTCACCTCACTTTGCGTCCCAATGACAACTGTTTTTGAAATGTGGTGTTTTTATTGAAACAAGGATTGGTGATAAAGCATCAGTAGAGAGGAGACACCTTTCTCCCATATTAATTCTTACAGGAGAGAATTTTCCTTCCAAGGGGTAGATTTCCTCTCACTTCCTGTTGTCTTCTTCCGTTTGCAAGTAGTAGTAGTTTGTAAGTTGGATGTTTGAAAGTAGGGACCTTCCGTATATACTCTGCAGAAATTGGCCCCTTAGGTGTTGGTGTTGGCACAACACTGAAAGCACTCACAGTTATTCTTGGTGGATGCTGGAACGCCCTTCTGTCAAGTATAATATCAGGAATTGTAATAACATATAATTGTTTATCAGTGGTAGTAAAAATTGGGCCTTTGATGGTGGTGCTGGTGCCACAACACTGTAAGGCCTGACAGTTACTCTTGGTGGGCGCAGCAATGGTCCCTGCTGTGAATTATTAGATCAATAATTATAATTGCATGCCCCTGTTGAACAGGGGCTGAAAAATTGGGCCTTTGGTGGTGGTGGTGGTGGTGATGGTGGTGCTGGTGCCACAACACTGTAAGGCCTGACAGTTACTCTTGGTGGGCGCAGCAATGGTCCCTGCTGTGAATTATTAGATCAATAATTATAATTGCATGCCCCTGTTGAACAGGGGCTGAAAAATTGGGCCTTTGGTGGTGGTGGTGGTGGTGGTGCTGGTGCCACAACACTGTAAGGCCTGACAGTTACTCTTGGTGGGCGCAGCAATGGTCCCTGCTGTGAATTATTCGATCAATAATTATAATTGCATGCCCCTGTTGAACAGGGGCTGAAAAATTGGGCCTTTGGTGGTGGTGGTGGTGGTGATGGTGGTGCTGGTGCCACAACACTGTAAGGCCTGACAGTTACTCTTGGTGGGCGCAGCAATGGGCCCTACTGTGAATTATTAGATCAATAATTATAATTGCATGCCCCTGTTGAACAGGGGCTTAAAAATTGGGCCTTTGGTGGTGGTGGTGGTGGTGGTGATGGTGGTGCTGGTGCCACAACACTCTAAGGCCTGACAGTTACTCTTGGTGGGCGCAGCAATGGGCCCTGCTGTGAATTATTAGATCAATAATTATAATTGCATGCCCCTGTTGAACAGGGGCTGAAAAATTGGGCCTTAGGCACTGGTGGCACAACACTGCAACCCCTCACAGATACTGTACTTGGAGCACAGCAATGAGGCCTGTTGCAAAGTATTGCATCAAAAATTTTAATTACACGCCCCTGTTAAACAGGGGCTGAAAAATTGGGCCTTAGCCACTGGTGGCGTCACCCATAAACCAAAATGATCTTCCAAGCTATCATCGTTAATCGTATCATTGAGGAGGAGGAGGAGGAGGATAGCCAGTCAACATAACAGCACAGGCACTCAGCATCAGCATCAGTCTTGAAGGGATGTGACATTTTAAAATCAATTAGTCTGTTATATCAGCATCTGGTGTGTGGTAGCTGGTGGTGATCCAAGACTGGTTCATCTTGATGAAAGTCAGTCGATCAACCGAGTCGGTGGACAGGCGCACCCTGTGATCCGTGACAAATCCTCCAGCAGCACTGAATGTGCGTTCTGAAAGAACGCTGGATGCAGGACAGGCCAGTAGCTCAATTGCATACTGTGCAAGCTCTGGCCAGTGATCCATCCTCAAGACCCAGTAAGCCAGAGGATTTTCGGTGGGGAAGGTGTCCAAGTCTGACCTTGCCCCTAGGTATTCCTGCACCATGTATATCAGACGCTGGCGATGGTTGCTGGAACCGATCATACTTTGGGGCTGCGGACTAAAGAATTGTCTGAACGCATCGGTCAGACGGCCACCTTCCCCACCGCTGCCCGAAGCCTCAGCAACTCGTTGTCCAGGACCAGGAGTTTGTAACCTCCCAGTCTCTGGGAACGCGTTGCACAGACCTTTCTGCAAGGCCTCCCGGAGTTGTCTCATCCTCTGCTCCCTCTGCGACGGTACGATAAGGTCCGCAACCTTACCCTTGTACCGTGGATCAAGGAGAGTGGCCAGCCAGTAATGGTCCCTCTCCTTGATCCGAAGAATACGAGGATCCTTCCGCAGACTTTGCAGGATCAGGGAGGCCATGCAGCGTAGGTTAGCTGAGGCATTCAGTCCGGAGTCCTCTGGGTCACTAAGGACGACATGATCCGCAGCCACCTCCTCCCAGCCACGTACAAGTCCACTGGTTTCTTGGGACTGTAAATCATCCCTAAAAGACTGCTGCTGATGATGCTGAGTGCCAGCCTCCACCTCCATGCTGACACAATCCTCCTCCTCCTCCTCCTCCTCCTCTTCCTGTGCGATGGGTGGGACAGAAGGAACACTGTCTGGGTAAAGGGGGCCTTGAGAGGCAAGGAAGTCCTCCTCTTCCTGCCTCTGTTCTGCCTCAAGTGCCCTGTCCATTATTCCACGCAGCGAGTGCTCCAACAGGTGGACAAGAGGTACAGTGTCACTGATGCATGCACTGTCACTGCTCACCATCCTCGTGGCCTCCTCAAATGGTGCCAGGACAGTGCATGCATCCCTGATCATGCCCCACTGGCGTGGTGAAAAAAACCCGAGCTCCCCTGACCCTGTCCTGGTGCCGTAGTCGCACAGGTACTCATTGATGGCCCTCTGCTGCGTGTGCAGCCGCTGCAGCATGGCCAACGTTGAGTTCCACCTGGTGGGCATGTCACATATAAGGCGGTTCTTGGGCAGGTTCAACTCCTTTTGAAGCTCAGCCAGGCGAGCACTGGCATTATAAGATCTGCGGAAATGCACACAGACTTTCCTGGCCTGCCTCAGGACATCCTGTAAGCCCGGGTACCTGCCCAAGAACCGCTGCACCACCAGGTTAAGGACGTGAGCCATACAGGGCACATGGGTCAGTTGTCCCTGTCGGAGGGCGGAGAGGAGGTTGGTGCCATTGTCGCAAACCACCATTCCTGGCTTAAGCTGGCGTGGCGTTAACCACCTCTCGGCCTGCCCCTGCAGAGCAGACAGGACCTCTGCCCCAGTGTGGCTCCTGTCCCCCAAACACACCAGCGCAAGCATGGCATGGCATCTTTTTGCCTGCGTACTTGCGTAGCCCCTTGAACGCCTACGGAGCACCGCTGGTTCCGAGGACAAACCACAGGAAGAGGCCATGGAGGAAGAAGAAGAGGAGGGGGTGGAGGAGAGAGGTGTGTCACAACCAGTTGTAGCATTTTGGAGGCGTGGCGGTGGAACAACCTCCAACACTACTGCACCTTGTCCTGCATCCTTCCCAGCTGCCAAAAGAGTGACCCAATGGGCCGTGAAAGAAAGGTATCGTCCCTGTCCATGCCTGCTGGACCATGAGTCAGCGATAATATGCACCTTACCGCTGACCGCCCTGTCCAGCGAGGCCAAGACATTGCCTTCCACATGCCTGTAGAGAGCCGGAATCGCCTTCCGTGCGAAAAAGTGGCGTTTGGGAACCTGCCACTGAGGAACCGCACATTGCACAAACTCACGGAAGGGGGCCGAGTCTACCAACTGAAAAGGCAGCAGTTGAAGCGCTAGCAATTTAGCCAAGCTAGCATTCAACCGCTGGGCATGTGGATGGCTGGGAGTGAACTTCTTTCGACGGTCCAGCAGCTGGGGCAGGGAAATTTGCCTGCTAGAATCGGACGTTGGTGTACTGCTAGCAGAGTGCCCGCAAGTACTTGCCTGTGACACACCTAATTCTACACCTTCATTCCTCTCAGAGCAGGTTTCAGAGAGGAGTGAAGGTATAGTGGGGTTGGAGATCCCAGCTGATGCGGTGCAAGAAGAGGTCAGCTTTGTTCTTTGGTGTGGGTCTTTAAGGTAGGCTTGCCAACGAGCTGCATGGCAGGTCAACATATGTCTGATCAAGCATGTGGTGCCCAAGCGGCTGATGTTTTGGCCATGCGATATACGCTTGAGACATATGTTGCAAACAGCAGCTGTGCGATCTGATGCACTCGCCTCAAAAAAGGCCCACACCAAAGAACTTTTTGAATGACGGGCAGAGGCAGCGCCCTACACAGGCGGAGCTCTGCGGTGTGATTCCGTCGGTGTGCTGCCCATACGCTGGCCACTCAAGGGCATCCTGCCTCGTTGGAGATGTGCCTCCTCCTCATCCTCCTCCTCTCTCCTATTAGGCACCCACGTGGAGTCAGTGACCTCATCATCCCCTCCCTCCTCATCACTGGAGCCAATCTGGCAGTATGCTGCAGCTGCTGGAGCATGACTGCCAGATTGGTGTCCTTCTTGAGCATCCCCTCTCTCTGCTCTCACGCTGCTGCCTTCCTCTAGCTGGGTATCATCATCAGATCCTTCCAAACGCTGGGCATCCTCCTGGAGCATGTACCCAACACTGTGCTCAAACAGTTTGGGGGACTCCTCAGGAGGAGGACATGGTGGGTCTAGGGAAGGATTGACTAATGAAGATAATGATACCAGAGAAGAGGACGCTTTGGCAGCTGCTTTGCCAGTACCCTGAGCCTGGGTGAGAGAGGATGAGGAGGATGAGGTGGGCTTGGTCATCCACTCTACCAAGTCTTCGGCATGATGTGGCTCAACATGTCCAGCTGCCGAAAACAAGGACAAGCGTGTCCCATGGCCATGTGCTGATGACAATGCACCGCGTCCACGACCAGCACTGTTGCCCCCAGACACAGAGCCTGCTTGCCCTCTTTTTTTGCCTCCTGACTGTCTGCCTCTCCTTGGTTGCCTTCCAGACATTTTAATGGATGGCCTGCAGGGAGATGGGAAAAAGAGCAATAAGGGCTACCTTCAGGTGTATACTGTGCAGGAGGCTTAGCAACAATGACACTGACACTGTCCCCTGCCTATCCTTCTCTGTCCCTAAACACAAGGATTGAAAATATGGTTCAGCAAAATAGTTTTAGAACAGAATAGCACACTGACACTTTCCATCACTGTCCTACTCTGTCCCTCCCTACAAACAAGATTTAGCACAGAATAGCACACTGATAATTTCTACGAGTGTCCTTCTCTGTCCCTAAACTCAAGGATTGAAAATATGGAACAGCAAAATTGGTTTAGAACAGAATAGCACACTGTCAGTTTCACTCACTGTACCTCTCTGTCCCTCAACTCAAGGATTGAAAATATGGTTCAGCAAGATTGGTTTAGAACAGAATAGCACACTGACACTTTCCCTCACTGTACCTCTCTGTCCCTACAAACAAGGATTAGCACAGAATAGCACATTGTCACTGACACTCTCCCTACCTATCCTTATTTGTCCCTAAACACAAGGAATCCAGGATTAGTAAAGGAAAAATAATGACACTGTCCCTGCCTATGCTTCTCTTTCCCTGGTCCGGAACACACTACACAAGGCCGCTGCGCTGGCGGCCTTTTATAGTGTGGGGCGTGTACTAAACCCCCTCAGCAATAATTGGCCACAGGCATCCTGCCTGTGGCCAATCATTGCTCTCCTCGCTGCCGGCGCTGTGATTGGCCAAGCATGCGGGGTCACAGTGCATGCTTGGCCAATCACAGCGCCTGGATGACACTGCGATGGCGTAGTGCATTGTGGGCCGTTCGCGTCACTCGAATTTGGCGCGAACGGCCCAAATCGTTCGATCTTCGTCGAACGATCGAACAGCCGATGTTCGAGTCGAACGTATGTTCGACTCGAACACGAAGCTCATCCCTAATTACTAGGCTAATATGATGTAACAGGTATGATTCAGCATTACCTGAGTCAGTGATTTCACATCACAAGAGAAAACTATAGTATCATATATCGAAAGCTACCTTGGAAGGTTGATCATTGTTGGGGTAGCTGAGAAAGAAAGAGTTTTGGGACTTTAATGAGGCATAAGACCTGTAGGTCAAATGTCTCCATCCCTATTAATATAGCAAAAAGAGAAAGGTTGGGACTTTCAATGAAGCCTGCAGCAGGAAAGCAACTTTCCTGCTGCATGCTTCAATTAAAGTCCCATTCATTTAATTCATTTAAAGTCCCAACCTTTCTCTTTTTGCTATATTGTTGGGCAGTGGCGGTTCGTCCATAGAGGGCGCCGGAGCACCGCCCCCTCTCGCTCCCGCACCGCCACTGAAAGACAATACACAGATTCATGCATTGCATGAATCTATGTATTGTCACCGCTGCCACGCTGCCCACTATTCATATGGCCGGCCTCCTGGTGAGCGCCGGCCATATGAATTAGAGCGGCGGCCGGCGGTGGGTGTGTTCTGGAAGTGTCTATCAGAGCCAGCTCTCACGCTGTATTCGGCTTCCAAAATCTCCTCCCAGGTACGCACGGGGGTGCGTTCCTTGGAGAAGACTGTGGAGGTTTCTGTCAATCAGGTTCACCGGATCTGGTTACCGGTAACCTGATTGGCTGAAGCGACATCGAGGGCGGGAGAACACATCGAGGACGGTGCGGACCGAGGAAGGTAAGTGCAGGGCTGGGGGGGGACAGGCTGCATTTGGGGGGAACTGGCTGTATATGGGGGACACACTGGCTGAATATGGGGGGAACTGGCTGTATATGGGGGACAAACTGGCTGCATTTGGCTGGAAC
Source organism: Rana muscosa (assembly GCA_029206835.1). Lineage (NCBI taxonomy): Eukaryota > Metazoa > Chordata > Amphibia > Anura > Ranidae > Rana > Rana muscosa. The sequence continues at coordinate 106,602,318 of CM055120.1, read as the reverse complement.
TGGCTGTATATGGGGGACAAACTGGCTGCATTTGGGGGGAACTGGCTGTATATGGGGGACAAACTGGCTGAATATGGGGGCACACTGGCTGTATATGGGGGGGAACACTGGCTATATATATGGGGGCACACTGGCTGTATATGGGAGCACACTGGCTGTATATGGGAGCACACTGGCTGTATATGGGGGCACACTGGCTATATATATGGGGACAAACTGGCTGTATATGGGGGCACACTGGCTATATATATGGGGGCACACTGGCTATATATATGGGGACAAACTGGCTATATATGGGGACAAACTGGTTGTATATGGGAGCACACTGGCTGTATATGGGGGGCACACTGGCTGTATATATGGGGACACACTGGTTATATATATATGGGGGAACACTGGCTGTATATGGGGACAAACTGGCTGTATATGGAAACAAACTGGCTGTATTTGAGGGGGCAAACTGGTGGCGTTTGGGCACAGTGGCTGCGTTTAATGGGCACAGTGGCGGCAATTGATTTTTTTTTCAGTTTGTTTGCGCCCCCCCAAAAATTTTGAGCACCAGCCGTCACTGTTGTTGGGGTAGTGGAACAGCAGCCTCTTTTTGCCCATTGCTAATGATATTACCGTATATATACTCAAGTATATGCCGACCCTATTATAAGCCGAGGCACCTAATTTTACCATAAAAACTGGGAAAACATATTGACTCGAGTATAAGCCTAGGGTGAGAACTGCAGCAGCTACTGTCAGTGGAAAAGAGGGTCAACAATGCACATCTGTAGCCTCACTGTGTCCATCTCCCTGCCGCCTCACTGTGTCCATCTCCCTGCCTCCTCCTCGTCCCTCGTCCGTGACAGAACACTGATTCAGTTTTTCCCAGCAGTGAGTCAGTGTCCCGCCTAGGACAAGGAGGAGGCGGGGCTTTGTTACACTGCACGGCCGTCGACTAGACTGAATGCATGTCACAGCGCCGGGAGATTAGGCGCATGAGGCTGCAGATGGACACAGTTAGACTCGTGTATAAGCCGAGGGGGGCATTTTCAGCACAAAAAAATGTGCTGAACAACTCGGCTTATACTCGAGTATATACGGTAAATTAAATTAAATTTGACACTGAGTGCACTGCACAAAATGGTGCCCTACACCAGCCTTTTTCAACCAGGGTGCCTTGAGGTTTCTTCAGCGTTGTCTTGGCAAAATAACGCTTGTGGGTGAAGGCAGTCTTTTAGTTACACTAAGTCACAGGTTTTCATTGTACACCATAAAGTCCTTCCAGATGCCGGTGTCTTGTCGAGCTAGTTCCCCTATCGGCTAGGGTCCGGCCTCGACTAAGCAGGCGCAGACGAAGCCCACGGAAATCTCCAAACCTGATCAGCTGTTCTTCAGGTGTACACGGTGTATTCGCGGCTGGGGGCGGCATCCAGACTCATTCCTTACCATCCCCGTGGACTTGGAACATGTTAAAAAAAAGAGCCAGGAGGCCGAGCGAGTGGAAAACAGCTGATCAGGTTCGTTGATTTCCGTTGGCTCGGATTGCACCTGCGCAGTCAAGGGGGAACCATATCGATAGGATGCCGGTGTTCTGCCGATACGGTTCCTCCTAACGACCAATGGTGTCATCAGTTGATAAGGAGGATGTCAGTTGCTTGCATTGCATCCTTGTTTGACCCTCTTCTGCCCCTCTCTATTACATTAGCTGACTGATGGAGAAACATTGAAATGCTAGTCAGTACCAGTTTGCAAAAGTGTATTTGCTTTGGAAGAATAAATCACCTCTAATGTTGGGTGTCCTACGTGGCCTTGTGGATGTTGTTGCATTATGTAAAACTATTAGAATAGTTTTTACATTATGAAATGGGGTGCCTCGAGATTGTCCATAATTTTTAAAGGGTGTCTTGACTGAAAAAAGGTTGAGAAACACTGCCCTACACAACTACTGTCTGGAAACAGCTAGGTTGTCTATAATTTACACACCAGGAACATCTCAACAAATCATCCAGTCCTTGGTATTGAGTTATCCTGTAACTGTTTTTTGCAATTCTTCATCCAGTCCCTGGTATGGAGTTGCCCTTTAACTGCTGTTTGTGATTCTGACTAAAGGCTCCTTTGTCAATACAACATTGGGAGCTGCATGCTTGATTATGTTGTTATTGTGCAGGTAATCAGACAAAGGACCAGCTTGTGCTTTGGTCAGCCTGAAGCTAGAAGCAAATATATTTTTAGGTTTGGTTAGAGCTATGCCCACTTCACTGCTCTGGCTGGAAGAATTTGGCTATAGAGACCGATTCATCTTACTTATTAGATCAAGTAATTAAAACTTGCCTTTGTGTAGAGAAATAGATGGAAACTGTCCTTATTTCCTCCATCCAGGCATACATATTCTCGATGTAGATCAATACATAGAGCTGGCAAGTTGACCCTGTTGTGAAACAAGACTTACAATAAGAAGTGTATATGCTTGCCCTGCAAAATTGTAAAAATCGAATTGTCAAAGTTCCCCTTCCAGGGCCGGGACAAGGGGTATCATGTGAGGTGGGGGCACCACAAAGAGGTTGGGGGGGAGGGGATTTGTGTTGGGAGGGGCAATTTGGTTTGGAGGGTGGTAGGAGATATGAATTGTTCTAGAGGAGGGTACATTTTTGAGAGGTATGCAAGGAGTGGTGATTTGAGGGGATTTGTGTTGGGAGGGGGAATTTTGGTGAGTTTGTGCTAGAAAAGGTAATATGGTTGGGTGGGGGGTGATTAGCAAGTATTTGTGCTAGGAGGGGAAATTTAGGTGGGGTTTGGGCTAGGATGGGGAGAATTTGTGCAGGGGGGGGGTGGGGGACATTGTGCTCAGATGTTAAAATTGAGGGAGGGGAATTTGTACTAGGAGGGGAGATTTTTTTTTTTCGGAGAGGGTGGATTTGTGCTGGGGCATATGGGAAATGAGAGGATTTGAGCTGGGGGGGCAAAGATTCATGCTGATCCACATGACTTAGCTCTGGGACGGCGGAGTGAAACGTGTTGGGGGGGTGGCCTGGTCAGAGTCCAGGCTGAGGTTGCCAATCCGTTTATTGCAGCAGGACAACATAGATGTGCGAATTCCAGGGGTTACCCCTACTTTCTTAAAAATTCATGCTGAGAGGGTGGATTTCAGTAGGAGGTGAATTTGTATTGGGAGAATGGGGGAATTTTTTTTTTTTTTTTGAGGGCGGGTTTTTTCCTGACACATAATGCCCACACATATTGGAGAGAAGGGGTGCAATTTGGCATGTTTGCCCTGGGCTCTAGATGGCCTTGTCCTGGCACTGCCCCCTTCCCATGTGTATATATATGCTCCTGTACCTTTTGTATTGAACTGTACTGTAATTGTGTTGTCCCCCCTATACATTGTAAAGCGGTGCGTAAACTGTTGGCACTATATAAATTGTGTATAATAATAATAATATTAATAATAATAATAATAATATGCTGTGCATCCAATTATTACTATTTCTGCAAACTCACACTACAATAATCATAACAATCTGGTTAATAACGATCTGGTTAATAATCTGTTTTGTATGATTGAATATTCATGGATCAACTATTTCAGTGTCTGATGGATCCCAAAAATTTAAACCATCTAAAGCCCTGTACACACGATCGGATTTCCTATGGATTTTAAACCGATGGATTTTTCCATCGGAAATCCGATGAAGCTGACTTCCATCAGTCTTGCCTACACACCATCAGTCAAAAAACCGATCGTCCCAAACGCTGTGAAGTAAAACACTCAGACGAGCCAAGAAAAATTAAGTTCTATGCATGATTCTGAGCATGCGTGGGGTTTTTATCCGATGGAGTTCTCCACAGACGATAGTAATATGCTATTGTTTTTTTTTGATGGAAAAAAGACCGATGGGGCCCATACACGATCGGTTTGTCCGATGAAAAAAGTCCATCGGACTGTTTTCATCGGTAAAACCGGTCGTGTGTACAGGGCTTAACAGTTTCCTATATCTATCATACATTCCAAAAGGTGAGATTTCTGTGTTTAAGTTCCTGGGTCTTTGTGCATGCTGTGGTGGTAAGAGGGGGTTCCACTCTGTCAATTTTTATTTTATTTTACAAGAACATTATAGAGAATGCAGTAGAAGGAGCAGAAACACCATAAGATGACTGGAAAAACCCCAGACTCAGACGTGGACAGGAAAAGAGTCACAGAGTTTGACTAGGAGATCCTGCCACTGGCAACCCCAGGAGATATGAACATTTATTGGCTGGCTCCTTCCACCAGATTATGAAATTAAATGAATACATGATTTACCAGATAGGCAAATATAGTACTTCTTTAATGTGAAAATGTCATAATTACACTACAAGGGGTGAAGAATATTACCCCAAAATTATCGTCTTTGCTTTTATGTAAGTAATCCCCCTGTTTACTCTCTGACCAAATGTTATACAGTAAGAAGTGGGGAGTTTTTCACTTATTACCACCATAAATTTTGCCCTAAGGAATATCCCTGACCACTCTCCATTGATCCTGCAACTTGCAGCTAAACCCATCATTACAAAAAAACCACACAAAATAAAAAACAGGTGCGCTGATCAACACTTTGGTATAGCCCTCCAGCTGGCTATTGGTAATAATTAGACAAGTCAAAGGGTGCTGCTGCTCTTTATGGATCCTCTGGGTGGCAGAAACACATCTAGACAAAACACAAAAGAAGAGAGCGCAAAGACTAGTGTAACTTGGCTTTAATATGGTTAAGTTAAAAACACTACAATGGTCAAACTCACATTGCGTGAAGATGGATACAGCCTAAGGATTCCACTGTGGCCACACTCCTATAACGACCTCAAGATCCCAACAGGGGAAGGGGGAGTCATGGACATTCAACCTAGCTGCCCAGATCCTGGCAGGACCTGAGGAAGGAGGCCATGCCTCCGAAACGTGTTGTCTTGGCAACTGTGTGATGTCCTCACTATCTTCCCCCCTGTATCCTTCTCGTGTGGGTTTGTGTGTCCTCGGAGAGCAGCGCCGGCTTGACTGGGAACATGCGCATTAGGATCTGCACGTCAAGCGTGGTGGTGGATAGCCTTAGATGTGGTGCCAGGATCCGGGCAGGTAAGTTGAACGTCCACAGCTCCCCCTTCCCCTGTTGGGATCTTGAGGTGATTTTAGGAGTGTGGCCACAGTGGAATCCTTATGCTGTATCCATCATCACACAATATGAGTTTGACCATTGTAGTGTTTTTAACGTTACCATATTAAAGCCAAGTTACACTAGGGCAGCTTTGCACCCTCTCCTTTTGTGTTTTAAACCCTTCTTTTCCCTACCCAAAGCCTCCTGGAAGCTGAATGCATTTTGGCTGAATCTTTTCCCTTCTCACAAATCAATTGCCAATAAAATAGAAGACTTTTTCTCTAATTACTAGCAATTTTCTAATTACCTGGTCAAATGGGAGGCTTTCAAAGCATTTGTAAGGGGGGTGTTTGTCTCAGAAATCACAGCGGTTAAAAACAAAAAGACACAAGGCCCAGTTCACGTCTGACATTTGGGATCTTGGGCTGATAATCGTGGCAAAACCGAACCACCCTTAGGTGCTATTGAAAATGAATAGCACCCAAATGGACATGGCGCGTTCTGCCACTATTGCTGTGTGATTTCGCAGCGATTCTGCCTGAGATCCCAAAACACCAGATGCGAACAGGGCCTGAATCTCAGGTGACCTAGCCAGCACAGCATCCTAAATGTACTTATATTAATAACTCAAATAAGTCCACTAAGGAGGCTTGACTCGACGCACAGGAAGTACTTGTCCAGTTGGCCAACTTCTCGGCAGAAAAAAAAAAAAAAATTCTTTACTAAACTTGCATTTATTAAGAAGAAGAACAGACTGGTTGCCAATTAGCAAAAATAGTCAAATCCCATTGTACCTGTACCCATCAGGTACATTGGTTAAAACATCATCCTTGATTATGGCTGAGTTAGCCAGATTTTATTCTGATCTACAGTACTGTATATACGTCCAAAACCTGCGCCCAAGTAGATGCTCCAACTCATTATGTACAATCCATCCATTTGCCCCAACCATCCTTGTCTCAGTGTACACTTCTGGACTTCCCAAAATTGTTGGAGGAGGTCTAGCTAGTGACCAGTTTGTTTCACAATTGTAAAGGGCCTGGAGAAGATAGTCACTCAAAAGGCCACAACTGCTAGATATGTTTGTAGCGGGGTATCGTTTTACCCGCAAGACTACATTTCCCAGCACGCTTTGCGGCATCCAGGGTACCATTCCCCGCGCAGGGACTTCTGGGGTGGACTTTAAAAGGGGAGAGGCGGGGCTCGCTCGCTCTCTCGGAATGCCGCCCTCCTTGCAAGAGGATCCCCGGCACTCACCTGCTGCGCACGCTAGGCCTGAAGCTTGGGCCTCGCGTTTTTGTTCCAGAGAGCCTTCCGTTCCGCTGGGGAGTCTGTGAGGCATCCGATCCACCTGAGGTGCCATCATCTTCTGAAGGACCGGGGACTCGATGCATCGTGGGCACTGTGACGCCACTCACAGTAGCGGAGGAACCGGACAGGAATCGGTCCGGTCTGGGTGAGAGAGCGCCAGCTCAGAACCATATTTCAATAACTTTGTGCCTATTAACTTTGCCCAGGCCCATTATTGAACACAGTTATACTTTGGAGAGACTGTTTGTGCTGAACTGAGTTTGTCAGTCTCTCCAGCTTTGCCTGGTTGGCGAATATCTGTTATCCCCTTTTACTGGATTACAAATTGGTTTCTCCTTGTGCACCACCGACAGTTGCTAGCGAAGATTCTCCAGCAAACTATACCCTAATTTATAGTCAGACCTGACTGGGTAGTATAGGACATTGCTGGGCGCCATTTTATGTTCACGAGGGAGGATTGCAGCAGCGGGGTTGATGTGTTTTTGCATTATTGACTGTCATACCCTTTTAATGTGCACACCTATATTGCAGGGATCTGCATAGAATATTGTATACAAATTACTCTGTTATCTTTCTACCTTCAGTAAAGAGTTATAGTTAAGTAATTTGGTGGTGAGTAGGGATGAGCTCGGTGTTCGAGTCGAACATACGTTCGACTCGAACATCGGCTGTTCGATCGTTCGACGAAGATCGAACGATTTGGGCCGTTCGCGCCAAATTCGAGTGACGCGAACGGCCCACAATGCACTACGCCATCGCAGTGTCATCCAGGCGCTGTGATTGGCCAAGCATGCACTGTGACCCCGCATGCTTGGCCAATCACAGCGCCGGCAGCGAGGAGAGCAATGATTGGCCACAGGCAGGATGCCTGTGGCCAATTATTGCTGAGGGTGTTTAGTACACGCCCCACACTATAAAAGGCCGCCAGCACGGCGGCCTAGTGTAGTGTGTTCCGGAGCAGGGAAAGAGAAACATAGGCAGGGACAGTGACATTTATTTGTTTCTTGCTTAACCTGGATTCCTTTAGTTTAGGGAAAGAGAAGGATAGGTAGGGAGAGTGTCAGTGTGTTTTACTGTGCGAATCCTTGTTTCTAGGGACAGGGAAGGACAGTGAGGGAATTCTCCTTGTGCTATAGTGTGCTTTAAAAAAACATTTTTTCTAGGGACAGAAAACTATAGGTAGGGAGAGTGTCAGTGTGTTTTACTGTGCGAATCCTTGTTTCTAGGGACAGGGAAGGACAGTGAGGGAATTCTCCTTGTGCTATAGTGTGCTTTAAAAAAACATTTTTTCTAGGGACAGAAAACTATAGGTAGGGAGAGTGTCAGTGTGTTTTACTGTGCGAATCCTTGTTTCTAGGGACAGGGAAGGACAGTGAGGGAATTCTCCTTGTGCTATAGTGTGCTTTAAAAAACATTTTTTCTAGGGACAGAAAACTATAGGTAGGGAGAGTGTCAGTGTGTTTCACTGTGATAATCCTTGTTTCTAGGGACAGGGAAGGACAGTGAGTGAAATTCTCCTTGTGCTATAGTGTGCTTTAAAAAAACATTTTTTCTAGGGACAGAAAACTATAGGTAGGGAGAGTGTCAGTGTGTTTTACTGTGCGAATCCTTGTTTCTAGGGACAGGGAAGGACAGTGAGGGAATTCTCCTTGTGCTATAGTGTGCTTTAAAAAAACATTTTTTCTAGGGACAGAAAACTATAGGAAGGAAGAGTGTCAGTTTCTTTCACTGTGATAGACCTTGTTTCTAGGGACAAAGAAGGAAAGTGAGTGAAATTCTCCTTGTGCTATAGTGTGCTTTAAAAAAACATTTTTTCTAGGGACAGAAAACTATAGGTAGGGAGAGTGTCAGATTCTTTCACTGTGATAATCCTTGTTTCTAGGGACAAAGAAGGAAAGTGAGTGAAATTCTCCTTGTGCTATAGTGTGCTTTAAAAAAACATTTTTTCTAGGGACAGAAAACTATAGGTAGGGAGAGTGTCAGTGTGTTTTACTGTGCGAATCCTTGTTTCTAGGGACAGGGAAGGACAGTGAGGGAATTCTCCTTGTGCTATAGTGTGCTTTAAAAAAACATTTTTTCTAGGGACAGAAAACTATAGGTAGGGAGAGTGTCAGTGTGTTTTACTGTGCGAATCCTTGTTTCTAGGGACAGGGAAGGACAGTGAGGGAATTCTCCTTGTGCTATAGTGTGCTTTAAAAAAACATTTTTTCTAGGGACAGAAAACTATAGGAAGGAAGAGTGTCAGTTTCTTTCACTGTGATAATCCTTGTTTCTAGGGACAAAGAAGGAAAGTGAGTGAAATTCTCCTTGTGCTATAGTGTGCTTTAAAAAAACATTTTTTCTAGGGACAGAAAACTATAGGTAGGGAGAGTGTCAGTGTCTTTTACTGTGCGAATCCTTGTTTCTAGGGACAGGGAAAAACAGTGAGGGAATTCTCCTTGTGCTATAGTGTGCTTTAAAAAAACATTTTTTCTAGGGACAGAAAACTATAGGAAGGAAGAGTGTCAGTTTCTTTCACTGTGATAATCCTTGTTTCTAGGGACAAAGAAGGAAAGTGAGTGAAATTCTCCTTGTGCTATAGTGTGCTTTAAAAAAACATTTTTTCTAGGGACAGAAAACTCTAGGTAGGGAGAGTGTCAGTGTCTTTTACTGTGCGAATCCTTGTTTCTAGGGACAGGGAAGGACAGTGAGGGAATTCTCCTTGTGCTATAGTGTGCTAAAGCATTCCTCATCAACCATCTTTGAAATCCTTGTTTTTTTGGACAGTCAGGGAAATTGTCGTTGTGCTATTCTGTGCAAAAGCAATCATCCTCAACCATATTTAGAAATCCTTAAGTAAAGGGACAGAGAAGGACACCTGAAGGTAGCCCTTATTGCTTTTTTCCCATCTCCCTGCAGGCCATCTATTAGAATGTCTGGAAGGCAAACAAGGAGAGGCAGACAGTCAGGAGGCAATAAAAGAGGGCAAGCAGGCTCTGTGTCTGGGGGCAACAGTGCTGGTCGTGGACGCGGTGCATTGTCATCAGCACATGGCCATGGGACACGCTTGTCCTTCTTTTCGGCAGCTGGACATGTTGAGCCACATCATGCCGAAGACTTGGTAGAGTGGATGACCAAGCCCTCCTCCTCCTCCTCATCCTCTCTCACCCAGGCTCAGGGTACTGGAAAAGCAGCTGCCAAAGCGTCCTCTTCCCTGGTATCAATGTCAGACTCATCATCAGTCACTCCTTCCCTAGACCCACCATGTCCTCCTCCTGAGGAGTCCCCCGAACTGTTTGAGCACAGTGTTGGGTACATGCTCCAGGAGGATGCCCAGCGTTTCGAAGGGTCTGATGATGAAACACAGCTAGAGGAAGGCAGTAGCGTGAGAGCAGACAGAGGGGATGCTCAAGAAGGACACCAATCTGGCAGTCATGTTCCAGCAGCTGCAGCATACTGCCAGATTGGCTCCAGTGATGAGGAGGGAGGTGATGATGAGGTCACTGACTCCACGTGGGTGCCTAATAGGAGAGAGGAGGAGGAGGAGGATGAGGAGGAGGCACATCTCCAACGAGGCAGGATGCCCTTTGGTGGCCAGCGTAAGGGCAGTACACCGACGGAATCACACCGCAGAGCTCCGCCTGTGCAGGGCGCTGCCTCTGCCCGTCATTCAAAAAGTTCTTTGGTGTGGGCCTTTTTTGAGGCTAGTGCATCAGATCGCACAGCTGCTGTTTGCAACATATGTCTCAAGCGTATATCGCGTGGCCAAAACATCAGCCGCTTGGGTACCACATGCCTGACCAGACATATGTTGACCTGCCATGCAGCTCGTTGGCAAGCCTACCTCAAAGACCCACACCAAAGAACAAAGCAGACCTCTCCTTGCACCGCATCAGCTGGGATCTCCAACCCCACTATAACTTCAGTCCTCTCTGAAACATGCACTGAGAGGAATGAAGGTGTAGAATTAGGTGTGTCACAGCCAAGTACTTGCGGCCACTCTGCTAGCAGTACACCGACGTCCGATTCTAGCAGGCAAATTTCCCTGCCCCAGCTGCTGGACCGTCGAAAGAAGTTCACTCCCAGCCATCCACATGCCCAGCGGTTGAATGCTAGCTTGGCTAAATTGCTAGCGCTTCAACTGCTGCCTTTTCAGTTGGTAGACTCGGCCCCCTTCCGTGAGTTTGTGCAATGTGCGGTTCCTCAGTGGCAGGTTCCCAAATGCCACTTTTTCTCACGGAAGGCTATTCCGGCTCACATTGGATAGTTGCAGTGACGTGATGTGTGATATGCAGTGTGCACTGGATGGTGTAGTGTGACATGCAGCGCACACTGAATGGGAGCAGTGTGACATGCAGTGTTCACGAGATGCTGAAGTGTGACGTGCAGTGTGACATGCAGTGTGTACTGGATGTGTGCAATGTGATGTTCAGTGTGCACTGAATGGGTGTAGTGTGACATGCAGTGTGCACTGGATGGTGCAGTGTGACATGCAGTGCACACTGGATGGGCGCAGTGTGACGTGCAGTGTGCCCTGAATGGGTGTAGTGTGACATGCAGTATGCACTGGCTGGGTGCAGTGTGACATGCAGTGTGCACTGAATGTGTGCAGTGTGACATGCACTGAATGTGCGCAGTGTGCACAGGATGGGTGCAGTGTGACGCACCGTGTGACATGCAGTGTGCAGTGAATGTGTGCAGTGTGATGTGCAGTTTTCACTGGATGGATTTAGTGCGCACTGGATGGGTGCAGTGTGGTGTGTAGTGTGACATGCAGTGCACACTGGATGGATGCAGTGTGACATGCAGTGCTCACTAGATGCTGCCGTGTGATGTGCAGCGTGACATGCAGTGCGCGCTGAATGGGTGCAGTGTGACATGCAGTGCTCACTAGATGCTGCCGTGTGATGTGCAGCGTGACATGCAGTGCGCGCTGAATGGGCGCAGTGTGACATGCAGTGGTCACTAGATGCTGACGTGTGATGTGCAGTGTGACATGCAGTGCACACTGGATGGATGCAGTGCAACACGCAGCGCACACCGGATGGTTGTAATGTGACATGCAGTGCGCACTGGATGGGTGCAGTGCGATATGCAGTGCATACTGGATGGGTGCAGTGTGCTATGCAGTTTCCACTGGATGGGTGAAGTGTGGCATGCAGTGCGCACTGGATGGGTGCAGTGTGGCATGCAGTGCACACTGGATGGGTGCAGTGTGATGTGCAGTGTGACATGCAGTGCACACTGGATGGGTGTAGTGTAACATGCAGTGTGCACTGTATGGGTGCAGTGCGACATGCAGTGCACACTGGATGTATGCAGTGCAACATGCAGTGCACACTGGATGGTTGTAATGTGTCATGCAGTGCGCACTGGATGGATGCAGTGCGATATGCAGTGCACACGAGATGCTGCCGTGTGATATGCGGTTTGGCATGCAGTGCCCGCTGGGTGGATGCAGTGTGCTGTGCAGTGCGCACTGGATGGGTGTAGTGTGGCATGCAGTGTGACATGCAATGCACACCGGATGGGTGCAGTGTGACATGCAATGCACACCGGATGGGTGCAGTGTGACATGCAGTGCGTACTGGATGGGTGCAGTGTGCTATGCAGTTTCCACTGGATGGCTGAAGTGTGGCATGCAGTGCGCACTGGATGGGTGCAGTGTGGCATGCAGTGCACACTGGATGGGGCGCAGTGTGATGTGCAGTGTGCCATGCAGTGCGGCGTGCAGTGCGCACAGGATGGGTGCAGTGTGTCATGCAGTGCACACTGGACGAGTGCAGTGTGACATGCAGTGCGCACTGGATGGGTGCAGCGTGACATGCAGCGTACACTGGGTGGGTGCAGTGTGATGTGCAGTTTGACATGCAGTGCACACTGGGTGGGTGCAGTGCGACATGCAGTGTGCACTGGATAGGTGCAGTGTAACATGCAGTGCACACCGGATGGATGCAGTGCAACATGCAGTGCACACTGGTTGGTTGAAATGTGACATGCAGTGCGCACTGGATGGGAGCAGTGCGACATGCAGTGCACACGAGATGCTGCAGTGTGATATGCGGTTTGACATGCAGTGCACACTGGGTGGGTGCAGTGTGCTGTGCAGTGCACACTGGATGGGTGCAGTGTAAAGTGCAGTGTGACGTGCAGTGCGCCATTGCGGAGATGGAAGCTCTTTACAGCTCCATCACACACCAGCAGGGCATCTCGGCAATGTTCTCTCACAATCTCACAAACAGAACTTAGATCTACACAAATTTGTACTCTTGGCTTTGGAGTTCATCCTTAATCATAATGTTTTCTCTTCCGATGGATCCCATTACCTTCAGGTGCAAGGCGTAGCAATGGGGACCTGTTGTGCCCCATCCTACGCCAATCTGTACCTAGGAAAGTTCGTCATAATTGTTCTGACAAAACAATGTTTTGGGTCGAAGCTGCCAATCTGTGAGACTAATACAAAGAAGGTATTCACAAACGTGTAAAAAAAACTATAAAATATCTAATAAACACACGAGACAAGATCTCTTCTTCAAACAACAAAAAAATCATTTACAATCAGATACTATTAAATCTAGACCAATACAGATTATTACGAAATATACCAAACAGTATCAAAGAAAAAAAAATTATAGCTAAACATTGGTATTTAATACAAATTGATCCTAACCTGAGTCCTTTCATAGCAGAATATCTGTTGATTACACAGCACAGATCGAGATCCTTCAAAAATCGTTACTTGATACCGTTTTGACACATTTCCTGCCTAACGGAGTCATTGGCCAAAGGTGTGAAAATTGCAGGTGCACCTTCCGCTGAATCCGGAGGTGACCTTGTCAAAACCGGAAGTGCCCCTTAAACACATTTCTTCTGAACATTTTTGCATTTAAAACCTTTTTGCATCCGTTTTAGGGACATTTGATCCCGTTTTCACACATTTTCTACCAAACTGTCTGAAAGGTGTGAACATTTCAGGTACCACGCCCGCAAAATGGGCCAATTTTGTTTTTTCAGCCATTTTACCCGTTTTGACTTCCTTTTACTAAGTGACCAGAGGGATGAAAAATGACTGAATATCTACCTTAAAAAGCCAAAAAGTGTGATTTTGGGCAAAAAGTGAGATTTTGGACAAATTTGGGGAAAAATTGCGATTTTGGACAAAAAGTGTGATTTTGGCCAATTTTGGGCAAAAAGTGCGATTTTGGGAAAATTTTGCCCAAAATCACACCTTTTGACAATTTTTCCCTTATTTAAATTTTTGCATATAAAACCTTTTTGCATCCGTTTTAGGGACACTTGATCCCGTTCTGACACATTTCCTGCCTAACTGAGTCATTGGCCAAAGGTGTGAAAATTGCAGTTGCCCCTCCTGCTGAAACCAGAAGTGACCTTGTCAAAACCGGAAGTGCCCCTTAACCACTTAAGCCCCGGACCATTTCGGGCCATTAGGACCAGGCCTGTTTTTGGGATTCGGCACTGCGCTGCTTTAACTGTAAATTGTGCGGACATGCAATGTTGTACCCAAATGAAATTTGCGTCCTTTTCTTCCCACAAATAGAGCTTTCTTTTAATGGTATTTGATTGCCTCTGCGATTTTTATTTTTTGCAATATAAACAGAAAAAGACCGAAAATTTTGAAAAAAAATGATATTTTCTACTTTTTGTTATAAGAAAAATCGAATAAACTCAATTTTAGTCATACATTTAGGCCAAAATGTATTCAGCCACATGTCTTTAGTAAAAAAAATGTCAATAAGCGTATATTTATTGGTTTGCGCAAAAGTTATAGCGTTTACAAACTAGGGTACATTTTCTGAAATTTATACAGCTTTAAATTTATGACTGCCTATCTCATTTCTTGAGGTGCTAAAATGGCAGGGCAGTACAAAACCCCCCCAAATGACCCCATTTTGGAAAGTAGACACCCCAAGGAAATTGCTGAGAGGCATGTTGAGCCCATTGAATATTTTTTTTTGTCCCAAGTGATTGAATAATGACAAAAAAAAAAATTACAAAAAGTTGTCACTAAATGATATATTGCTCACACATGCCATGGTTATATGTGGAATTGCACCCCAAAATACATTCTGCTTCTTCTCCTGAGTACGGGGATACCACATGTGTGGGACTTTTTAGGAGCCTAGCCACGTACGGGACCCCGGAAACCAAGCACCGCCTTCAGGATTTCTAAGGGCGCAAATTTTTGATTTCACTCCTCACTACCTATCACAGTTTCGAAGGCCATAAAATGCCAAAATAGCACAAAACCCCCCCAAATGACCCCATTTTGGAAAGTAGACACCCCAAGCTATTTACTGAGAGGCATGTTCAGTCCATGGAATATTTTATATTTTGCCACAAGTTGCGGGAATATGACAAACTTTTTTTTTTTTGCACAAAGTTGTCACTAAATGATATATTGCTCACACATGCCATGGTTATATGTGAAATTACACCCCAAAATACATTCTGCTGCTTCTCCTGAGTACGGGGATACCACATGTGTGGGACTTTTTGGGAGCCTAGCCGCGTACGGGACCCCAAAAACCAAGCACCGCCTTCAAGGTTTCTAAGGGCATAAATTTTTGATTTCACTCCTCACTACCTATCACAGTTTTGAAGGCCATAAAATGCCAAGATGGCACAAAACCCCCCCAAATGACCCCATTTTGGAAAGTAGACACCCCAAGCTATTTGCTGAGAGGCATGTTGACCCCATTGAATATTTTTTTTGTCCCAAATGATTGAATAATGACAAAAAGAAAAAAAAAATTTACAAAAAGTTGTCACTAAATGATATATTGCTCACACATGCCATGGTTATATGTGGAATTGCACCCCAAAATACATTCTGCTGCTTTTCCTGAGTACGGGGATACCACATGTGTGGGACTTTTTGGCAGCCTAGCCGCGTACAGGGCCCCAAAAACCAAGCACCGCCTTCAGGATTTCTAAGGGCGTAAATTTTTGATTTCACTCCTCACTACCTATCACAGTTTCGAAGGCCATAAAATGCCAAAATAGCACAAAACCCCCCCAAATTACCCCATTTTGGAAAGTAGACACCCCAAGCTATTTGCTGAGAGGCATGTTGAGTCCATGGAAAATTTTATGTTTTGCCACAGGTTGGCGGGAATATGACAAACTTTTTTTTTTTGCACAAAGTTGTCACTAAATGATATATTGCTCACACATGCCATGGGCATATGTGAAATTACACCCAAAAATACATTCTGCTGCTTCTCCTGAGTACGGGGATACCACATGTGTGGGACTTTTTGGGAGCCTAGCCGCGTACGGGACCCCAAAAACCAAGCACCGCCTTCAAGGTTTCTAAGGGCATAAATTTTTGATTTCGCTCCTCACTACCTATCACAGTTTTGAAGGCCATAAAATGCCAAGATGGCACAAAACCCCCCCAAATGACCCCATTTTGGAAAGTAGACACCCCAAGCTATTTGCTGAGAGGCATGTTGAGCCCATTGAATATTTTTTTTTTGTCCCAAATGATTGAATAATGACAAAAAGAAAAAAAAATGTACAAAAAGTTGTCACTAAATGATATATTGCTCACACATGCCATGGTTATATGTGAAATTACACCCCAAAATACATTCTGCTGCTTCTCCTGAGTACGGGGATACCACATGTGTGGGACTTTTTGGGAGCCTAGCCACGTACGGGACCCCAAAAACCAAGCACCGCCTTCAAGGTTTCTAAGGGCATACATTTTTGATTTCACTCCTCACTACCTATCACAGTTTTGAAGGCCATAAAATGTCAAAATAGCCCAAAACCCCCACAAATGACCCCATTTTGGAAAGTAGACACCCCAAGCTATTTGCTGAGAGGCATGGTGAGTATTTTACAGCTCTCATTTGTTTTTGAAAATTAAGAAAGACATTTTTTTTTCTTTTTTTTTTCTTTTTTTACATTTTCAAAACTTTGTGACAAAAAGCGAGATCTGCAAAATACTCAACATACCTCTCAGCAAATAGCTTGGGGTGTCTACTTTCCAAAATGGGGTCATTTGGGGGGGTTTTGTGCCATCTGGGCATTCCATGGCCTCCGAAACTGTGATAGGCAGTGAGGAGTGAAATCAAAAATTTACACCCATAGAAATCCTGAAGGCGGTGCTTGGTTTTTGGGGTCCCGTACGCGACTAGGCTCCCAAAAAGTCCCACACATGTGGTATCCCCGTACTCAGGAGAAGCAACAGAATGTATTTTGGGGTGTAATTCCACATATGCCCATGGCATGTTTGAGCAATATATAATTTAGTGACAACTTTTTGTACATTTTTTTTTTGGTCATTATTCAATCACTTGGGACAAAAAAAAAATATTCAATGGGCTCAACATGCCTCTCAGCAAATAGCTTGAGGTGTCTACTTTACAAAATGGGGTCATTTGGGGGGTTTTGAACTGTCCTGGCATTTTATGCACAACATTAGGAAGCTTATGTCACACATCATCCACTCTTCTAACCACTTGAAGACAAAGCCCTTTCTGACACTTTTTGTTTACATGAAAAAAAAAAATTTTTTGCAAGAAAATTATGTTGAACCCCCAAACATTATATATTTTTTTAAAGCAAAGGCCCTACAGATTAAAATAGTGGGTGTTGCATTTTTTTTTCCCACACAGTATTTGCGCAGCGATTTTTCAAACGCATTTTTTGGGGGAAAAACACACTTTTTTTATTTTTAATGCACTAAAAAACACTATATTGCCCAAATGTTTGATGAAATAAAAAAGATGATCATAGGCCGAGTACATGGATACCAAACACGACATGCTTTAAAATTGCGCACAAACGCGCAGCGGCGACAAACTACATTCATTTTTAAAAGCATTTAAAAGCCTTTACAGGTTACCACGTTAGATTTACAGAGGAGGTCTACTGCTAAAATGACTGCCCTCGATCTGACCTTCGCGGTGATACCTCACATGCATGATGCAATTGCTGTTTACATATGACGCTAGACCGACGCTTGTGTTCGCCTTTGCGCAAGAGCAGGGGGGGACAGCGGTGCTTTTTTTTTTTTTTTTTATTATTTATTTGGCTTTTTTATTTTATTTTTAAACTGTGCCTTCCATATTTTATTATTTTACCATTTTTATCGTTATCTCAGGGAATGTAAATATCCCCTATGATAGCAATAAGTAGTGACAGGTACTCTTTTTTTGAAAAAAATTGGGGGGTTAGACCCTAGATCTTTCCTCTGCCCTCAAAGCATCTGACCACACCAAGATCGGTGTGATAAAATGCTTTCCCAATTTCCCAATGGTGCTTTTTATATCCGGGGGGGACATTCCCTCCCACTGCTTGTAAAAGCAGTCTAGAGGCTAATTATCTGCTAGAATTGCTTTTACATGAAAGCCGGCTGCTGGCTGAAAAGAATGATACCAAGATGATACCTAAACCCGCAGGCATCATTCTGGTATAAACATTCAAAGTCCAGCAACATACCAGTACGTTGCTGGTCCTTGTTGGACATGTATTGTAATCTTTTTTTTCATACAGCCTATTGGCTGAACGAAAAAAAGAGATTGATTGGTGGGTATGCCCACCATTAGAATACCTCCCTTCATCCACCCACTTCTAATGATGGGCATATATGCCGAAGCATGGGGGCATCCTCCCGCAAAAAAGTTATGCCGCGTACACACGGTCAAGCCTTCGTCGGAATTTCGACCGTATGTACGCGGCATAAAAGGTTATGCCGCGTACACACGGTCGGACTTTTCCACGGGCAAGCCTCCGTTGGAATTTCGACCGTATATACGCAGCATTAGGAGCAAAATCGCTCCTCCGCCCCTGCTGCCCCCATGCTTCGGCATATATGCTCTTTTTTTTAACTGTGGTGGTGAAATCACCTCCTACAGCGTTGGAGTCACGGCTTTATGTATCGTGGGAGCAAACGCTGTTGCTGTCAAGATAAATAGATCCGCGCTGCAACTGAATGGCGTACCTGATAAGCAAATGGTGGTTAACATTAAAACAAAGTAACATTACAGTACAACAGTAAGACCTTGCCATACCTGCAAAGCAAATACCAAAACAAAACCTAGTAAAAAATAAAAAAATGTTTTAACGCAACCTGTGCCTAAAATATATATATGCCGAAGCATGGGGGCATCCTCCCGCAAAAAAGTTATGCCGCGTACACACGGTCGGAATTTTCCACGGGCAGGCCTCCGTCGGAATTTCGACCGTATGTACGCGGCATTAGGAGCAAAATCGCTCCTCCGCCCCTGCTGCCCCCATGCTTCGGCATATATGCTCTTTTTTTTAACTGTGGTGGTGAAATCACCTCCTACAGCACTGGAGTCACGGCTTTATGTATCGTGGGAGCAAACGCTGTTGCTGTCAAGATAAATAATTCCGCGCTGCAGTTGAATGGCGCACCTGAAAACAAAAAATTACATACCTGAAAAGCAAGCATGATAAAACATTGCAGAATAGAATACAGTAAAAAAGAGCAGAACAATAGAGAGAAAATAGAGAGAGAGAGAACAATAAAACGACAACTATTTTTGGTTTTTTTATTTTATATATTTTTTGTGTTTTGTTTTTTACGTTTTTTTTTTTCTTTTTTACACTTTTTTTTGTAACTTTACAACTGTAATGGTTCGGGTCTCTCAAAATGTAATGGCATCTTGGGAGACCCTGTGTAAGTGTGTCCTTGTCTGTGAAATGCTGTACCCTACGCTAAAACTTCACTTTTGAGTGGTAGCGTTCAAAACATTCACCTTGGCAAAGACCAGGCTTGTCAGGACAGAGTGGACAAAAACTACGGGTGTCACGCCTAAATCCGCGCTTGCTACAGACACGACATCTTTTTTGGGGGTGGCTTTGGGTAGGGGTACTCGGGAGGACATACGAATAATGCCTCTCATGCAGCCGGCTTACTGCATTTGGTAGGGGATGGTGAGGTGCAGAACCGCCTGGATACAGGAGTTCTGTGACTATCTCATTCTGGAATTTTAGAAGAGATAACGTCCCGCCTGAAGCTCTGTATAGCACATGAGCGTTCAGCAAAGCCAATTGGAATAATGATAGAGACACTTTTTTGTACCAGCGTCTCGCCTTACGGTCAATTAGATACGGCGCCATCAACTGGTCGTTGAGGTCCACCCCTCCCATATTTTGGTTATATTCGTGGACACAGAGGGGTTTCTCCACAACAACAGTCGCCGTACGGATTTGGACTGTCGTGTCTGCATGAAGGGAGGTAAGAAGGAAAACATTCTTATTGTCCCTCCACTTCATAGCGAGCAAGTTATTACACTTAAAGCAGGCTCTCTCCCCCAGCCTAAGATGGGCATCTACAAGCCGCTGGGGAAAGCCCCGGCGATTAGGTCGCACGGTGCCACATGCTCCAATCTGATGATCAAACAAGTGACTAAACAGTGGCACGCTCGTGTAATAATTGTCCACATACAAGTGGTACCCCTTTCCGAATAAGGGTGACACCAAGTTCCACACTATCTTGCCAGCGCTCCCTATGTAATCCGGGCAGTTGACCGACTCAATCTGACTATCTTTTCCCTCATAAACCGTAAAGTTCACTACATAGCCTGTTGCCCTGTCACAGAACTTGTAGAGCTTGACCCCGTATCTGGCACGCTTGCTGGGAAGGTACTGCTTGAAAGACAAGCGGCCAGAAAATTTAATCAGGGACTCATCAACGCAGACAACTTGATCGGGAGTAAACAAGGCTGCAAAACGTTCGTTGAAGTGGTTTATGAGGGGCCGAATTTTATAGAGCCGGTCGTATTCAGGGTCCCCACGTGGACGACAAAGTTCATTGTCGTTGAAGTGCATGAACCGCAAAATCTGCTCGTATCGTGCCCTGGACATGGAGGCAGAGAACACGGGCATGTGGTCAATTGGGTGCGTGGACCAATAAGCACGCAATGACGGAAATTTATGTGTGCCCATGTTGAGGGAAAGGCCCAGAAAGGTCTTAAATTTGGAAACCGTAATTGGTTTCCAATTTCTGGCAATTTTAGGCAACTGGGGGTTAGCGGCGATAAATTGACCAGCATATAAATTACTCTGGTCCACAATAGATCTATAGAGATCTTCCGTGAAAAACAGCGAATAAAAATCAATTGGAATAAAATCAGCTGTTTCCACCTGAATACCGGGTTGGGCAGTGAATGGGGGAAGTACGGGTTCTGCAGAAGTGGTGGGGACCCAATCAGGATAGGCGAATTCTGCAGGAAGGGCAGTATGGGCACGACGGGCCTGCCTTTGTCTTCTTGGTGGCAGCGGGACACTACTTGTGCTTGCCACCTCGCCAGCTTGAACTGCACTTATGGGACTCGCCACGTCACCAAGTGTTACTGCAGTGCTGGATGTACGTCCAGGCTGTACTAGGCCGCTGGTGCTTGCCAGTTCACCAGAAGGAATAGCGGCGCTAGTACTACTCTGCTCCATGATACGAGAGACCTGCGGTTCTTGCTCCTCAACAACCTCAGAAGATCGGGATCGGGTACACCTGACCTTAGCAGGGACCTCAACTTCGTCGTCAGAGCTATCTGACGTGGGGCCGCTGACGTCACTGTCTTTTACGGGAAGATATTCTGAGCCTGAATCTGACAGATACGTGACCTCCTCTTCACTATCTGTCATGCTCAGAATCTCGTAGGCCTCTTTACTAGTGTACCTTCGTCTTGCCATTTTGGGCTCTAAATTTAGGGGTACACTAGTAAGATTCACAGGAAAAAAAGCACCTGACTGTCGTCAGCAAATATATCAAACGCTACAAAAAAACTGTTAGCGATCGCAGGGATCAGGCCTGTCTCTGCGAACGCTGCAGTTATGTGTGTTGTGTTTGGTAAGTGACAGTGATCGATCGATACTGCACTTGGGTGGGCTGGGCTGGGCTGGGCTGGGCGGAGGGGCTAAACGCAGGCGCTAGCAGGTATCTGGGCTGATCCCGCTAACACTGCGTTTTTGGGAACCCTAAACCGCTGGGGATGCTAGTATAGATCTGATCAGATACTATACCACTAAGGGGGGTGTATGCTTTGCGCGTGGGTGTTAGCGTTACTGGCACTAACCTAACACTGCCTGGGGCGACGCAGACCCTCTCTGGCGCTAAAACCTAATTGATCTCACCCGCCGGGCGATCAGGGGGGTTAAACCTTTATTGGGTTATATACGGCGGGTGCCCTGATGCTATAAAAAGCAAACTAATCAACCAGCGTCACCCGTAACCTTTATATGGTGATCACTGGTGAAAGGGTTAACTAGGGGCAATCAGGGGGTTAAAACCTTTATTAGGTTAAATATGGGGGTACCTGACACTATATAAAAACCTGACGGGTAACCTAAATAACTAAATAACTTACTGGCTAACCAGTGACACCAGTGACGCTTATACGGCGATCACTGGTGAAAGGGTTAACTCTAGGGGCAATCAGGGGTTTAAAATAATATATGGGGGTACCTGACACTAATAAAAACCTGCGGCGAACCTAAAAAAAAATAACTGCCTATCTAAAACACCAGCGACACGAATACAGCGATCGGAAAAACAATCGCTTAGTGACGCTGAAGTTAGGGGGTGAAAGGGTTACCTGGGGGGTGATCAAGGGGTTAAACCTTTATTAGGGGGGGGTTAGGGGGCTACCCTGGACCTAAAGGGGCCTAATCCTAACTGCCCTGCAACTTTTTACAATCACAGATGACACTAAATGCAGTGATCAGTAAAATAAATGATCACTGCAATCAGTGACACTGTGATTGGGGGCTTTGGGGTGACCTGGGGGGTGATCTGGGGGTGACTGGGGGGTGATTTGTGTGCCTATGTGTACCTACGTGTCAGTGGACTGTTGGTGCACTAACCTGCTTCTTCTCTTCTCGGCGCCGGGAACGAAAAGACCGCGGCGAGGGAGATGACATCACTTCCTCCAGCCTGTGTTTACATTTCAGGCAGGAGGAAGCAATTTCATTCGCCGGGAGTGATCGCGAGGGGGGGGGGCGGAATCGAGCGGCCGCCCCCTCATGCCTGATCGCTCCCGAACACTTAACGGCCGCTCACTGCAGTGAAGGGGGGTCCGGATGGACCCCCCAACTGCACAAAGGCGATCACGTAGATCTACGTGATTCTGCCTGTCGGTGCCATTCTGCCGACGTAAATCGGCAGTGGGCGGTCGTTAAGTGGTTAAACACATTTCTTCTTTAAATGTTTGCCTTTAAAACATTTTTGCATCAGTTTTAGGGACATTTGATCCAGTTTTCACACATTTCCTGCCTAACTGAGTCATTGGCCAAAGGTTTGAACATTTTAGTTACCACACCCGCAAAATGGGTCAAATTTTTATTTTCAGACATTTTACCTGTTTTGGCTTCCTTTTACTAAGAATTGACCAGAGAGATGAAAAATGACTGGATTTCAACCTTTAAAAGGCAAAAAGTGTGATTGTGGGCAAAAAGGGCGATTTTGGGCAATTTTGGGCAACGAGTGAGATTTTGGGCAATTTTGGGCAAAATGTGTGATTTTGGGCAAAAAGTGTGATTTTGGGCAATTTTGGGTAATGTTGGGCAAATAGTGCAATTTTGGGCAATTTTGGACAAAAATTGGGATTTTGGGCAATTTTTGCCCAAAATCACGCTTTTTAACCAAAATTTCTCCTTTCTTTAAAATTTTGCATATAAAACCTTTTTGCATCCGTTTTAGGGACACTTGATCCCGTTTTGACACATTATCAGCCTAACTGAGTCATTGGCCAAAGGTTTGAAAACTGCAGGTGCCACGCCCTCTAAGTGGGCACATTTTTTATTTTCAGCCGTTTAACTGTTTTGGCTTCCTTTTGAACTGGATGGGGTGCAGTGTGATGTGCAGTGTGACATGCAGTGCACACTGGATGGGTGCAGTGTGCCATGCAGTGCGTACTAGATGAGTGCAGTGCGACATGCAGTGTGGCGTGCAGTGCGCGCAGGATTGGT
Source organism: Rana muscosa (assembly GCA_029206835.1). Taxonomy (NCBI): domain Eukaryota; kingdom Metazoa; phylum Chordata; class Amphibia; order Anura; family Ranidae; genus Rana; species Rana muscosa. The sequence goes on along the minus strand of CM055120.1, from coordinate 106,578,949 downwards.
GCAGTGTGCCATGCAATGCACACTGGATGAGTGCAGTGTGACATGCAGTGCATACTGGATGGGTGCAGTGTGCACTGGAGGGATGCAGTGTGGTGCGCAGTTTGACATGCAGTGCACACTGGGTGGGTGCAGTGGGACATGCAGTGCGCTCTGGATGGGTGCAGTGTGACATGCAGCGTACACTAGATGAGTGCAGTGTGACATGCAGTGCGCACTGGATGGGTGCAGTGTGACATGCAGTGCACAGTAGATGAGTGCAGTGTGACATGCAGTGTGCACTGGATGGGTGCAGTGTGACATGCAGTGCACACTGGATGGGTGCAGTGTGATGTGCAGTGTGACATGCAGTGCACACAGGATTGGTGCAGTGTGCCATGCAGTGCACACTGGATGAGTACAGTGTGGCTTGCAGTGTGACATGCAATGCACACCGGATGGGTGCAGTGGGACATGCAGTGCGCACTGGATGGGCGCAGTGTGCTGTGCAGTGTGACTTGCAGTGCACACTGGATGGGTGTAGTGTGACATGCAGTGTGCACTGGATGGATGCAGTGCAACATGCAGTGCACACTGGATGGTTGAAATGTGGCATGCAGTGCGCACTGGATGGGAGCAGTGCGATAGGCAGTGCACACAAGATGCTGCAGTGTGATATGTGGTTTGACATGTAGTGCACACTGGGTGGGTGCAGTGGGACATGCAGTGCGCACTGAATGGGTGCAGTGTGACATGCAGTGCGCACTAGATGAGTACAGTGTGGCATGCAGTGTGGCATGCTGTGCGCACAGGATGGGTGCAGTGTGCCATGCAGTGCATACCAGATGGATGCAGTGTGACATGCAGTGCACACTGGATGGATGCAGTGTAACATGCAGTGCGCACTGGATGGGTGCAGTGTGGCATGCAGTGCACACTGGATGGGGCACAGTGTGATGTGCAGTATGACATGCAGTGCACACTGGATGGATGCAGTGCAACATGCAGTGCACACTGGATGAATGCCGTGTAACATGCAGTGCGCACTGGATGGATGCAGTGTGACATGCAGTGCACACTGGATGGGTGCAGTGTGACACGCAGTGCGCACTGGATGGGGTGCAGTGTGACATGCAGTGTGCACTGGATGGGTGCAGTGTGACATGCAGTGCACACCAGATGAGCACAGTGTGACATGCAGTGCGCACTGGATGGGCGCAGTGCGACATGCAGTGCTTACTGGATGGGCGCAGTTTGATGTGCAGTGTGACATGCAGTGCACACTGGATGGGTGCAGTGTGACATGCAGTGTGCACTGGATGGGGTGCAGTGTGACGTGCAGTGTGGCATGCAGTGCGCACAGGGTGGGTGCAGTGTGCCACACAGTGCACACTGGGTGGGTGCAGTGTGACATGCAGTGCGCACTGGATGGGTGCAGTGTGACACGCAGTGCACACTGGATGGGCGCAGTGCGACATGCAGTGCACACTGGATGGATGTAGTGCAACACGCAGTGCACACCGGATGGTTGTAATGTGACATGCAGTGCGCACTGGATGGATGCAGTGTAGCATGCAGTGCGCACTGGATGGGTGCAGTGTGGCATGCAGTGCAAACTGGATGGGGTGCAGTGCGATGTGCAGTATGACATGCAGTGCGCACTGGATGGGTGTAGTGTGACATGCAGTGTGCACTGGATGGATGCAGTGCAACATGCAGTGCACACTGGATGGTTGAAATGTGGCATGCAGTGCGCACTGGATGGGAGCAGTGCGATAGGCAGTGCACACAAGATGCTGCAGTGTGATATGTGGTTTGACATGCAGTGCGCACTGGGTGGGTGGAGTGTGCTGTACAGTGCGCACTGGATGGGTGCAGTGTGCCACACAGTGCACACTGGGTTCGTGCAGTGGGACATGCAGTGCGCACTGAATGGGTGCAGTGTGACACGCAGTGCACACTGGATGGGGGCAGTGTGACATGCAGTGTGCACTGGATGGGGTGCAGTGTGACATGCAGTGCACACTAGATGAGCGCAGTGTGACATGCAGTGCGCCCTGAATGGGTGCAGTGTGACATGCAGCGCGCACTGGATGGATGCAGTGCAACAGGCAGTGCACACTGGATGGTTGAAATGTGGCATGCAGTGCGCACTGGATGGGAGCAGTGCGATATGCAGTGCACACGAGATGCTGCAGTGTGATATGCAGTTTGACATGCAGTGCGCACTGGGTGGGTGCAGTGTGCTGCACAGTGCGCACTGGATGGGTGCAGTGTGCCACACAGCGCACACTGGGTGGGTGCAGTGGGACATGCAGTGCGCACCACATGGGTGCAGTGTGACATGCAGTGCACACTGGATGGGTGTAGTGTGACATGCAGTGCGCACTGGATGGGTGCAGTGTGACATGCAGTGCGCACTGGATGGGGTGCAGTGTGATGTGCAGTATGGCATGCAGTGTACACTGGATGGATGCAGTGTAATGTGCAGTGTGACATGCAGTGCACACTGGATGGGTGCAGTGTGACATGCAGTGTGCACTGTTTGCCACACTGCACATCACACTGCATCCATCCAGTGTGCACTGCATGTCATACTGCACATCACACTGCACCCCATCCAGTGTGCACTGCATGTCACACTGCGCCCATCCAGTGCACACTGCATGTCACACTGCACTCATCTAGTGTGCACTGCATGTCACACTGCACCCATGCAGTGCACACTGCATGTCCCACTGCACCCACCCAGTGTGCACTGTGTGGCACACTGCACCATCCAGTGCGCACTGTGCAGCACACTGCACCCACCCAGTGCGCACTGCATGTCAAACCGCATATCACACTGCAGCATCTCGTGTGCACTGCATATCACACTGCTCCCATCCAGTGCGCACTGCATGCCACATTTCAACCATCCAGTGTGCACTGCCTGTTGCGCTGCATCCATCCAGTGCGCGCTGCATGTCACACTGCACCCATCCAGGGCGCACTGCATGTCACACTACACCCATCCAGTGTGCACTGCAAGTCACACTGCACAGCACACTGCACCCATCATGTGTGTACTGCATGTCCCACTGCTCTCATCCGGTGTGCATTGCATGTCACACTGCAGATCACACTGCACCCATCCAGTGTGCACTGCATGTCACACTGCACCCATCTGGTGTGCACTGCATGTTACACTGAATCCATCCAGTGTGCACTGCATGTTGCACTGTGTCCATCCAGTGTGCACTGCATGTCAAACTGCACATCACACTGCACCCATCCAGTGCACACTGCA